>CM057337.1:757058324-758258324 GCA_030015575.1 Agapanthus africanus | reverse complement strand
TTTCACACATGTCATGGACTTCACGTCGGCATGACTTATCGAGCTACTGGGGTCTGACGTTTACCACCCCTAGGCGAGATATGCGACATATCAGACGAACAGACCGGACTGTACGGTAAGTGTTACTGGTTGGATTCACAGGAGTGTGAGCGGGCTTGCTCGTCGATCTTCTGATCGCTCAATACCCGGGTGACCGTTACGTTTAGCAGACCGCTTGCGGCTTGTGGGTGTTTGATATGATCATCACCTGCTGCCGGCGTATTGACGAGTCTTTAGAGTCCTACACAGAGGTTTCCTAGCTCAAGCGAAACGAAATAGGAGCGTATATGAGATATGTGCGGGACCGAGAATAATACGTGTATGTGATACCGTATTCTATTCTCGCGATGAATGTATCGATTGGTTATATGCGATATAACCTAGTTATCGAATCAAGGATTGATTCGATAAGCCGATACATTGGATATTAGTCGGTTATATGCGATATGACCGGATCGTTAAATCAAGTGTTGATTTAATGATTTAATGTATAATTATATATGTGATATATTACTTTGCATTAACTAATATTTGTTCACTTTAAATGCTTTTTCTCACTTGTTTGTGTACATTGTATATGTGATATATTTTTGTGCACAAGTTTGTATCATGTTTGATGATACATGCTTACTTGATTTTGTGTAAAGACTTATACCATGGTTATCATAATAGTTAGGGTTTTGAATTATTCATTTATTTGTTTATCCATTTATTTTTTGGACAAATAAAGAGAGAAGAAAACAAAATGGTTGCTTGAATATCATGATGCTTGTTGAAGTTTCAAGAAGGTTTGACCATTTTGTCTTCATCTACTAAACCTAACCATTCACTAACCCTAGTAGATTCTCTACACTTAATCATAGTTAGGATATGATAAGTATTCAATCATTTTATTATTTTAGAAAAACACTTATCATATTCTTGCTTCTTCTTCTTCTTCTTGACTTCAAGAAAAAGCTTGCTATCAACAATGGCAACTTGAGAAATTGAGTGAGAAATCCAATTCTAAAGTGAACCCACTTCCTATTTCTTCATCCTCTACCTCTTGCCAAGTGGTATAGGGTGTTTTCTTCACAAGTTTCATGACTTGGTGAAGTGGGAGCTTGATCTTGTGATGCCTCGACGTAGATCATCTTCGGCATCGAAGCCGACGACCAAGCCCGCTGATTAATCCAAAAATTTGTAGTTTACCGTAATCAGAAACGGCGTCGCTTTGCAGCTAGCCGGTGAATACGGGTCGATCCGCAGGGATGTGTTAGTTTCTGATTTTGTGTTATAACGAGTTGATTAAAATCGTTGTTGGTTTTTTATCGATTGAGTTTAAGACGAATTTATGTGATGAGAAAGAACTCATTAGGGTTAGGTCGAAGGTAGGTGTGTTGAGATCAATGTGTTCGCCTCTTTCAATGCCGTGATTTAAGCTTTTAGGAAAATCACAACAATCAATAGGAAAAGGAATTAGGATGATCGGGAAGAAACAAAGTTTTCTTCCTCTAGATCCTTGTCCGTCTTTTCTTATTGATTGATGTGAACTTCATGGACGTCATATAAGTCCGGCCTTTTATACTACGGAACACCGTTACCTTGTAGGTATGGTGCCGTAGGGGGCGGATCGTATATGTGTGCATGAAGGTTTCGTTTAAAAATAAGTTGACATTGAAGGAGGTGAGAGACATCCGTCTCTCACTCACTCCCTTGTTCCTAACCCTAACGAGCGAGAATTTTACTCGCACATTAGGGAATTATGAGTAAGAATCATTTTTATGTTTTATGTTTTAAATAGTTACCTCACGACAGATTAAAAATTAGCTAACTAGTAATTAAATGATTACTAGGACAAGTAGAACAATTATACTAATGCAGGAATTAAATAAAATTAAAGACTTACGCGAAGAAGATGATGCTCTTGATTTCTCCAACAAATCTCACTTTTATTGAATATAAAGAGGCATACAATTTTTTAGATCTAGATTACAATTTATAAGTAAACAGAAGAGTTAGGGTTTCAGAGTCTCGCGCATGTTAAATTACAGATTTGACCCCTGAGAATCCTAACATCTGCACCGACGCAACTGCACAGAAGAAATCCACCGACACGGGCTCTGTATGGCCGCGGATCCGCGGCATTTGTTGGCTTGGGCCGCGGATCCGCGGCCCTTTGGTGGTCTTGGGCCACCAACTTTCTGTGCTTGGTTGCTCTTGTCTTGGGCTCTCTGTTTTCACTGTTCTTTTCTCTGTTGGGCTTTTTGTTATTCTTCAGATTCTCAGTGAAACTCGTAAGGATCTTTTTGACCGTTTCACTTGACGTTCGTCTCGGATTGAGTAGGATCAGTGTGCTGGTTGGTCAAAAGTCCATTTCCTGTATCATCCTTGTCTTTTTCACTGTATTTGCTTCAAAAGTCTGTATCCTGTATCATATAACAAACGATCGTCAAAAGCACCTGTTTACTTATAAATTGCACAAAAATGGGGCATATGAATTGCAATATTATGATGTGAACAAATACCCCCAAACTTACCTTTTGCTCGTCCTCGAGTAAATTTATTAGTTTATTCTAACCTAGCCACATTTTCGCAGGGAAACGCGATTGCACTGAGCACGTGCAACAAGCCGTTAAACCTCTAGGTGTCCCTAGTAGGAGGAGTGTTGTCTCCTGAGGGTTTTCAGCGGATTACACCCACAAAATCCTATCAACTTGGTTTTTCGACTTTTGTTTTCCAATCAGGTTTTCTAATAAGGAATTCTATTATCGTCGCCCCGTAAATTATCCACCCATAATCTTCACACTTCCTTATTATGTAACTTAAGATTGTACATGTCTTATAGAATTACTTAGAATTCAGCATTTCTTAAGTTTTTATTCTAGAGTTTCATCTCCACTTAGGAATTTCTATCAACTCTATTAAAGATACAAGTTTTATTTTTCATTCCTCTCTCTTATCTAAACTCTAATCACATATCCCCACGTGTGTGTAATTGTCACCTCTACACTTGGAAATTCAAATCAAGCAATCGTACTCTCGTCCATTGTCCAAAGCACTTAACTTTCGCTTACAGATCCTTCATGCGACCGTTAATACTTCTTGAGGTACCAACAGCCGATTACAAGATGCGTTAGGCCTTTAAAGCGTATTTCCTAGTTTTGCAACACTCAAGGCTTTTTAGCAGTGACTCCCAGACCAGTTGGTCTAAGGCACTAGGTGATGAAGCACCCTTGCTAATTAATTTTCTAGCCCTAAGTAACCACAAAAACCAGTGTCCATTTTTTTATTCACCCCTTTTTTTTTCATTGTGCTAAGGATTTTAGACAGGAGTAGTTCAAGGTCTCTTCTACTAATCCAAGTTTCAAGGTGCGTGATTGTGCATTTTGTAGGGTACATGTTTTCAGAATTTAAACTCAAGTCAGGAACTATCTTTCAAACTTATACTTTAATAATAGCATTAATACTCTTCCCTCGTTTTGGCTTAACCCACGAAGTGAACCCAAAATTTGCTTATTCCTAAATAACCTACAAAGACATACACTTTCTACAGTTACACTTTAAGCAAGGTTATTTTTAGGGTTTTAAATTTACTAAGTCTAAGATCTAGTTTTTCCTAGCTAGTTAACCTTTTTATCAACTCAAGTCAACTAACCAAAATTGAATACAATAATTTTTATAATTTTTTTTTTGAAATTTTCTCAATTTTTATGGGTTTTTTAGTTTTCTAATTTTTTTATTTTTTTAAATTTTTAAATTTTTATGATTTTTTATAAAAATGCAATGCAGCAATTAAATATGCAAAAGGAAAACAAAGATATATACAATATGCAATGCAAAGGATAACTATATACATCGCCCTCTAATACCCCCAAACTTGAACAAAGCAGTGCCCTCACTGCCTGGCCCCACGTCGCGCTCGTGAGCGTGAACGTGATCTCTCCCCCCTAGCCAACAGTGTTTGTATCCCTCTCTCAATCTCCGTCAACCGACGGTCGTGCTCTCGGGCCGTTGCCCGAAACTCATCCCGCAAAGAGTCTAATCTCCTCACTGTTCTTCTCATTAATCGCGCATGTTCTTGGGGAGTTAACTCTTCCCCGCTCGAAGTTGAGCTCGAGCTGGGGGTGTGTGCAGGTACGTTTTCTCCCGGCTCTGTCCGTGTCTAAATATCTGTTAGTCTAGAGTAGGACGATGAGACGCCCTCTAAATGTGGTCGAACTAGGGTATCGTCTAACAAATATGCGTCAAATTCCTCGGCCGGGAGGAAATAATGGCAGAGTTGGGTCACGAGCATGGGACATGGATATACACTACCTCGTTTACCCGAACCTATAGAGTATAGCAAAACTGTGCACATGTCGAATCTAGGGTTTTTCGTCATTAAAGTATGAACGACATGTAAGGAAGGGGTGAAAAAGGTTGTGTTGTGAGAACTTCCAAAAATATTGTTTTGTGCCCACCGGCACACAGTTAAAACATTTGCGAAGAGGGTCCTTGCTTGGATCCCCTTGCGCGGTTCTCGCGCACAGTCATTACCCATTAAAGGAATATAATCTTCAAAGCGAAGGGGTTGTTCGTGTGCCGGTACACGTGGTATTAGTGTAAGCTCGTGTATCATATCCCTATCAATGCGAATTTCATTATTTTCCCAAATCAGTTTAATATAACCTAAGTTGTCTAGGCTATTCTCTTCCATTGACTCATAAAATTGGGTAACTAAGCTAGGGACAGCAAATGCAGATCCATGGTTATAGAGGAGGAAATTCCATCCCCTCTGTGCAATTTCGTGTGGGAAGTATGATCCATAGATCTCGTGTGCGAACACCGGTGGGAAATCTCTCTCGTACTGCATTTTATGGGCCATCACAAGTTTACAGAGAAAGTCTATGCAGAAAAAGAGAGTAAGGGTTCAGGTTTACCTCCCCTGAAAATTTCAGGGGGTGACGAGGCAGATCGGCGGCGGAAGCGCGGCGGGAGACGTCAGGCGCGGCGGATCCGCGGTCTTCTGGTGGCGGCGCGTCTCGAGATTTCTGCAGAGGGCAGGGGCGGCGTCTAGGGTTTTTATGAGGAGAAAATGTTTTAGGGTGAACAGAAGAAAGGGCTCGGTTCCATTAAATAGGGGGTAGAAAGGGTTATTTACACAAAACACCCTATAAGACGAGGGTTTTATTTGTAAAAACAGCTTGTAATCTGCAAATTTGCAATTTGGTCCAAAAAAATTATTAACCCCCCTTTTTTTTATTTTCATTTTTATTTTTATTTTTATGGTATTTGGAAATATACATACAAATGATATACACACCCCCAAACTTATCTGAAATAGTGTCACTGGGAAACAAAGTTTGGGGGTGAAAGCGGAGGAAAATCAATCAGTGTAAATCGGCTCCTGCAAGAACAGGAGCTCCTCTGAAGGATCCGCAGTGAAGAACGGTTTTAGTCGATGCCCATTTACCTTAAATAAGGTACCGTCTTCAGGGTTCTCAAGATCAACCGCACCGTGCGGATAAACGGTGCGGACCACAAAAGGTCCTCTCCATCTGGACCTGAGCTTACCAGGATGCAAGTGTAACCGAGTATCATAAAGTAGAACCTGTTGACCAGGTTCAAAGGTTTTTCGTAAAAGGTGTTTATCGTGGAACACCTTGGCTCGGTTTTTAGCAATTATGGCATTGCTATATGCCTCATCCCTTAGCTCCTCCAACTCATTCATTTGCAGCTTTCTGTTGCTGCCCGCATCTCCTAAAGACAAATTTAGCTCTTTGATAGCCCAAAAAGCTTTGTGCTCGATCTCCACTGGGAGGTGGCAGGCCTTCCCATACACAAGCCGATATGGAGACATACCAAGGTCGGTCTTATATGCAGTACGGAAAGCCCATAGTGCATCTATCAATTTAAGCGACCAATCCTTACGGTTTTTAGAAACCGTTTTCTTCAAAATTTGCTTTATTTGCCGATTTGAAACCTCGGCTTGCCCACATGTTTGGGGGTGATATGGCGTTGACAATTTGTGGGTAATAGCGTATTTACGCATTAAGGACTCGAAAGTCCTATTGCAGAAGTGAGAACCATTATCACTTATTATCGCCCGAGGGTGCCCGAATCGAGAAAATATGTGTTCTTTAAGGAATCGAACGACAACTTTATTATCGTTCGTTCGGCTGGGCACAGCCTCGACCCACTTAGAAACATAGTCAACTGCCAACAGAATATACACATTTCCAAAAGAGTTAGGAAATGGTCCCATGAAATCTATACCCCAAACATCAAAAGTGTCCACTACCAAAATGGGTTGGAGTGGCATTTCGTTTCTCCGCGAAATCCGGCCCAAATGTTGGCACCGGGAGCAAGTTTTGCAGTATTCAAATGCATCCTTGAAGAGTCGTGGCCAATAGAAACCACACTGCAAAACTTTTTCGGCTGTCTTCTTTGGGCCAAAGTGCCCGCCACATGCTTGATCATGGCAGAAAGACAGCACGCTCTTGACCTCACTCTCGGGCATACACCGACGAATGATTTGGTCGGAACAGTATTTAAAAAGATAGGGTTCATCCCAGTAAAAATGCTTTACTTGGGACAAAAATCTAAGCTTATCCTGTTTTGACCAATCATTAGGAATCAGGCCGGTGGCTAAATAGTTTACAATATCGGCGAACCATGGTTCGCAAAAAACGGTCAAGAGTTGCTCGTCGGGAAAAACGTCAGTGATAGGAAGATCGAGCGTGGACGAAGAAAGAAGTCGTGATAGGTGATCAGCTACTACGTTTTCACATCCCTTTTTGTCCTTAATGACAAGGTCAAATTCTTGCAATAAAAGGATCCAACGTATTAACCTAGACTTAGCATCCTTCTTCGCAAAGAGGTGGCGAAGAGCCAAATGATCAGTATAAACGACGACTGGAGAGCCGATTAAATAAGGCCGAAATTTTTCGAGTGCGAACACAACAGCTAAAAATTCTTTCTTTGTTGTTGTGTAATTAAGTTGGGCCTCATTTAGTGTTCGGCTGGCATAATAAATCACGTGCGGCATTTTACTAATGTGCTGTCCAAGAACAGCGCCAATTGCAAAGTCTGATGCGTCGCACATGATTTCAAAAGGGTGCGTCCAGTCGGGAGATGAGAGGATGGGCGCAGTGATGAGTGAATGTTTTAAGGACTCGAATGCTTCAGTGCACTTGGAGTTGAAAGCGAAGGTTGTGTCCTTGGCCAGTAAGAGAGTCAAGGGTCTAGCAATCTTGCTAAAGTCCTTGATAAACCGTCTGTAAAAACCGGCGTGGCCAAGGAAGGCTCTGATATCTTTGACGCACCTTGGGGGAGGTAGGTTAGAAATCACTTCGATTTTAGCCCTATCTACCTCGATGCCGTTTTGCGAGATAACATGTCCTAAGACAATGCCCTCTCGCACCATGAAATGGCACTTCTCCCAATTTAATGTTAGGTTCTTATCCCTGCAGCGGGTAAGAACAGCGTCAAGATGGCGTAAACACTCGTCGAAGGAGTCGCCAAAGATGGAGAAATTATCCATAAAAATCTCCAAGAACTTTTCAACCATGTCTGAAAAGATCCCCATCATACACCGCTGAAATGTAGCGGGCGCGTTGCATAACCCGAAGGGCATGCGACGATAAGCAAAGGTGCCAAAGGGACAAGTAAATGTTGTCTTGTCTTGGTCCTCTTTGGCGATGGGGACTTGATTATAACCGGAATAGCCATCGAGAAAGCAATAGAATTCGTGCCCTGTCAATCGCTCAAGCATTTGGTCAATGAAAGGTAAGGGAAAGTGGTCCTTCCTTGTTGCGGCATTGAGTTTCCTATAGTCTATGCAAACTCGCCACCGAGTTTGGGTGCGAGTGGGAATCAACTCATTTGCCTCGTTTGTAATGACCGTAATGCCCGATTTCTTGGGCACGACGTGGATTGGGCTAACCCATTGGCTATCCGAGATAGGGTAAATGATACCGCTATCCAGACATTTGACAATTTCCTTCTTAACAGCCTCTTTCATGATGGGGTTGAGGCGCCTTTGTGGATCTCGTGCTGGCTTGGCATCATCCATTAAGTGTATATGATGTTCGACTATGAGGGGACTAATCCCCTTAATGTCCGCCATAGACCAGCCGAAAGCTTGCCGATTGTTATGTGTATATGATATTCGACTATGAGGGGACTAATCCCCTTAATGTCCGCCATAGACCAGCCGAAAGCTTGCCGATTGTTATGTAAGACCATCAAGAGAGCCGTCTCTTGCTCAAGAGCTAGAGAGGCTGATATAATGACGGGTAAGGTCTCATTATCACCTAGATATGCATATTTTAGGTGTGTCGGCAAAAGCTTTAATTCGAGTTTAGGAGGTGAAACAATAGATGGTAGCAAAGGGGTAGTTGTTTCAAACTCGAATGATTCCATCAAAGGTTCGTACCGAGTGTACGCAACAGCGTCGGATGGTTCTACTACCTCATCCGCAAAAGCAAAAGACTCCAAATCAGGTGATGAGTCTTCGAAGTCGTCGACGAATGTAAAACATTCAAAATCGTTATCCGCCGTGAAAGCTGAGTCGGCTTCTAGGAGGAACGCACTAGTGGCGTTAACATTGCTGTGGTCGAATAAAAAATTCTCGAACTCACAGTCCTCCTCCGCGATCTCATTGATCGAGCAAACGTCGAGTACGCTAGCATTGGGCTCAGCAGGCTGGCTTCCCAACTTGAAAATATTTAGCTCAATTGTCATATTGCCGAAAGATAAGTTCATTGAACCGTTATGACAATTGATCACTGCGTTGGAAGTTGCCAAAAATGGTCGACCTAGTATAACCGGAATTTGGTTCCGGGGGTTCGCAACAGGTTGTGTATCCATCACTATAAAGTCTACGGGGAAAATGAAATCCCCTACTCTTATTAACACATCCTCCAGCTCTCCCCTAGGATGGGTGATCGACCGGTCGGCCATTTGGAGAGTACAGTGAGTGGGCTTAAGCTCTCCAACGCCCAATTGCTCGTACACAGAATAGGGTAGCAAATTGACGCTCGCACCAAGATCTAATAGTACTCTATTGATGTTCTTGTCCCCAATTGTTATCGAAATGGTAGGACACCCGGGGTCCTTTTGCTTTGGGGGAAGGGAATTTACAAGGGCATCACTAATAGCACTGGCCACAAAAACTTTCTTTGGCACTTGCGACTTCCTCTTTTTGGTGCACAAGTCCTTTAAAATTTTGGCATATGAAGGAACTTGCTGAATTGCATCCAAAAGAGGGATGTTTATGCTAACCTGTTTAAACAGCTCGACAATCTTCTCCATTTGAGGAGTTGGTTTATTGGATCTCAACCTATTAGGAAAAGGAACATTTTGAAAAGTGGTTGAGTCCAACTTTTGTGGATCAGATTGTCGAGTTGGAACGGTACCTCGTGTAGATGTGTTCGTGTCGTGAGAATTAGGTCCGTTCAAGCTAGAAGAGGTAGAGCCATGTGAAGGGTGGAGAATAGGCTCTAAAGAAGAAGAAGATGGTGGAGAAGAAGAAGAAGAAGAAGAAGAAGAAGACCCACCGGCAGGGGTGTCATTGTTAATGCCCACATTGTTCCGCAACACTTTTCCCGATCTCAATGTGGTCACCGCATTCACATTATGGTTTTGCTGATTGTGGGCAGCATGTGCGTGACCGGGGTTGGGCAACGGTTGAGACGGGAGTTTTCCTTTTTCGCGCTCGCTCAAAGCTGCATTAAGTTGTGCAATTTGTGCCTCAATCGATTTGATACTCTGATCGTGGGAGGCACTATTTTGCACTAAAGATTGAATAGAAGTCTCAAGTCTTGCTGTAGACTGTGTAGATTGCTTAAGGAATGCATCTAGACTTCTCTCGAGCGAGCTAACCTTATCATTATTAGGTTGAACATAATTGTTTGGCTGGTAAGCATTGTTCGGCACAAAATTGTTCACCTGATTAGGGTAAGGTTGTTGTTGAAATTGTTGCGGTTGATATTGAGTTTGCGAGGGTGCTTGTTGTTGTTGTTGTGGAGGAGGAGGTCTTTGAAAATTATTATTATTTCCTTGGAATTGTTGATTTTGGTTCCAAGCGAAATTTGGGTGACTCCTCCACCCCGGATTATATGTTGAAGAGTACGGATCGTTTCTTTGTCTTTGCTGAAATGCAGCATTGACTTGATCCTGTTCTTGTGTAGATGCATTATAAGGACACTCTTCGGTCAGGTGCGATGGATCCGCACAACAAGCACAGACAGTACGTGGGGGCATAGCAGGGGCAGGAGAAGACGATGAGATTTTGGTCTCGATCGCTTCTAGCTTTTTCGTAAGAGCGGCCATCTCGGCCTTCATGGCAATCGACATCTCTACTTGATGTATGCCTGCCCTAGATTGACCACCAGAAGATGATGTGGTCTTGGTACTCTCCCACTGTATTGTCTGCTCACTAAGATCCTCGAGAAACTGCCACGCTTCATCACTAGACTTAGAGAGAAAATGACCTTGACAGATGGTTTCTAGCAACTGCTTCGTTGCCGAGTTCAATCCCTCGTATAATGTTTGGCAAAGTTGCCAACTCTCTATCCCATGATGAGGGTATTGAACTAATAGGTCCTTGAATCTCTCGAAGCACTTCCAAAATGGTTCAGACGGAAGTTGTGAGAATTGAATTATTTCATTGCGGATTCTGGCAGTCTTATGGTGAGGATAAAACTTTTTTAGAAAAGCTTTCACAAACTCATCCCAATTCCTAATAGAATGTGATGCGGTGCTATATAGCCACTTCTCGGCTAGGTCACATAAGGTGAAGGGAATGACCCTTAGCCTTATAGCGTCATCACTCAATTGGGTCATTTTCATCATTGCGCACACATTTTGGAATTTATTAATAAAGATATATGCGTCTTCAGTTTCCAAACCGTGAAATTTCGGCAGCATATTGATGAAATGTGGTTTAATCTCAAAATTGTCCCCATTTGCCGGTGGGGGTTGAAAGACAGGTGGGTAAAGACGTGCGGATGGGGTAAAAGAGGTCCTGGAGCGCAACTCGTGCGGGCGCTTCAACAGGCGGCTGGTTCGGGTTATTCGCACCTGGTGGAGGTGGAATCATTCCCGTCGGCAAGGTATTATTGGGGTTGAATCCCGACATACCTTCGGTTAAAGAAGTTGAAGGTGAGGGTAAGAAAGTGGACGGATTTTCGACTTCGGTGTCGAAGGGTTCGCTGGTCGGTACCAACGAAACGCGGACTAATCGGGCGTCTGTATCCCTAGTCCAAACTGACATACACTAAAAGGGATAGTGCAGTCAGAAAAAAGAAAAACAGAATGTGGGGGTAAGATAACGTCAGTGAGGGAAAGTGGTGTGGTGAATTTTTAGGTTTTCTTTTTGCGACAAGTTGCAAGTTTTTGAAAAGTTTTATTTGTTTTTTATTTGTTTTTTTTTAATATTTTTTTTTATTTGTGTGTGAGTTTTGCAAAGAAGTTTTTTTGAAAACGGACTCGTGACACATCTGTATCAACCACACATGCACAATCAGGCCTAGATCTAGGGTCGCCTAGGTCTACTAGACAGCTCCTAACTAGGGCTAGAAATAGACCTCAAACCGCCTCTTCACGGACAAATACGGCCAGGTAAGTGGGAAGGAACCACCACTACAGTGGGCCTAATTAATAACCACTAGCCTAGACACCGCAATGTCGGTTAGGATAAACGGTCGATGCCTACCCTAGTCCTTTTCCTATTGAGCTCGCTGTCCTTAGGTCTGAGTTTAATCTTTTTTTAATTAAAGGTGGTCGATGCAAAATGCTTTAGGTGTTTTCTGGGGTCCTGGGAAGGGTGATGAAATCCCCACCCAATCTGAGTTTGGTCAAATAGCCCCTTAAGTCCAATTAAATTATGCAAAACAAAAATTCACTTGCAATCAATTTTAGCGCGGCGCAAAGAAACCTGCAGCAAATCTGTTATTTAGAAGGGGGAAGAAGAAAATTTTTTTTAGCGCAAAGAACCCTGCAGAAAGTTTTACAGTGGAGATATGGAGGTTGCAGAGGGGAAGAAAAGAGATCAAACCGTGCAAAAATGATGCGCTGAAGTGGCAGAAGAAGCGCGGAACAGCGGCAGATGGCCTACTTTGGCGGCGGAAGCGCGGCACTGTGGTAGGTTCAGCCTCTGGAAAATTTTGTGCTGTTCTGTGATTGCAATTCCTCTCTGTTTTGATGTTCTCTTTTCTGTTTTGACCCTCTGTAAAATTCCAGATCCAAAAGTTCTTGTCGTTCCTGCAAGATTCAAACGAGAAACCCTTCAAACAGATAAAAATAATGAAAAGCTAATTTTTGTATTTTGTATTTTCTGATTTTTATAATTTTTCAAAGTTTATATCAACCCGAAATCATACAAAAAGAGAAAATTACGCCATCCCCGGCAACGGCGCCATTTGATTAATCCAAAAATTTATAGTTTACCGTAATCAGAAACGGCGTCGCTTTGCAGCTAGCCGGTGAATACGGGTCGATCCGCAGGGATGTGTTAGTTTCTGATTTTGTGTTATAACGAGTTGATTAAAATCGTTGTTGGTTTTTTATCGATTGAGTTTAAGACGAATTTATGTGATGAGAAAGAACTCATTAGGGTTAGGTCGAAGGTAGGTGTGTTGAGATCAATGTGTTCGCCTCTTTCAATGCCGTGATTTAAGCTTTTAGGAAAATCACAACAATCAATAGGAAAAGGAATTAGGATGATCGGGAAGAAACAAAGTTTTCTTCCTCTAGATCCTTGTCCGTCTTTTCTTATTGATTGATGTGAACTTCATGGACGTCATATAAGTCCGGCCTTTTATACTACGGAACACCGTTACCTTGTAGGTATGGTGCCGTAGGGGGCGGATCGTATATGTGTGCATGAAGGTTTCGTTTAAAAATAAGTTGACATTGAAGGAGGTGAGAGACATCCGTCTCTCACTCACTCCCTTGTTCCTAATCCTAACGAGCGAGAATTTTACTCGCACATTAGGGAATTATGAGTAAGAATCATTTTTATGTTTTATGTTTTAAATAGTTACCTCACGACAGATTAAAAATTAGCTAACTAGTAATTAAATGATTACTAGGGCAAGTAGAACAATTATACTAATGCAGGAATTAAATAAAATTAAAGACTTACGCGAAGAAGATGATGCTCTTGATTTCTCCAACAAATCTCACTTTTATTGAATATAAAGAGGCATACAATTTTTTAGATCTAGATTACAATTTATAAGTAAACAGAAGAGTTAGGGTTTCAGAGTCTCGCGCATGTTAAATTACAGATTTGACCCCTGAGAATCTTAACATCTGTACCGACGCAACTGCACAGAAGAAATCCACCGACACGGGGTCTGTATGGCCGCGGATCCGCGGCATTTGTTGGCTTGGGCCGCGGATCCGCGGCCCTTTGGTGGTCTTGGGCCACCAACTTTCTGTGCTTGGTTGCTCTTGTCTTGGGCTCTCTGTTTTCACTGTTCTTTTCTCTGTTGGGCTTTTTGTTATTCTTCAGATTCTCAGTGAAACTCGTAAGGATCTTTTTGACCGTTTCACTTGACGTTCGTCTCGGCTTGAGTAGGATCAGTGTGCTGGTTGGTCAAAAGTCCATTTCCTGTATCATCTTTGTCTTTTTCACTGTATTTGCTTCAAAAGTCTGTATCCTGTATCATGTAACAAACGATCGTCAAAAGCACCTGTTTACTTATAAATTGCACAAAAATGGGGCATATGAATTGCAATATTATGATGTGAACACCCGCCCATTTTTCCGATGAAGCCAATGCCAGAGTCCGGGATCCGATTTGGACAGCGGAGGGACATCATCGCGGAGCCTAGGAGGTGGAGGACCGGATCTACAAAGGTTGTAGCCCCTTCCCTTTAGCTAAAATTCGTTTACTTGCATCGCATAGCCTATATATCTAGTTAACGATCCGTATTAGGGTTTCTCGGCACTTGTAAAATTTAAATTGGCCGTGTTTGGTCACTTGCAAGACTTCATTAGTGTGCCTAGGAACCCTACAGTGGTATCAGAGCCTAGCTAGAGCCTTAGGCGATGCGTAGACGGAATTAGAAGTCCGATCGAATCAAAACCCAAACCCAAATTTGCTCTCTGGACAATTTTGAAAAACTGGGTTTTTTCCAGATTAAAAATATGCAGAAAAACCAGCAGGAAATTATAAGAATTACTGAGAAGCCCGTATCCCTGAATCCACCAAAGTGCGGCGGAACCGCGGCATTAGCATGGCTAATGCGGCGGTTCCGCGGCCATGTGGTCTCTTCTTGCGTTAAATTTTGCACAGTAATTCTTAGTTTGCAGTGCTGGTTTTCCTGGGAATTTTTTAATAATTTTTCAAGAGTTGAATTTTCTGGGTTGTATTGGGGTCTCGGTGTTTCGACCGGATTGTCTAATTTTGTCAGTGTGTATTTTTCCGGCTAATTTTGCAATATGTTAAAAAGTTCGACCGGATATAAATATCCACTTTTTCCCCTGCCGGGAAATTTCCAATTGTTGGACTTTTCCGTAGTTTAACGACGTTCTAAGTAGTGCAAGTAACGCGATGGACCCTCTAGAAGACAACAAACCTTAACTCGATTATGTGACCGTCTTGAACTGCCCTTTGAACCTTAGGGTTTGGGGCAGTACGGCGTGCCACATGTGAGGCGTTGGCTTGACCCTTCTACAGCTGGACCGTTGGTACTGAGGCACGAACTGAATGTTTTTAGACTTATTTCATGTGTTGAGCTGTATCGGGAAAACTTGGGTGTTCGATTGTTCGATCGAAAAGTTTAGCATTTTCTATTTATTCGGAATGTGATACAACATTTGGAATTCACAAGTAGTTATAAGATAACTGAATGAATGTTATAAACATAGCAGTTTAGTCTCACTTGATCGGTTGCCACGGAATTTTGATATGATCAAAAGTCCGTCGCAATCACGTAGTGTACGCGGATACTCGCCGGGTAAACTTAATAGACAGCCTCACTCCATAGCCCCGACCAAGTGACTGTAGGAGAACCCCGTCGCCGAAAGCATCCCTTCGGGTGCTCGCGGCAGCGGTGTTCTGCCTTGGTGCACTTCGTCGAAGGCGTCGGGGGTGCGGCCGCTTACTAAAGTTTGCGATGAGTATTCGATCAGAATTTCGGGAATCCTGTTGAATTGCCCGGCTTCTTATTGAAAAGTGTTTTCGATTTTGAGACTAAAATGCGGGGTTTGTAATTGTTAGGCATGTGATGTCTAAGTAATTCATTTGATTAGGCATGTGATGTCTAAAGGTGTAGCGGATTCCAACTGTTGTAGTTTTACACTTTCTTTTCTATGACCGTAAGTGTAATATGTGATATCGCCGGTTTCGTTGCTATATGTCAACGACAATTGGGATGCGCATATTTACTTACGTTGATATCATGTGATGTTATGTGTTGCTGGATATGTTATATTGGATCGCCGTGTTTGAATAGCCGGGGTTTTTTTTATGTGAGATGAGTGTTTTTCATTTTCATTCATGTAAAAACTTGTATGTAATATTCTTTTATTGGGGCACTTCCAGGTTGTGGAAGATGTCACCGTTGATGTATATTATTTACATTTCCGCATTAGGATAGACCCAAGGAGGAGAGCACAAGTAACCGGGTTCTGGGGTCCAGTGGGAGACCAACTCGAAGAGTCGAGTCCGGGTCTCCTAACCCTAGAATTGGTAGGGTTGCTTGCCGCTCTCGTAGGGGTCTAGGGGTGTGGGATTGGCTATTCATCACAACCGTGGAATCCGTGTTTTATACTGGCTCGTATTGAAAACACGGACGTCCTAGTATATCCAATATTTCATATGATATTTTCTGCTGCGTTATCTGTGATGTGATTCTGTGATTTGTTCAGATAGATGTAGTATATAGTATATATGATATATTATATAGACGTTACTTATGTTTTACACCCGTGCTAGCCCTGCCCCGCTCTGCCGTTAGTTACTTAACCTAACGGTGCACGAGGGGACATCGAGGCGAATGCGGATGGCATAAGTGTACGTCATATTTATCTGTGATGTTTAGGTAATTTAAATGATGGGATATTCATTAATGAGATTAATGAAAGAAAATAAACCTAATTGATGTTGTGGAATCGAATTTCAAAATAAAAAAAGGTAGCTACAGTTCTTGCTTTGCATCGCGGTGTTCCTTGTAGAACATCCTGCACCTTATTCGATGAGGAAAGGACCGAGATCCCTTCACCGGGAGTGACTCCTTTAGCAATAACTGGCAGATGCTACAACCCTCGGTTTGTCTTTTGATCGCTTCTATAGTTTCTGCTTTGCACAATGATATATATGATATATCCCGCACCTCATTCGACGAGGAAAGGGCCGACGATCCCTTCACCGGGAGTGACCCCTTTAGCAAAACTAGAAAAGCTTCAAAAACGTTCCATTTAAAAACTATTTGATTCCGCAACGAGATCAAGTTCAAAGCGTTAAAGGTTTTCATAAAAACCATTCGCAACCCTCCGTTATTTTAGGAAGTAGTGTACTTAGTATTCGTGCTGTGTTTGTTGACCATAGTCAAGGCACAGTGTACGGTAGCTAAGTGATGTCTTCCTACACCGCATATGATGCGATTAGTTAGGACAGTTGCGTGACTTTGTTGACCTTAGTTAAGGGTCATGTGGGTGGGTCTAATTAATCACGAAATGACGGGTAGAACTTGACTAGTACTTATGATTTGTTGACCATAGTTAAGGTCATAAGTGCTAGGGGTAAAAATCTTTATCGGGAGTTTCAAGTGTTGAAATTTGCAATGAGATTGCATACCTTCTATATGATAGTTGGATCCCGATACCCACTGCGAGTAATTGTTACTCCTGGGAGAGTTTTGCACTTTACAATTAGCTGATCAAGTAGGTGTCTAGAAAGGTGTCAACGGGGTTACGCCTCTGGGAAAACGAGGTTTACTGTAATTAGGTTCGTGCGAAAGCACGGGGCACCTCCCTCAAAGTACCGACACTGGCCTGGCTGAAAGATTGGCGAACTTGTAGAGTGTAATTAATCCCGGCTAGTCTTTCCTTTTAGGGTTTGAAGGAAGATTTGATAAAAACAGTGGGAGCCATCCTGATTAGATAAAATAATAACCAATCTATTCTTGCAAGAGCGCACGCTGAGTGTTTTCTTCTCTCTCTCTCCAGGTAGCGACCATATCACGCCTTAATCAAGATAATAATACTGAATATTTACCGAACCCGCTTGTTATACTGAGCTGGAGAACGTTGGTCCCGCTCCAACTTATAATTGTTATAAGACAGAGCAGGAAATAAAGGGAATACCAGAATTCCCGTGCCGCCCAAACGAAGAGAGTGCATGCTGATGCATCATCTTCGGGTGTGTTCGTTACAAAGAACCGTTTCTCAGTATCCTCTGCATCCTGAGTATATGATACTGGATCAGGATCCCAGATATGTAATCTGTTACATAGGGCTGCAAAAAGGTAGAAAAACTGAGAACGGGTGATAAGTTTCATGAGACAGAAAACGGGGCAAGTGTTGCAGCCAAGTCTGTTGGTCACTGTCACCCTGTATTACCAATACATTGATTCTGAACGAATGTTATTAGATACCGAACCTGATATACAAAATCACATCAGTCTTTTTATTAGTAAAGAAATGATAAAATTTTGTATTGTTGGATAATGTTTTGAACATTTCCTATATCAAAAGTTGATCGGTTCAGGCACGTTATCTAAAAGCATTGATGTTCTAAATCAAACTACAGTTCCTTGTATACAGAACACACACAAGAAGAAGAGTTCAGAAATGAACGAATTCTTCTTGAGGCATTGTAGACTAGGTCATATCAATGCGACCCGACTGGCTGAAGTTACATTTAGATGTATATTTAAATCAGTTTGAATTTACATCTTGTGAAACTTGCCAGTCATGTCACAAAGATAAGATGACCATAGCTCCATTTACTGGAAACAGAGAAAGAGTTAATGAACTCTTGGGACTGATACATGATGATGTATGTAAGGTCTCCTGTCTACACATGCCAGGACTGGTTTTTTATACTTCATTATATTCTCTGATAATCTCTCAAGATTCAGACCTATGTTCCTGTTGAAACATAAGTCCGAACCTTTTGAGATATTCACAGAATATAAGCGAGAAGTAGAGAACCAAAATACGGGTATAAGTATTATGTCCTTTGATGTGATCGAGGAGGAGAATACTTGAGCACGGAATTCCTGGTCTATTCTAAAGGAGAATGAGTTTCTCTTTCAGCATTACTCCTCCGTATACACCATAGCACGATGGTATATCGGGGCGGAGCAATCACACCCTATATGATATGGTGTGCTCTATGATGAGTACTACTGAGTTACCTGTTTCCTTTTAAGGGGTTATGCACTTGAGAAGCTGCATACCTATTGAATAGGTTCGAATCAAATCAGTTACCTACCACTTCATATGTGATATGGAAAGGGAAGAGCCCATGTCTTAAGCTAGTTAAGATTTGGGGTTGTCCGGCCTATGTCTAAAAGCAAAATCCGGACAAGCTCGAGGCAAGGTATGTTATGTAGAACTGGAAATGTTCCAGCCATACAAACTGCAGCTGATGATTTGATAGAAACAAAGGATTCAGTAGATTCTAACGAACCTCAGCCTCTCCGCCGATCTAGTAGGGTTCCTCACCTACCTGAGAGATACTTCGGTTTCTCTATGACAGTGGGAGCGAGGATTGCATCATGAGATGATGACCCAACTAGTTTCGAGCTGGCCATCAGGAGTGGGACTCTGTATAAATGGCTGGATGCTTAGTGATCTGAGATGAAATCCATATACACCAACAAAGTATGGACTTTGGTTGCTATATCTGAAGGGTTAAATCCCCATCAGGAGCAAGTATATCTTGAGAAGATTACTTGGTGTAGATGGAAAAGTTGAGACTTTCAAAGCTAGACTTGTTAAAGGTTTTAGTCATCTACCAGGCGTGGATAATGATGAAACCTTTTCTAGGGACTATGCTTAGGTCCATCTAGATCCTACTTGCCATTGCTACATACCATGACTACGATATCTGGTGGTTGGGTGCCATGACTACTTTTCTAAATAATGATTTAAAAGAGAACGTCTATAAGTACACAGCCAGAGGGCTTCGTAGACAGTGGGAGCAGTGGAAACGTGTGCAAGATGTTTTATGTGATGAAGCAGACGTCGTGGAGTTGGAACGTCTGTTTTGATGAATTAGTCAAACAGTTTGACATCATCAGAATGGTAGATGAACCTTGTATATACAAAGAGGTAGTAGAGAGTATGGTAGTGATCCTCGTAGAGCACGTGGATGACATACTCTTGATAGGGAAGGCGTTTCTTATGCTACGCACGGTCAATCTCCGCTTATCACAACCATTCATCAAATAGGATAAAGGTGATACCACCTCGAACCTGGGGAGAATCACTGGAAAAGTTCCAGGGTGATGAGGACGACTGAATGTCAGTCGCAGGCATTGTCTTTACCCTCGGTAATGGGACGGTATGTTGGAAGAGTTCCAAGCTAGATACCGTGGCAAACTAGACGATAAAGGCTGGTAACATCGCTATTAAAGATACTACCAAAGAGACAGTTTGGGTGTATATTGGTTCATAAGATGAACTAGGTTCCCACCATTGTGTGACAATGGAAGTGTGGCTTTGGCCCTGGAACCCTGGTCCCATCAGTGACCCAGACAAATTTTGAGGCAACATCACCTGATCATGGAGATAGTTGATCTCCAGGTTGATCGAGGTTATGAGAGTAGACTCAGAGGACAACACGGCGGATCCACTCATGAAGGCCTTTTCCCAAAGAGAGACTTTTAGGGGATGGTTGAGTATTAGATACTACAACCACTGCTACAGATGACCCTAGTGCAAGTGGGAGATTGTTAGTTATATGTATGCCCTAGAGGCCATTACTGTACATTGGATATATATTGTAGTGGATGCTGGGACATATATAGGGAGGACTTTTTTGCTCGACATGATAGTACGCTATCTGGTTGCTCTTTATCTTAACGTGTATACTTTCTGTCTCTCTGTTACATGTTGATAAAGCCCTTAGGATGTGTACTCGACTTCCAGGACTGTGATGCAGATCATACTAGTGGGGCCTGGATAGTCCATGAGTACATCCTTCAATGTTCCTAGTCGAGGGAATATCGAGACGGGGCATCGATATTCCAGAATAGACTAGCGTATATCTTCTCGACCCATGCGATGGGCGATTGATGATCCCATATCCATTGGTGTTTGACATCAGAGATGGTATACGGGTGCTCAGTGGAGACTGGGTACACTGAACGGACTCGCCGAGAACTCCCAGATGGTATTATACCTCACGTCAGATGGCAGTTCTCTGGTGACACAGGTACAGCTTAGTCTGTTGACCCGAGATCGTCATAGAGTCTTGTGTGTCTCCCACTGTGCTTTGATTTCCACCCTACCACGGCTCTACTGAGTCGTGCAAACAGGTGGTTTTTGGGTACAGTCCCGATTCACATGGAGGCAATGAGCGATAGGAGAGGATTAGTCTCTCCCGGTATTGGGGGTTGATGTTGCGCTATGCTCGACTGGCCATAACAGGAAATCCCTGACCAGGGTTGCAGTGACCTACTGGTAAGTGTTATCAGTAGTTTCACACATGTCATGGACTTCACGTCGGCATGACTTATCGAGCTACTGGGGTCTGACGTTTACCACCCCTAGGCGAGATATGCAGCATATCAGACGAACAGACCGGACTGTACGGTAAGTGTTACTGGTTGGATTCATAGGAGTGTGAGCGGGCTTGCTCGTCGATCTTCTGATCGCTCAATACCCGGGTGGCCGTTACGTTTAGCAGACCGCTTGCGGCTTGTGGGTGTTTGATATGATCATCACCTGCTGCCGGCGTATTGACGAGTCTTTAGAGTCCTACACAGAGGTTTCCTAGCTCAAGCGAAACGAAATAGGAGCGCATATGAGATATGTGCGGGACCGAGAATAATACGTGTATGTGATACCGTATTCTATTCTCACGATGAATGTATCGATTGGTTGTATGCGATATAACCTAGTTATCGAATCAAGGATTGATTCGATAAGCCGATACATTGGATATTAGTCGGTTATATGCGATATGACCGGATCGTTAAATCAAGTGTTGATTTAATGATTTAATGTATAATTATATATTTGATATATTACTTTGCATTAACTAATGTTTGTTCACTTTAAATGGTTTTTCTCACTTGTTTGTGCACATTGTATATGTGATATATTTTTGTGCACAAGTTTGTATCATGTTTGATGATACATGCTTACTTGATTTTGTGTAAAGACTTATACCATGGTTATCATAATGGTTAGGGTTTTGAATTATTCATTTATTTGTTTATCCATTTATTTTTTGGACAAATAAAGAGAGAAGAAAACAAAATGGTTGCTTGAATATCATGATACTTGTTGAAGTTTCAAGAAGGTTTGACCATTTTGTCTTCATCTACTAAACCTAACCATTCACTAACCCTAGTAGATTCTCTACACTTAATCATAGTTAGGATATGATAAGTATTCAATCATTTTATTATTTTAGAAAAACACTTATCATATTCTTGCTTCTTCTTCTTCTTCTTGACTTCAAGAAAAAGCTTGCTATCAACAATGGCAACTTGAGCAATTGAGTGAGAAATCCAATTCTAAAGTGAACCCACTTCCTATTTCTTCATCCTCTACCTCTTGCCAAGTAGTATAGGGTGTTTTCTTCACAAGTTTCATGACTTGGTGAAGTAGGAGCTTGATCTTGTGATGCCTCGATGTAGATCATCTTCGGCATCAAAGCCGACGACCAAGCCCGCCCATTTTTCCGATGAAGCCGATGCCAGAGTCCGGGATCCGATTTGGACAGCGGAGGGACATCATCGCGGAGCCTAGGTGGTGGAGGACCGGATCTACAAAGGTTGTAGCCCCTTCCCTTTAGCTAAAATTCGTTTACTTGCATCGCATAGCCTATATATCTAGTTAACGATCCGTATTAGGGTTTCTCAGCACTTGTAAAATTTAAATTGGCCGTGTTTGATCATTTGTAAGACTTCATTAGTGTGCCTAGGAACCCTACACCTCGAGTAGACCAGAAATCATCGATGAACAGCACAATAAACTGGTCCAAGAACGGTGAAAATATTCGGTTCATCAAGTCTATAATTATCGCCGGTGCATTCGTGACTCCGAATGACATCACTATGTCCATACCGAGTTCGGAACACAGTCTTACAAATTTCTTCTGTTTTAACTCGGACCTGATGATATCCGGATCGCAAATCCAGCTTCGAGAATACCCTCGCGCCATTAAGTTGCTCGAATAATTCGCCAATACGAGGGATCGGGTACTTGTTCTTAATACTCACCCGGTTTAATTCTCGATAATCGATGCACATCTTCCTTGTGCCATCTTTCTTCTTTACTAGAAGAACTGGAGCTCCCCAAGGTGAATTGATGCTGTGAATCCAACCCTTCTCAAGTAATTCGGTAACCTGCTTCTTGACTTCTTCCAACTCCACTGGTGCTATCGGATAGTATGCCTTTGAGATTAGCGCTGCACCAGGAACAAGATCGATCGTGAACTCTATATCTCATTTTGGCGGTAAACCCGAGATGTCCTCGAACATGTCCATGAACTCTCGAACTACAGCTGGCACATCCTCTTTATCAACTTCCATCGACGAAAGAACGGTGCTTATCGGCCTATCCCTAAACTCGACTGGCCCGACAGAACTGCTACCTCCGGCAAAAACAAACTCTGGATGTCCGAAAATCTGGAAAACCACTTTCTCTGCCCAACAATCAATGTGGGCGTGGAAAGTGCCGAGAAAATCCATTCCTAAGACAACATCAGCTGCCAGTATCGATCACCAAGAAATCTGCAAATAACTCTCATCTGCAAATAACAACTGAACAATCCTTACACTCACTACTAAATATGATCTTCCCGTTCCCAGTGTGTATGTCCCAACAACAAGACAGGTCGTGCAAGAAATCGAATGTGCAACAATAAACTTGGACGACATAAAACAATGGGATGCACCAGAATCGAATAATGCTAATGCAGGAAAATCATGAACAAGTAGGATACCGAAAATGACTTCATCTGATGCCAAGACACAGAAGAAGATAAGCACGGTAAAGAGGATTCAAGCTTGCGATAAAACATGAACTGGCAAGCAATGAAACCGAGAGAAGCAAGGTAATATCACGACCATAAAACAAGGAAATGAATCAAGACTAGGACTCCAAGTTACTTAAATAGAGTACCGCATTGTAACCATGCTGCAGTTCATAGTTACAATCACATAACTCCGTTCAAGTCGCCCAAATCCTAGTATCAGAATCGAAGGAAGAGGAAGGGAAAAACAATAGGGAACCAAAAGAATTTCAACTCGAGATGCAAAGTTGTTTGCATATCGTCAGGACAGGGGTCAAGAGAAAGATATGATTCAAGAATTACGATAACAATGTGGCAGGACATGTTCCTAAT
Source organism: Agapanthus africanus (assembly GCA_030015575.1). Classification (NCBI taxonomy): domain Eukaryota; kingdom Viridiplantae; phylum Streptophyta; class Magnoliopsida; order Asparagales; family Amaryllidaceae; genus Agapanthus; species Agapanthus africanus. Next base: position 758,234,778 of record CM057337.1, on the reverse strand, counting down.
TACGGATTTTCCGATTCGTGTATTGGGTCCAATACCCAACTACAGAAGAATCAAACCCGATTAACCTAAATCCTATGGCTCTGATACCAAACAAACCCTGTCATGCCCCGCTTCCCAGAGTGTGCTAAGATAGGCACATGACAGAGCCAACCATGCTACCCGTGGATAGGAAATATCCTTCCACAGTCACATTACGGCTGTCTATAAGATATCAAGAACAGTAGAAATAAAATAAACTATCTAGTACATGTCCATGAACCAGAATAAACGAGTCAAGAAATAATATGCGGAAGCAATAAATCCAATAAACAGTAACATCTGGAAAGTACGGAAATAACTAAACTAACTGGATATTAACAGGATCCTCACTGCTCGGCTTGACAGTGGAAATACTCCTGATCAGCCTGCGACAAAGGTAGAGGATCTGGGCCATGCAAAACCCAGACGTCAGTGCGTCATAATATTAACAATAATATAATCAGGGGGTAGCAAGACATGAAGGCACGAGTATGAACAATAATAAAAGTAGAACAATAACACGAATAAGGAACAGTGAAGGGTAAAAGCATATGTGATGTGCAGCGAGTAATCTGAACTGAGCTACTGGGTTAATTACTCTCAAGTCTTTGAAATCAATTTAATGAATCGTCGATGTAACTCAATAGTATCCCGTGCATGCCCGGGACCACGGTCCAGATTCTCGGGCTGAAACCGAGACATGCCGCTAGGCACTAAACAGGAAATATGTACAGATGAATAATGTCAGCAGCATCATCCCAGGGCTGGCCTAGCCCATAAAACTGCTCAGTATAAGTATCGAACTGTCGAGTTACAAGTCAGGTTTCATCATTGATTTCCCCATACCCCCAAGTTATGTGTTCAAGTTAGGTATATATAAATCTGAGACTAATGCCAACACAGGATCAAGCAGGAACAGGTTTATCTATACAGACAACAGGATATGTCCATCGGGACAACATATCAGGATTGTCGACATTAGAAACAGGATCAGGTAACATGTCAAGTAATGATATATCAGGTCATATCAGGTAGTGTACATGTATCAAGTCATGTCAAGTAGTGGTGTATCAGGTCATGTCAAGTAGTGCACGGGTATCAAGCGGGTGCTCATAATCAAACTGTAGCAAGTATTGAATCATGGTGAAAGTACGGATATACAATAAAAGTATGGATGTACAAATATCGATCAAGGGTTACATCATGACTAAGTAGGATGCATAATATAGAGCATGGGGTACTAATGTATTAATAATATGAGTTAATGTAATATGGGTTGCAACTAGTTATGCAGAATTAATGATATAGATACACAAATAAATATGAATGTATAAATAACTATCAGGGGTAACAACTATAGTTTCATGACTATGTAGGATGCACATTATCTAGCATGGGGTGTTAATATAGCAGTAATATGAAATAACGTGACTTGGAATACAAATAGATATATAATTAATTGTAACATTTCAGAAATCGTTTTGCGAATTTTTCCGTTTTAGGGCAAAATTGTCGGTATTTTCCGTTTTAACCCGATTTCGATCAAACGTCCGTAGAAACTTGCCGGCACCTATTTTAGCTAAAATAAAGCTTGTGCGCAAACTTTGGGGGTATTTGGGAGGTTTTGGTTCAGATAGAATTTTTCCCAAATAAAATATTATTTTAAGCGGTATTTTGTGCACGAAAATCGGGAAATTTCTTCTCTTGAGAATAAATTAATTTTTGTCATTAGAATATTTTGAAAACTTCTTTTTTAAATATCTAGATATTTTTGGAGTGCAAAAGGATTTATTTTTAAAAAGAAAAGAAAAGCTGTAATGGTGGTATATAGCATTTATTAGCATTTATTACTCTTTTTCCTAGCAATTTCTTCACAAAAAATTTACAAAAATACCCCATCACCTCCTTGCCGAGCCCTCTCCCCAAATTTCTGGCCTCATTATTTTCTAAGCTCATTCTTCTTCTCTTTCACTCAAAAATGCTTCAAAAATCCCAAAAATAATCCACAAAATCCTAAAATAAAATAAAACCATCTTTTCCTTCACTAATCCTTCTTGGATCTTCAACAAAGCATGGTTTTTTTGATGCTATGATGAGGGATTAAGTTTCTTTTTGGTGTTCTTGGGGAGGTATAATTTCTTACCTTAATCCATAATTAGTTGTTTTTATCTTAATCTAGCTATTTAAATTAGCTAATTATGTGTTTTATATAGCTTTTAAATCATGATTAATTCATTTATATTTGTTTTAAGAAATTCATGTTAGGCTTAAAGTTTGTTTAAGTGATTAATGTTCATTTAAAGTGTTAATTTGTGATTAGGAAAAGCTTAGCCTAGTAGAAAATGATAATTATTGCTAATGAATACTTTGTTTAATTATGCAATTTTGCTTACTAGGTTTTTGCTGAAATTTATTTAGCAAGTGTTAAAAATTTAGAAATGGTTTAGATAGCTTAGTTAAGCTATTATAAGGTGTTTGTAATCGCTAGATATGCGTTAGCTTGAAGCTAGTGCGAAATATTGCGATAAGTTGCTTACTAGGTTTCGGGGTTTTTCCGACGTGGGTTTGATTGGTCGTTGCGAGGTTATATCTATTTTATTCCTCGTAATTGTTTGTGTTGTGTTGCACGATCGGGACGATCGGGGTCTAGACTTTGTGTTCTGTAGTTTAGCGACCCCAGTTAGGGTTTTTGACCGATGTCGTGCGCGTTAGATGCGCTAAGTGCGCAGTGTAATTTTTCTCGCCGTTTTCTTTGCGTTTCGTTGTCTTTTCGTCGATATAAGATATTTAGCATCTGTGATGTGTTTGTGAAATTTTAGGTTCGCAATCGGGGACTTCGGACGCTACGACAAAGGAAAACAGGTGGTAGACTTCACTTAGCCAGGAGCGTTGGTGAGTAGATTTAACATCTACAGGGGAATCGCCCGCATGGCGTTATGCGTCTGGGCTAGAGATGTTATTTCTGTCGCATATTCTATGTCATATTTAGAGTTGCGCATTTACCTTATTACTTAGATATTGTTGTGCTTGGACTAGTATTCTTAGGACACTGCACATATTATTGACGATTCATGTTGCACGAGCACTGATTGTATGCTACACACACCGTCAATAATTGCCATGTCACACACAAACCACTTATAGTTAGGATATTGCTTGGTTATGGACATTGTGACTTTGATTCATATTCCTTATCGCATATGATATATAGCATACCTGTATATCCACATGCTTACACATATGCCTTCATATACTTACATGTTAGATACCTGTATATCTATAGAGTATTGTACCATTAGTGATAGATACATACACACTTCATGACATAGCTACAGGTATACCTTGCACACATACTTCACTTATACCCAGGGGGTATATTACATCATTACTTATAGGTAGATACATATACCTTGCTATACCTTTATGTTTACACATATATCTGGTTATAGCTACATGTTTACCTTTACTTGATATTATTTAGAAATGGAGAAAATAGGAACCGCATAATATTTAATATTAACTTGTTGCGGTTAATTAGCGGCTTTCCCTTTATATGCTTTCATTACAGTTTTATGTTGCATATATTATATTCATGGATTTTCGCATTGAGATATGGATTTTTCATGATGTTTTCTGGATTTGGGGACCGTGGGAGTTCATGAAATTATGCATTGTTTGAAAAACCCGGTTTCCCTTGATATAATATTTCAGCAGCCACCATGAGATTTATCGGTTCTGATATATATATATACTCCACGCGAGGAACGGAGGGGTCCGTGTGCGGGTACATGGTGGGGCCCGGAGGTACCCCGAGGTATGAATGAGGTCGTGGTGCTAGACGATGAGTTGCAGGGGAACCATACCATCCAGTGATATTACCAATGACTCAGCGGTTATCATGGGGATACCGATGTGAGTCATGTACGTATAGATACGTGGAAAGACAAGGGTCAGAGCTAGGCACTCGTGCTTTTCGGTATAGCGTATGATATGTACCTACCAGGGGGACAGTCATGGTGACAGCACCTGATAGATCAGCATTTCTGTGTCGATGCTTGACACATTGTTTTCATGATATTTCTTTTTACCTCTTTGTATATATAACAGTGGGTTAGGACGCTGTTATATATGCTCTTACACCAATATTAGTGGAATGAGACGCTAATATATGTGTATTGATATTTTTACTTCTTTGTATATATATAGTGGGTTAGGACGCTGTTATATATGCCCTTACACCAATATTAGTGGAATGAGATGCTAATATATGTGTATTGACATTTTTACTTCTTTGTATATATAACAGTGGGTTAGGACGCTGTTATATATGCCCTTACACCAATATTAGTTGAATGGGACGCTAATATATGTTTATTGACATTAAATTATATACATCATCATATTTATTCATGCAAATATATTTAGGATGTTAGATTTTTACTTGATAATTTGATGTGGGATATAGGTGATTCATTTGATATTGGATACAGGATATTTATGAGATTGCTGATTTGTACATTCAGGATATATGAGATTTATTCGATATTGTACATTCAGGATTTGTGAGACTTATATGATATGAGAACCAATTTGGGGGCTGATTTGAGGAATTGGGATTTGGACTTGTCTTGATGGATTGTGATCCTACCACGATATCAGGATTCCGTGGAAATGACATAATTCATTCCATACTCCACATTTATTGTTTATGCACTGCTTCATGTATTGGTAGTACTTGTTAGAGTACCTTTCATGACCGTTGCATTTACATACCTTTATTTATATGCATTGCTTTATGTATTAGTTCTACCTTCTAGTGTACCTTTCATGATTATTCCATTCATATGACTTTTTATGGCTATTAATTGCACATGTTAGATTCACGCTGTACGTGCATACTTGCGATTACCTGCATATGTTATTTACTATTCACGAGTTGGCAACTCACCCCCGTTGTGCCACAGTTTGTTTTGCAGGGTGTTCCCCAGAGTAGTCGAGGCAGGCTATTCTTCTATCATCTTTCGCTACGGATACCGTATCAGCTCACAGTGTGCAGTTTGCTTAGGTTAGTTTTGTGGTTATTCGTTTGTTGTATTGTATATTCATTGGATCCTTGTACTCTCCATCTACTATATTTTCTTGTTGACTTAGAGACTTGGTGAGGATGATATTGTATATTATTTATGACTTGTTGTCTTTTATAGAGTTTCCTTTCTATCGTCTTTTATTTCTTCGCTACGGTGTCGTATATTTGTTGTGGTGGTTGTTTTTCGCCTTTGGGCGTGTATTTGCTCCCGTTTGGGAATGCTTTGCTTTATATTTATGTTGTACCCATTTTTGTGGCTAGCTTTTACAAAGGAGGTGCTGCCAAAATTTTAAAGGAAATAAAGTTGGACTTTTAAAGAATTTAGGTTGTAATTTCAAAGACTTTTAAACAATATTTCTTATCTTTTCTTGTCTTTTAATGGTTTAGATTTCTGGGTTTTGGCTTTCTTTTACCGCGTTACACCTGTAGACGTTGCGTAGTATTAGGGCCGTCACGTGCCAATTTCGGGTCGTGACAAAATTGGTATCAGAGCGCTAGGTTTTACTTTTCGGAGTGTAGGATGACCATGGTATGATGGAGTAGGTAGCTTAAACAGAGTAACGTAGTGTGTGTATGTCCGCGGCATACTCACAAAGCAGTACTCCGCCTAAAGTGACCTAAGTACAAATTGTTTGAAATTCCTTCCTTGATGACATATCCTTGAGATTCGATTTCCGTGTTCATATCGAATCCTATCTCTATTTTTAGCCTTTGCCACCGCCGACTATGGGGACTCAGAGTGATGCAGCGAGGGCCGAGATCAGAGTTGACTCGGGTGGGTCAAGGACTGACCAGGATGGCGCGCTCGTTGCACAGGAGCAGACGGATCCGCCTTCGACATATATTATCGCTAGGCTTATGGCAGAGATGCAGGACTTGCGCCAGACGATGGGTTCTTTGGTTGATGCCATTCGAGCGCAGCGACAGGAGGTTGTCACTCCTGTTATCCAGTTGTTCCTTGCGATCAGCATGCAGCATTCCGTCACCTACATAGCACCAGTGGATGCAGCCCCAGTTGACGAGGCACGTATTCCAGAGACTTTGGGAGTTTCGGAACCGTGGAGGACTCGTACCGATGTACCAGCCCAGAGACAGAGGCCTAGTCGTCGAGACAGCTTTCGTGACCATCGCGGGAGTAGCAGAGGTTTGGGACGAGTAGAGTCCTGTTAGCTAGATCAGCCGTTTGTTGTGTTAATTTCTGTCAGCGATTCTTTTGTTGCGCAACACGTATTTCAGTCATGTGCCAATCGGTTAGGAGATTCATCCGTCGTTATGATCCTTCTAGAGATGTTGGATTTGACGTCCTCCGGGGAACAGACTGGTTAGCTGCATGTTAGGCGTCTGTGGACTGCCACGAGAAAACAGTCAGGTTTTGTTTTCCCGGCGAGTCAGTTCTTGTTGTGCGGGAGGACAGTGGTGCCACCTCTCACAGCTTGAATTCAGCCTTTTCGCTAGTCGGCTTTTGATGAGAGAATGTCGAGGATTCTTGGTGTTCATTCGTGATACCGGAGCCACAGTAGGTTTGTTGTACCAGGTTCCTTCGTGCGAGAGTTTTCCGACGTTGTTCCAGATAAGCCGGCGAAGCTTAGGGAGCTTAAGGATTAGCTGCAGAGTTGTTTGTTGGGGGGCTTGTGTGTCTGAGTGTTTCGCATTGGGGAGATCCTATTTCTGTTCGTCAAAGAGAAAGATGGCAGTTTGAGGTTTTGTATTGATTGATCGTCAATTGAACCGGCTTACGGTGTGGATAGGTATCTGTTACCTCACATTGACGATTTCTTCGCTCAGCTTCCGAGTGCGAGACATTTTCTAAGTTTGTTTGGGATCAGGTCATCATTGTTGCGGGTTCGGAGTGATGACATTCCGAAGACTGCCTTGTGCGTGCTACGGGCTTTGTGTGTTTTGGTGGTGTCATTGGACTCACCAATGCCCTAGCAGCATTCGTAGATATGATGAACCAGATTTCTTCAGGCCGTTCCTCGACCAGTTATTGTTGTGTTATTGACGACATTCTGGTCTATTCAATATGTCATGAGGGACATGAGTAGCACTTGAGGATTTATTTTGCAGACATTGGGAGAGCCCCAGCTGTTGCTAGATTTTCGGAGTGTTCCTTCAGGCTTGTTTGTGTTGACTTCTAGGTCTTATAGTTACGGGAGACGGTTTTCATATGGTTCCGAGGAAGATCGAGGCCATACAGCTTTAGCCCAGACTTGTGTACGGACGGAGGTCCGCAGATTTTGGGCTTAGCAGGTTTTTACCGCCGTTTCGTGCAGGATTGCTAGTGTAGTGCTGCACCGTTGACTGAACTGACAGAAAGGGAGGTTTTTTTCTTTGGACTGAGGCATGCGTGTGGAGTTTTTCAGCAGTTGAAGATTCGGTTAACAACTGCATCAGTTCTTTCTTTGCTTTCTGGTTCGGGCGACTTTGTTGTTTAACTGTAATGTTTTGCGAGTGGGGCTCGATTGTGTACTAATGTAGCACTATAGAGTTATCGCTTTTGCTTCCTTACAGTTGGAGGAAGTACAAGCAGGATATCCCACTCATGATCTAGAGATGGCCGCGGTGGTCTTGCATTAGAGATTTGGAGACACTATTTGTTTGGAGAGTCATGTCAGATTTTTACGGACCACCAGAGCTTAATGTACATCTTCCTGCAGCAGGTTTTGATTGTTGAGATAGACTTCTGCAGATTTACAGTTTTTGTGCGATCGTTGAGTACAACTTAAGTTCTCCTCTACTGAGGGGACAACTTGCTCATGTCCGCGCCTGACCACTTTTCCTTAATCGCTTTCGCGAGGCACTACCCGCCGATGCTCGTTCGTCAGAGATACTTGAGCATACTCGGCTGGGTAATGATTCGGAGTCCATGAATTGTGACCAGATGTGCTACATTTAGGGACACGTTTGTGTACCTCATATTATTGGGTAGAGACGCAAAATCCTAGAGCAGGCACATCAGTCAACTTTTGGTGTTCATTCAAGTTCCACTAATTTGTAGCATGACTTGTGAGATAGTTACGGGTGGGCAGGGATGAAGAGTGAAGTTTCGGATTTCGTTTCGAGGTGTCTGTCTTGTTGTGTGTTAAGGTTGAGCATCTGAGACCGGCTGGAGAGTTGCAACCTTTAACCGTTCCGAAGTAGGAATGAGAGCAGGTCTCCATGAATATTCGTTGTGGCGTCTACCCAGGTTTAGTCTGGGTGTGACTCCATTCGGATGCTAGTTGTCCGGTTATACTCGGGTTGCTCAGTTGTCCTTGGTTAAGTTTGTGCATTGCATGGAGTTCCTTCATGGGTCGTATCCAAATAGGGCACCCTATTCGCTTGCCATCTTGGGCAAGAACTTCAGGAAGCCTTGGGTACTGGTTGAGCTTTAGCTCCGTTTTCCATCCGCAGGATGATGGTTTTGTGAGAGCGGGCTATACCGACTCTGGAGGATATGCTTGTGCGTACGTATTAATTGTTGTCGGCAGTTGGGATCGTCACTTGCCATTGTTAGGATTCTCCTTCGATAGTTGTTATCAGGAGGCACTCCAAGTGGCAACCTTTAAGTTTTGTTTGTTAGGTTGTGTCGGTCACCAGTCTGTTTTTCTAACTCTGCGTAAGTAGGATTTTTGGACCCCAGCTACTCTAGAAACTTCCGAGATGATCCAGTTGGTTCAGGTCAGGATCAGAGTAGCCCAGTGCAGACAGAGGTCTTATGCCGACCGTGATGGTCGCAGGCTTGAGTTCGCAGTGGGAGCTCATGTATTTCTACGGATTTTTCCGATGAATGACGTGTTGAGTTTTGGGAAGCTTATCCCAGAATTGTAGGTCCTTTTGAGATCCTTAAGCAAGTTAGTTTCGTTGCCTTTAATTTGGCACTTCCGCCCAGATAATTGAGTGTTCACCCTTATTCCTTGTGTTGATACTTTGCAATTACCTTCGTGACCTTTCTCACATGATTCAGCATCAGACCATTTGGCTTAGACGCGATCGTTTCGTTCACCAGCAGCCAATTGTGTTAATGGCTCGGCAGGTGGAGAAATTTCGGTCAAGGGTTTTGCCATCTGTGGAGGGTTTTCTTGGACGTAGCCGTATAGTGAGGTGATCACTTGGGAGGCTGCGAGCGAGATTTGGGAGTTTTGTAATCTTCTCTTTGAAGGCACGCTTAGTGAAAATTTTAATTCGAGGACCGAATTTCTTTAAGGGGGGAAGATTGTAACGTTTCATAAATCGTTTTGCGAATTTTTCCGTTTTAGGGCAAAATTGTCGGTATTTTCCGTTTTAACCCGATTTCGATCAAACGTCCGTAGAAACTTGCCGGCACCTATTTTAGCTAAAATAAAGCTTGTGCATGAACTTTGGGGGTATTTGGGAGGTTTTGGTTCAGATAGAATTTTTCCCCAAATAAAATATTATTTTAAGCGGTATTTTGTGCACGAAAATCGGGAAGTTTCTTCTCTTGAGAATAAATTAATTTTTGTCACTAGAATATTTTGGAAACTTCTTTTTTAAATATCTAGATATTTTTGGAGTGCAAAAGGATTTATTTTTAAAAAGAAAAGAAAAGGTGTAATGATGGCATACAACATTTATTAGCATTTATTACTCTTTTTCCTAGCAATTTCTTCACAAAAATTCACAAAAATACCCCATCACCTCCTTGGCCGAGCCCTCTCCCTAAATTTCTGGCCTCATTATTTTCTAAGCTCATTCTTCTTCTCTTTCACTCAAAAATGCTTCAAAAATCCCAAAAATAATCCACAAAATCCTAAAATAAAATAAAACCATCTTTTCCTTCACTAATCCTTCTTGGATTTTCAACAAAGCATGGTTTTTTTGATGCTATGATGAGGGATTAAGTTTCTTTTTGGTGTTCTTGGGGAGGTATAATTTCTTACCTTAATCCATAATTAGTCGTTTTTATCTTAATCTAGCTATTTAAGTTAGCTAATTATGTGTTTTATATAGCTTTTAAATCATGATTAATTCATTTATATTTGTTTTAAGAAATTCATGTTAAGGTTAAAGTTTTTTTAAGTGATTAATGTTCATTTAAAGTGTTAATTTGTGATTAGGAAAAGCTTAGCCTAGTAGAAAATGATAATTATTGCTAATGAATACTTTATTTAATTATGCAATTTTGCTTACTAGGTTTTTGCTGAAATTTATTTAGCAAGTGTTAAAAATTTAGAAATGGTTTAGATAGCTTAGTTAAGCTATTATAAGGTGTTTGTAATCGCTAGATATGCGTTAGCTTGAAACTAGTGCGAAATATTGCGATAAGTTGCTTACTAGGTTTCGGGGTTTTTCCGACGTGGGTTCGATTGGTCGTTGCGAGATTATATCTATTTTATTCCTTGTAATTGTTTGTATTGTGTTGCACGATCGGGACGATCGGAGTCTAGACTTTGTGTTTTGTAGTTTAGCGACCCCAGTTTTGGTTTTTTTACCGATGTCGTGCGCGTTAGATGCGCTAAGTGCACAGTGTAATTTTTCTCGCCGTTTTCTTTGCGTTTCGTTGTCTTTTCGTCGATATAGGATATTTATCTTATGTGATGTGTTTGTGAAATTTTAGGTTCGCAAGCGGGGACTTCGGACGCTACGACAAGGGAAAACAGGTGGTAGGCTTCACTTAGCCAGGAGAGTTGGTGAGTAGATTTAATATCTACAGGGGAATCGCCCGCATGGCGTTATGCGTCTGGGCTAGAGATATTATTTCTGTCGCATATTCTATGTCATATTTAGAGTTGCGCATTTACCCTATTACTTAGATATTGTTATGCTTGGACTAGTAACCTTATGACACTGCACATATTATTGACGATTCATGTTGCACGAGCACTGATTGTTTGCTACACACACCGTCAATAATTGCCATGTCACACATAAACCACTTATAGTTAGGATATTGCTTGGTTAGGGACATTGTGATTTTGATTCATATTCCTTATCGCATATGACATGTAGCATACTTGTATATCCACATGCTTACGCATATGCCTTCATATACTTACATGTTAGATACCTGTATATCTATAGAGTATTGTACCATTAGTGATAGATACATACACACTCCATGACATAGCTACAGGTATACCTTGCACACATACTTAACTTATACCCAAGGGGTATATTACATCATTACTTATAGGTAGATACATATACCTTGCTATACCTTTATGTTTACACATATATCTGGTTATAGATACATGTTTAACTTTACTTGATATTATTTAGAATTGGAGAAAATAGGAACCACATGATATTTAATATTAACTTGTTGCGGTTAATTAGCGGATTTCCTTTTATATGCTTTCATTACAGTTTTATGTTGCATATATTATATTCATGGATTTTCGCATTGAGATATGGAGTTTTCATGATTTTTTCTGGATTTGGGGACCCTGGGAGTTCATGAAATTATGCATTGTTTGAAAAACCCGGTTTCCCTTGATATAATATTTCAGCAGCCACCATGAGATTTATCGGTTCTGATATATATACCCCACGCGAGGAATGGAGGGGTCCGTATGCGGGTACATGGTGGGGCCCGAAGGTATCCCGAGGCAAGAATGAGGTCGTGGTGCTAGACGATGAGTTGCAGGGGAACCATACCATCTGGTGACATTACCAATGACTCAGCGGTTATCATGGGGATACCGATAGGAGTCATGTACGTATAGAAACGTGGAAAGACGAGGGTCAGAGCTAGACACTCGTGCTTTTCGGGATAGCGTATTATACGTACCTACCAGGGGGCCAGTCATGGTGACAGCACCTGATAGATCAGCATTTCTGTGTCGATGTTTGACACATTGTTTTCATGATATTTCTTTTTACCTCTTTGTATATATAACAGTGGGTTAGGACGCTGTTATATATGCCCTTACACCAATATTAGTGGAATGAGATGCTAATATATGTGTATTGACATTTTTACTTCTTTGTATATATAACAGTGGGTTAGGACGCTGTTATATATGCCCTTACACCAATATTAGTGGACTGGGAGGCTAATATATGTGTATTGACATTTTTACTTCTTTGTATATATAACAGTGGGTTAGGACGCTGTTATATATGCCCTTACACCAATATTAGTGGAATGGGACGCTAATATATGTGTATTGACATTAAATTATATACATCATCATATTTATTCATGCAAATATATTTAGGATGTTAGATTTTTACTTGATAATTTGATGTGGGATATAGGTGATTCATTTGATATTGGATATAGGATATTTATGAGATTGCTGATTTGTACATTCAGGATATATGAGATTTATTCGATATTGTACATTCAGGATTTGTGAGACTTATATGATATGAGAGCTAATTTAGGGGCTGATTTGAGGAATTAGGATTTGGACTTGTCTTGATGGATTGTGATCCTACCACGATGTCAGGATTCCGTGGAAATGACATATTTCATTCCATACTCCACATTTATTATTTATGCACTGTTTCATGTATTAGCAGTACCTGTTAGAGTACCTTTCATGACTGTTGCATTTACATACCTTTATTTATATGCATTGCTTCATGTATTAGTTGTACCTGCTAGTGTACCTTTCATGATTATTGAATTCATATGACTTTTTATTGCTATTAATTGCACATGTTAGATTCACGCTGTACGTGCATACTTACGATTACCTGCACATATTATTTACTATTCACGAGTTGGCAACTCACCCCCGTTGTGCCACAGTTTGTTTTGCAGGGTGTTCCCCAGAGTAGTCGAGGCAGGCTATTCTTCTACCATCTTTTGCTACGGATACCGCATCAGCTCACAGTGTGCAGTTTGCTTAGGTGGGTTTTGTGGTTATTCGTTTGTTGTATTGTATATTCGTTGGATTCTTGTACTCTCCATCTATTATATTTTCTTGTTGACTTAGAGACTTGGTGAGGACGATATTGTATATTATTTGTGACTTGTTGTCTTTTATACAGTTTCCTTTCTATCATCTTTTATTTCTTCGCTACGGCGTCGTATATTTGTTGTGGTGGTTGTTTTCCGCCTTTGGGCGTGTATTTGCTCCCGTTTGGGAATGCTTTACTTTATATTTATGTTGTACCTATTTTTGGGGCTAGCTTTTACATAGGAGGTGCTGCCAAAATTTTAAAGGAAATAAAGTTGGACTTTTAAAGAATTTGTGTTGTGATTTCAAAGACTTTTAAACAATATTTCTTATCTTTTCTTGTCTTTTAATGGTTTAGATTTCTGGGTTTTGGTTTTCTTTTACTGCGTTACGCCTGTAGACGTTGCGTAGTATTAGGGCCGTCACGTGCCAATTTCGGGTCGTGACATTATTGGTATGGATGCACAATTATCGATTAGGGTTATATTTACAGTTCCAAGACTAAGTGGGATGCACATTATTAAGCATGGGGTGTTACTGCAATAATAACATGAATTAATATGATCTATAGATGCAGTTATATATATTTTAAATGATATGGATGCAAACGGGTATCCGAAAACGGTAAAACTTTAATATGGATGTATAATGTGATAAACGGGTAATATTTTACTCATATGGATGTATGATAATATACCTAGAATGTAGCAAAATGAATTAGCATGTGACTAGATATGTAATTAGTGATATGGATGCACACGGATGTCCGAAGACAGTAAAATAGTAAAATGGTAATATGGGATGCATAATTAAACAATAAGTAATGTTATTATTCACATATGTGCAATATATTGTAGTATAACATGTAGCAAGACTAACTTGCCTCGATTGGATCACGCGACGGATACGTACGACACGTCCGACGTCGGTAAATCGTCGCAATGCACACACGGCACGCGGGACGAGGGCAGAGGCGAGGCGTGGGTTTCGTTCGTAGGCAGGAAAACGTGAAGAAGAAAGGGAACAATGCTTTTCTTTATATGAGATTTAAAAAGTATATCAAATATATATATGTGGAGAAGAGATGCAGGGGTTGTAAATATTGAAAGAATTAATATTTATAAAGTAACAGAGAGAGAGAGGGAAAGAGAGGAGAGAGAAAAAGGGGTTGTTAGTTTGTTAGGAAATTAGTTTAGATTTAAATTTAAAAAAAATCTTTTATTAGTTAACTAAATTTTAATTTGCATCAGTTTATAAAATTAATATTATATAAATAAAATTTGATATTCTGGTAAATACAAACATAGTCCAAAACACGCCCGGGTCTGGTCTAAAATTCAGTTTTAAAATACAAAAAATATATATGTCGACCAAAATTAAAGTTGGATATCCAGGTAATGAAAATGCATACCCCCAAGAACGGATGCACGCACGTGCATGTAGTCATCCAAATAAGTCCGTTTCACTGAACGGGACAAGATCAAGATGCGCGGATGCTACCACAGGGTCAGGGGCATCATGCAGGCCATGCAAGATATTTTTAAAGTATTTTATGTAAGTTTAAATGTTATATTTAAAATGCAGATGCAAAATAAATTCCAGTATGCAATATATAAATTAAAATGAAAGTGCACGAGTCTACGTAACAAGTCAGGGTAGATCATAAACATGTATCAAGACAAGTTTCAAGCAAGCGGGTCGAGTCGGATGCAAATACAGATGTCAAATACACTATTCGCACCCAAAACACAATAAATCAGGAAAAAATACCATAAATAAAGAAATACTTGAACTAGAACTGGTATAAATGAACTATGGTGGTACAGTAACCGAGTGTAACTTTAAAGGATATTACTTGATCCGTGGTCCCGGGGGATAACGGGACAGAATCATTCATGATTCTTCATGATCCATGGTCCCGGGGGGTAACAGGACAGAGCCATTCGTGACTCTTACAACTTGGTCCGTGGTTCCCGGGGGTAATGGGACAGAACCATTCTTGGTTCACATATCCTGATCCGTGGTTCCGGGAGGGGGGGAGGGTAACCGGACATATTTTTTGAGTTACATTAGGAGTACATCAACCGATTTCGAATAACTTAGAATAGACAACCTAGTAGCACAGTTTAGATTACTCACCGCACTTCACTTATCCATATACACCTCACTGTTTCATATCTATTTTTGCTTGTTATAGTCATATTATCGTTTATATCCATGCCTGCCTACATCGTTACATCCTGGTTACATTTTATTGTTTGGTATTATGACGCACCGACATCTGGGTTTTGCATGGCCCAGATCCTTTATCTCTTTCACAGGCCGACCAGGACTACTTCAGCGGACAGACCGACGAGTGAGGACTAGGTTGGAGTTTAGTTTACTTTAAGTTTTCTTTCAGTACTTTCATTTCCTGATGTGAGCCCGTATTTGGGACGTACCTTTCCAGATGTTATTGTTATTTGGATTTTTTTACTTCCGCATATTATTTCTTGACTCGTTTATTCTGGCATATGGACATATAATAGATAGTTCATTTTATTTTACTGTTCTTGATATCTTATAGACAGCCGTAATGTGACTGTGGAGGGATGTTTCCTAACCACAGGTAGCATGGTTGGCTCTGTCACGTGCCGATTTTTGCGCACTCTGGGAAGCGGGGCGTGACATATCCCCTGTTGAGTTATAACAAGTATCTTGCACCATGATTAGCTCAGTATCCCTACTGAAACACTATCCAATATATCAGTCCTCAGAAGATGCTAAACTCAAAACTCTGACAGCATATCTGTCATTTAGGTCACCTTGGAAGCCTGAACCGATAACCGCATTCCAGAGGAGGCTGTCATTATCTTATACCAAGAACATCCTCTGATATTTTTTACTGCTTCCTAATATTTCTCCAGGATTGGATTAATATCTGCTTGCTACAGCAAGTGTATAACCAATATTTGGTGTTGTACAAAACATTACATGATTGATTCAATTGCCTAACCAAATGATATGTCATTCATGCCAGTCCCTTTCTTCATCTGTCTAGAAGACATCCTTTGCAGAGAGGGTGACTCTATCACTGCGGGTACATCACCATGCCAGGAGTCATCCATTCTAAAATACTTTTAGAATACTGTCCAAGTACCCGTCATCCATTCTAAAATACTTTTAGAATACTGTCCAAGTACCCGATTGGGAAACTTTCCAAATCTAAATCTAAAACCAGAATCCCTGATATATTATTTATCTGGTTTTGTATACGATATTGCATGAGTGACTCAGTTGCCTAAACAAATGATATGCCATTCATGCCGGTCCCTCTCCTTATCAGTCCGGAAGACATCTCTTTGGAGAGAGTGACCCCATCACCTGCGGGTATACTACCATGCCAGGAGTTGTCTGTTGGGGTCAAAAATTAGACCCCGGTTGACCAAGTCAAAGTCAAAGTCAACCCCAAGTAAGCGGGCCCAAGCCTAGGTCAAGTGAGCCCATGTCCAAGTCGAGCCTCGCGGCCGGCCTCCCTCATGCCAAAATGAAAATTATGTAATAAATAATTTTGATGTAATTTTTATGAATAAATGTAAGGAAAATGGGCATAAAACCAAATTTTTGTAAAACCAATGGCTCATATGCAAAAGAAATAAGCACATGAGGTATGAGATGGGCAAAATGCCATTTTGTAAAGCCCAAGGGGCTATGTGTAAAATTTTAAGCCT
Source organism: Agapanthus africanus (assembly GCA_030015575.1). Taxonomy (NCBI): domain Eukaryota; kingdom Viridiplantae; phylum Streptophyta; class Magnoliopsida; order Asparagales; family Amaryllidaceae; genus Agapanthus; species Agapanthus africanus. The sequence continues at coordinate 758,218,114 of CM057337.1, read as the reverse complement.
ATATAAGGCAACATGATAATGAAATGAAAAAAGAAGAATTGATTCCCCTAAAAAATTAGGGTTTCTGTGTCTCCTTCTCCTTCCTCAAGGTTTTAAATTATTTCTCTTTTCTGAATTAAATCAAGAGTTTAACTCTTCGTTTTCCAAAAAAAAATAGTTTTCACCATAAAACCCACGAAGGGGCGTTCAGATCTCCCATCAAGTCTCTAAAATAGGAGATTTTTAAGTCTCATATCTTTTTCTCCAAGATCCAGCTAATAGAGAGGGGAAGAAGGAGACTCATTTCCAAAAACCCCTGTAACAACCCTAAACTTTCTGTACGAATTTTTTTTCAAAATACAGTAAAGGCCACCTAAGCATGAGCACGAGTTATAAGTTTGTTTTGCTTTTGAACAGCAAGAAGGAGCTTGTAGGTTATTGGTAAGACCTTGCACTGCTGAGACATAGCACCCGAGTTCAAATCCCATCAGCCACATATTCTTTTTATTTAATTTTCTTTTACTCTTTTTAGAAGCCCAAGGGTTTACACGTGCACAACACATAAATTGAAAAGACACTGATTAATCAAACATGTGCACTGAAGAAAACCAAGCGACACGACACGTGGCACCAAAACCCAACCCCCTCCGTCGGTGTTAGCCCAGCGAAAAGCTCCATTTGGCCGGCACCGCCGGGCTTGTCCGTGGGTAAAGCCCCCAAACTTTTCCCTCTGCAACCTTTGGCCTACCCCACTAACCCCATATTGCTTGTTTACTCTAAATTTATCTAGTGTGAAATAAAATGCCCTTTTAATCAAATTTTAATGCATTTCTTTCAAACCCTAAACCTTAATTTTTCCTATAAATACCATACCCAAATTCACACATCCTCACTCAGAATTCCCTGCCAAAACCCTCAAAAACTTTCAAGTCTCTTTTGTGTACAAGTGGAGTTAGAAAAAGGGTGAAGTTTCGGCAACGATACAAGGAGATTCCGATGACGAAACGACGTCCCGAAGCCTTCTTTAGCTCCCTCTCTCCCTTCTCTTATCCTAAGGCTTATATGTCCTCTCTTCCTCTCTCTTTCTCAATTCTAAAAATCTTAAATACTAAAATCCGACGGATGCGGAGTTAATCCGACTTCCGATTCGGTTTTTTTCTTTAAAAATCCTATTTTTCTCAAACAAGAAAATATCAAACTTTCATATCATGTTCAATAAACATTAACAAACATATTAAACAAGTTTCATATCAAAAGAATTTATATTGCAATTTTTATCACAGTTTTACAGTAAAATACCACATACTTTAGTTTACCGGCATAAAACAATATAAATTTTTATTACCTTTAGATAGTTCATGAGGTAATGACCTATCTCATCACAACACACATTTCTAACATAGCACGATGGATATTTTGGGAACATAGTATGGGATAAAACGACTTTACAAATAAATACCTTTAACTTATAAAACCATTTCTATAAAAAGATGTATTAAACATTTCCATGCAATTGCGCCTCTACAACCCATTTTTAGAGACCCCGTTCGGGATGGTGCGGATTATCGTACATCCTTGGGCATAGTAGAGCGAGATGCAGACCCCCGAAAGGAGCATTTGATCTCGATGGAATTTTTATACATTTTTCTTTAGAAAATAAGATTTCTACAAGAAAATAAATAAATTATTTTCATTAAATATATATATATATATATATAATCAAAATATTTATTTTAATTATATAAATATTCCAAGTTTTCTAAATTAAAGGAATCACTATTACATGAAAATACCATCCAAATACAACACAATTCCAATATTTCAATAAAATACCATATATTATGAGGTTAGGTTTTACTCACTAGAAATTTCACTTGTATAAAAATATACATCTATGAAAACCCTAAAGACGATAATTAAATGCTTGAAGTGTATTTTAAAAATTATATCAAACCGTTTTTACATAAAACCCCCTCAAGTTATACTAAATTACAATAAGGACCATAGTAAACATAGGTTTAAGCGGGACCGATCTCTTGAGCCTCAGGGAGCCGGAGATATGGGTGCTTTCTTATTTAAGGTAGACAATCTAACAAACGGTGTTATCAATATGGTAATTATCTTGGAAAAAGACACAAATCCTGCTGTCCATGTGTAACAGTTACCGATAACATCAAAACTAATTCAGGATTTAAAGTTCTTTTTAAAGTATCTGACTTAGACTGAGTCTCAATCTAATCAATCTGATTTGAATGTGATTCAAGTATAAACTACAATTCAACATGAATCTGTCTACTCAATTTATATCAATCTATATTGACTGAACCGAACCATGGATATTCTCCATCTACATGCCTCTCCATTTATATCCATTCCATTTACTGATATCATGGTTTCGGCAAGTCATCCATCTATATATCAAATAATACAAACAATACAATCAAGACATCGCGGGGTTTATAAAGGGTAGATTGGTACGGAAGGTGTTAAAAGTGACACGAGACTGTAACCATAATACACCTAACCTGAATATCCATTGCCGTTGTACCGTGGCTGAACGGTTCCTTGTGCTCCGTATACCTTAGTCTTTGGAATAGTAGGACTCCTCTTGTATACACTGGCATTTTCTGTACCAAACTACAAACAACAGCGTTAACAATATAATACAACTTTAAAAAGTACATTCTCCTTCTGTCTATTCTGTCTATACCTATTCTTTGGGTCTTACCGAGCGATTGTTCATTGGCGACATTCCTTTCTTCTTTCTTTGGAATGTTGTTAGGTGGATCGGACCTTCTGGAGACAGAGCCCAGCAGCGAGGACTTGGATCATATAGCCTTCGACCCGAAGCTTTAGATTACTTGTACATATTTTCATTTCCGTTATGCCATTGTTTAGGGATTGCTTTCATTCCATATATTTACATTTCAGCTGTAATGTAAAAGGAATGTTTAATAAATAAAGTTGCTTTTTATTTACATCTTGTCTCTTGTATATTTTACTTTATATTGCTTAGATACGCTTAGCGTGTTTACTTCTGGGTAAATGTGTCGCGTGACCCATCGCGTCCTCTGCCCGTACACTGGGAAGCGGGGCATGACAACCCTACTTCAGGAAGATCCAAGACTCAAAAGAAGATCCAGGGCTAAAGGGAAGAAGAAAGGGGTCCCCTTTAATCATCTCCAAAGATTTCTGGGAGTTCAACTCCATTTGTCAAAATCTTTTGGAGTTTAGCTCCACAAATAAAATCCTTTTAGGAGTTTAACTCCATTCAAAATCTTTTAGAGTTTAACTCCAGAAATAAAATGCTTTTGCGAGTTTAACTCCATAAAGATAAAAATCTTCCATTTTTCTGGGGGTTTCCAAAGTCCCTTGGATTTTAACTCCTAATCCTGGGGCTAAGTCCTTCCCTTTTTCCTGCAGGGGTCCAGTGCCCATGTGCCGGGCACGTGAGGTGTTGGCACCCAGCGCCCACGTGCCGGGCGCGTGAGGCGCCAGCGCCCAGCGCCCACACGCATCGCATGTGGCCCGTGGGCGCCCAGTGCCCACGCACGTCCTTAGGACGTTTCTCATCCTTCTTTTTTTTCTCACGCTCCCCGTTAGAAAAAATTTCTAACGGGGTGCTGCCCCGCACCCCGTAAGGGGGTTGCTATCCCATTTGACCCCTAGCCCACTATCAGGGTAGTGCGACCCCCTTAAACTCTGCGTGGCCACCAATACATCCAAGTCCCCTTAAGACACACATACGCACATTGCACATTGAGTTCACATGACTAGTTGACATGTCAATCGGAGGTTCCTTCGCTTCAAAGGCGAGGGGTAATTAATGACAGCTTAGTTTGCTGAAGATTCGGATCCTCACAATCAATTAATCCCGACCTACCCTAAGCAGGGGGAATTTGTATGCGCCTGACAAGCGTGCGCATTCCCATCTCAATGGGGTGATGAAAAACACCCTACATATTCTGGCACACTGGTGGGACCTTTCTCTCCTTCTATTTTTCGGGTTAAATATTCATGCGAACTCCATCAACATATATATATCGATTGCCTGTACTGAAATCATGCTTCTTTGTGCAGGTTAACACTTTCCAATTGCAATCTTTGGACGCAACAAAATGTCTCTAAGGACAAGCTCAGCTCTTAATACAGCTCCCATCTCCAACACGATGAAGATGGACACCGGGACGATCTTCCCGACCAGTCTCGGGCGACAGTGTGAGGAGCCGCTGCTGCCATTTGGTTCTATTCTGTTCGTTCTAGCTAATGCCATCCCTGCTCCTCAAACCTTGGTGGTAAATAAACAGGCCTAAAAAGGGAAAAGACCAAATGTCATGGTCGCAAAAGCTCCTCAGCCCAAGCACAAATCCGTTTCCGAATGACTCTCCGTTGCTCCAGCTGGAGGTAAGGCCATCAACACCAACAAAGCAATAAGGCGTCTCAAGCAAGCTCCAGTGGTGCCCCTGACAGCTGCTCGATCGGGTGTCTTCTCTAAACTCTCCGTCAATCGACTCACAATGGCTTCCTGGATAACGGATGCCCGCCAAGCCCTCAAAATCGAGAAGCTACGACAGAAAAGGCTCAGATACAGTACCAACAAAAGAGCTAGGGCTTCTGCTAGGCCGAACTTCATGAGGTTCCAAGAATAGGTTTACCCCGCAACAACAGCTAAATCAACTGTGAAGCTCGCTAACTCTTTTGAACCGCTGAAATTGGTTCAGAAGAATGCCATGACCGCAAGAGTCAAGAAAGCGGTGATCCGGACAGTGCCACCCAAGGACCCAGTTAGGCCAACCATCTTCAGTCGCCTATCTTTTCCAGAAGAGGAAGGGCCACAGCGACGGTCCAAAAAATCAGCCGCCAGAGATAAAGAAATGGCTGGATTTATGGTCCATACTATTTACATGGTGGGCACGAGCAGCAAGAGCAAGGAAGTGGCCACCACATCTAAAATCCAATCTGGTGTGAATGTGGTTACCACTTTCTAAGACTAGCCTCTTCTGGAAGGTAATGAAAACCCTTCCAGTGAGGCTGATAAGCAGAAAGATCCCTCGGTTCATGAGGAGTCGGGCTCGGAAACCGAAGAGGAGCCAATCTTCCGTCCCAAGACCGCAGAGCAACAGCTTCTCCATGAGCTCCAGGAGTAGAACAGAAATAAAGACAAGGAGATGGCCAGGCTCTACTTAAAGATTGACGTCTTGACAAACGTCGTCTTACAGCTCACGGCCCAAGTTGCCTCTCAGCCGCCCAATCAAGCGCAGTGATCTACTCTTAAACCGGGAAACAATCCAAAGATGGGCTAACCGCATGAAAGTCGGTCGCATCCTATCTCAGGAAATGTCTTGACTACCGATGACATCAACCCTCTAACTCAAGATCAAATCATGGATTTGGTCGCTAACAAAGTCAAAACATTAGTAGCCGAAGACGGGGCGCAAAAAGATGTCAGCAGTAGCGAGAGACCATATCCTGTTCGGTATCATCTGGTAGAGTTTCCTAGTGGCTATGTTATTCCCAAGTTTGGAAGATTTGGTGGGACGGGAAATGCGAATCATCACATCGTCCACTTTAAAGCCTCATGCGGGAATACTGGGGGAAATAATGCGCTTCTCCTTCGCCAGTTCATTAATACCTTAACCGATGTCGCTTTCGACTGGTACGCGAGAATACCGGATGACTCCATTACTACTTTCTTCTAAATGGAGTCTCTGTTTCGGAAAAGGTTCATGAGTGTGAGCGATATGATCGCCATCGTCGATCTCGTGAGGACCAATCCAAAGAACAATGAAAGCAGCACGGATTTTATAACCCGATGGCGCAATCTCTCCGTCAAATGTGTGCCACTGTTGGAATAAGATCAATTCGTCAATCTCTTCATCGGAAATCTTGGCATCTGGATGAATCCTTTTCTATGCACCGAGTGTCTCAAGACGTTCCAAGAACTGACTAAGAAAGTTCAAATGCTGGAGCGCTCAAAGCAGGAATCTTCCTCGAACTCCCAAAATAACAATAAATCCTGGAGAAACCGAAAGGACGATAATCGCAAAGGTGGAAATTCCGACGATACTGAATCTTTTAACACTTTGGCTGACAGAATTAAGCAAGGGACAAGCGGGCCCAACGTCGACCAACCCTGAAAGCCATTGTTGGGAGGAGGAGAAGAATTGCCTTTGAAAGAGAAGCTAGATAAGGTCTATTCCTTCAGAAGGGACAAAGTCCATAAGATATTCAAGGACGCCCTGAGAAATGGTCTACGATTGCCACCGCAATAAGCGAATATGACCGATGACGCCAATTATTGCCCCTATCACAGAGTGATAGGTCAGGCCATTGAGGACTGCTTCATCTTCAAAAATTAGGTCGAAAAGCAATACAAAGCAGGAGAGATAGAACTGTCTAAAGGCGTGTTAGCGAACAATCAAGCTGCGACCGCCAATTTCATACAAATGGAGATCGAACCTTTTCGGGAATCTGCTGCTCTCAATCGTCTGCCCTTCTTAGAAAGGAGCGGGCCAAGGCAACAAGCCAAAAGCCCAACGAGCAGCATTACCAATGAAGAGGCAGTAGACGGGTACACAATCCATACGATTTACATGGTGGAGCCCAGAAGAACAAGTCTTCTTACGCCTCATACCCGAGACGATGACGTGGCTATTGCTACCCAAAATCGGCTCGGTCTAAATGATGAAGAACCCGCTCAGGCCATTAAGCTAAAGGAGCCCGTGATTCCTGCGGAATCGAGCTCAAGCAATAAGGATGACCTGATTGTCATACCCGGAACTATAGAGCAAGTATTATTCTAATAGCTTCAAAAGCAGCTTCAGGACAGAGACGAGAAGTTGGCCAAGGTCCATTCCAAAGTCGACGAGCTGGAAAACAACATGGCCGATCTCACGACCCAAGTCATCCTATTGCAATTGCAGCAAAATCAAAATTTGGTTCATGAGCCAGGGATTGATATCCTGAAACAGCCAACCGATACCCCCTCCAGCCCAAGAGCGGAACACCTATGCGAACAACGGCCGCGATCAGCCTTTAGTCCCTCTGATACGTACACTGAACGTAGTAAGTGGACAGCAGGCGAACCAAAGACTGATCGTCCTCGAGGACCAGCATCAGGAAAGGCACATACTCTAATGGAGAGAAAAAAGAAAGTATACTCCTTCAGGAGGGATGAGGTCCGCAAAATATTCAAGAACGCCTTGAACAACGGTCTGCAACTGCCTATTCCAAAGAGGCCACATGAAATGAACATGACCGAAAATCCCATATACTGCCCATATCATAAAATGGTGAGTCATACCATTGCAGACTGCTATGTTTTCAAAGATTGGGTGGATTACCAATACAAAGTTGGGAAAACCTCACAGTCCTCGGATGTATCGGCAAACCACAAAATTACGGTCATCAACACAGCTTCGCCAAGATCAATGTTCGAGGAGCTGGGATAAGCAAACACACATGACCCCTACGTCGTTAAACTTGGAACAGTTGACCACCACGTCGTTAAACTGAGAACAGATGACCTCCACGTCGTTAAACTGGGAACAATTGACCCCTAAGTCGTTAAACTGGGAGTGTAAAAAAAATTTGTGTAAAAAAAAACGAAATGATGGGGCAACTCGCAATAAGAATCAATAAGTAAAATAAAAATGAAAATAAAGCCGAAATGATGGGGCAACCACGAATAAATAGCCGAAATGGTAAGGCAATCCCTACCTTCATGATAAGAAAAGCTGAAATGATAAAGCAATCGCGGTAAAAAAAAGGTGTATAAAAAAAATACTTCAGACCCCTCCAAAAGAGAATGATGAGTCGCTCCTGAAACCATATTTCAGTGTTAGCGATGTAAACGCCAACAAAATTTCAAAACCCCAAATATCCCAATGGCGAATGATGAGTCGCTCCTAGTACCATATTCCAGTGCAGCGATGCAGACGCCAACCAAAATCCAAATCCCCAAACGGCGAATGATGAGTCACTCCTGGTACCATATTCCAGTGCAGCGATGCAGACGCCAAAAAAAATCCAAATTTCCAAAATTCTCCCAGCCCTACAGTTGGTCCCTAAATTGACTAGCATATACAATCCGCGGGATCAAATGATTCTCATCACACCCATGCCCCACCGCAATCTCCAGTCACGCGGTCGGTCTCCGCCATCGGAATTATGCTCCATTTGGGAAGACCCACTCATGTGTCCTCACGATACATGAGAAGAAAAAAACTTACGAGATCCTCTCGACTCGTAAGAAAACACCTTCATGGGATCCTTACAACTCATAAAGGAAAAACACACTTGGAGGTCCCTACGACTCCTAAGGAGAAAATACACCTACGAGATCCTTTCGACTCGTAAGGAGAAATATTTTTATAGGGCCCTTACGGCTCATAAAATTGAAAAGTCTTAGGTAATAGGGACCTAAACCTATCTCCTAAGCTATCTCTCCCCAACAGGTAAAGGTAAATGATGAATTGCTCCTGGCACCTATGCTCCAGTGTTAGCAACGCTGATACCTACCCTAACCCTAAAATTCCAAACTTTCGATTCAATAGACCCCTAAGTCGTGAAACTGGGAACAGATGACCCCTAAGTCGTTAAACTTGGAACAGATGACCTACCCCTAAGTTGTTAAACTGGGAACAGATGAACTACCCCTAAGTCGTTAAACTGGGAATGAGGGAAATCCCCTCATGGAGAATGATGATTCACACCTGGTACCATATTCCAATGTAGCGATACTGATGCCAAACGAAAACCAAAATCCTCAAATCCTCTCATGGAAAATGATGGTTCGCTCCTGTTACCATATTCCTGTGTAGTGATGATGATGTCAACATAAATCCCGGCAAACGATGATTCGCTCTTGGTACCATATTCCTGTGTAGCGATGCTGACGCCGAACAAAAACCTAAATTCCAAGTCTCAGGCTCAAAAGCCCTGCTCGACGAATAAGAAACTCCCAAATCAAGTCAACCAACAACCTCCCTGTCGGAATCAAGCTCCACTTCGGAATCAAGTCGACCAACGACCCCCTTGTCGGAATTATACTCCGTTTCGGAATCAAGTCAACCAACAATCTCTACGTTGGATTCATGTTTCGTCTCAGATTATACCCCGTGTCGAAATCATGCTTTGCCTCGGAGTATCTGCCTTCCATGTCAGAATTATACTCCGCCTCGGAATCAAGTCAACCAACGACTTTCCCGTTGGAATCAAGCTCTGCCTCAGAATCATGTCGACCAACGACCTCCCTGTCGGAATTATGCCCCGTCTCGGAATCAAGTCAACCAACAATCTCTGCGTTGGAATCTTCATCTCAAAATGTACCCCATGTCGAAATTAAGCTTCGCTTCGGAGTATCTGCCTTCCCTGTCGGAATTATACTCCATTTCGGAATTAAGTCAACCACGATCTCCCCGTCGAAATCAAGCTCCGCCTCGGAATCAAGTCGACCAACGACCTCCCTGTTGGAATTATACTCCGTCTTGGAATCAAGTCAATCAACAACATCTGCGTCGAAATCATGTTTCGTCTCAGAATGTACCCTATGTCGAAATCATGCTTCACCTCGGAGTATCTGCCTTCCCTGTCGGAATTATGCTCCGTCTCAGAATCAAGTCGACCAACGACGTCCCTATCGGAATTATGCTCCATCTCGGAATCAAGTCAACCAACAATCTCTGTGTCAGAATCATATTTCGTCTCAGAATGTACCCCGTGTCGAAATGTTCGTTCAGAATATCAACCTCTGCATCGGAATCATATTTCGTCTCAGAAAGTGCCCCGTGTCGAAATCATGCTTCGCCTCAGAATATCTGCCTTCCCTGTCAGGATTATACTCCGCACCTCGGAATGATGCTCCGACCCCCATAATTATGCCCCGCTCTTCGGAATGATGCTCCGACCCTAGAATTATGCTCCGCAAATTATAATGAAACTCCGCTCCCCGGAATCATGCTCCTGGAAGGGTGCTCCGCCCCCGGAATGATGCTCCACCTCAAAGTCAAACTTTTGCCGAACAAGATCCATCAATTTCATACACACAACTCATATACACGGTGTGCATTTATTGAATGGGGCACTTTGTTGGGGTCAAAAATTACACCCCGGTTGACCAAGTCAAAGTCAAAGTCAACCCCAAATAAGCGGGCCTAAGCCCAGGTCAAGTGGGCCTATGCCCATATCGAGCCTCACGGCCGGCCTCTCCCATACCAAAATGAAAATTATGAATAAATAATTTTGATGTAATTTTTATGAATAAATGTAAGAAAAATGGGCATAAAACCAAATTTTTGTAAAGTCCATGGCTCATATGCAAAAGAAATAAGTACATGAGGTATTGGATGGGCAAAATACCATTTTGTAAAGCCCAAGGGGATATGTGTAAACTTGTAAACCTATATAAGGCTACACGATAATGAAATGAAAAAGAAGAATTGATTCCCCTAAAAAAATTAGGATTTCTGTGCCTCCTTCTCCTTCCTTAAGGTTTTAAAATTTCTTTTTTTTTTTCTGAATTAAATCAAGAGTTTAACTCATCATTTTCCAAAAAGAAATAGTTTTTCACCATAAAACCCACAAAGGGGAGCTCAGATCTCCCATCAAGTCTCTAAAAAGGGTGGTTTTTAAGTCTCGCCCCTTTTTCTCGAAGATCCAGCCAATAAAGAGGGGGGAGAAAGAGACTCATCTCCAAAACCCCCACTTTGGGAAGATCCAAGGCTCAAAAGAAGATTCAGGGCTAAAGGGGAGAAGAAAGGGGTCCCCTTTAATCATCTCCAAAGATTTCTGGGAGTTCAACTATATTTGTCAAAATCTTTTGGAGTTTAGCTCTACAAATAAAATCCTTTTAGGAGTTTAACTCCATTCAAAATGTTTTGGAGTTTAACTCCAAAAATAAAATCCTTTGGGAGTTTAACTCCATAAAGATAAAAACCCTCTCTTTTTTGGGGGGGTTTCCAAAGTCCCTCGGAGTTTAACTCTTAATACCGGGGCTAAGTCCCCCCCTTTTCCTGTAGGCCCCAGCGCCCATGTGCCAGGCGCGTGAAGCGCCGGCACCTACGCGTCGGACATGTAAGTGCACGGCGGCGTCCCGGCCGTCAATCTGACGCCAAAATGCGGAAGCGAAAAACTTTAATTTTGCAAACTAGCAAACTGGCACCACCGCGCACTAAACACCCGGATCGAACCATTAACTAGTCCTAACTAACTACAAGACGGGTTAGAGATATACCGAGTGATCCGAGTCCTCCGGTCTTCTCGTCGTCGTCCCGATCTCCTGCGGAATGTCCGGTCTCCACCTCGTCGCCGGAAGGGCACCACATCGCCTGCATCTTTTACGGGCTCCCGCCTCTATACCGAGGCAACTCGGACACGAAGCTGGCAAGTCGATGTGCCCAAGATGTGCTGTAGAATATAGTGTGGAGGCTATGTCTCATTTGGGGGGTTTAATTTCCATGGAGGATGGAGGAGGAGGTTAGGAAAATTGGTGCTTTCAATTTTCTAGCAAGAAGAATATGAGATGAAGAATAATGCCACATACAAAATGAAACTCTCTCTCCCTGTCATCAAATTGTGGCCGGCCTATCCCTTTTGAAAATGGTGGAGGGGGAAAACATAATACATGAGGGAGGTGAGTGTAGTAAAAGGTGGAGGGTGACCACATCCAAAGCAATGATAACCATGTCACACTAAATCAAATCCATTTCAAATCAACATAAAGCAAGAAAATGATGATAGAAAAGAATGGTATCAAAAGATGCTATCATAATCAATCCATATGCAAGAAACCCCTCCACTATGTGTTATTTGCAAACTTGCAAATAACACCCTCCATCGAAAAGTCCGGCCGGGAAGGATCAAAGGAAAACCGGCCGGAACGGAATGCAAACTGGCAATTCCAGAAAACTGGTCCCGTAATAAATTACAGGAAAAACCCTGATACTGTGCATACACACCCGCATCTGTATTCTGACCGGATACAAATGCAATGAGACAAAACTACACAGTACTATACTAGGATCCGGCTTAAACCAAAGCCGGCTAGTAAAATCCGTCCGATCCTGATCCGTGCAATACCGCACGTATCTGATCGAACCCTGCCATATATCCATACGGCCTCTAGTACTAACCGTCCGATCCTGATCCGTGCAATACCGCACGTATCTGATCGGACCCTGCCATATCTCTATACAGCCTCTACAGCTTTTCGCCCGAAACTTGAGTAACTGTAAGTGTGGTGGACTCTAAAGACTCGTCAATACTATGGCTGTGGATTTAACCACTAGCACATCAGAGGTATAAGCCAATACGTGACGGGCCACCAGCTATTGACCAAAAGGGACGTCGATGAGCAAACTCATCCTGACACCTTACTGAGCCTGTCAGTGACAATATCCGTACAGTCTGGTCCGTTCGTCTATGAGCATCGCATGGCGGGCTTAGGGGGTTGGTAAAAGTCAGACCCCAAAAAGCGGTACAAGTCGTGTCGGAGTGTAGCCCAGAACACCCTGAGATACTACTGGAATACCTACCAGTAAATCTCCTGCCTTGGCCAAGGACTTCGGGTAATGGCTCTCCTAGACACAGCGCGAACTCACCCCCAATACCGGGAGAGACGAACCCCTGAAGATCCGCTCACTGCCTCCATGTGGCTCGGGACTGTACCCAACTAAAACCTGTTTGCACGTCTCCTTTGAGCGTGGTAGGGTAGTAATCAAAGTACAGTGGGAACTCACACGAGACAAATGACAATCCCCAGGTCGATGAACTAACCTGTACACATGTCACCAGGGAACTGCTATCTGACGTCAGGTATAAGACCAACTAGCATGTTCCCGGCGAGTCCTGTCCGGTGTACTCATAACCCAATGAGCACCTGTATACATCTTAGGTGAACCAACTGACACCAGTGGCTTGTGAGACCGGCCACCGCCCCTCGTCGGGGTCTCGACTCTATACACTAGTCTACTCTGGAGAATCGATGCCCTGTCTCGAAACTCCCACGACTAGGGACCTTTTAAGGATGTGCTTATAGACTACCAGCTCCCACGTATATGATCGCCCTCATACTGCTGGCAGTCAAGCAAGAATCCTAGGGGCTCTATCAACGTGTAATAGCGACCTGTAAGGTCATCTGAAGCAGTACACGATGATAAAGGTAAACCAGATAGCATACTATCATCTCGAGTAAGACTGTCCTACCGGGATAGGTCCTCCCTCAATCATTACAATCACGTGCCTGTGATCCAATAATTGACTCTGAGGGCACTATCTCCAACAATCTCCCACTTGCACTCAAGGCTAATTATTGCGATGTCGCATACTCACATCCCGTGTGATACCGAACATCCAACTCCTCTACTAGTCAGTCTCACAAAACTCGTTTGCGAAACTATCGCGTTCGAGGAATAGCCTCAGTGAGTGGATCCGCTTTGATGTTTCTTTCTATGTCTCTCTATATCTCAAGTTCATGGAGAAAGCCATCTCCCGAAATGAGCAATACCTGTCTTAGAATGTCTGGATGTCTGATGGGACCTAGCTCATAAATGAACTCCAAATCCAAACTTCTTAGACTGTACCGTCAGCTGAACTTAATCAGTATCCTGCGCCATGCCTCCCTCAGTATCTGCCTGGATCACCTGTCCAAAATACTGCCCCTCGTCGGAGGGAAAACTATAACTCTGATAATCACCCTGTCGTCTATGTCACCTTGGAAGCCTGGAATGATAACTGTCTCCTTAATGAGGCTGTCGTTATCATTTCCCTAGAACATCTACTTATGTTCTAAGGCTGCTCCCGACTGTTTCTCCAGGATTGGATCAATATCAACTTATTGCATCTAGTGCAAGAACAACATCTGGTGTGGTACTTGACATCTTATGATTGACTCAATTGCCTAAGCAAGTGATCTGCCAATCATGCACATCCCTCTCCCCTTTAGTCTGTAAGACACCTTTAGAGAGGGTGACTCCATCACCTGCAGGTACACTACCGTGCCAGGAGTCGTCCATTCTAAATACTCTTAGAATGCTGTCTAAGTACCCAGATTGGGAAACCACCCAAATCTAGATCTAAAACCATAGATCTAGTAACCAGTATGTCAGATATAATGTCCAAGTCCGATGCGAAGAAACCACTGTGTGACGACCAAAGTATAACCGATCGTAGTATAGGAATATCACTTCCTACTCTGTGTATGTCATCAAATACCAGGACATCACACCATACTACATTCTTAACAGATCCATCCCCTATTCTGATGAAGTCAAACCTATGACTGTCACATCAGAAATAGATGATCTATCTCCGCTACATCTGCTTTAGTCTATAAATAGACATAAACTACCTGTCCACCAATGCTTCAGCTGCTCCCACTGACTACGACAACCCTCTGGCAGAGTCATATAGACGTATACTTCTAAATCAAGTTTAGAATGACGCTATACTCATCCTCTTGCCGGGTCTCACAGTTTGGAACAACAGCAATGGCAAGTGTGGGTTTAACAAGAACTTCCTTGTCACCGTCCTTGAGGCTACCGGAGTACCTCTCGGGTGCCTGAAGTTACCCACCGTATCTGCGGAGTGGCCAATGGAATGTCAAACCAGATTGAATCTTTAGGTTCCTTATCAAATCTTCAGTAATCGTTTGTGGTTCTGGAATCACTTCCAGTTCTACCATACTCCCACTACTGTTTTCTGAAAAAATCCATTTTTATTAAAACTGTGGCGAGTCTAGAACAATATTTCTATTGATCTGCCAGATGGTAGAAAGTCAGCCCGCGTCATAGCCTGGGTCAACCCACAAACAGCCATTACAGAAACGTGCCTTGAGTTGTCCAGTGTCTGGTTTTAATCATAAGCCGGACAACTCCTCGTACCTTAACATCGTTAAGATACGAACTGTTCTATGTCCAATATAGGACCAGAGACACTGATTTAATTGAACCAGATTCAAATCATGCAGCTGTCTCCAGTGCATGTCAACTAAATGAAAGAAGGCCTATCAGCGTTACTCAACTTAGGAATGCTTCCAATTATGAGTAACCTGAAAGAGAAGCAAGATCTCTTTATCATTACTATCAACTGAATACCATACCTAAGTATCTACATCTTCGATCACTTTGAAGAATCTCGATACTTGCTACACCTGGTTATCTACTCTATTCAAATACCTATAACTTCTCAAAATTCGGACCCTGTGTTTCCATGAAACACCTGTCTAAAAACTAGAGAAGTCATAAGTAAACCGAATATAGTACGAGGACCAACCCCTCTGTCCTGATGGACCCTGGACAACATATAATACTCTGTATAAGTCCCTTGAGTCTGATAACTCATTCAACGTGTGTCATAGGTTTAAAACTGTACTTATGGTTAAGAAGAATTACACCGCTGTTTAATGCTCCTTACCTAACCATCCACTGATATAGGTAAATGTCATAGACATAATTTCAAAAAGATATGTCTCACTCTATAAAAATAGACGTACAGATATAACAATTTGAAATTGGTGCATAACAGCGGATATTCAAAACCAAATATTTGCCGACCGGCAAACAGTCCAGGTGACTTCCTCAAATATCACCGATTACAACGAATCCCGATATAATGAGGATGATCACCCAATTCCCAACAACTTACTCCCACTCATCATCTGTAAAACCATACAGATGTGAGAATCATACCTGGTAAATACATACCCTGGAGTAAGGACTAATTGGGAAATCAGTTTTCTTTTAACAGTACACAGTGAAACTGAAACATTGAAATGTTTCGATGGGGTATCCCGGTATTCCTAGTAATGCCTCTTCCAGATTCACGACTGTAACCGTATAATTCTTTGCCACCTCTCCAAATCCCTTTATATGTCTTCAGTTATTACCTTCTACACACCCCTTAGGCCAAATGGTTTTCTTCCTTTCCTACCGTTCGGCACCAGCCTATGGTTTGGAAGAAGACTATCCAATAAGCATAATGGGTGTATTGTCCTAATCTTAGGAGCACTCGCAATGCGAGAAAAGGTGAAGATAAAAGACAACCGAATAAACCTTATTCCTATTTCTCCTGGACCAGAATCCATCTCCGAACTGGAACAAGTTCCTTTCGAGTTCGTATATAACCATACGATGGAGTATCCAATAAACTGTGGATCTTCGTAGTGATACGGAGTGTCCTGGAGAAATACAAAGGTGAAGTGGGAGTGGTAATGAAATACCTGGTTTGGTCGTAAATAGCAGTCGCAGTTTACTTTGCCCTTTTACTAATCCCTTGCTTTGTCTTAACTTAATACCTTCTGCACACTATCGTTAGGCTAATTGGTTTTCTTCATTCCCTACCGTTCGGCACCAACCTAAGGTTTGGAAGAAGACTATCCAATTTGCGTAATAGGTGTACTATCTCCTAAACCAAGGAGTACTCGCAACCTGAGAGAAGGTAAAAGGAAAAGACAACTGAACAATCCTATCCGTTTTCTCCAGAACCGGAAACCATCCTCGAATAAATCCCTTCGAGTTCGTATATAACCATACGATGGTTTTGTCTAATGGAAGTGGACGTTCGTAGTAATACGGGGTGTCCTGGAGAAAAGGGTAAAAGTAGAAGTGGCAATGAGGTCTGCAACTCTGACAATCCAAAAGCCGGTGTTAAGAAGGTTCGGTCAACTTGGTCACTGAGTCATAGTCTTAGGGTCGGGTCAATGGTCGCTGCCAAAGAGAGAGAGAAAAGAAACACTCAGCCTGCACTCTAACCTAGATCAGAATGGTTACCAATTTATCTAATCTGGAAACCTCCCACTGTACCGTCAAATTCTCCTCCAAACCTGAAAGAAGAATTAGTCGGGAACACCCGAGGAGTAAACCAACTCATCAGCGGGAATCGGGATCCAACTATCATCGCATGATAACATGACGGAATCCTCTCACGGTGTCACACTCCAGAAGGTATGCGCATATCTGGCAAGTTTCAGTTCTTTTGAAACTCCCGATGTGATTTCTGCCCCATGCTCTTATGACCTTGACTTTGGCCAACATATCATAAGTCACATATCAAGTTCTACCCGTCATTTTCCAGGTTAATTTGAGTCCACCCGTACCTACCCTTGACTTTGGTCAAAATGGCAGTATGACTGTCCCAAACCAACGCATCTATCTATGCTGCATATGAATACCCCAATAGCTACCAATCACTGTGCCTTGACTTTGGCCAACATACACAGCTTGAATACTATTGACCACCCATATGAAACGACGGAGGGCTACGAATGGTTTCTGGCGAAAACCTTAAACGTAAAGAACTTGATATCGTTGAAGGAACTGATAGCTTTTTAGAAAATATAGTGGCGAAAACTTTTTCTAAAGAGGTCACTCCCGGTGAAGGGATCTCGGCTCTTTCCCCGTAGAATGAGGTACAGGATATTCCAACTGAATACCACGATGCAAAGCAAAAGTAATCGGCTATAGTGAAGTTATTTCCCTGACGCAAACTTTTGTCCAAGGGGTCACTCCCGGTGAAGGGATCTCGGCCCTTGCCTCGTCGACTGAGGAGCAGGATATTCCAACTGAATACCACGGTGCAAAACAAAAGAGAACGTCCTTGCAATAACAGCTTTTTGAAAAGTGTTCCAACAACATCAGATTAGGTTTGTTTTAACTTGCATTGATCCGAATCAACGCAGTCCCATCAATTGATCACACCATAAAGAACGAAAATATACTGATGTACGTATATGCCATCCGCATTCGCCACTGGGTCCCGTCATTACCCGTTAGGTTAGCTAACTAACGACAGAGCTGGGACTGGACTAGCGCGGATGCAAAACATATACAACATCTACTAATATATATACCAATATATTATATTCGCTCAAGGCGTGATAAAATGCAACATCACAGAAATGTACAGCATCACAGAACAATACAGATATCTGGGATCCCCGGGTTTCACAGAGCCACTACTGAAACCCGACGTTCCCCTGGTCGTGTGGATAGCCTGTGCAATGAAATCCTAGACCCCTACGGGCGCGGCAAGTCACCCGCCAAAACCTGAAGCGAGGCAGCCCCCTTCAGCAACGTGAATGGACAACCCAGCACTTCACGGAATCCGGTAACTTGGGCACCCCTCCTGGGTCAACCTGTACCCCCTACGAGTGCGGCGAATAGCCCGCCAATCCTAGAGTGAAGCCCCCTCCGTCTCAATGCCATGAGATGCGGGCTTGTTGCCTTCTAGAACCCGGCTATCCGTGCACCCTTCCGCGGGGTAATCCTAGTACAGAAAGTAAAATATACATACAATGGGTACATCGACCGCAACCTGGTCGTGCCCCAAAATAATAATACAAACAGGCAGTGACTGCAGTCCACATGTCGGACGCTCGCCCCGCAATATCAAATGTACATAATACAACAAAACTGTACTACCACTGCAACCAGGCTATCCCCCACGATCGATCCGCAACATCACAGCAAAATCACAGAACATCAACGTGAATGTCACGTTCGCAAATCCGTCTAACCGGGCTATAGCAGCTAGACAGGATTTACCGATCGAGTGACATTCACGGTCGCAGATATAATGTAAATACTGTGAACTAATGTGTTTTAAATATCCGATCGATCAAATTTACCAAGTGGGCCCCCAAGTACTACAGTAGCACATCAAGAAATTCTGGGCCCAAACAAAGTATAGCAAAACCCCTATTTTCAGCCCACAAGCCCACTGCAAAAAAATGATGACGTGAATCCACATTCCTGCGGCGGAACCGCGGCCAAAGAGGGGTTATGGCCGCGGTTCCGCGGTCGTACGGAAGGATCAGGGCACCAAATTTTTTCAGTGTTCTTAGGACTTTTAGTACATCATTTTTTCACAACCTGAAAAATTTTTCGAGACAAAAATATTTCAACAGAAACTGATGCATGAGAAAAACGCGGTTTTGGAATTTTGATCGATCGAAAATGCAAAACACATTAGACAAAGCTAGACTATGTTAATGGCGAGGCTCTGATACCACTGTAAGTGCAAGGCGGCGCCCCGGCCGTCAATCTGACGCCAAAATGCGGAAGCGAAAAACTTTAATTTTCCAAACTAGCAAACCGGCACCACCGCGCACTAAACACCCGGATCGAACCATTAACTAGTCCTAGCTAACTACAAGACGGGTTAGAGATATACCGAGTGATCCGAGTCCTCTGGTCTTCTCGTCGTCGTCCCGATCTCCTGCGGAATGTCCGGTCTCCACCTCGTCGCCGAAAGGGCACCACGTCGCCGGAAGGGCACCACATCGCCTGCATCTTTTACGGGCTCCCGCCTCTATACCGAGACAACTCGGGCACGAAGCTGGCAAGTCGACGTGCCCAAGATATGCTGTAGAATATAGTGTGGAGGCTATGTCTCATTTGGGGGGTTTAGTTGCCATGGAGGATGGAGGAGGAGGTTAGGAAAATTGGTGCTTTCAATTTTCTAGCAAGAAGAATATGAGATGAAGAATAATGCCACATACAAAATGAAACTCTCTCTCCCTGTCATCAAATTGTGGCCGGCCTATCCCTTTTGAAAATGGTGGAGGGGGAAAACATAATACATGAGGGAGGTGAGTGTAGTAAAAGGTGGAGGGTGACCACATCCAAAGCAATGATAACCATGTCACACTAAATCAAATCCATTTCAAATCAACATAAAGAAAGAAAATGATGATAGAAAAGAATGGTATCAAAAGATGCTATCATAATCAATCCATATGCAAGAAACCCCTCCACTATGTGTTATTTGCAAACTTGCAAATAACACCCTCCATCGAAAAGTCCGGCCGGGAAGGATCAAAGGAAAACCGGCCGGAACGGAATGCAAACTGACAACTCCAGAAAACTGGTCCCGTAATAAATTACAGGAAAAACCCTGATACTGTGCATACACACCCGCATCTGTATTCTGACCGGATACAAATGCAATGAGACAAAACTACACAGTACTATACTAGGATCCGGCTTAAACCAAAGCCGGCTAGTAAAATCCGTCCGATCCTGATCCGTGCAATACCGCACGTATCTGATCGAACCCTGCCATATATCCATACGGCCTCTAGTACTAACCGTCCGATCCTGATCCGTGCAATACCGCACGTATCTGATCGGACCCTGCCATATCTCCATACGGCCTCTACAGCTTTTCGCCCGAAACTTGAGTAACTGTAAGTGTGGTGGACTCTAAAGACTCGTCAATACTATGGCTATGGATTTAACCACTAGCACGTCAGAGGTATAAGCTAATACGTGACGGGCTACCAGCTATTGACCAAAAGGGACGTCGATGAGCGAACTCATCCTGACACCCTACTGAGCCTGTCAGTGACAGTATCCGTACAGTCCGGTCCGTTCGTCTATGAGCATCGCATGGCGGGCTTAGGGGGTTGGTAAAAGTCAGACCCCCAAAAGCGGTACAAGTCGTGTCGGAGTGTAGCCCAGAACACCCTGAGATACTACTGGAATACCTACCAGTAAATCTCCTGCCTTGGCCAAGGACTTCGTGTAATGGCTCTCCTAGACACAACGCGAACTCACCCCCAATACTGGGAGAGACGAACCCCTGAATATCCGCTCACTGCCTCCATGTGGCTCGGGACTGTACCCAACTAAAACCTGTTTGCACGTCTCCTTTGAGCGTGGTAGGGTAGTAATCAAAGTACAGTGGGAACTCACACGAGACAAATGACGATCCCCAGGTCGATGAACTAACCTGTACACATGTCACCAGGGAACTGCTATCTGACGTCAGGTATAAGACCAACTAGCATGTTCCCGGCGAGTCCTGTCCGGTGTATTCATAACCCAATGAGCACCTGTATACATCTTAGGTGAACCAACTGACAGCAGTGGCTTGTGAGACCGGCCACCGCCCCTCGTCGGGGTCTCGACTGTATACACTAGTCTACTCTGGAGAATCGATGCCCTGTCTCGAAACTCCCACGACTAGGGACCTTTTAAGGACGTGCTTATAGATACCAGCTCCCACGTATATGATCGCCCTCATACTGCTGGCAGTCAAGCAAGAATCCTAAGGGCTCTATCAACGTGTAATAGCGACCTGTAAGGTCACCTGAAGCAGTACACGATGATAAAGGTAAACCAGATAGCATACTATCATCTCGAGTAAGACTGTCCTACCAGGATAGGTCCTCCCTCAATCATTACAATCACGTGTCTGTGATCCAATAATTGACTCTGAGGGCACTATCTCCAACAGGACACATGAACCGCCGGCACCCAGCGCCCACGCGCCTCGCATGTGGCTTGTGGATGCCCAGCGCCCACGCGCCTCGCATGTGGCCTGCGGACGCCTTGCGCCCACGTGCCACACCCGCATCCTTAGAACGCTTCTCACCTCTCTTTTTTTTCTCACGCTCCCACTAAATATACCACCCCTGTAAACTTTGCGTGGCCTCCGATACATCCAAGTCTCTTCAAGACACACATACGCATACTGCACATTGAGTTCACATGATTAGTTGACCTGTCAATCGGAGGTTCTTTCGCTTCAAAGGCGAGGGGTAATTAATGACAGCTTAGTCCGCAGCTGCCGGAGATTCTAATCCCCACAATCAATAAACCCCGGCCTACCCTGGGTAGGGGGAATCTGTATGCGCCTGACAAGTGCGCGTATTCCTATTTCAATGGGGTGACGAAAAACACCCTACATCGTCCATTCTAAAATACTTTTAGAATGTTGTATAAGTACCCAATTGGGAAATATCCTAAATCTAGATCTAGTCACCAGAATTTCTGATATATTATTCATATCCAACGCGGAGAAAACACTATGTGACAACCAAAGTCTGACCGATTGTAGTATAGGAACATCACTTCCTATCTGGAGTATGTTATCCAAATTCCAGGACAGTACTCCCTACATCCTTCTTACTAGGTCCATTCATTGTTTTGATGAAGTCAATCACCTTGACTGTCACATCAAAATAGATGATCCATCTCCGCTATCCATACTTTAGTCTAAGAATAGACATAAGCAACTTGCACACCATCCGTTGCTCTAACTAACCACAATAACCCTCTGGCAGAGTCATATACACGTACACTTCCAGATTCCCATTTGGAAAGACGTTATAGCCATCAACCTGCTAGATATAATAGCTAAGAACCGTATCAGTGCCAAGTCATATCTATATAAACTTCAGCGTAGACACTGAAGTAAAAGTCACATCCCAATCCACAACGGGTATTTAATGAAAACTCTTTACAACAAGTCTAACTTTATTAGGTTAGTATCTTTCCACTTGCACAGATCCCAAAAGATCTACTTGCTCCTAATGGGTTTTACCCCTTCAGGAGTACCCAGCAAAAACCAAAATCCATGACTTGCTGATGTGCGTAGAGTCCATCTTGGGTATGAAATATCTGGTCACCTGGAAGTTACCACTTCCTATGACCTGCTGATAACAAGTAGGGGAATAGCAGTGCCATGCTATATCTGTATGGTCTTCAACATAGACACTGAAGTGAAAGTCTCATCACAATCCACAACGGGTATTTAATGAAAACTCTTTATAGTAAGTCTAGCCTTATTAGGTCAGTACCTTTCCACACAGATCTCGAAAGATATACTTGCTCCTAATGAGTTTTACCCCTTTAGGAGCACCCATCAAAGTACAAAATCCATGATTTGTTGAAGTGCGTGGAGTCCATCTTGGGTATGAAGTATCTGGTCACCTAGAAGTGACCGCTTCTTATGACCTATTGATAACTAGTAGGGTCATCATCACCACGATGCTGACCTCCTTGTTCCCTTATAAAAAAGGGTAAGGGAAAGTTCCCCACGATTCAAAGCCTCACGTGTTAAACACGTGGGCACTTATATGCAACGCATATAGGCACTACGATTAAAACAAATGATAAACTAAAACAGCCTCACGTGTTTAACACGTGAGTACCTATGTGCAACGCATATAGGCACTGCAATTAAAACAAATACTAGGCTAATGAAGCCTCACGTGTTTAACACGTGAGTGCCTATATGCAACGCATATAGGCACTGCAATGCAAACAAACTATAGACTAATAATCCTCACGTGTTAAACACGTGAGCACCTATATGCAAAGCATATAGGCGCTGCAATCAAACATCTGACAAAATAAATAAGCCTCATGTGTTGAACACGTGGGAGCACCTCTCTACGTAGAATTAAATTCTACTCAACAAGGAACCGTTGGATTAAAGATCCAATGGTGATTAAGCATAGAATTAAATTCTATTGATCTTTTTAAGTAGGGGAGTGATATTTTCTGTTAAATAGAAAGTTGGCGGATCAAAAATCCCATGAGATGGAAAATATTTTCCATATCTTTCTAAACAAAGAGAGATTGTGCTCTGTTAAGCCGAGCACCCTTGGATTAAAAATCCAATGATGGTTTAATAAGATTCTGCATATAGGAAAATATTTTCCCAATCTCGTTAAAAAACAAGAAAAATATGTTCTGTAAAACAGAAAATCTTGGATCAAAGATCCAATGGTGGGAAAAATTCCCCAAGTCAATTTTGGAACCAATTAAATCAATTAGGATCTCTCAATGAGAGATTTTCTCAGAATTAAACAAACTTCTCTCCACTATATAAGGGACCAGAGACTTCAAGTATCGAGAGGACGGAGAGTGAAGAAAGAGAGAGAGAGCGAGAGAATACAAAGGAATCCCCTTAGAAACTTAGAAAAAAGAGAAGCTTAAGAGAAGAAGAAAGAAAAGTTTCAAAAGAAAAAAAGAATTTAATTCTCACAAAGGAAGATTTATTTCATTAAAACCTTAGGTAAAAAGAAAACAAAACTCAGAGATTATCTTGTCTCTCTTTTGCCTCTCTAAGGGTTTTACCCTTCATACAAGAACTTAGTTTTTTTTCTGGTTGAGATCTGCAGAAGCAGATCTCCCCACCAATTGAGAATTTAATTCTCATCGGGGAGATTCTGTCATACAGATTCAAAACCCAGGGGAAAGAATTGAGTTCAAAGAATTTGATTCTTACAAAATACATAGGGTTTAGCCCTATAAAAATAATTTAATTCTTACAAACCAAGAAACATAAGATCCTCCAAACCCTAAGGTTATCAACAAGAGATCAAAATCTCCAAACATCCAGAAAGAAGGAAATATTGATGATTCATTATTGTTTAAACACTATAATGAGGACCGCACGTGTTCCCCACGCAAGCGCTTAAAAGAAGAACAAGAAGTGCTTCCTGGGGCAGTCACATGTTTTGCACGCGATCTCCAATCAGACGCTTAGCACCTATAAAAAAGGGAGGGGATAAAACCCAAAAGGAAGAATCCAACTTTGGGGCTCCTCACGTGTTTCACACGTGAGCGCCATAAGAACCAAGTGCTTAACACTTATATAAAAAGCGGGGGAATAAGTGGGCAGTGCCCATAATCCGGTGCCTCACGTGTGTCACTTGAGCGGCACAGAACTCTAGTGTTTAACACTAATCAAGTGTCTCACATGAAATGCACGTGAACATTGTATGCCCCAGCACTTAGCTCTATTGGGTAATTATGGAGACCCAGATCTAGCCCAAATTTACTAAATTCTTCCAATCAACTGAGCCCCTCTGCGCTCATCATTTCCCAAATTGATCTTAGTCCCAAACATGACTAATAATCTTTCAACTGATGATATTCAAAATAATATTCATCCCACATCTCCTAAGTTAATCTTTGTCTCCAAAAATGACTAATGATTCTTAGATGATCCACCATGATATTTTTCCTCAAATATAGGATTTGGTTTAAGGGTACATCTCTCTACACCTTTGATACATATTGTTGTAATTTCTCAACGTCTTCAGAGAGGCGGCGGGTCCCGACAAACAACAACTTTTTGGTGCACTGCCCAAACTGACGTGCACACCGCAAATCAAACCATGCCTCAAACTGGGTACATCCCATATCATTGTTGCTCATCCCGTCACGTAACAAATACACGTGCGTACAAGATGATCAACGGACCAAAATGTTTTTAAACTACAACGGACCAAAATGTCCTTAAATTAAACATTGCCTCCAAAATGGCGACAACGGACCGTAACGTCCTTAAACTAAAACCTCACCTCAAAAATGGTGATCAACAGACCGAAATGTTCTCAAACTACAACTTCGCTTCCAAAATGGTGATAAGAGACCGAAACGTCCTTAAACTAAAACAATAGAGCCCAAATGCTCTCTTGTTGGATCTAAAACAAAAATGATCCTAACATCCTGTTAAGTAGATCTTAGTCTCAAATTGGACTAACGCATCCTTAACAAAAACCAACCGAGCCTCCAACTACTCGTATACATTTAAGTCGATCTTGATCTCAAAACGGATCAACGATCCTTAAATCAACCCAAACCCAAATCTAAAAATATACGGATTTGGACTAATCCACGCCCTACGGGTGACGACACAAATTAGTCTCCGTATACAATCCACGGGCAACCAAAAATAAAACAAACACACACGACACGAAGTGAACTTCCGGAGTAGGAGAAAGTGGTTATCGCGATGCGGTAACGTAATTAACTGCAGGGGCTTGCGCCTGCAGGGAAGAGCGTTCCCACAATAAAAAAAAAACCTTATAAACGAGCGGGAATCTGACGAAGTCTGCTACAATGGCCGCATCCGTCCTCCGATATACGGTGCCATAAATCAACTTAGCATCTTCGGAGAGGTGGACGGATAAATCCAAATAGTATATGCCTCCAAAATTCAGGCCAGATGTCCTAACGTCCCGGTCGCGTCTTTCGGCGGTGAACACTCCCTGTCGCCGTCTACGAGAAAACGGAAATACCTCTCGGGTGGCCGAGGTCACATACTTAATCTGCGGAGTGGCTAATAGTTTGTCAAGTCCAATTGAATTTTTAGGTTTTACTATGTTTTCGATAACCGTTTGTAGTTTTGGAATCACTTCCAATTCTACCATACCCCCACCAACTTTTTTGCAAAATGATCTCTTTTATAAAATAGTAGTGAGTCAAGAATAATGTAACTATTGATCTTGAAAATGGTAGAAACAAAATCTTAGCGAATGCTTGGGATAATCCACAAACCGCCATTACCGAAGCGTACCTTTAGTTTGTCTTGATTCTGCTTTTAAACAGAGACCAGACAACTCCATATCTTAACAACCTCGAGATATGTAACCATTCTATGTCCATATAGAATCAAGGCACTAATTTAGATGGAACCAGATTCAAATGGCATGCAGTCATTTCCAGTGCACATCATCTAATGGAAAAAGGCCAATATAGCATTACTCATCATGGAGCACACCTACGGACGAGTAACCTGTGAGAGAATTAAGTTCTCAATATTACTATGATGGAATACCTAGCATAAGTATATACATTTTTGATCACCTCGAAGAATTCTGATACATCCAATGCATGGTTTTCCACTTTATTCCTACAAACTTCTCAAAATCTTTGACCTTGCATTACTACGAATGCGTGTCTAAAACTAGAGAGCTTATAGGTAAACCTAAATGAAGTAAGAGTACTAACCTCTTGTCCCGGAGGACACTGGATAACATACATTTTCATGTATAAGTCCCAAGAGTATACTAACTCAAATTCTGTGTTTTGTTAATTGAAAATTCTATTTTGGTTAAGAATGATTTACACCGTTATTCAATGCACCTTACCTTATCCTCATCCTCAACTGATAAAGGCAAATGTTTATAAAAAAAAAATTCAAAATGTATATCTCACTTTACAAAATAAAGGTACAGACATTTCATTTTAAAATTTGGTGCATAACAACGGTTATTCGAGACCAACATTTTTGCCGTTAAGCAAAACCAGGCGATTTAATCCAATATCACTAATTGCAACGAATTCCGATATTGAGGATCAAATCGCCTATTTCCCAATATTCTACTTCTACTCAGCATCTATAACATCGTACTGATGTGAGATCCAAATCCGGTAAATACATACCCTGGAGTCGGAATTAATTGGGAAAACAGTTCTCTTTTACAAATACACAGAAAATCTAAAACATGAAAATGGTTCATAAACGGTGGCCAGGTATTCCTAGTAATGCCTTTTTTATTATCCAGATTCATGATAGTAGTCGCAATTTTCTTTACTCTCAGTTCAATACCTTTATATGTCTCTACATGTTATCTTTTGTACACCGCACTTAGGCTAATTGATTTTCTTCCTTTCCTACCTTTCGGCACTAGCCTAAGGTTTGGAAGAAGACTATCCAATAAGCATAATGGGTGTACTCTCCTAATATAAGGAGCTTTCGCAACCTAAGAGAAGATAAAGGGAAGAGACAATCAAATATTCCTATTCAATTTTTTCGGAACCTGTGGCCATCCTCGACTGAAGTAACTTCTTCGAGTTTGTATGTAACTATACGATGGTCGTTCCAAGCAATATGGATCATCATAGTGATACAAAGTATTCTGAAAAAATGCAAAAGGTAAAGTAGGAGTAGCAGGGATAAATGCAACTTTGTCGTGAATCAAAACAAGCTAAAGCCCAAGGATGTAAGAAGGTTCGATTAACTTGGTTCATGAGTTTTCAAGGTTTATGGTAAGTCACGGGTCGCTGTACCAGAGAGAGAGAAAAAACACTCAGCGTGCACTCTATAAAGATTAGATTGTTTTTCACATTATCTAATAAGGATGGCTCCCACTGTTTTCTTGAATTCTCCTTCAAACCCTAAAAGGAGAACTAGTCGGGATCATTTAGACTTTACAAGTTCGCTAACCGTTCAGCCAGGTCAGTGTTGGTACTCCGAGAGATGTCTACCGTGCTTTTGCACGTACCCAATTAATAACCCCATTTCCGTAGAGACGTAATCTCGTTAACACTTTCTAAACACCTAATAGCTTAGTTAATTGTGAAGTGAAAAATCTCCCGATGAGTGATATATACTCATCAGTGGGAATCGGGACGCAACTATCATTATTCACCGCCGAAAACAGAGACGAACCGGAATGGATCGTCTTGCCTGAGTTTGGGGGCATATACTATTTGGATTTATCCATCCACCTCTCCGAAGATATCAAGTTGATTTATAGCACCATATACCGGAGGTTTGGATAGATGCGGTGTGACAACCAGAATTTGGTGCGTGACCGGCATTTAGATTGTATGACATCTAAAGATGCCGACACAATCCGAGTAAGCCAAAAAAACCAAGATCAAAACCTTATTTGCGGAATTAAGAAATTTACAGTTTTAAAGCGAAAAGGATGAGGTAACATGTCGAATGGTTTTTAAGAAATGAAATTTAAACAACTGGTTTTAGCATTTAAAATTTCGACAGCACCTCCTTTTTAATTGTTAATAAAAGCAGTTATATAATGTTTAAATAAGTGGCGTCCCTAATTGGGAGCAAAACAACGCCAAACGACGGAAATCAACACGCAATAACAATATGACGCTCAAAGCGAAGAATCACATGCATAAGTAAAGAAAGCATAAACTTACACAACTAGCCGCTCTCACTCAATCGAATCAAAACATATACAAGCATGATTCGTTCTAAGTCAAATGTACAGGGTCTGATGGAGTAATACTAGATCCAAAATATATATACCAAAATAGGAGGTTACTACATATGTAACCCACCTAGCAAGACAAGCGAGAAAAGCTGATAAATGTGTCCGCAATGCTGCTATGCGTCCACGTGTCTCCTGCAAGGAACTAAGGCACAACGGGGGTGAGTTGCCAACTCAGTGAGTAAATCTAAATCTAGCAGTTGATATTGTAAGCATGACGAAATAAAGCTAAAAGCAAACAAGGTAAGCATGATGTATGATAGCACATTGACGCATGAATATGCACTAAATGAATGTATAACACAACACTGAAATCTCATCAAATATTTCAAAAATATTGGTCATTTCCAAATAAGATTCATTTTTCCATGTCCAATATCGACACAAATCTTCTATTTTAGCAAGCATTGTTCCCCGAACGATCCTGTCAATCAGTAACATTGGTCGGTATCCTCCAGATATCCGCCGTGTTTACAACTATCTCCGGTATCGAGTGTTCTCGCTAGGCTCCCCGCCTCAAATGCGGTTTTCCTGCCCCTCGGTCTCGACCGGGTCTACCATGGATCCGACTGTATACTCCCCCACTCAGTCCGGATAACGTAAAAATTCGCAACCGTATAGCTCCCCCACTCGGTTCGGAATAAAACCAAATCATAAAAATAACAGCTCATGGTGGACATATCACATCAATCAAGAAGAACCATCGAATATATCCAGTAGTGCATAAAACTCAAAACAAAAATCCTTATAATCCAATATATCTTATGCTACAATTAATAGCAATTGAAAGTGATACATGATATGTGTCACAATAATAACAATGATGCAAAATAACCACTATTAATGATGCTTACAGTGTAAAAATAAATTATATGTGACATGGGAAGTTCTAAGTGTGTATGTGGTATGCCAATTACCGATGAGGTGTAGTGTAACATGTAGGTATGTGCAAGTGCAACATAACTCATCGATAAATAGAGCAGTGTCGTAGCAAGTGTTTGACATTGGCGAATTATAGATATGAATGCGTACGATGAATTTTCTAGTTTTAATTATATACACAATGCGAATGGAAAACAATTATAATCAAACTTCTAACTACGGGCGTATTATCCCATCCATACAAAATCCCCCGGTAGATGTTTCACCGAAACAAGTCGAACCTATTTGGATATCATCAATCCTTTTCCCTTCCTTGCGGCCTCCGAAGTCCCCACGGTCAAACCTAATATTGAAAAGAACTTTCGTATAAAAGCGGCTAAAATCCGATATGTTGAAAATGTGTAGCTAACGAACTTATATTCTAACGTGCTACGTGAGAATATCGTGAATCATCAAAAACCTAGACTAACCTGAGCTAACCCCATTCTGTTCGTATTTGTGAAAACAAAATACGTGACACGAACTATCCGTATCGTATTTAGAATTATAACCAAAGCAAGCAATTTACTTCCAGATTTTATATATAGAATATATAACATAATCAAACTATACCAGATATCCTAAAAGACATACAGAGAGCTACCCTAAAAAACTCAATAACTAACTCACATGAAAAACCGGCGAGACGGGAAATTTGGGATTTTCGCCGGTCGAAAATTCTTAGAATGGGTCCGTATTTCTAGTGTATACTCTAGGTCCAATCTACAAGGCTACTGTATTATTTGATTTTTTTTAAAGATTAATTAAATTATAGCAGATTCAAAACAGAGCAAGAATCTAACAAAAATGATATTTACCGATATCATACATTCTACTCTAAACAGTACTGAAATTAAAATCTACAGGGTTAGAATTTATACCTATTTGAATGATCAATTGAGTGGCTCTTCAATAGATGTACAAGAATACAAGATCCTAGCTTGAGGGTTGAGTTAAGGATCACAAAGACTTTGCTTCTCTTTTCTTCTTTCATTCTTAATTGAAGTAGAGGATACTAACTAAGTATTATATTTTTGTTTCCAAGCTTAAGATACCAACTGAACAAAATAAGGAAAACAAAATTATGAATTGATAAGATTAGAAGGAGGTGTCACCATGAAGAGTGGTATGCATTCATGCAAGTAGGAGGTGTAAACATAAAGTTCATTCCAAGATGTATTATGCTTGAGGTTCACCAAAACCTAATCCCATGATCACATATTAACACATAAACCCTCACACAATATAATACAACACAAAGAATCTAACACTTTCACTAAAACCCATCCTTAAAACTAATGTTACAAACTAAATACTTTTTTACTTAATTATCCTAGCCAATTTTGAGAAAATCTCTTTATTAAAATTTAAAATAATATTTTAAAAATAAAATAAAATAACTAAACTAAATAATTATCTAAAATATTCCGACACGTTACATGCGGCCGTTGTGTAGGGTTAGCTTAGCACCTTAGCAAGGTTTCGGCAAGCATCAATCATGCTAATTTATAATTTTTGGGGTGCTAAACAAACCCTAACCAAGATCTTAACTAGAGAATTAGGGTTAACTTGCATGTAAACAACTTTACATCTAAGAGAGAGGGATTACAACCTTTGTAGTCCGTTCCTTCGCTTCATAAGCTCCGAGTAGTAGTCCTTTTGCCGCGATCCATGATCTCCCGGACTCAAGAGAGGCTCCACAAGTCGAATGATCCATTCTTGCTTGAAGTCTTCCTTTTCGAAGATGATCTACCTTGAAGAATCTCAAACTCAAGCTCTCACTTCTCTAATCAAGTATTAGTGAAGTGAACACCATAATCTAAGTGGCTAGAATAGATGAGGATGATGAAGTAGGAATTTTGCACTCTTTTGTTTTCAATTTCTCACTTTAAATCATTACTTCACAAAAAGCTAGAAAGCTCTTTCAAAGAGAAAGAAGAAGAAGAAAACTTTTGTGATGAATAATGAAATTATTGTTATGGTTACAAATCAACCATGAGTTAATAAATGAAGGCCTTAACTCATGTAGAGAATAAACTAGAGTTAAGGGTTTAGGTTGGGTTAACAAAATATCTTCACAAAATATCAAGCTAGAAAACAAAAAGGAAAGCTTCATGAAGCTTCATGTAAAAGCTAACCCAAAAGCTAACCCAAATCCAAAACCTAACTTTGTTTAAACATAAAAACCATGTTGCATTTGTAACCCTAACTTGTTACAATATTATATATCACATATACAATATATTTTGTAACAAAAGAAAATAATACAATTAACATATATCGCATATACATCAATATATTTTTTCCAGTGAGAAAATGAATCAATAAAGCGAGCTTATATTAGTTAACGTAATGTAATATATCACATATATAATTATACATTAAATTATCGAATCAACACTTGATCCGACAATCCGGCTATAGTACATATAACCGACTAATATAACATTTACCAATTCATCGAATCAACACTTGATCCGATGACCCGGCCATATCAAATATACCCGGCTGATATCTCATATCGCGAGAATAAAATATGGTATCTCATATCGTATTATTCTCAGTCCCGCACATATCACATATGTGCTCCTACTCCGTTTTTCCTGAGTCAGGAAACCTCTGTGTATGACTCTAAAGAATCGTCAATACGCCGGCAGTAGGTGATGATCATATCAAACACCCACAAGCTGCAAGCGGTCAGCTAAACGTAACAGCCACCCGTGTCTTGAGCAATCAGAAGATCAACAAGCAAGCCTGTACATTCTCCTGCAAATCCAATCAGTAACACTCCCGTACAGTCCGATCTCTTCGTCTGATATGTTGCATATCTAGTTTAGGGGTGGTAAATGTCAGACCACAGTAACCGATAAGTCGTGTCGATGTAAGGCTCATAACGAGTCGAGAAACTACTGATAACTCTTACCAGTAAATCTCCAGATCAGCCCTGGCCAGGGACTTCCAGTTATAGCCAATCGAACACAGCACAACATCAACTCCCAATACCGGGAGAGACAAAACCTCTCCTATCACTCATTGCCTCCATGTGATTCGGGACTGTACCCAAAAGCCACCATTTTGCACGCCCTCTTGGACGTGGTAAGGTGGAAATCAAAGCACAGCGGGAATAACACAAGACTCTATGACGATCTCGGGTCTACAGACTAACCTGTACCAGTGTCACCGGAGAACTGCTATCTGACGATAGGTATAATACCATCCAGTTGTTCTCGGCGAGTCCGTTCAGTGTACCCAGTCTCCACTGAGCACCCGTACACCATCTTTGATGTCTAACACCAATGGATATTGGATCATCCATCGCCCATCATATGGGTCAAGATGCGTGTACGCTAGTCTACTCTGGAGTATCGATGCCCTGTCTCGATACACCCTCGACTAGGAACAGTTATAGGATGTACTCGTCGACTACCCTGGCCCTACCAGTATGATCTCATCATAGTCCTAGTAGTCGAGTACATATCCTAAGGGCTTTATCAACATGTGATCACAAAACAGTATTTGTTAACACGTTAAGATAAAGTGAAACCAGATAGCATACTATCATATCGAGTAAGAAAGCCCTCTCTATATATATCCAAGCATCCATTATAATTTACATCACATTTACAACAATAGCCTCTAGGGCATATACATAACCAACAATCTCCCACTTGCACTAAGGCCAGCTGTTGTAGTATCTCATACCTAACATCCCGAAGAGTCTCTCAAATTGTATCTGAGGAATGGCCCTTGTGAGTGGATCCGCAGTGTTGTCCTTCGTATTAACTCTCCTAACCTCAATCTTCCGGCGATCAACTATCTCCCGGATCAGGTGATACCGCCTCAGAATATGTCTGGACTTCTGATGGGACCTGGGTTCCTTGGCCAAAGCCACAGCTCCATTGTTATCACAATACAGAGGTATTGGATACTCAATGGACGGAACCACACCAAGTTCAGTGATGAACTTCTTTATCCAGACAGCCTCTTTGGCAACATCGTTGGCAGCGATGTATTCAGCCTCCATCGTCGAGTCCGCAACGGTTTCCTGTTTAGAACTCTTCCAACATACCGCCCCTCCATTTAGGGTAAAGGAAAATCCCGAGTGCGACTTAGAGTCGTCCTTATCATTTTGGAAGCTCGAATTAGTAAAGGACACCACCTGGAGTTCTTCATTACCATACACCAAGAACATCTCCTTAGTCCTTCGTAAGTACTTGAGAATGTTCTTCACAGCTGTCCAGTGATTCTTTCCAGGATCTGCTTGATACCTACTCACTACACCTAGTGAGTATGCTACATCGGGTCTGGTACATAGCATCGCGTACATGATAGAGCCTACTGCCGAAGCATAGGGTATCGCTTGCATGCGAGCTCTTTCCAAATCAGTCTTGGGAGACATCTCTTTGGAGAGAGTGAGTCCAGAGATTGTGGGTAAATTCCCACGCTTGGATTCTTCCATACTAAACCTCTTTAGCATGGTGTCAATGTACCTGGATTGGGACAATCCCAGTATCCGTCTAGATCTATCTCTATAGATCTTAATTCCCAAAATGCAGAAGGCATCACCTAGATCTTTCATTGAGAATCTATGTGATAAGAAGAGCTTAACCGAGTGCAGCATAGGAATATCATTTCCTATCAAGAGTATGTCATCCACGTACAATACGAGGAAGACAACCTTACTCTCTGCCACCTTCTTGTATATACAAGTTTCATCTATGTTTTTGATGAAGTCAAACTCTTTGACTACAACATCAAAATAGATGTTCCAACTCCGTGATGCCTGCTTTAACCCGTAGATGGATTTAAGCAGCTTGCACACCTTTCTGCTCCTCCCACTATCTACGAAGCCCTCTGGCTGAGTCATGTACATGCACTCCTCTAAATCACCATTTAGAAAGGCGGTCTTAACATCCATTTGCCAGATTTCATAGTCATGGTATGCAGCAATGGCAAGTACGATCCGGATGGACTTAAGCATAGCCACTGGAGAAAAGGTTTCGTCATAATCCACACCTGGTCATTGACGAAAACCTTTTGCAACAAGTCTAGCTTTGAAAGTCTCAACTTTTCCATCTACACCAAGTTTCTTCTTAAATATCCATTTGCTCCCAATAGGGTTTACCCCTTTAGGAGCAATTTCCAAAGTCCATACTTTGTTGGTGTACATGGATTCCATCTCAGATCGCATTGCATCCAGCCATTTCACAGAGTCACCACTCGTGATGGCCTGCTCGAAACTAGTCGGGTCATCATCTTCCATGATGCAATCCTCGCTCCCACCATCGATGAGAAAACCGTAGTATCTCTTAGGTGGATGAGGAACCCTACTAGATCGGTGGAGTGGCTGAGGTTCGTCGGGAACTACTGAATCCACTGGTTCCAATAAATCATCAGTCGTAGTTTGTGCTGCTGGAACTTCTTCCAGCTCTACCTCTTCGCCACTAATTTCTTTTACAAGAAATTCCTTTTCTAAAAAGGTGGCATATTGAGAAATAAACACCTTTTGTTCCTCACCGTGGTAGAAGATATATCCATAGGAATCTTTTGGATATCCCACAAACTTACATAGACCTAATCTTGCCTCGAGCTTGTCCGGATTTTACTTTTTAACATAGGCCGGACAACCCCATATCTTAACTCGTTTAAGAAATGTTCTCTTCCCATTCCAAATCTCATATGGAGTGGTAGGCACTGATTTAGTTGGAACTCTATTCAATAGGTATGCGGCAGTCTCCAACGCATAACCCCAAATGGAAATAGGTAACTCAGCGGTGCTCATCATAGAGCGCATCATATCCAATAGGGTGCGATTCTTTCGCTTCGATACGCCGTTGTGCTGTGGTGTATAGGGAGGAGTAAGCTGAGAGAGAATCTTATTCTCTTTTAGATAGTCCCGGAACTCATTGTTCAAGTATTCTCCTCCTCGATCAGATCGAAGGATTTTAATACTTTTACCCGTTTGGTTCTGTACTTCGTTCTTATATTCTCTGAATTTCTCAAAAGCTTCAGACTTGTGTTTCATCAGGAATACATGTCCGTATCTTGAGAGATAATCAGTGAATGTAATGAAGTATGAGGAGCCGTTCCTGGCATGTGTAGACATGGGACCACATACATCACTATGTATCAGTCCCAAGAGTTCTGTAACTCTTTCTCCGTGTCCACTAAACGGAGTTTTGGTCATCTTGCCTTTGAGACATGACTGGAAAGTGTCATAAGATGAAAATTCGAACGGATTCAAATATCCATCCTTATGCAATTTAGCCAGTCGTGTCGCATTGATGTGACCAGGTCTACAATGCCACAAGAAGGATTCGTTCATTTCTGAACTCTTTCTCTTGTGTGTGTTTTGTACATTAAGGACTGTAGTTTGATTGAGAACGTATATGTCATTAAATAACGAACCTGATCCAATCAACTTTTGATTTAGGAATATGTTCATAACATTATCATGTACTATAAGATTACATCCTTCTTTGCTTAATAAAGAAACTGATATAATATTGCATATCATGCTCAGAATGTAATAGCATTCGTTCAGAATCAATGTATTACCATTTGGCAACACAAGGTGATATTCGCCAACAGTTTTGGCTGCAACATTTGCACCATTCCCAACCCTTACGGAATGATCACCCTCTTCCAGTTCCCTACCTTTTCGTAGCCCATGTAACATATTACATATATGGGATCCTGATCCGGTATCTAACACCCAGGACATAGAGTGAAATGAGAAACAGTTCTCGATAACTAACACACCTGAAGAAGATACATCAACATGCTTATTCTTCGTTTAGGCTGCGTGAGAATCCGGATATTCTCCTATTCCCTGCTCAGTCTTATAACATTTATAAGAAAGAACGGGACCAACGTTCCCCTGCTCAGTATAACAAGCGTGTTCGGTCAATACATCTATATTATTATCTTGATTAACGCCTGATATGGTCTCTACCTGGAGAGAGAGAGAAGAAAAACACTTTAGCGTGCGCTCTTGCAAGATTAGATTGGTTATTATCTTATCTAATCAGGATGGCTCCCACTGTTTTAATCAAATCTTCCTTCAAACCCTAAAAGGTAAGATTAGCCGGGATTAATTACACCTTACAAGTTCGCCAATCTTTCAGCCAGATCAGTGTTGGTACTTTTGAGGGAGGTTCCCCATGCTTTCGCACGGACCTAATTAAAATAAACCTCATTTTCCCAGAGGCTTAACCCCGTTAACACCTTTCTAGACACCTACTTGATCGGCTAATTGTCATGTGTAAAACTCTCCCAGGAGTAACTCTTACTCGCAGCGGGTATCGGGATCCATCTATCTGATAGAAGGTATGCAATCTCATCGCAAATTTCAACACTTTGAAATTCCCGATAATGCTTTTACCCCTAGTGATTTATGACCTTAACTATGGTTAACAAATCATAAGCACTAGTCAAGTTCTACCCGTCATTTCTTGATTAATTTAGACCCACCCATATGACCCTTAACTATGGTCAACAAAATCATATGACTGTCCTAATTAATCACATCATATGTTATATAGGAAAACATCACTCAGCTACCGTACACTGCGCCTTAACTATGGTCAACAAACGCAGCACGAATACTAAGTACTCTATTTCCTAAAATGATGGAGGGTTACGCAGGTTTTTCAGAAAACTATGAGCGCAATGAACTTGATATCGTTGTAGAAATAAGTGATTTTGAAAATGAGTGTTTTTGAGGCTTTTCTAGTTTTGCTAAAGAGGTCACTCCCGGTGAAGGGATCTCAGCTCTTTCCTCATCGAATAAGGTGCAGGATATTTCATAAATACTGCTGTGCAAATCAAAAACTATAGAAGCAATCAAAAACTAAATCGTGAGTTTGTAGCATCTGCCAGTTTTGCTAAAGAGGTCACTCCTGTGAAGGGATCTCAGCTCTTTCCTCATCGAATAAGGTGCAGGGTATATCATATATACCGCTATGCAAAGCAAAACTGTAGTTACCCTTTTTATAAAGTTTTGATTCTACAATATCTTTTAGGTTTTTTTTCTTTTATTAATCTCATTAATAAAACCCATCAATTATGCTTCCTAAGCATCACAGAAAAAACGAAAGCAGTAATATTTATATATCATCATCATATATATAGTATAAGCATTCGTCTCAGTCAGTAATATGATCTCATCACAGAATATTGCAGCAAAAGATAACATATGAATATTGGATATACTATGACGTCCGTGTTTTATTTCGAGCCTTTATAAAACACGGATTCCACGGTCGCGATGAATAGCCAAACCCACATCCCTAGACCCCTACGAGAGCGGCAAGCAACACTGCCAATTCTAGGGTTAGGAGACCCGGTCTCAACTCCTCGAGATGGCCTCCCACTGGACCCTAGAATCCGGTTACTTATGCTCCCCTCCTCGGGTCTATCCTAATGCGGAAAAGTAAATAATATACAATGGTGATATTATCCTCAACCCGGAAGTGCCCCAATAAAAGAATATTACATACAATGAATTTTACATGAATGAAAAAGAAATCTTTCATCTCACATAAAACCCCGGCTATTCAATACACAACGATCCAATATAACATATCACATCAACACATAAACATCACAGATAACTAGGCGAAGTTAGATAGTTCGACAGACACAACGAATTCCCAAAATACCCAAGTGAGCTCAACACTTAAGTAGAAAATAAAAATTCCCAGTAGCATGCCCCAGCACCTATGGACCGTCGCTGAAGTGCCTGTCCCAAGCCTCTACAGTGGCGCCGCGGAACCGCCGCCAAAACCAGGTTTTGGCCGCGGTTACGCGGTCACTGTAGCGAGTTAGGGACTCTTTCTTCAGGTGGGTCCATAAAATTCCCTGCATAATTTGGCCGCGGTTACGCGGTCACTGTAGCGAGTTAGGGACTCTTTCTTCAGGTGGGTCCATAAAATTCCCTGCATAATTTTCTGAGTATTTTTAATATGAAAAATTTCAACTTTTGAAAAAATTTCCAGCAAGGGGTCAATTCTCGGTGTTTCGGGGTTCGATCGGACTTCTAACTTCGTCTAGACAACGCCTAATGCTCTAGCTTGGCTCTGATACCACTGTAGGGTTAGCTTAGCACCTTAGCAAGGTTTTGGTAAGCATCAATCATGCTACTTTATAATTTTTGGGGTGCTAAACAAACCCTAACCAAGATCTTAACTAGAGAATTAGGGTTAACTTGCATGTAAACAACTTTACATCTAAGAGAGAGGGATTACAACCTTTGTAGTCTGTTCTTTCGCTTCATAAGCTCCGAGTAGTAGTCCCTTTGCCGCGATCCATGATCTTCCGAACTCAAGAGATGCTCCACAAGTCGAATGATCCATTCTTGCTTGAAGTCTTCCTTTTCGAAGATGATCTACCTTGAAGAATCTCAAACTCAAGCTTCCACTTCTCTAATCAAATATTAGTGAAGTGAACACCCTAATCTAAGTGGCTAGAATAGATGAGGATGATGAAGTAGGAATTTTGCACTCTTTTGTTTTCAATTTCTCACTTTAAATCATTACTTCACAAAAAGTTAGAAAGCTTTTTCAAAGATGAAGAAGAAGAAGAAAGATTTTGTGATGAATAATGAAATTATTGTTATGGTTACAAATCAACCATGAGTTAATAAATGAAGGCCTTAACTCATGTAGAGAATAAACTAGAGTTAAGGGTTTAGGTTGGGTTAACAAAATATCTTCACAAAATATCAAGCTAGAAAACAAAAAGGAAAGCTTCATGAAGCTTCATGAAAAAGCTAACCCAAATCCAAAACCTAACTTTGTTTAAACATAACAACCATGTTGCATTTGTAAGCCTAACTTGTTACAATATTATATATCACATATACAATATATTTTGTAATAAAAGAAAATAATACAATTAACATACATCGCATATACATCAATGTATTTTTTCCAGTGAGAAAATGGATCAATAAAGCGAGCTTATATTAGTTAACGCAATATAATATATCACATATATAATTATACATTAAATTATCGAATCAACATTTGATTCGACAATCCGGCTATAGTACATATAACCGACTAATATAACATGTACCAATTCATCGAATCAACAATTGATCCGATGACCCGACCATATCAAATATACCCGGCCGATATCTCATATCGCGAGAATAGAATAGGGTATCTTATATCGTATTATTCTCGGTCCTTCACATATCACATATATGCTCCTACTCCATTTTGCCTGAGCCAGGAAACCTTTGTGTAGGACTCTAAAGAATCGTCAATACGCCGGCAATAGGTGATGATCATATCAAACACCTACAAGCTGCAAGCGGTCAGCTAAATGTAACAGCTACCTTTGTATTGAGCAATCAGAATATTAACAAGAAAGCCTGTACATTCTCCTACAAATCCAATCAGTAACACTCCCGTACAGTCCAATCTCTTCGTCTGATATGTTGCATATCTAGTCTAGGGGTGGTAAACGTCAGACCCCAGTAACCGATAAGTCGTTTCGATGTAAGGCTCATAACGGGTCGAGAAACTACTGATAACTCTTACCAGTAAATCTCCATATCAGCCCTGGCCAGGGACTTCCAGTTATAGCCGATCGAACACAGCACAACATCAACTCCCAATACCGGGAGAGACGAAACCCCTCCAATTGCTCATTGCCTCCATGTGATTCGGGACTGTACCCAAAAGCCACCGTTTTGCACGCCCTCTTGGACGTGGTAAGGTGGAAATCAAAGCACAGTGGGAATCACACAAGACTCTATGACGATCTCGGGTCTACAGACTAACCTGTACCAGTGTCACCGGAGAACTGCTATCTGACGATAGGTATAATACCATCCAGGAGTTCTTGGCGAGTCCGTTCAGTGTACCCAGTCTCCACTGAGAACCCGTACACCATCTTTTATGTCCAACACCAATGAATATGGGATCATCCATCGCCCATCATATGGGTCAAGATGCGTGTACGCTAGTCTACTCTGGAGTATCGATGCCCTGTCTCGATACAGCCTCGACTATGAACAATTATAGGATGTACTCGTTGACTACCCTGGCCCTACCAGCATGATCTCATCATAGTCCTAGTAGTCGAGTACATATCCTAAGGGCTTTAGCAACATGTGATCACAAAACCGTATTTGTTAACACGTTAAGATAAAGTGAAACCAGAGAGCATACTATCATATCGAGTAAGAAAGTCCTTTCTATATATATCCAAGCATCCATTATAATATACATCACATGTACAACAATGGCCTCTAGGGAATATACATAACCAACACGTTGTAGCAGACTTCATCAGATTCCCCATCATTTTATGAGGGTTTTTTGATTGTGGGGACGCTCTTCCATACATGCGCAAGCCCCTGCAATTAATTACGTTACCGCATTGCGATAACCACTTTCTCCTACTCCGGCAGTTCACTTTGTGTTGTATGTGTGTTTTGTTGGTTTTGGTTGCCCGTGGATTGTATACGGAGACTAATTTATGTCGTCGCCCGTAGGGCACAGATTAGTCCAAATCCGTATATTTTAGATTTCGGTTTGGTTTATTTAAGGACCGTTAATCTGATTTGAGATTTAGATCAACTTAAACATATGAGCATTTGAGCCCAATTATTTTAGTTTAAGGACATTGATGTTCACTATCGCCATGTTTGAGACGAATATTAGTTTAGGGACATTTCGGTCCAAAATTCCCATTTTGGGGACGAATGCTAGTTCAAGAACGTTTCCCTTATCGCCATTATTGAGGCGCATATTAGTTTAGGGACATTTCGGTCCATTATTCATCTTGCACACACGTGTATTTGCTACGTGGCAGAGTAGACGATGGCGACATGGAATGCGCCCAATTTAGGACGCGATCCGATTTGGGGTGTGCACGTCAATTTGGAAGTGCATCAATGTATGACGAAAGGAGTTGTTGGTT
Organism: Agapanthus africanus; assembly: GCA_030015575.1. NCBI lineage: Eukaryota > Viridiplantae > Streptophyta > Magnoliopsida > Asparagales > Amaryllidaceae > Agapanthus > Agapanthus africanus. The sequence continues at coordinate 758,176,734 of CM057337.1, read as the reverse complement.
GTTGGGACCTGCCACCTCTCTAAAAACATTGAGAAATTACAACGACATATATCAGTGATGTGGAAAGATGCACCCTTGAACCAAATCTCGTATTTAAGGGAAAAAGTGGTTGTGGTGGATCTAAGAATCGTTGTCGTATTTGAGACTAAGATTACTTTAGGAGATATGAGATGAATATCATTTTGGATATCATCAATGAAATATCCCTAGTCATGTTTGAGACTAAGATCAGTTTGGGAAATCATGAGCAATATGGACCCGGTTGATTTAAAATCAAAGAAGTTTAACCTCTGGAAACTTAGCTAATTTGGGCTAAAATTGGGTTTCTATACTACCCAATAGTGTTAAACACTGAATATATGTAGTAATCACGTGTATTTCACGTGGGGCGCTGGAGTAGCGCTGAGCACTAAGTTTTTTGGTGTTCACGTGTGAAACATATGAGGCACTCAGATATGGGCGCTGCCCAATCAGTGTTAAGCACTTTAGTCATTTTGACTGAATATAGAGTGATAAGCACTTTGCATGGCACTCACATGGGAAGCACGTGAGTGCTGAGCATTGATTTCAAGTTTTGTTTGCTCAAGCCCCTTTTTTGACATAAGTGCTAAGCACTTGGCTAGAGCTCACGTGTGAAGCACGTGAGACGCCACATTTTGGGTTTCCAAGAGTGTTTCACGTGTATTTCACGTGATTGCTTTATTTTAGACTGCTTTATTTGGTGGCTGCCTAATCCGAAAGTATGTCTTAGCACCACCACTAGATTAATACAAGCATCAAGTATTCAATTTTAAAAAATTTGGTGTGCTAAGCTATACTAACTTAGAATCTAACTAGAGAATAGAGTTTAACAAATGATAAAGCAAGTTCTAATAAGTTCTACAACTAAGTGAAAGAGGTTACAACCTTTGTAGACCAAGTCCTCCACTTCTAAAGCTCCGAGTAGTACTCCCTATGACTCCTCTTGGCTCCACTTGAAGAAAGGATTGAGCTTGCTTTGCGATCTTCGAGGCCAAAGATGATCCACCTTGAAGTTTCTCTAGGTTAAGCTACCTCTTCACTAATCAAGTATTAGTGATGGAAACAACCTAATCTAAAGGGCTAGTTTAGAGTAGGTTGATGAAGTAGGAATTTTGGCTCACTTAGAAATATATATCTCTATTTTCTTTCCAACTCAAGAAAACCCTAGTGAGCTCTTAAGGAAGATGAACAAGGGTGAGGATGAAAAAATGAGAGAGTGAATTAGCTAGGGTTGTGTTGTATGTAGAATGGCTCAATGATCATCTCACTTCTTGAAGCATCCATTATTTCACAATATAAATAATGCACCATACTTCAATAGTGATCATAAACTATTAAACAAATGTTTTGAGCCATGCTTCACCCATACCCAAAAAATCTCCTCATTTTCCACCTCATATATATATTTTCTAAAAATAGATAATCCATGTTCTATGGCACAAAATAAAATACACACACACACACATATATATATCACACACACACACACATATATATATCTATATATAAATATATTAAGAGAAGAAAATAATTAGTGAGCTTTAATATTAGTTAATATATAAATATATCAAATATACATATATATCAAATTATCAAATCAACACTTGATTCAATAATCCGGTTATATCATATATAACCGACTAATATCATTTATCTGTATATCATATTATCAAATCAACACTTGATTCAATAATCCGGTTATATGACATATAACCTAACCGATATCAAATATCGCCAGATTAGAATACGGTATCATGTACTCGTATTTAATCAGGCTTCCGCACATATCATCATATGTGTCCTACTTCGTTTCGCTTGAACTAGAAAACCTCTGTGTGGGACTCTAGAGACTCGTCAATATGCCAGCAGTAGGTAATGATCACATCAGTTACCCACAAGCCGTCAGTGGTACTAGCTGGACGTAACGGCTACCCAGGTATTGAGCGAATAGAAGATCAACAAGCAAACTTGTCCAAACTCCCATGAAACCTATAAGTAATACTTACCTTACAGTCCGGTCTCTTCGTCTGATATGTCGCTATACCTAGTGCATAAGCTACATCCGGTCTGGTACATAATATCGCATACATGATAGACCTAACTGCAGAAGCATAGGGTATCAGTGTCATGCGATCCCTCTCCAAATCAGTCTTGGGAGACATCCCTTTGGAGAGAGTGATTCCTGAACAAGCGGGTAAATTATCACGCTTAGAATCTTCCATACTAAATCTCTTTAGTATGGTGTCAATGTACCTAGATTGGGACAATCCAAACATCCTTTTAGATCTATCTTTATAGATCTTTATCCCCAGGATGTAGGAGGCATTACCTAGATCTTTCATGGAGAACTTTTGTGATAAGAAGAGCTTGACCAAGTGTAGCATATAAACATCATTTCTTATTAAGAGTATGTCATCCACGTACAATACGAGGAAGACGACCTTACTCTCTACTACCTTTCTGTATATACATGGTTCATCTACGTTTTTTATGAAGTCAAACTCTTTGACTGCTACATCAAAATAGATGTTCCAGCTCTGCGATACTTGCTGTAATCTGTAAATTGATTTAAGAAGCTTGCATACCTTTCCGCTACTCCCACTGTCTACGAAGCCCTCTGGCTGTGTCGTGTACACGCTCTCTTCTAAATCACCATTTAGAAAAGCGGTCTTGACGTTCATCTGTCAGATTTCATAGTCATGGTATGCAGCAATGGCAAGTAGGATCCTGATGGACTTAAGCATACCTACTGGAGAAAAGGTTTCATCATAATCGGCACCCGGTCGTTGACGAAAACTTTTTGCTACAAGTCTAGCGTTGAAGGTCTGTATTCTATCTACACCAATTTTCTTCTTGAAGGTCCACCTGCTCCCAATGGGTTTTACCCCTTCAGGAGCAACTTCCAAAGTCCATACTTTGTTGGTGTACATGGATTCCATCTCAGATCGCATAGTATCCAGCCATTTCATAGAGTCCCCACTCGTGATGACCTGCTCGAAATTAGTTGGGTCATCATCTTCCAAGATGCAACCCTTGCTTCCACCGTCTATAAGAAAACCGTAGTATCTCTCAGGTGGATGAGGAACCCTACTAGATATGCATAGTGGCTGAGGTTCATCGGAGACTATTGGATTCTCCAGTTCTATCAAATCATCAATTGTAGTTTGTGTAGCTGGAACTTCTTCCAGTTCTATCTCATTACCACTAATTTCTTTCACAAGAAATTCCTTTTCTAAAAAGGTGGCATATTGAGAAACAAACACTTTTTGTTCCTCAGCGTGGTAGAAGATATATCCATATGAATCCTTTGGATATCCCACAAACTTGCATGGAACAGACCTTGCCTCGAGGTTGTCCGGATTTTGCTTTTTAACATAAGCCGGACAGCGCTATATCTTAACTCGTTTAAGAGATGGTCTCTTCCTATTCTATATCTCGTATAGAGTGGTAGGCACGGATTTGGTTGGAACCCTATTCAATAGGTATGCAGCTTTCTCAAGTGCATAGCCCCAAAAGGAAATAGGTAACTCAGGAATACTCATCATAGAGTGCATCATATCTAATAGGGTGCGATTGCTCCTCTCCGACACTCCATTGTGCTGTGGTGTATACGGAGGAGTAAGCTGATAGAGAATCCCATTCTCTTTCAAATAGTCTTGGAATTCCGTGCTCAAGTATTCATCTCCTCGATCAGATTGAAGGATTTTAATACTTTTACTCGTCTGGTTCTCTACTTCGTTCTTATATTCCTTGAATTTCTCAAAAGCTTCAAATTTGTGTATCAACAGGAACACATGTCCGAATCTTGAGAGATCATCGGTGAATGTAATAAAGTACGAGGAACCATTCCTAGCATGTGTAAACATAGGACCGCATATATCACTATGTATCAGTCTCAAGAGTTCAGTAGCACTTTCTCCGTATCCTGTAAACGGAGTTTTGGTCATCTTCCCTTTGAGACATGACTGGCAAGTTTTATAAGATGTAAATTCAAACTGATTCAAATATCCATCTTTATGCAACTTAGTTAGTCTGGTCGCATTGATATGACCAAGTCTATAATGCCACAAGAAGGATTCGTTCATTTCTGAACTTTTCCTCTTGTGTGTGTTCTGTATATTCAGAACTGCAGTTTGATTTAGAATGTATATACCGTTACACAACATACCAAACACAATCAACAGTTGATTTAGAAAAATGTTCATAATATTATCCTCTAATGCAAAGTTATATCCTTCTTTATGCAACAAAGAAACTGATATTATATTGCACATCATTTTTGGCACGAAATAACAGTCGTTCAGAATCAATGTATTACCATTTGGTATTACTAGGTGATATTCGCCAACTGCTTTGGCCGCAATAATTGCTCCATGTTTACCGCCGAAAGCCGGGGAAGACAAACGTCTTGCCTGAATTTGAGGGCAGATGCTATTTAGGTTTATCCGTCCACCTCTCCAAAAATGCCAAGTTGATTTATGGCACCAGGTATCGGAGGTTTGGATGGATGGGCCGTTGTAACTGACTTCGTCAGATTCCCCCTCGTTGTGAGGGGTTTTTGATTATGAGGACGCTCTTCCCTATAGGCGCAAGCCCCTGCAGTTAATTACGTTACCGCATTGCGGTAACCACTTTCTCATGCTCCGGAAGTTCACTTCGTGTCGTGTGTGTTTATTTTATTTTTGATTTCTCGTGGATTGTACATGGAGACTAATTTATGTTGTCGCCCGTAGGGCGTGGATTAGTCCAAATCCGTATCTTCTTAGATTTGGTTTTGGTTTGATTTAAGGATCATTAATCTCATTTGGGATTAAGATCAACTTAAATATTTTTTGAGAATACGTTAGTCTAATTTTAGGTTACTTAACAGGATTTTTGGGATCATTCAGACCTAACAAAAGAGCATTTGGGCTCTATTGTCTTAGTTTAAGGACGTTGCGGTCCATAACTAGTTTAAGGACATTGCGGTCCAAGGAGTTGTTTGTTGTCGGGACCCGCCACCTCTCTGAAGATATTGAAGAATTACAACGACATATATCAGAGGTGTGGGGAGATATATCCTGGAACCAATGAATATTCGTCAGAAGCTTGGTAGTCTTGTTTGGGACTAAGACCACTCTGGAAAATAAAGAGCCCATGTGCTCGGTTGATTAGGAGTTTGGCCAAACTTAGGCTCAGCCCAGTCATTTCATTTTTGAATAAAGTGTTAAACACTTACTTGGGCTTGGTCCCCTTTCTGTGCCAATGATTCTGAGCATCCATATGGGTTCTGACGCCCACACTTTTTCTTGCTTTTCCCTTTTTTTTTGTTTTTTATGGAGTGTTAAACACTCTTTATGGCGCCCACATATGGAGCACGTGAGGCGCTTGGTGCTAGGCGCCAGACATTGGACATTGGTTTATGAGTGCAGAGCACTTTATGCTGAATAGCTCCCACGTGAGGGGCACGTGGGGCGCTTGACGCTGAGCGTAAACCACCGAGTGCTAAGCACTCTATATTAAGTGGCGCCCACATGAGGAGCACATGAGGCATTTGGCGTCGAGCGCCAACTACTGAGTGCTAAGCACTCTTTATTGAGCAGCGCCCATATGAGGGGCACGTGAGGCGCTTGGTGCTGATTTTTCTTCGTGTATTATGTTCCGAAGAGTTTAATTCTCTGTTCTTCTCTGGATCTTCGATCCCCAAGAACAAATTCATCCCCATGAAAATTAGATTCTCATTTGTGGGAGACCTGTCTCATGGATCTCAGATCCAGGGAAAGAACTATGTTCTTTAATGAGGGTTAAACCCTTAGATATGCAGATGAGATACTCTGATCTCTATTACTTTTATTTACTTTGAAAAAAGTTCTTCTTCTTTCTTCTCTTTTAAAGCTTTCTTTTTTGCTTGCTTTTCTTTTTGAACTTGAAGTTTATGGGGGGGGGGGTTTCCGCTGTACAAGACTTGAAGTCTTGGTGCCTTTATATAGTGGAGGCAAGTTTCTTGATTTAGTTAAAGAAATCTCTCATTGAGAGATCCTTAATTGATTTAGAGATTTTATCCACCATTGGATATTTGATCCAAGGACTTCTGTTTTACAGAAGATATTTTTCTTGTTTTTAACAAGATTGGGGAAATATTTTCCCATACAGAGCTTATTCTGTAGCTTGTTGATTTTTAATCACCATTGGATTTTTAATCCAACGGTGCTCAATTTACAGAGAATGATCTTTCTAGTTTAGAAAGATTTGAGGAATATTTCCTCAACAGAATTTAATTCTATATTTTGATGATTTATTATCTCCGTTGGATCTTTGATCCAATGGCAGAGAACTTTTAGTTCTGGTGCCGGCGCCCTCGTGTAAGGCACGCGAGGCGCTACCTCAGAGTTTTTAACTCTTGGCACTGGTGCCCTCGTGCAAGGCACGTGAGGCGCTGCCTCAGAGTTTTTTAACTCTTGGCGCTGGTGCCCTCGTGCAAGGTACGTGAGGCGCTGCCTCAGAGTTTTTAACTCTTGGCACTGGCACCCTCGTGCAAGGCACGTGAGGCGCTGCTTCTTTCAAATTTTGAACAGAGGTTTGCTCTTTTATTGAGGGGGAAACAAATGCCCCCACCATTGTGCTCACGTGGCTTACACGTGAGTGCAGCCGTGGCAGCTTTTCCACCGTTGGATCTTCTTGGAAGTTGAATCGTCTTCCTATGCCTATAAGTAGGGCCTTTGGCCCTTGAGATGACTACTGTTCATCTTCTCTTGTTCTTCTTTTTCTGAGAATTTAATTCTCCTTTTCAAAGATCTCTGCCCAAAGAAATTCCCTCTAGAGTTATAACTCTGCCCAAAATTTTGGTAAGGATCATAATCGAACCCCTTAACAGAGCTTTGCTCTTCTCAGATCGTAGATCTTAAGATGTATATTAGGATTTCTTTAACCCGTTAATTAGAACACTGTTCATCTTCCATGAAAAACTCTTAGAGTTTGTTTTGCAGATCTTAAAGATCTTAGGGTTTTACCTTGTTAAAAAGTTTTGCTTTTGAGGGTTTTGGTAGATTAGACTATTGTTTTTACAGAGCATAGCTCTTTAGAAATTTTTTGGGGAATTTTATTCCCTCTTAATTAGAGTTGACAGATGTGAAATTTGTTTGCAGAGCACAGCTCGCGAGGGGAGTTTAACTCCTTGGCCTAATGAGGTTTCTCATTAAATGAAAATCCTCTCAAGATTTCATCGTTAACGAGTGACTGCCCCATCAATGATGGGACGTCATCTTGATCTTAATTTAGACTCTAAGAATCTTGATTTTTAATTGCTAATCTTTTATTGAATTTTCTTTCCAGATACTATGGCTGTTTATCTGTATGATCTTGAAGAGATTATCTCCTATAAAGACATTCACATCCAAGGCCGCTGTCAAGACCAGAAGTTTACGGATGCCTAATGCGCTGAGGTGATGCGTTGCTTTGATGAACATAACGGTCGATTACTCCCCCGTCGCTCCGCTCTTTTGAAAATTATCATGGGGGCGATTTGGGAGGCACTTACTAAATTTAACGAGGCCATGCCGCTTGAGGCGCTTGATCATGCCGAAGACAAGCTGCACTCAGTATATTTGATGGGCCTGATCTCGAAAAGGTGGCGAGATGATCTTGTCGATATTTTGCATCAGGTCTGTTTCCCCAATCAGAGCAAAGCCCTGTTCAAATTCCAAGATTTGAAATGAAGCGACGCTTCTGTTTCCCCAATCAGAGCAAAGCTCTGTTCAAATTCCAAGATTTGAAATGAAGCGACGCATCTGTTTCCCCCAATCAGAGCAAAGCCCTGTTTGAAATTCAAAATTCAAAAAAAATTGAAGTAACGTTTCAGATCCAGCGCTCTGCGCTGCGCGCCACGTGTCAAACGTAGGTGCGCTAGTGCAAAATGCGCTGCGCTCTCCGCTGCGCGCCACGTGTCAAGCGCAAGGTGCGCCAGCGCTGGAATTAAAAATTCCCCACCATTAAATCAAAAGATCTAATAATAAATTATTAATTAATCAGAATTAAAATTCTGTTATAGAAAGATCTTTCCAATCTTGTTAAAAACAAGAAGATTGTTTTCTGCAAAACAGAAGCCTTAGGATCAAAGATCCAACGGTGGGGAAATATTCCCAAATCAATCAGAGAAAGATCTCTTTAACTGATTTATCAAATCAATTTGCCCTATATAAACGCCCCAAGACTTCAAGTTTGATATAGAGAAACCCCCATACACACTTTGAGAAAACTCAAAGAAAGAAAAGCAAGTTTTTAGCAAAAGAAGATCATTTCTTCAAGGTAAAGAACATGATTCTTGAACACAGAGATGAAATCATCTCATAAAAGGAAGAACTATCTTCTAAAAAAGATCAAAGATCTACAAAAGACCAAGGTCTTTGATAAAAAAGGAGATCAAAGATCTTATTATAAAAACAAAAAGGAGTATTCACTTCATTCACAGATCCTTGATTTACAGAGGCAGAGCCCTTTCATAAATAAGAACTTTTGTTCTTGAATCTTGAGGCAAAGCCTCCTTTAAAAGAACATAAACTTGTTCTCTGATCATAAATTTGATCAAGTGTGCTTTGCACTACTGAAAAGTGCCTTGCACTCATGAACTGCGCTTTTGCGCTCCTTGGACAGGCGCTCAGCGCCAAGGCATGCCACGTGTCAACCATAGACACAGTTTGCGTTTTACGCTTCTTAGACAGCGCACTGCGCCCATGAACCGACGCTCAACGCCAAGCACGTTACGTGTCACTCACTGGTGCGCCATTAAACCCGCGCAAAGCGCTCATAAATTGAAAGCGCAGTGCGCTGATAAACTGGCGCTTAGCGCTAAGTGCGACACGTGTCATCTTCGTGTGCGCTACTCGACAGAAGCGCTATGCGCTCTTTGATTGGCGCAAAACGCCTGACACGCCACGTGGCGCACTGTCAGAACACATAATGTTCTGATGAATGCTATGCATTCAATACAAGACAAACGATCTCAGAACCCAATGCTTAGCATTATTTAAAGGGCTAAGCCCAAATAAAGGCTCAACAGCCAGAGCGATAAAATGTTAAACATTTTAATTGGACTTAGCCCAACATTGGCCGTAAGCCCTCAACTTATACTCAACTGAGCCCATCTGCTCACGAATATTCAACAAATCTTAGTCCCAAACTGGGCTATAGATTTTCCAATCAATCTACATCCGGTTCGAGGGTACATCTCTTTACTCCTCTGATATCTGTCGTTGTAATCCTTCAACGTCTTCAGAGAGGTGACGGGTCCCGACAACCACACATTTCTGCGGACCGTGGGGTCCTTAAACTCATGGACTACGATGTCCTTAAATTTCATAGACTACGATGTCTTTAAACCGGATTGTGGGGTCCTTAAACTCATGGTCTACGATGTCCTTAAACTTCATAGACTACGATGTCTCTAAACCGGACTGTGGAGTCCTTAAACTCATAGACTATGATGTCCTTAACCTGGACTGTGGGCTCTCTTTAAACCTATGGACCGAGATGTCCTTAAACTAACATTGGACCGTAATGTCTTTAAACTAATATTGGAGCGTAATGCCCTTAAACTAATCGACCGTAATGTCCCTAAACTAAACAACAGAGGCCGAATTCTTTCTTGTTAGATCTAAATGATCCTATTAAGTTGATCTTAGTCTAGAAATTACACTAACGTATCCTTAACAAACATTTAAGTCGATCTTAGTCTCAAACGAGGCTAACGTATCCTTAAACCTAACCCCTAAACCCAAATCTAAGAAGATACGGATTTGGACTAATCCACGCCCTACGGGCGACAACATAAATTAGTCTCCGTATACAATCCACGGGCAACCAAACACAAAAACAAACACCCACGACACGAAGTGACCATCTGGAGAAGGAGAAAGTGGTTACCGTGATGCGGTAGCGTAATTAACTGCAGGGGCTTGCGCCTACAGGGAAGAGCGTCGCCACAATAAAAAACGTCTCAAACGAGGGGGAATCTGACGAAGTCCGCTATATCTGCCGCATCCGTTTAAACCTTCGATACACGATGCCATAAATCAACTTGGCATCTTCGGAGAGGTGGATGGATAGCACCAATTAGCATCTGCCCCGAATTTCAGGCAAGACGTCCGCCGCGTCTTCGTCGTGTCTTTCGGCGGGGAACAGATTCTGGCACGCCCGGTGGGACCTTTTCCTCTGTCCACTCCACACTTCATGTATCGTGTTCACGAACGAATCGCGGTTTGATATGGTTACCCTTGGGTTCGAGGTACTAAGATTTGGTTTCTTGCTCGGCGCAGAAAGCGAAACATCAATGGCATCCATTTGCGTAAAGTGTTCCAACTGCAATTGCAACTCGCGCTTTGTCTCATCTGGAGGCATAGCTTACGGGCCCCAAGCGGTCTCCTTGTTCACGATGCCGGTGGACCAGGTGACTCAGGCCACCACCGGATTGTTCTTTGGGACTATGCTCCCACCGATGAGCTTCAGCACCCCTGTACCAACACCAGAAGCTCCCAAGAAGTCGGTCTTTGATCGGCTTGCTACTACCGCGGCCCCTCTCAACTAGTCGTCCAGCTCTAACGCCTCAGTCTTCGCCAGATTGGGCCAAAGTTCATATGGGCCCATAATGAAGCCTGCAATCCCAGAAAATGTTGTTCCAAAGAGGATAGCCATCTCTGCTCCTGAAGTCGTCAAGGCGGCTTCTCCTACCAAAGGGTCGGTCTTTGCAAGACTGACTGTTCCAGCTCCCACTCCCGCCCCTGCTCAAAAGTCTGTATTTAACAGGCTAGACACTGCTGCTGGACGGAACTCGGTCTTCAAGAGGCTAGTGCCAGCAACGCCTCATCTGAACAGGGGGCAAGATAAAGCCATCCCCATCACCGAACCAACACCATCGGCTCGACACGCTCGACGTCGCCACTGGCGCCGAGTGAGGAAGGCTGGGGGCAACTCCCGCTCTGGGCTAACTCCACCAGCCCCAACGGTAGAAGTCAATGCTGCTGTTCTAACCGGGAACAGCTTTGAACTGCTGAACAAGGTGCGCAGGAATTATCCTACCGTCGTACTAAAAAGATCTCCTCTACCGGTGGAGAATGTTACAGAAATAAAGACGGATCATCCCTCTTGACGGCTGTCCTCCAAAGTTTACAAAGTCTGGCGACGGGTCCAAGAGTCGGTGATTGATCAAGACTATCCCCGTCGACAGAAGAAGCTGAAGGTTCAGCAAGAAGAGGACCGCCCTGGAAAGCCACAAAGGACGACAACCACCTGGGTGCCCGCTGCAATGGCTCCCTCAACGTCAGTTGCTCAAAAGAGAAGGAGGACAGAGAAAGCCCCTGTGGCTACAACAGATCGCAAAGACGCTAAGCCTAAACGCCCCAAGTCTGGGAGCATAACGGTCCATACTGTTTACATGTCTTCCGGAAAAGAGGAAAGCCGCACTTCGACGGGTCACCGACCGCTCACCCGATCCGTGACCAAAGCCCAGGAGCAACAACAAAAGCTTCAGGAAATGCTGACGCAAATGGCCGCACTCACCGGGCCAAAAAAGCCCGGAGGCATCATCAGACCAGCGTCATGAACAAGAAACCGATGCTGACTTCCTCCGCAGAGTCCTCGAAAAGAAGGACAGAGAAGCAGCAGAACAAGCGGCTAATATAAAACGAATGGCGCTCCTCTTCCAAGACATGGTCGGGATGATGCTACAACCAAAACCTCCAGCTGAAGACCCTCCTATCATCATTGAAGACGACAGAGGGGAGACATCGAACCCTCCTCCGGCTCTTTCAGCAGCCAAAGAGGAAACCATTTCCAAGGCCGCTCTGGATGACTATATTGCTCAGCAAATACGAGCTCACCAGGAGAATGAAGCGGCCGACCAAGTCGTCAAAACTGGACGACCGTATCCAGGCTGGTATGACCAAATAAAATACCCGCCAGGATACACGATCCCTAAATTCCATGTGTACAAGGGGACAGGCAATCCTTACCAGCACGTCGCCCAGTTCAGAGCTTTTTGTGGTAACACCGAGGGCGATGATAAGCTTTTGCTCCGTCAATTCGTCGGAAGCTTGTCGGAGACGGCCTTCGAATGGTACTCCGAACTTCCAAACGACTCCGTCAAGACATTTGCGGAAATGAAGCTGTTATTCGCAAAGCGATTCGCGAGTGCTAGTGAACGCACCCCGATAACAACATTGATCAATGCCAGGGTGAAGCCAGGTGAGACGTGGGTCCAATACGCGATATGATGGAGGAATCTGTGGTCAAAATGCGAACAACGCATCGAAGAAGCACCGGCGGTGGGTATGTTTGTGGGCACTTTAGACCCTCATGCAACTATCTCCCAGTTCATGATGTTCTTCAAGCCGACTACTTTCCAGTCCTTGATCGACAAACTGGCCCAAATGGACCAGATGGGTCATAGACCGTCCCCTTCAAAGCCGGACTCTCGAAATGAAAAGGGAAAGGGGAAAGCGATCATCATCGCCAATGCTTAACAGCAGCCCGGCGGCCCAAGACCAGTTGATCGCCAAAATAACAGAACTCGATCTCTCGAAGTTAAAATGAGTCGCCCTTACTCGTTCCCTCGAGACAAGACGAAGAGGTTATTCGATCTTGCACTCCGCAACAGGCTCATTACTCTGCCAGAGCTAAGACACCCAGCACAACCAGGAAACATTAGCAATCCTAACTACTGCCCTTATCACCGAATGTTGGGCCATCCGATCGAGAATTGTTACATCTTCAAAAGCTGGATAGAAGATCAATACCAGCAGGGCAAATTCGTATTATCTGAGAATTGGAAGGTGAACCCACCTCGGCCACACACTCCCAAGAAAACGGATACACCGGGGGCATCATGCTCTTTCGTAGAAGAAGCTCTATGGGAGGTCGCTCTTTCGGCTAAGACGAAAAGAATGCTGAAGGATCTCCAAATGTGCCCGGCGATCAGGTGGAAAAATCCACTGGAACCTGAGATTATCGAGGGGATGCTGAAACCGCGTCCAACTCTAAAGATCGGTGGTAATAGCCAAAGCACTCACACCCAGCGGTCGAAATCTTCGAAAAAGAAAAAGAAATCCAAGAAGCCCGTGAAGCCTGGTGACAAGCGTATGGACCTGCAAAAGCAGATTGACGCGCTGGGAGAGTGTAACCAGAAGGCGCGGACTCCAGTCACACTTCAAGAGTTTCTCTGCCACGTCCTTGAGGACGGAGATGATGATAATGAAGAAGACTCCACCGATGAATCTGAAGATTACGTGGCAAGTTACCATGTGATCTTTCACTCGTCGATAGACAATGAAGAATCTCCTTGCATCGAGAAACTGGGGGCAAATCCTAAACCGGAATTTCTAGAGCCGTCAGACGAAATGATTGATGCATTCCTGAACGAAGCTCTTCTTAAAAGCAAAGCTGCTCGAGAGCGTGAGATGGCCATATTCAAAAAGGCCAAACGCCGGAGATTGGACGAACGGGTTGAAACACTCTCTCCAGATCAAAGTACATTCGTCGTAAATAAAAACAGGTTCAGGACGAGGAGGAGGTTCGCCAAAGCTACATCGATGGGAATGAAGCTGCCATCCTCCGAAGCAAACGCTCTTGGTGAATCAGAAACACATCCTAGCTACTGCTTATATCATCGAAAGATTGTGCACCCCACCGAGGAGTGCAACGCTTTTAAAAGATGGTGGCAGGGATACGTCGCTCACCAGCAACATTTCAAGCGGATGAAACGCAAAACTAATCGGGAGCAAAGAAATACGACCGAGAAGTATAAAAGAACTGCCAGCAACTGTCGCATGGTCAATGCCGGGGGATCGCAAATCCTCACCTTCGGGAGCAACTCTGACGAAGAAATGACTCTTGGCCCTCTCTTTAAAGAGTCCACCTTGGGAAGAGAGGAAGAACAGAAGACCTGTGAAAATATCCAGCTGCGCAATCATACGCTGCCCGAAAAGAATCTTGGGCCCTCGAATAGTGGGTCAAATAGAAAAGATAAGGGAAAAGAAAAAGTCCCTGAGGATATCATCCTTGATGACCAATCCGTCAAAGAGCTGACAGCTAAAGACCCGCCAAAGAAAAATAAGGTGGACTACAACGTTCTGGCACACCTTAGGAAGATACCCTCGCAGCTCAGTATTCTCGACGCCCTTCTGCTATCAAAAGAAGCAAGAGATTCCTTAATCAAGGCACTGCAAGAGCCCGAGCAATTCCAAGCTTTCCTCACCGAAGAAAAGATGAAGGACGAGTTGGAAGAAGTACATACAGCCGATATCACCTTCGGCTATGAAGATCTCCTACTTGGGACATGTGAACACAACCGTCCCCTATATGTCTCTGGGTACTGTCATGACATTAAGATCAGTGAAATCCTGGTCGACAATGGGTCCTCCGTCAATCTCCTCAATGTGAGAGTGTTGAAGGAAATCTGCATGAGCGTTCAACACCTCGCTCGGGATAAGATCACAATCTCCGGATTTGACTCCCAATCATCACGAACGCTTGGGTCTGTAATATTGAAACCATGCTTTAGGCTGCTCATCACTGATATTAAGTTCCACGCCATTGACGTCAAGACATGCTACAACGCTTTGCTTGGCCGGCCCTAGTTACACGAGTACAACATCATTCTCTCTACACAACATCAGTGTATGAAATATTTTAAGGATGGTCTTGAGTATACTGTGACAGGAGAGCTAAACCCATTCTCCGTGAATGAAGTCCGCAAGTACGAAGATGCAAAATACTTCTTACCAGACTTTGAGGACACAGAAAGATGTCACAAACCTGAGAACAAAGCTATCCCTACCATTTCGGTCTTCGGGAGTGATACCGAGGAGGAAGAGGAGTAGTTTACTCAGGTCCACCCCAGTACAACAAGCAGGGACTGTCCGCTCCTATGCTTATCTTCGGCAGCGACTCGAAAGATGAGGTCCATGCCATATTCTCTGCTCGGCCTTCAATACCAACCTTTGCTTGTGAAGTGCAAAGTTTGCAAGTTGCCATGGTTCCGCCCAAGCATTATAAAGAACTAGACGCACTTGATACCTACAATGTAGAAGAGTTGCAGACGTTCTATGTCCGTCCCAGGCGAGAAGGTGAAAAGGCGATCCTATTCTACCGATCCGGGGAAACCAAAGTGGAGAAAGAAATCTGGCACGGCGCGGATTCTACACTTGACAGGCTCCAGCCCATCCGTTTGCCCAGATATTACACAGACAGACTAAAGAGACCCTTGAGACGCCAAAGTGTACCCCTTAAGCCAACTGCGCGACAAGCACGGTTCTATAACAGGATCTGGAACGTTCCCGGAACTCAAAGAAAGTTGTCCAACGGGAGAATGGAAACGAGCGGACTTGGGTATATTCAATCCAAGAAACGGGAGCTACTCCGCAACTGCTACGTCATACATGACTTTGATGAAGAAGGAGATGCTCTGTGGGAAGATGCTAACCCTGAACCAGAAAGAGCTCCCGCCGTGAAAATGCCCAGTCCGTCGTTCGAAGAATAAATGAACAAGCTTATAAGGGAAGCAAGTCAAAAGGTTCGAGACGACCATAATCGCGAAATGGCCATCTATGAGAAAGCCAGGACACAACGCCTCCTTTAACAGACTGCGAAAAATGAAAATGCTCCTCCTTGTCAACCCGTTGTACAAAAGGCCCGATGCAGAGGCAGAAACAAACCAAAGAACGGGAAAGGCATTCGACAACGACAAAGCGGGTCTAAGAAGCCACGCAGTCAGGAATCGAGAAGCCCGGATTTGTCTCTTATGAAAAAGATGGGTCGAGCATATTCTTTTCCCCAGGACAAAACACAGAAGATACTTGATCTTGCCATAAAACATCAAATGATTATCCTCCCAGAGTCCAAGCACCCCGAGCAAGCAGGCGAAGTCTCCCACCCGGACTATTGCTCCTAGCACAGGGCAATAGGACATCCTCTCGAAGACTGCTTCACATTTAAAGACTGGGTAGAAGACCAGTATCAGCAAGGCAGGCTCGCTCTATCCAGCAGCTGGAGGGTAACCCCGCTGCAGAAGCATGAACCCAAATCTATGAAGGAAGAACCAGATCCACATTGGTCTTGGAAGCGAGCTCGTACCTGTCACGTGATAATGCTGTCAGAAGAAGAGCCCGAGAATATGGACGAACTCCCCTGGTGCTTCGAAAATGATGATGACGAGGTAATCTCAGAATTTCCACCGGCACCGAAAGAGCTGGAGGATGGAATACATACTACTGCAGATAACCTCAAGAAAATTGATTTGGGGACAGAAAGTGACCCGCGGCCGACGTTCGTCAGTGAGCTGTTGTCTGAAGAAAGGGTGGCTACGCTAAAGGACGTGCTCATGCAGCATAGAGATTGCTTCGCATGGAACTATTCCGAGATGCCAGGACTAGATCCAGAGATTGCTGTACAAAAATTGGCGATATCCCCGGACATCAAGCCAATCAAACAAGCGCCGAGAAGAATGCGGCTCGAGCTTGAGATGAGCATCAACGCCGAGGTCAAAAAGCTAATCGACTCCGGCTTCATCCAAGAGGTTCAATATCCTGACTGGATCGCTAACATTGTCCCAGTGATGAAAAATGGGACGGTGCACATATGTGTGGACTTTCGGGATCTCAATAAAGCTTGCCCGAAGGACGACTTCCCAGTACCAGTCACTGAGCTGATCATAGATAACACGTCCACTCATGAAGTTTTCTCCTTCATACAGGGGTGGTCAGGATACAATAAGATAAAGATGCATCCTGAGGACCAGAAGCACACCGCTTTCCGGACCCCTTTAGGCATATTCTGCTATAAGGTGATGCCCTTCGGTCTAAAGAACGCCGGTGCCACCTATCAGAGGGCCATGATGAAGATTTTCGATGACCTCATACATGAAATCGTCGAATGCTATATCGACGACCTCGTAGTTAAAAGCAAATCATACGAGGAGCATTTAGAGCATCTGAAGATCGTATTTCAACGCCTTCGGCAATACAACTTGAAGATGAACCCTCTCAAGTGCGCGTTCGGAGTTTCTTTGGGAAAATTCCTGGGATTCTTCGTCCGACACCGAGGCATTGAAATAGATCCGTCAAAGATCAAGGCGATTATGGAAATGCCTCTGGCAAGGACTCTCAAGCAATTGTGGTCTCTCCAAGGGAAGCTCGCGTATATCCGGCGATTTATAGCCAATCTCTCAGGCAAGTGACGTCCTTACAGTCACCTAATGAAGAAGGGAACCCCGTTCGTCTGGGATCACAAATGCCAAAGCGCACTGGACGAAGTCAAACAATACCTGCAGAATCCGCCAGTACTGACCGCTCCGATCAAAGGAAAACCTCTTGTCCTATACACAACAGCCCTCGAAGGTTCTTTAGGTGCGCTATGGGCACAAGAAAATGACCAAGGGAAGGAGAGAGCCCTCTACTATCCGAGTTGAGTTCTCCTAAGGGCAGAAAGCAATTACTCTCTCATTGAAAAGCATTGCCTGGCGTTGATCTTCACAATAACGAAGCTCAGACACTATACGTTAGCACACGAGGTCCATCTCATATCAAAAGTGGATCCCCTCAAATACTTGATGTCGAAGGTCATATTAATAGGACGACTCGCTAAATGGGCCTTGCTCTTGATGGAGTTTTCGATAACTTACCGGCCTCTCAAGGCAGTGAAAGGCCAGGCCATCGCCGATTTCCTCACTGAGCATCCTATACTTGCCGATTCTCCTTTGAATTACAAATTGCCAGACGAACATGCGTTTGACATGATCGACGGTGGTGATACCCGGTGGGAACTTTATTTTGATGGAGCATCTTCCATGAAGAAGCGCAAACAAAGCACCCCTATAATCAAATCAGGGATAGGCCTCATCTTCGTATCTCCACAAGGAGGGATAATGCGCTTCGCCTTCTCCTTAACGGAACCGAGGACAAACAATGAAACCGAGTATGAAGCTTTGATAGCAGGCCTCGAGATCGCTATCGACATGGGAATTGAAAACCTCCTCATATATGGAGATTCCCAACTGGTCGTTAGTCAAGTAAACGGCGACTATCAAACGTGCAAGCCAGAATTGGTAAAGTACGGCGAGAGAGTACAGCGACTGCTGACTCAAATTCCTTCCTACACCTTGGAAAGCATACCGCGTGCGGAAAATAGCAAAGCGGATGCATTAGCCAAGCTCGCTAAAGAACTGGCTGACGAAAACCTCGATGACGTGAGGATCGTTGTGCAAAGCCGTCGGGTTCTTGCACCGGCGGAAATATCTCCGGAGTCGTCTGAAGAAAAGGGAGCGATCGAGCAAGCGACCCTACAAATAAAAGACCAGGAAAAGGCTAATGATTGGAAGGAAGTCTTTATAGACTACTTCAAATTCCGTCGAACACCTGAAGATGCGTCCTCAAAACATCAGCTTATGAAACGAGCTCTGTCTTTCGCTTTCGTCAATGATACTCTGTATAAAAGGTCATTTGATTCTCTGTGGCTAAGATGCCTGGGACCTGAAGAGAAAAAGAGAGTCATCCAAAAAACTCACGACGGACTCTGCGGTTCTCACCAAGCCGGCCCGAAGATGAAGCTGAAGATCAAACGGATGGGTTATTATTGGCCCACGATGATTCAAGACTGTCTCGAATATGCGAAGCAGTGCCACTCGTTCCAGATTCACGGAGACTTCATCAATCAACATCCAAATCCACTACATCCAACAGTGGCTAGCTGGCCGTTTGAAATGTGGGGGACTGACATAATCGGCCTCATCGAACCAGCATCGTCCAGAGGACATCGATTCATCTTGGCGACAACCGATTACTTCTCTAAATGGGCAGAAGAAGTACCACTAAGAGAAGTGAAGACGGAGAATATCCTCCATTTCTTCAAGACGCACGTCATTTATCGATTCGGCACTCCGCGACGGATTATCTCCGATAACGGGCCAGCCTACAGAAGCCACAAAATCAGCCGCTTCTCACAACAGCATAACATAGATGGGAGATACTCCTCAGTCTATAATCCCCGAGCTAACGGTCTAGCTGAGGCTTTCAACAAGACCTTGACGAAGATCGTGAAAAAGACGGTGTCTCGAAATAAGAAGGACTGGCACGAGAGACTCCATGAAGTTCTCTGGGCGTATCGAACTACGTTCAAAACGGCCACGAACACGACGCCGTACGCATTGGTATTCGGTACAGAAACGGTACTCCCCCTCGAGATAGAGTTACCCTCTCTACGAGTGGCAGTTCACTACGAGCTAACGGACGAAGAAAATACTCACCTTCGACTTGAAGAGCTCGATGCCCTTGATAAAACCCAGCTCATAGCGCAACAAAATCTGGAGGCTTACAAAGCAAAGATGGCGCGCTCATACGAAAGATTGACTAGGCCGAGAGCATTCCGCCAAGGCGAACTCGTGCTAGTGGTCAAAAGACCTATGATCCCCAATCGTGCCAATCGAGGGAAATTCAAGCCAAACTATGAAGGCCCGTATATCATAGACAGGGTCTACCAGGGTGGAGCCTATCTACTCATGGACATGCATGGTGAAAGACCTTTCAGGCCAATAAACGGTCGCTTCCTAAAGAAAAACTATGCCTGACGAGTCACGGCCTAGGACAATGATAGACGACGACGACTATGTCCGCTCGCTATCTTCCTAAGCCCAAACTCTATAAGTAGTAGCCGAACAACGGATCGAAACGCCCTTAAACTAATAACGGACCGAAACGTCCTAAAACTAACGACGGACCGAAACGTCCTTAAACTAACAATGAACCACTATGTCCTAAAAACTAGCTGTTGACCGAGACGTCGATAAACTACGGGGGATTGCAGCATCCCAAAGCTGATACAAAAAATAGAGAATAAAAAAAAAGGAAACGGTATGTCCACAAGCAAAATAGGCACGGATGAAAACCCGAAAGGGCTCCGTGAGTAAAAACAGCAGAGCTACCGGCGAGTTTTGTGAAAACCCGAAAGGGCGCAATCTCGTTAAAAGACACTTGCAAGGTCCTCTCGACCTTGTAAGGAGAAACCACCTGCGTGAGATCCTTACGACTTACAAAGGAGCAACACACTTAGGAGTCCTCATGATTCCTAAGGAGAAATTACACTTGCGAGATCCTCACGACTTGTAAGGAGAACCCTTTTATGAGACCCTCACGGTTCATAAGATTTGAAAGTCTTAAGCTACAGGGATCTAAACCTGTTCTTAAACAGCCATCACAACCTCCAACACTGCCCTACAAGCAGCTCAATGCTGACCCTTGTATACAATCCACGGGCGCGAATAAGTATTTCCCTAACAAAGTCCCATCCGTGACTTGGGATATGTTTGCACGGTGAACCCCCTTGTAAGCCCTTTCGACTTATAAGGAGAAAATACTCTTGTAAGATCCTTACGACTTACGAGAAGCCATACACTTAGGAGTCCTCACGATTCCTAAGGAGAAAACGCACCTACGAGATCCTCACGACTCGCAGAGAGAAAAATCTTTATGAGACCCTTACGGCTCACGAAGTCAAAAGCCTTAGTCGACAGGATCCTAATCCTGTTCGCTAAGCCACCTTTGTTCGACATCGACAGAGGCAAATGATGATTCGCTCCTGGCAATATTCCAGTTGTAGCGGTGCTGATGCCGAAATTGGTGTCTAATTCTAGGCTTGCAGCGAGAAACTAGCGAGCTACACATGCATACGAAATAGCCGAAATGATGGGGCAACTTGCAACAAAATCAGCAAGTAAAAATGTATGCATGCAAAATAGCCGAAATGATTGGGCAACTCGCAGTAAAAGCAGCGAGTAAAAATAAAATAAATAGCCGAAATGATTGGGCACCGCGAAAAATAGCCGAAATGATTGGGCAATCGCGACCTTCGTGATATAAAAGCTGAAATGATAGAGCATCGCGGAAAGAAATAAAACAAAATGAAATTTGTGCCCTACAGGTGATATCACATCAATCCCTGTAAACAATCCAGGGGCGCAAACAAAGAAGGAATCACGCCTTCCCTCCCCAGGCTCCATCAGAAGAAGAAGCCAAATCTCAACGGTTCACAGACAACCTGGAGACCATTTCGATATTCGTCTCATTACAACAGACGCGACGTCATCCACATGACCCCGTTCGGAAATACGTCATCCACATGACCCCGCTCGGAAATACGTCATCCACATGACCCCGTTTGGAAATACGTCATCCATATGACCCCGTTCGGAAATACGTCACCCACATGACCCCATTCGGAAATACGTCATCCACATGACCCCGTTCGGAAATACGTCATCAACATGACCCCGCTCGGAAATACGTCATCCACATGACCCCGTTCGGAAATACTTCATCCACATGATCCCGTTCGGAAATACGTCACCAACATGACCCCGTTCGGAAATACGTCATCCACATGACCCCGTTCGGAAATACGTCACCAACATGACCCCGTTCGGAAATACGTCATCCACATGACCCCGTTCGGAGATACGTCATCCACATGACCCCGCTCGGAAATACGTCATCTACATGACCCCGTTCGGAAATACGTCATCCACATGACCCCGTTCGGAAATACGTCATCAACGTAACCCCGTCTCGGAAATATGTCATCCATAAGACCCCGTTTCGGAAATACGTCACTTACATGTCAATCCCACTAAACACTTATGGATCCTCTCGATCCGTGAGGAAGAAAAATCTCTTATAAGATCCTTACGATTTATAAGGGAAAACGCACTTATGAGTCCTCATGATTCCTAAGGAGAAAATACACCTACGAGATCCTCACGATCCGTAGGGAGAAAAGTCTTTATGAGACCCTCACGGCTCATAAAATTGAAAAGTCTTAGGTGACAGATCCTAACCCTGTTTCCTAAGCCATCACCGCCCTACAAAGAGTCCAAGATGGACAGCTATATACTATCTACAGGCCACACTTGCTAAAATCACATGGCAACAACACAGCAAGGAGAAGAAAGCGACAGGGAGAACATTCGATTCACATTTAATTAAGCGTTCGAAGCATACCCGTTCATGCATGTACAAAAGATTCAGTACATAAAATAAAACACGCTGAAATGAGGAATTTGCCATTCATACTTCGAAAAAGTTCTTACAATTATGAAAGCAGTAAACAAAAACATCATCAAAACAATTACAATGGTAAAACCTTAAATCCAGGGCATGGATTGAGGAATTCAAAAGTGAGGTTGTCTAGAATCTTTTTAGCCTTTCTGACCATCCTAGTGTGCATCCTCTCGCGCTCACGAGTGTCGAGATCCTCGGCAATGTCCCCCTCCCTTCGATAAGAAGCGATTATCGTCATCTGTTGGAAAACCTAGTGCAGAATATCAATGAGGGTATCTCGCCGCTTCTTCGAGATCAGCCCCAACAGGAACACTGAATGCACCTTGTCTTCGGCATCATCCAGCGCATTAAGCGACATGGACTTGTGAAATCCCAGAAGTGCTCTCCAAATTGCTCCCACTACGATCTTCAAGAGAGCGGAACGGCGAGGAAGCAGGCCACCGACGCGTGCATACAGATGACCCATAATCTCCGCACATTGGGCATCTGTAAATTCTTGGTTTTGGCAACGGCCCTATACGCGGATATCCTCATAAGTGATAAACTCGTTCAGACTGTATACATGAACAGCCATAATGCCTGAAAAGAAACATCATTAAAGGATTAGTAATGAGGAAAAACAGGCACAGGGATTTAAACGACTCTTGATATCCCTGTGGAGAAAACAAATTCTAATTATGACACCTAACAAATTTAAATTTGCGAGAAATACTAAAAAAGGGGAAATCTCATTTAATGAGCGACCCCTCGGGTCTAGAAGTTAAACTCCTCGAGAGCAATGCTTCACAGACAGGAGTGACACCTGTCAAAGTTAAGAAATTCCCCGAGATTCTAAGAGCCATGCTCTGCGAGGAAGATGAAGTAACCCATCAGGAACCTTGAAAGCAAGCTTTTAAGGGTTTTGATATCCATGAGTAAAACTCTTAAGAGTTCTTCTTCAAAAGATTAATAAATCAACATGATTCAAAAGAGCAAAACTCTGTTAACGAAACCCTAAATGGGTCTTCTTTAGATCAAAGATCTATAAAGAGCAAGGCTCTGTTAATAAGTAAAACCCTAATTTATTGAAAGTTTTAAACTTTACATAGGTTTTAGTAGAGTTTTGACTCTTAAAAAGTTCTTAAACTGAAGAGCAATGCTCTGAATGAGATGATTCTCAGGAAGAAGATGAAAATCATCTAAGGGACCAAAGGTCCTATTTATAGGCGTTGAGAACCGTTTCAACTTCCAAAAATTGATCCAACGACTGAGATGCTACCACCGCCGCACTCACGAATGGGTCACGTAAGCACAACGGGGGGGCATTTGTTTCCCCAATCAGAGCAAAGCTCTGTTCAAATTCCAAGATTTGAAATAAAGCGACGCTTCTGTTTCCCCAATCAGAGCAAAGCTCTGTTCAAATTCCAAGATTTGAAATGAAGCGACGCTTCTGTTTTCCCCAATCAGAGCAAAGCCCTATTTGAAATTCAAAATTCAAAAAAATTGAAGCAACGTTTCAGATCCAGCGCTCTGCGCTGCACACCACGTGTCAAACAAAGGTGCGCAAGCGCACACTGTGCTGCGCTCTGCGCTACGCACCACGTGTCAAACGTAGGTGCGCAAGCGCAAAATACGCTGCGCTCTCCGCTGCGCGCCACGTGTCAAGCGTAGGTGCGCTAGCGCAAGGTGCGCCAGCGCTGGAATTAAAAATTCCCCACCGTTAAATCAAAAGATCTAACAATAAATTATTAATTAATCAGAATTAAAATTCTGTTATGGAAAGATCTTTCCAATCTTGTTAAAAATAAGAAGATTGCCTTCTGCAAAACAGAAGCTCTAGGATCAAAAATCCAACGGTGGGGAAATATTCCCAAATCAATCAGAGAAAGATCTCTTTAACAGATTTATCAAATCAATTTGCCCTATATAAAGGCCCCAAGACTTCAAGTTTGATATAGAGAAACCCCCTACAAATTTTGAGAAAACTCAAAGAAAGAAAAGCAAGCTTTTAGCAAAAGAAGATCATTTTTTCAAGGTAAAGAACATGATTCTTGAACACAGAGATGAAATCATCTCATAAAAGGAAGAACTATCTTTTAAAAAAGATCAAAGATCTACAAAAGACCAAGGTATTTGATAAAAAAGGAGATCAAAGATCTTATTATAAAAACAAAAGAAGTATTCACTTTATTCACAGATCCTTGATCTACAGAGGCAGAGCCCTTTCATAAATAAGAACTTTTGTTCTTGAATCTTGAGGCAAAGCCTCCTTTAAAAGAACATAAACTTGTTCTCCGATCATAAATTTGATCAAGTGCGCTTTGCGCTACTGAAAAATGTCTTGCACTCATGAACTGCGCTTTTGCGCTCCTTGGACAGGCGCTCAGCGCCAAAGCATGCCACGTGTCAACCATAGACACGGTTTGCGCTTTGCGCTTCTGAGACAGCGCACTGCGCCCATGAACCGGCGCTCAGCGCCAAGCGCGCTACGTGTCACTCACTGGTGCGCCATTAAACCCGCGCAAAGCGCTCATAAATTGAAAGCGCAGTGCGCTAATAAACTGGCGCTTAGCGCTAAGCGCGGCACCTGTCATCTTCGTGTGCGCTACCCGACAGAACCGCTACGCGCTCTTTGATTGGCGCAAAGCGCCTGACGCACCACGTGGCACACTGTCAGAACACACATTGTTCTGATGAATGCTATGCATTCAATACAAGACAAAAGATCTCGGAACCCAATGCTTAGCATTATTAAAAGAGCCAAGCCCAAATAAAGGCTCAACAACCAGAGCGATAAAATGTTAAACATTTTAATTGGACTTAGCCCAACATTGGCCGTAAGCCCTCAACTTATACTCAACTGAGCCCATCTGCTCACGAATATTCAACAAATCTTAGTCCCAAACTGGGCTATAGATTTTCCAATCAATCTACATCCGGTTTGAGGGTGCATCTCTTTACTCCTCTGATATCTGTCGTTGTAATCCTTCAACGTCTTCAGAGAGGTGACGGGTCCCGACAACCACACATTTCTGCGGACTGTGGGGTCCTTAATCTCATGGACTACGATGTCCTTAAATTTCATAGACTACGATGTTTTTAAACCGGACTGTGGGGTCCTTAAACTCATGGACTACGATGTCCTTAAACTTCATAGACTACGATGTCTCTAAACCGGACTGGGGGGTCCTTAAACTTATGTACTACGATGTCCTTAACCCAGACTGTGGGGTCCCCTTAAACCCATGGACCGAGATGTCCTTAAACTAATATTGAACCGTAATGTTCTTAAACTAATATTAGACCGTAATTCCCTTAAACTAATCGACCGCAATGTCCCTAAACTAAACAACAGAGGCCGAATGCTTTCTTGTTAGATCTAAATGATCCTGTTAAGTTGATCTTAGTCTAGCAATTAGACTAACGTACCCATAACAATCGTTTAAGTCGATCTTAGTCCAAAACGAGGCTAACGTATCCTTCAACCTAACCCCTAAACCCAAATCTAAGAAGATACGGATTTGGACTAATCCACGCCCTACGGGCGACAACATTAATTAGTCTCCGTATACAATCCACGGGCAACCAAACACAAAAACAAACACCCAAGACATGAAGTGACCATCTGGAGAAGGAGAAAGTGGTTACCGTGATGCGGTAGCGTAATTAACTGCAGGGGCTTGCGCCTGCAGGGAAGAGCGTCCCCACAATAAAAAACGCCTCAAACGAGGGGGAATCTGACGAAGTCCGTTACATCGGCCGCATCCGTTTAAACCTTCGATACACGATGCCATAAATCAACTTGGCATCTTCGGAGAGGTGGATGGATAGCACCAATTAGCATCTGCCCCGAATTTCAGGCAAGACGTCCGCCGCGTCTTCGTCGCGTCTTTCGGCAAGGAACAAGGTCTTCCAACAGACGGCGATAATCTCCACCTACCAGAGGATGGACGATATCAGCGGTAATCCCGACGCTTGCATTCGTGAGAAAATGTATAAGAAAATGGTCAGAGAAGCCAGAAATATTTTGCTCGGACTTGC
This sequence comes from Agapanthus africanus, assembly GCA_030015575.1. Classification (NCBI taxonomy): domain Eukaryota; kingdom Viridiplantae; phylum Streptophyta; class Magnoliopsida; order Asparagales; family Amaryllidaceae; genus Agapanthus; species Agapanthus africanus. The sequence goes on along the minus strand of CM057337.1, from coordinate 758,150,623 downwards.
TTCTGAATTCTTAAATCCATGCCCAGGATTCAGTGTCTTGCCCCTGTAAACATTTTGATGATATTTTGTTTTGTTGTTACCACCGATGTATAATTTTTCTCAAGTATGAATGGCAAAATTTCCCTTTCTTTTATACCATTGCTCATAGGTGCCTCATGTGAAGTAGTAGTTACTCATATATAAAAGGCCGGGGCCCCTGTGTTATATGTGCGAGGCACGTGAGGCGCTACCTTAGAGTTTTTAACTCTCGGCGCTGGTGCCCTCGTGCAAGGAACGTGAGGTGCTGCCTCATTATTACAAGGCACGCGAGGCACTGCCTCGTTACTGAAGGTGTCTTTTCACCTTCTTTCTATTTCCTATGGGTCAACTATCTTGTTCCCTATGCCTCCTCTTCCGTCCTTAGAAATAGTTCCACTGTGCACAAAATTTTTCGTGCGTTGATTTGAACATTTCTCTTTATAACCCTAAACTATGTCTTCCTTCTTCTCTTCAAAGAGAAATCCATTTTGATTAACAGAACTCAAACAAACCAAGAGCTATGGCCTGCAATCGTCCTTACGCTTGTCAGCAACCATGGGAGGTGCCCATCGAGGAAACGATTCCTCGCTTTGCTGCACAGCCAGTAGACCCTCTTCTTACCGATGCTCAGTGTAACGTGGTGATGTATGAGCTCCTGACTCGTAAGGGCTCTCCTCTTCCTATGAGCTCCATTTGGTTCCGGATAATCTTTCTATCCGTGCTTGCCGACATCCTTTCTCATCCGGCAGAGATGACTCCAGCGATTCTCGATGCGGCAGAGGATAAAATTGAGTTCTTTCACAAGGCGCGTTTGATTACCCCGTCTTTGAGGGACCGATCAATTCAGCTGCTAAGCCAAATACGGGCTCAACGGGCTATCATGTCCGCCTTCGCTTATGAGCACGGTGCTAATCGATGGGGCGTAACTTTTCGGAAGACTGCCGCTTCAACATGATGGAGAGGGCAAAGAGGGAATTAGAGAACTTTGTATTTTTTTTGTCAACCCCTATGTCTCTGATCGCATATTTGGTGATCTCTTCCCCGTAGAGTAGTATGTTTACATCAATGTATTTCTCTTGTTATTGACTGTTGAATGTTCTTGTTGAATGCTTCCTTTTCATCGCATATTCATATATGTATCTCGCCTCTGTGCATGAGCTTTATACTTTACCCTTAGGAATTTTTGCTAAGTGCGAGCGCCATTGCAGTGTCGTTTTGGACACCATTTCCATTGAATCAGGCACGCCGTCGTGAATGAATGCTTAGTGAGGCATGAACCAAAGACTCTCCTTACTGCCTTGCACAGTACATGGTTGGTGCTTATGGGTTGCGCCTTTCTGTCTTGACTGGAGGTGAAATAATCTATATACTCATTTCGGAGTTTGCTTAATTTACCTTCCAAGTTGACATTCGACCATAATTTATTTGCAGCAATTGTACCTACTCCAGCTCCTTTTGAGTCTCGCATTCCAATGCCCGCAGGGCTTTTCGCTAAACGCATATCTTTCAGGGGCGCCGCAAATAGCTGGCGAATGTTGAGCGAATTTATCGAAGATCTCGATGCTGAGGCCCTCAGTTCTGCCACGGATTTTGCCATTAAAGTCAATCCAATGCTGGCGACACTTGTGAACTTCCATGATGAAGATCTCGTTGGCTCCTGGGTTGATTACTGCAGAAAGATCGAGGCTTGCCTACACGAGATTGAGCTCAAGCATCTCGCTCCTGAAGTATTAGCTTCAAACTCTCAGCATGCTGCATGGGTCGAGCATAATGTTCCTTTCATTCGCCATTTTGAACAAGAGGCGACCCTGAGACGAAAGGAACATGAGATGGCTTCCAACGAATCTGTTTGATTGCGCGCCCAAATTGAAGCGAATGCTGCATAACTAAAAGCTATTTTTGACAGCCTCCAGAGATGTCTTTCGGATGGGTTGACGCTGAGGTGGACGCTTTACTTTACCGAGCGGGTCATGCAAGACTGCGAAGTTGCCATGCTAGAAACCGATGAAAAGCTTCCGTCCTGTTTGCAACAACGGGCTCAAGTTGAAGCGGAATTGGCCGCGGCAGCTGATCATGAGAAAGGATTGAGAGGAGCGCGTGAGCGGCTTGCTGATTTGTTGAAGACGTCTCCTCCTCAATAACTGTCTTTATACCCCCCTTTTTTGTACTGACTGTAAACATGCGATTTATGAATAATATGCATTCATTTTGATTCCTTTGTGAAATGTATCCTGTATTTACTTGCATTCATGAATAAAAGACATATTTTATTTCATATTGGTATGTCCCTTTGGCAAATGTGGCCCGTAGATTGTCTACCTTGATCTCTTTGCAGGGCAGCGATGGCTTAGGAAATAGGTTCAGATTTGCCGCCTAAGACTTTTCAACTTTATGGGTCATGAGGGTCTCATAAAGAATTTTCTCCCTACGAGTCGTGAGGATCCCGTAGGTGTGTTTTCTCCTTAGGAGTCATGAGGACTTCTAAGTGTGTTTTCTCTTGAGAGTCGTAAGGATCTCACAAGAGAATTTTCCCCTTACAAGTCGAGAGGACTTGTAAGTAGTTATTTCCCTCCTCGTCGATATTCTATTTTGGAGAGTGTAGCCCGTGGATAGTATGCAATAGTCCATCTTGGACCGACTTGCAGGGCCCCAGTGCTTAGGAGACAGGTTGATGTCCCTGTTGCCTAAGGCTTTTCCCTACGAGTCATGACGAGTCGAGAAGTTCTTGCAGGAACATTATTTTCCCCACGAGTCGAGACGAATCGAGAAGTTCTCGCAAGGATGTCCTAACGTCACAGTTAACTCCTGCTAATAGAAGTCCGTTAGGGTCAGTGGTACTAGGGTTTTTTACCCGCCGTACCGTCGCGTTGGCCGATATATTCCCCGATATGCAATCTTGATATTCGAGTAGCCCCACGACTGTCGTGTCTCTGATCCCTTCGGGGGCTGGACAAGACGTCTTCAAGTAATCTTCCAGGTGATATTACCGTCGGAAGAGCAAGCGTTAGGGATATTCCACGCCGCTTTTTACTTGACGTTAGGCTTAGTTTGGGGAGCCCCGATGAGTCACGACCACTCCGCGCCGGTGTGGGATGATCTCCGATAGTCTTTCAGGTCTCATTTGAGTTGCCGTCAAGACCCTGAAGCGAGGGATTTTCCTTGGCTTCGTTTGTTGACATTGTGTCTGCAATATTGCGACGAATGTCGAGGTTGTCTCTGGGTTGTCTGTAAACCGTCGAGATTTGGAACTAGGGGACTTTGCTGTGGCTCCATTTTGCTGATGTCATATCTGTCTCTAGTTGGAACGATAAGGTATGCCGTTGTTGATTTCTAGGCCGTAGATGTAGCCATCGAGACTCGGCTTCCCTTTGACGAAGCCCGGTGGGGGCAATATGGTTCCCTATTCATTTATGCCCATGGATTATATACAGGGATCAATGTGATCTCACCTATAAGGCAGAAGTTTCATTTTTTTGTTTCTTTCCTCGATACTCTATCATTTCAGCTTTTTATATCGCGAAAGTCGCGATTGCCCAATCATTTCGGCTATTTTTCACGGTGCCCAATCATTTCGGCTATTTTTCTTTTTCTTTACTCGTTGCTTTTTATTGCGAGTTGCCCAATTATTTCGGCTATTTTTATATGCATATATTTTACTCTCTGATTTTTGTTGCGAGTTGACCTATCATTTTAGCTATTTCATATGCATTTTTGGCTCGCTGATTTTTTGTTGCGAGTATGGAACTTGAAATCTGACACTAATTTTGGCATCTGCATTGCTGCGACTGGAATGTTGCCAGGAGCGAATCATCATTTGCCTTGAGAGGACTTGGAATTTCCTACCAATTTAGGCATTAGCATCTCTACGACAGGAATGATGCCAGGAGTGAATCTTCATTTGCCTTTGCCTATTTGAACAAAGGTGGCTTAGCAAACAGGGTTAGGATCCCGCCGACTAAGGCTTTTGACTTCATGAGCCGTAAAGGTCTCATAAAGGTATTTCTCCCTACAAGTCGTGAGGATCTCATAAGTGTATTTTCTCCTTAAGAGTCGTGAGGATTGCTAAGTGATATTTTCTCTTGGGAGTCGTAAGGATCTCACAAGAGCGTTTTCTCTTTGCAGGTCGAGAGGACCTATAAGTCTTGTTCACCGAATAGGGAAATTTCGCGCCATGGGTGGAAATGGGTGAGGGAACGTTTATTCGTGCCCGTGGATTGTATACAAGGGATCGATGTTGACCGCGTGTAGGGAAACTTGGGGAATGTGATGGCTTAAGAATAGGTTCAGAACTCTGTAACTTAAGGCTTTCGAATCCTATGAGCTGTGATGGTCTCATAGGGGGATTCTCCTTACGAGTCTTGAGGATCTCGTAAGTGAAATTTCTCCTTAGGAATGTGGGGATCCCTAAGTGTGTCGCTCCCTTTTGTGAGTCGTAAGGATCTCACGCAGGTATTTTCTCCTTACAAGGTCGAGAGGACCTTGCAAGTGTGCATGAATTTTTTTTATGAGTCTGCGCCATTTCGGGTTTTCACAAACTCGCCGGCAGTCCTACTGTTTTTACTTACGGAGCCCTTTCTAGTTTTCATCCGTGCCCATTTCGGTTGTAGACGTACCGTTTTTTTTGACAACGAGATTGCGCCCTTTCAGGTTTTCACAAGCTCGCTGGTAGCCCTGCGATTTTTACTCATGGCGCCCTTTCGAGTTTTCATCCGTGCCCATTTCGCTTGTGGACGTACCCTTTTTTGTGATCACGGCGGGACTTCGCCACCGGGGTAGCTGTGTAGCCAGCGAGATTTGAGTTACAGTCTTTGCCGCTGGGACCTGTGGACTTGAGTTCCACTATCGCCATGCTTGAGGCGAAGTATTTAGTTTAAGGACATTACGGTTCATTGTTAGTTTAGGGACATCTCGGTCCATAACTTCGAGGCAAAGTTTTGCCGGATACTAGTTACAGAGTACCGACTCAGGAAGACAGCGAGCGGACACGAGCATCGTCATCTATCGTTAACCTGAATTATGACTTGTCAGGGGTACTATTTCTTAAGGAAGTGTCCGTTTATTAGCCGGAATGGTCTTTCGCCATGGATATCCATGAGAAAATAGGCACCACGTTGATAAACCTTGTCTATGATGTATGGGCCCTCATAGTTCGGCTCGAATTTCCCCAGTTTGGCACGGTTGGGGAATATAGGCCTTTTTACAACTAGCACGAGTTCGCCTTGGCAGAATGCTCTCAGCCTAGTTAGTCTTTCGTATGAGCCCGTCATCCTTGCTTTGTAAGCTTCTAGGTTTTGCTGCGCCATGAGACCAGTTTTATCGAGGGCATCGAGCTCCTCAAGCCGAAGGTGGGCATTTTCTTCATCCGTCAGCTCATGTCGGACCGCTACTTGTAGTGAGGGTAGCTCTATCTCCAAGGGAAGTACCGCTTCCGTGCCGAATACCAACGCGAATGGCGTGGTATTCGTGGCTGTTTTGAACGTGGTTCGATAAGCCCAGAGAGCTTCATGCAATCTCTCGTACCAGTCCTTTTTGTTTCTGGACATCGTCTTCTTTATGATCTTCGTCAAGGTTTTGTTGAAAGCCTCAGCTAGACCATTAGCTCGGGGATTATAGACTGAAGAGTATCTCCAATCTATATTATGTTGCTGCGCGAAGCGGCTGATCTTATGGCTTTTGTAGGCCGGCTCATTATCCGAGATGATTCGTCGTGGTGTGCCGAACAGTAGATGACGTGTGTCCTGAAGAAATGGAGGATATTCTCCGTCTTCACCTCTCTTAGCGATACTGCTTCGGCCTATTTAGAGAAGTAATCGACTATCACCAATATGAACCGATATCCCTTGTATGACGTTGGTTCGATAGGCCCAATTATATCGGTTCCTCACATCTCGAACGACCAGCTTGCCAGTGTTAGGTGTAGCAGATTCGGATGCTGGTGGATGAAATCCCATGAATCTGGCACGAGTGACGCTGCTTCGCATATTCGAGGCAGTCTTGATTCATCGTGGGCCAATAGTAACCCATCCTTTTGATCTTCAGCTTCATCTTTGGCCCGGCTTGATGAGAACCGCAGAGTCCGCCGTGAGTTTCTTGGATGACCCTTTTTGCTTCTTCTGGTCCTAGGTATCTCAGCCACAGATAGTCGAACGATCTTTTATATAGAGTATCATTGACGAAGGCGAAGGACAGGGCTCGTTTCATGAGCTGATGTCTTGACGACGCGTCTTCGGGTGTCCGATGGGATTTGAAGTAGTCTATGAAGACTTCTCTCCAATCCTTAGCCTTTTCTTCGTCCTTTACTTGGAAGGCCACTTGTTTGGTCGCTTCTTCTTCATCGGACGACTCAGGAGATATTTCTGCTGGTGCGAGAATCCAGCGGCTTTGCACAATAATCCTAACGCATCTGCCTTGCTATTTTCCAATCATGGTATGCTTTCCTAGGCGTAGGAGGGGATTTAAGTCAGCAGTTGCCGCACTCTTATGCCATATTTTACCAACTCTGGCTTGCACGTCTGATAGTCGCCCTTTACTTGGCTAACGACCAGCTGGGAGTCTCCATATATGAGGAGGTTCTCGATTCCATGTCAATGAAGATCTTGAGACCTGCTATTAGAACCTTATGTGCAGCCTTGTTTTTTGTCCTTGGCTTTGTTAAGGAAAGGGCGAAATGCATTATCCTTCCTTACGGAGTCACAAGGATAAGGCCCACCCCGGTTTTGATTATGGTGGTATCTTGCTTTCGCTTCTTCATAGACAATGCTCCATCGAAATAAAGTTCCCATCGTATATCACTCCCTTCTTTCTCCCCGTCGATTGTGTCGAACGCATATTAATCCGGCAGCTCGCAATTTAAAGGAGAGTCAGCGGGTATCGGATGCTCTGCGAGAAAGTCGGCGATGGCCTGACCTTTCACTGCCTTGAGAGGTCGATAGATTATCGAGAATTCCATCAAAAGGAGGGTCTATTTGGCAAGCCTTCCCGTTAGTATGACTCTTGACATCAAATATTTGAGAGGATCCACATTTGATACGAGATAGACCTTATGTGCCAAGGCATAGTGTCGGAGCTTCGTAACCATGAAGATTAATGCCAGACAATGCTTTTCAATAGGGGAGTAGTTGTTTTCTGCCCTCAGGAGAACTCAACTCAAATAGTAGAGGGCTCTCTCCTTTCCCTGATCGTTCTCCTGTGCCTATAGCGTGTCTAAAGATCCTTCAAGGGCTGTTGCGTACAGGATGAGGGGCTTTCCTTTGACCGGAGCGGTCAGTACCTGCGGGTTCTGCAGGTAATGCTTGTTTTCATCTAGCGCATTTGGAATTTACGATCCCAAACAAATAGGGTCCCCTTCTTCATTAGATGGTTGTAGGGGTGGCATTTTCCGGAAAGGTTAGCTATGAACCGTCGAATATAGGCGAGCTTTCCTTGGAGAGACTGCAGTTGTTTGAGAGTCCTTGGCGTGGGCATTTCCATGATAGCCTTGATCTTTAATGGGTCTATTTTGACGCCTCGGTGTCGGATGATGAATCCTAGGAATTTGCCTGAGGATACTCTAAACGCGCATTTCAGAGGATTCATCTTCATATTATATTTCTGAAGGCGCTGGAACACTATTTTCAGATGCCCCCAGTGCTCCTTGTACGATTTTCTTTTCACTATGAGGTCGTCGATATAACATTCAACAATCTCGTGTATGAGGTCATCGAAGATCTTTTTCATGGCCCTCTGGTAGGTAGCGCCAACGTTCTTCAGACCGGAAGGTATCACTTTATAGCAGAATATGCCTAGTGGAGTCCGGAAGGCAGTGTGCTTTTGGTCTTCAGGATGCATTTTTATTTGATTATACCCTGAAGATCCATCCATGAAGGAGAAGACTTCATGAGTGGACGTGTTATCTATCATCAGCTCGGTAACCGGTACTGGGAAGTCATCCTTCCGGCAAGCTTTGTTGAGGTCCCGGAAGTCCACGCAGACGCGCACCATCCCATTTTTCTTAATCACTAGGACAATGTTGGCGATCCAGTCAGGATATTGAACTTCCTGGATGAAGCCGGAGTCAATTAGCTTCTTGACTTCGGCGTTGATGCTCATTTCAAGTTCGAGCCGCATTCTTCTTGGCGCCTGTTTGACTGGCTTGATGTCCGGTGAAATTGCCAGTTTATGCACAGCTATCTCTGGATCTAATCCCAGCATCTCGGAATAGTTCCATGCGAAACAGTCTTTATACTGCATAAGCACGTCTTTTAGTGTAGCCACCTGCTCTTTAGACAGTAGCTCACTGACGAATGTTAGCCTCGGAACGTTTGCCGTCCCCAAGTCGATTTTCTCAGGTTTTCTACTGTGGTGTGTATCCCAGCTTCCATCTCTTTTGGTGCCAGTGGAAATTCTGAAATCATTTCATCCTCATCTTCATTTGCGAAGTACTAGGAGAGGTCATCCATATTCTCATGCTCTCCCTCCTCCGACAGTGTTATCATGTGGCAGGTACGAGTTCGTTTCCAAGACCGATATTGATCTGGTTTTATTCTCGCCCTATAGATTGCTTTTGGCTCATGCTTATGTGGTGGGGTTACCTTCCAACTGTCGAATAGAGAAAACCTGCCTCGCTGATACTGCTCTTCAACCCAGTTTTTGAAAGTGAAGCAGTCTTCAAGCGGATGTCCTACTACTCGGTGGTAGGAGCAATAATCCGGGTGATGGACCTCGTTTACTCGTTCGGGGTGCTTGGACTCCGGGAGTGTCATTATTTAGTGCTTCATGACAAGATTGAATATCCTCCTTATCTTGTCTTGGGGGAAAGAATATTCCCCACCTATCTTTTTCATCAGTGATGAGTTCCAGCGGACCTTTTCTCGATCGCGCGGCTTCTTGGATCCGCTTTGCTGTTTTTGGACGTCATTTCCGTTATTCACCTTGTTGTTGCTTCTACGTCAGGCTTTCTTTTTGCCATGAGAGCGCACAGCAGGTTGAGGGTGAACGGGATCGTCATCCTCCGTAGCCTGCTGAATGATACGTTGCGTCTTGGCTTTTTCGTAAATGACCATTTCGCGGCTGTGGTCATCCCGAACCTTTTGACCTGCTTCTCTTATTAGCTTTTCAATCTGTTCTTCGAACAACGGGCTTGGTATTCCCACGGCAGGACCTCGATCTGGTTCGATGTCAGCACTATCTGGAAATGCATTCACTTCTCCACCGGAGTTATTTATGACATGACAACCATGGTATCGTTCCTGTTTTATGGACGAAACGTATCCAAGCCCAGTCGTCTCCATCCTCCCGTTAGGCATTTTTCGCTGAGTCCCAGGGATATCCCAAATCTTGTTGTAGAATTGGGCATGTCGAGCGGTCTGTTTGAAGAGTATGTCTTGGCATCTCAATAGCCTTTTCAGTCCCTCTGCGTAGTATCTGGGCAGACGGATTGGTTGAAGCCTGTCGAGTGCAGAATCGGCACCATGCCAGACTTCTTTCTTCACTTTAGTCTCCGTGGATTGGTAGAAGAGGATCGCCTTTTCACCTTTTCGACTAGGAGGAACGTAGAAGGTCTGCAGCTCTTGTATGCTATGCGCATCGAGCGCATCAAGTTCTCTGTAATGGTGCTGCGGAACCATGGTGATTTGCAAGCTCTGATCAGCTCTAATGAAGGTTTATATTGATGGACGAACAGAGAATACTGTGTTGACTTCATCTTCAGAGTCGCTGCCGAAGACTAAAATAGGAGTAGATGGTCCTGGCCTGTTGTCTTGGGGTTGCCCTGAATAAGCCATCTCTTCATTCTCCTCGGTATCACTCCTGAAGACCGGGATAGTAGCGACAGCATTTTGTTTATTCTCCGGTTTACGACATCTTTCCGTGTCTTCGAAGTCTGGTAGGAAGTACTTAGCGTATTCATACTTGCGGACTTCATTTACGGAGAATGGGTTTGGCTCCCCTGTAACTGTGTACTCGAGGCCGTATTTGAAGTACTTCATACACTGATGTTGTGTAGAAGGGATGATGTTGTACTCGTGTAACCAAGGCCGGTCGAGCAAAGCATTGTAGCAAGTCTTGGCGTCGATGACTTGAAACTTGATGTTAGTGACGAGCATCCCGAATCGTAATGTCAGTACTACGGATCCAAGCGTCCGTGATGACTGTAAGTCGAACCTAGAGATAGTAATTTTTTCCCAGGCCAGGTGCTGAACGTTCATGCAAATCTCCTTCAACACTCTCACATTGAGAAGGTTGACGGAAGATCCGTTGTCAACCATGACCGTCCTTGTCTTGATATCATGGCAGTACCTAGTGACATACAGAGGACGGTTGTGCTCACATATTCCGAAGAGGAGATCTTCATCGCCGAATGTGACGCCAACTGTGTGAACTTCTTCCAGCCCGTCTTTCATATTTTCTTCTACAAGGAACGCTTGAAACTGATCGGGCTCTTGTAATGCCTTGATCAGAGAATCTCGTCCCTCTTTGGACAGGAAGAGAGCATCCAGCATGCTCAGTTGTGAAGGTATCTTACTCAGGTGTGCCAGGACATTGTAATCCACCCTGTTCTTCTTAGGCGGGTCCTTGGTTGCAAGCTCTTTGACGACTCCGTCATCGAGGGGAATCTCCTCAGGGACTTTTTCTTTCCTCTTGTCTCTTTTGCCCGAACCTTTGTTTGAGGGTCCGAGATTCTTTTCAGGCAACGTACAGTTACGCAGTTGAATGTTCTCACAGTTCTTCGTCTCTTCTTCTTTTCCAGAGGTTGATTCCTTGAAGAGAGGTTCGATGGCCATTTCTTCCTCAGAATCACTCCCGAATGTGAGAACTTGGGTTTTTCCTTTTGTTAAAATGGCATCAACCATATGACAGTTACCGGCTGTTCCTTTACGCTCATCTGTTATGCTTCTCTGTTCCCGACGATCTTTGTGCTTCATCCACTTGAACTGTTGTCGGTGGGAAACGTATCCCTTCCACCACTTCTTAAAAGCATTGTACTCTTCGGTAGGGTGTGTGACCCTCCGATGGTAAAAGCAGGTTCGCTTGTTTTCTTCTGATCGCTCAATACCCGGGTGGCCGTTACGTTTAGCTGACCGCTTGCGGCTTGGGGGTACCTGATATGATCATCACCCTCTGCCGGCGTATTGACGAGTCTTAGAGTCCCACAAAGGAGTTACCCAGTCCAGGCGAAACGTTGTGGTGCGCGTATGCGATATGCGCATGCACCCGATTAAAATGTGCGTATTTGATACCGAACATTGATCGGGCAGCCTGCTTTTGGTGGGGTCATATGAGATATGACCGGATTGATAAATCAAGTGTTGATTTATCATCTAACCATTAGTTTTCTCACTTGAAACCTTTCTAGTAATTGATGGATGTATGCATGCATGTATGATTTTCTTCTTTCTTTCTAGTTTCATGCACATATGGATGTGCATAGATACATACATACATACACCCATCTATCATGGTTGTTAACACATGGAAATGGTGGCAATACAAGACTCACACCATGGATTAAGTGATGGATTTTTATTTGATTTTGTATTTAAAACAAAATCAAAAAGAAAAGGATAATTCTTTCTAGCTTCTACATTCTTCTTTTAACCTAACCAAGCTCACCTACCTCTAACCTTGAGTTATCCTTCTCTTTATGATTTAAAACTCAAGTTAAATAAACTCTCCATCACTTAACCATGGTTGGATGCAAGAAGGAATAAAATATAAAAGGATATATTTCATTTCTTTTTTATGGATCATCTTTATCTTTTACTCTTGCTAAAAGGAAAAGCTACCATCTTCATCCTCCTTCACCATTTGCTCTCTAGTTTTTTCTAGTGAGTAAAACACACTTAAAGAAAGGTTTTTGAAGTGAGATTCTAAACCACAACATCATTCTACACAAGTTTAGCCAACTTGTTTAGAGTGTTCTCTTCGATTCTCGAAGTTGCGAGCTTGGACGGCGAACTCCGGGTGGATCGTCGTGGACGTGAGAGGACTTCAAGAGGTCCTTCTTCCAACTCCCAAGACACCAAGGAGTCCAGCGAAAGGGAGCTACAAAGGTTGTAGTCTCGAAACCCTAGTTTTGTTCGCTTTAAAGTTTCATAACCCTAATTTTCTAGGATCGATTCCTTTGCATGCTTGTTTAGCACCATCAAAATTTAAACTTTGGGACATGTGATGCTTCAAAACTCATTATAGGGTGCTAGACAAACCTTACAGTTAGGATAAGGATCTCTAAAGGAAGGACAAGAACCTAGAGGAAGGAACACCTTCCCGAATGGATCTAATCTCCTTTATTGATAATTACCATAACTCCTCATAGATCTTCATTCGGGTATAGAAAGCGTTGAGATTTACTTGCATTTCCAAACCATCCCTAAACCTAACCCTAACAAGAATAGATTTAGATAATCGTAGATAGAATAATTTAGGATTTTAGATTTAATAATCAATCCGAACACCCTTCGAAATTAACTCGTTAGCGCGACTAGGAAATTCACAAAATCCCTGTGGACCGACCCGTACTCACCGGCTAGCTTCATGCGACGCCGTTCTTGATTGCGGTAATAGAAATAGTTTTTGACACACGAATCAAATGGCGCCGTTGCCGGGGATGGCGTAGAAATTTCCTTTTCGCAATTTCGGGTTAATCTAAATTAAAAAACTCATAAAAATCTAAAAAATCCAAAAACTATAAAAATATATCAATTGTTATTTTTTGGAAAGGGATACTTTGTTGTTTGAATTCTGCAGGATATACAAATCGGATCTGGAAATTTTCTGAAAGCAAAACTGGAAACAAAACATCGGAACAGAAGCAATTTTAAATAACAGAACAGTGCAATTTTTCTGGAGACCTAAATCCACCACCACGCCACGTTTCCGCGGCCAAAACCCACCTTAGGCCGCGGAAACGCGGCCGTCTTGTCGATTTGTCACACCAAAAAATTTCTGGGGGTCTGATCCATCAAGAAGACCGCGGAACCGCGGTGTTAGAGCTCTATTGCCACGGAAGGGCGGCGATCTGGTGGCATCTTCTTCTGAAAATTTTTCTGTAAGATTTTCTGTTTCTCCTTTGTAATTTTTGAAATATATTTTCTGAAAAATGCCTGCAGGATTTTATGCACTTTAAAAATATATACCCTTCCAAATAACGATCTTGTGCAGGATTTTTGCGCCCCGCTTAAATTATAAATAGATTGCAAGTAATATTTTTCTGTTGCATATCTTTTCTCGAAAATCTTTTTGCAACAATTTCCAAATAAAAAGAAAAAGAAAAAAAGGACAAATTTTTTTAGAAACTTGCAAACTTTTGCTGCAAATAAATCCTTGCACCACCACCAACAAACTTTCTTTCTCTTCCCCTTTCTTACAACATGGGTACCCCACATAATAAATCATTAGCCGAACTTTGGTATCCCGAACCTAATTTTGCGTCGTACGTCAATTTGTTCGGTCAATTTAAAGACGATCCCTCCTTGCCAAAAATATCTTTGAAAGATCAAATAGAGGCGTCTAGGAGAGACAGTTTGACTTTTCAACCCACCTTGTGTCAACCAAGTCAACCTTCACCACCTCCATATCTTGACACCACTTTTCCAAATCCTGCTGTAACTTCTAAGCAGATGTCCATTGCTGAGCATATTGCTCAATCTCGCAGCTGATCTTTCACCCCTCTCCACTCATCTAGTTTTAGGGATCCGCACGATTATTCATCTTGTTATCCACATGTTGACCCTACCCCTGCCCAACCATCCACTTCCTACAAGTCATACCCGACCTTCCCACCTTCACTAGACACTTTTTCTACACAGCCTGTTGGGAGTTTTGCATATCCACACCATTTTGAATCTTTTACCGAAACCCCCTCACCACCTAAGTCTAGTTTGGAAGAGTCGTTGGAAGCGTACATTGCAGCAACGAATAAAATGACTAGGAATGTGGAAGCGTCTTTAGCCGCCCTTATGCAACCTACCCAACCGGTAGCTAGTTTCCCGCTAGCTCAAAATTTTTTAATGTATAAGGAGGCGGTTGGACAGAGTGAGAATGAGAGAGGATTTTCAAATCAAACTTACCCTTACCCAATTGAAGCCCACAACTCCTGTTTTCCATCGATTGCCCTAAATAGTTCACCTGTTGAAAATAAAAATGAGTTGTGTGATTTTGTAGTGCTTGATTTGCCAAATTGTGAGGAACCCCTTTCGAGTGAAACCGCACCTAATCCTTTCGATCTTTACACCTCCACTCTAGAACCTAAATCGATACATATCCATGCTTTTGATGAGGTGTCTAAAGAAATTGATTTTCACTTGATTGAGGATATAAACGCCGGGAATATTTCGGATGATGAACCTGTCGATTTGCTTGCAATTTTATGTTCAAATCATCATCCTGAGTTATTAAATGTTTCTCCCGAATCTCATATGCGTCTAGATTTTGATGATAATGGCATGGATGAGTTGAATATTGAGGATAGTACTGAGGAGAGTCTTGAGGATAATATTGAGGTTGAATCATTTTTGTTTGATGTGTCTGATTTTCCAATTCATCCTCTTGAACGTTTAACTAAATCACCCTCCCTCCTTTCCATCGTTCCGACCCCGCTTGAAGACTGTGAGCTTGAAAATTTTTCCTTTGAATCTAACACAGTTCTCACAGACGATAACATCTACGAGTGTTTCACTTTTTCGGACGATGTTGATGACTCACCGCCCGAGTTTGAGTCCTTTATATTTTCAGATGAGTTAATCGAACCATCAGACTCGGTTGCTTACAGTAGTTTCGAACCATTAATGGAATCTTTCAAGTTCGAGATAGTTTACTACGGTGAGAATGGGACTATCCCTAATTCACTTCCTTTCGTCCTTCCTATCATTCCGACCGGACAAAAGACTGTTACGCTTTCATCTCCCATACCAAGTTCGGCGTACCCATGTTTTCTTACGAATCTTGAGGGATTTGTCCCTATTTCCAGACGGGTTGATAGGTTAGCGCAATCGCTTATAACATATTGGTCATCACATATTGCACTAATTTATTCACTCGATTTACACCCTCAAGATCGTACTCCACTTCTTTCTTCTTTCCACCATTCTTCTCCTCCACCGAGACCATATTCCACTCTTCTTTCCATACGGTCTCGTGTGCTTCTCATTTTTTTTCTTTCCACCCCATTCTTACACCAACTATACCATTACCACGATAAGATTTTTGTATGGTTGGTGCTAACCTTTGGCTTGTGTAAGGCCAAGCTTAAGTTTGGGGGGAACCTTGTTGTATATATTTATATATATTTTTGTTTTCTTTTTCTATAAAAAAATAAAAAAATTCAAAACATTAAAAAATTATAAATAAATAAACAGGGGAATACCGGCATTTTAACCCTCTTGGTTTAGCATGACAGTCAGGACACTGTCAAGTTCAAGTTTGGGGGTATGCTCGGTACGTCTTTTTCCTTCGCATTCATTTGTACATATTTTTGCATTTGCATACTTATTTGAAAACCCATAAAAATTGAAAAATTTCAAAAATTTTAAAAATTATTGTATTCAATTTTGGCTAATTGACTTTGGTTTGACAAATAAGTTAACTGGCTAGGAACAACTAGATCTTAGACTTACTAAATTAAAAACCCTAAAAATAACATTCCTTAAAGTTTAACGGTAGAAAGTATATGTCTTTGTAGTTTATTTAGAAATAGGCAAATTTTGAGTTCACTTTTTGGGCTAAGTCAAAACAAAGGGAAGAGTATTGATGCTTTTATTAGAGTATAAGTTTGAAAAATAGTTCATAGCTTAAGACTAGATTCTGAAAATGTATACCCTACAATTTGCACAATCACGCACCTTGAAACTTGGAATAGTAGAAGAGACCTTGAAATGCTCTTGTCTAAAGTCCTTAGTACGATAAAAAAAAAGTGTGAATAAAGAATAAAAAAAATGAACACTGGTTTTTGTGATTACTTAAGGCTGCAAAAATAGAAAAATATTTAGCGAGGGTGCTTCATCACCTAGTGCCTTAGACCAACTGGTTTGGGAGTCACTGCTAAAAGCCTTGGGTGTTGCAAGATTAGGAATTACGCTTAAATGTGTAAATACATTTTGTAATCGGTCGTTGGTACCTCAAGAAGTATTAACGGTCGCATGAAGGATGTGTAAGCAAAATTCAATTAAAAATTCACTAATTAATAAGTGCTTTGGACAATGGACGAGAGTACGATTGCTTGATTTGAATTTCCAAGTGTAGGGGTGATATTTACACACACGTGAGGATATGTGATTAGAGTATAGATGAGAGAAGGGAATGAAGGATAGAACTTGTATCTTTAATAGAGTTGATAGAAATTCCTAAGTGGAGATGGAACCCTAGAAGGAAAACTTAAGAGATGCCGAAAGCTAAGTAAGTCTACAGGATATATATAATCTTAAGATTAGATGATAAGGAAGTGTGAAGAATAAGGGTGGATAATTTACAAGTGGAAGATAATAGAATTCCTTGTTGGAAAACTTAATTGGAGAATAAAGGTTAATGAGCCGAATTGATAGGATTTTATGGGTAGTATCCGCTGAAAACCCTCAGGAGACAACACTCCTCCTACTAGGGACACCTAGAGGTTTAACGGCTTGTTGCACGAGCTCAGTGCAATCGCGTTTCCCTGCGAAAGTGTGGTTAGGATTTTAGTGAATAAAAATAAGTTTGCTCGAGGACGAGCAAAAGATAAGTTTGGGGGTATTTGTTCACACCATAATATTGTATTACTATATTCCCCATTCTTATTCTTTTTATAAATAAACAGGTGCTTTTGACGCATGTCTGCTACATGTTACAGGTTGCAGGTTCTTGGACAGGAAATAGTGAAAACAATGTAAAGACAATGAAAATATGGACTTTTGACCAACAAACAGAGGACTCTTGATTAAGCCTACATCAAAGAACAGTTCACAATCAACAAGGTAAGGCAAGGTCCAAAATAATAAGGCAAACGGTTAAAAGATCCATTGCAAAATGTTCACTGAAGATCTGGAACCAATGGAGAAGCCCAATTAATAAAATAAACCCAAGAACCAGAAGCCCAAAGAACCTTGAAGCAGCCCAGGAAAATTCATGAGGTGATCTCACCAATGGGCCGCGGAACCGCGGCCTAACCCTGCCATTGCCGCGGTTCCGCGGCCTTCTAGTGCCCGTGCTGCGTAAAAATTTTACAGTAATTTGGGTTCTGTGCTGAAAAGATTTTCTAGGGCTATTTTTGTAATTGTAGACATGCGGATCAAAATGTAACATAGGGTTTCTATTTCCTATAAATAGAACTCTAAAGCTTGTAATTTCTTATGCCTCCTTTTAATAAAAATTCCAAAATTCTTTATGAAGAGCATCGGTGCCTTTCTTCAATTCAGAAATTCAGATCTGACAACCCTGCATTGATGATTGGAGAAATGCATCTGTAAGTAGATTTATTTCCTTTCCCTAGTTTAGATTTCAATTCTTTGCCCTAGGTAGATTTAATTTCTTGCCCTAGAAAATTATTTAGAGTTAGCTTTGGGGAAGGATTTTGAGAGATGAGATCTCTCATCCCTTTCTTACCCATAATATATTTTCAATAGGACTCCATGCATACACGCACACACCGCGCCCTACGGCACCCTATCCCTCGAGGTAGCGGTGATACCGTAGTGTAAAAGCCCGGTTGCACGCGTTTTCCATAGAGGTTAGTGTTGGATATATGTATGCCCTAGAGGCCATTATGTGATAGTGGATGTATCTATACATGTATATATATTCAGTATGCATTCTTGCTCGACATGATAGTATGCTATCTGGTTCTTCTTTATCTGACATGATGATCTGATCATGCTTTTATTCATTCATATATGCTGATAAAGCCCTGAGGATATCGGCTTGACTACTCTGATTATGATGGAGATCATACTAGTGGGACATCTGTAGTCTATAAGCATATCCTGGAAAGTCCCTAGTCGTAGGTATATCGAGACGAGGCATTGATATACCAGTGTAGACTAGCGTATATGATACTAGACCCATACGATGGGCGATGGATGTTCCCACATTCATCGATGTTTAACATCAAGATCATATATGGGTGCTCAGTGCTGACTGGGTACACTGGACGGACTCACCGAGAACTCCTATATGGAATTATATCTATCGTCGGATAGCAGTTCTCAGGTGACACTGGTACAGGTTAGTCTGTAGACCCGAGATCGTCATGGAGTCTTGTGTGTTCTCCCACTGTACTTTGATTGCCACCCTACCACGGCTCTACTGAGTCATGCAAACAGGTGGCCGTTGGGTACAGTCCCGAGACACACGAAGGCAATGAGCGATAGGAGGGGTTTCGTCTCTCCCGGTATTGGTAGTTGATGCTGTACTGTGCCCGACTGGTTATATCAGTAAGTCCCTGGCCAGGGCTGCTGAGATTTGCTGATAAGTGTTATCAGTAGTTTCTCGATTTGTTATAGACCATTCACTGGCACGACTTATTGAGTTATTAGGGTCGACATGACCATCCCTAGGCTCAATATGCAGCATATCTGACGAAGAGACCGGACTGTACGGTAGTGTTGCCGGTTGGCTCGACAGGAGTTGTAGCAGGCTCGCTTGTTTTCTTCTGATCGCTCAATACCCGGGTGGCCGTTACGTTTAGCTGACCGCTTGCGGCTTGGGGGTACCTGATATGATCATCACCCTCTGTCAGCGTATTGACGAGTCTTAGAGTCCCACAAAGGAGTTACCCAGTCCAGGCGAAACGTTGTGGTGCGCGTATGCGATATGCGCATGCACCCGATTAAAATGTGCGTATTTGATACCGAACATTGATCGGCCAGCCTGCTTTTGGTGGGGTCATATGAGATATGACCGGATTGATAAATCAAGTGTTGATTTATCATCTAACCATTAGTTTTCTCACTTGAAACCTTTCTAGTATTTGATGGATGTATGCATGCATGTATGATTTTCTTCTTTCTTTCTAGTTTCATGCACATATGGATGTGCATAGATACATACATACATACACCCATCTATCATGGTTGTTAACACATGGAAATGGTGGCAATACAAGACTCACACCATGGATTAAGTGATGGATTTTTATTTGATTTTGTATTTAAAACAAAATCAAAAAGAAAAGGATAATTCTTTCTAGCTTCTACATTCTTCTTTTAACCTAACCAAGCTCATCTACCTCTAACCTTGAGTTATCCTTCTCTTTATGATTTAAAACTCAAGTTAAATAAACTCTCCATCACTTAACCATGGTTGGATGCAAGAAGGAATAAAATATAAAAGGATATATTTCATTTCTTTTTTATGGATCATCTTTATCTTTTACTCTTGCTAAAAAGAAAAGCTACCATCTTCATCCTCCTTCACCATTTGCTCTCTAGTTTTTTCTAGTGAGTAAAACACACTTAAAGAAAGGTTTTTGAAGTGAGATTCTAAACCACAACATCATTCTACACAAGTTTAGCCAACTTGTTTAGAGTGTTCTCTTCGATTCTCGAAGTTGTGAGCTTGGACGGCGAACTCCGGGTGGATCGTCGTGGACGTGAGAGGACTTCAAGAGGACCTTCTTCCAACTCCCAAGACACCAAGGAGTCCAGCGAAAGGGAGCTACAAAGGTTGTAGTCTCAAAACCCTAGTTTTGTTCGCTTTAAAGTTTCATAACCCTAATTTTCTAGGATCGATTCCTTTGCATGCTTGTTTAGCACCATCAAAATTTAAACTTTGGGACATGTGATGCTTCAAAACTCATTATAGGGTGCTAGACAAACCTTACAGTTAGGGTAAGGATCTCTAAAGGAAGGAAAAGAACCTAGAGGAAGGAACACCTTCCCGAATGGATCTAATCCCCTTTATTGATAATTACCATAACTCCTCATAGAACTTCATTCGGGTATAGAAAGCGTTGAGATTTACTTGCATTTCCAAACCATCCCTAAACTTAACCCTAACAAGAATAGATTTAGATAATCGTAGATAGAATAATTTAGGATTTTAGATTTAATAATCAATCCGAACACCCTTCGGAATTAACTCGTTAGCGCGACTAGGAAATTCACAAAATCCCTGTGGACCGACCCGTACTCACCGGCTAGCTTCATGCGACGCCGTTCTTGATTGCGGTAATAGAAATAGTTTTTGACACACGAATCAAGTTGCCCCCAGCTTTCCTCACTCGGCGCCAGTGGCAACGTCGAGCATGTCTTACGGATGGGATCACCTCAGTTGCAGAAGCGACCTCGTTATGCCCCTTGCTTTGATGAGAGGCTGTTGTTGGTGCCAGCCAGTCGAAGTATGACGTCCGTTGAGAGAGAACGTCTAACCTGTCGAAGACTGATTTTCGGGTAGGGGAAGCACTTTTAACGACCTCACCCGCAGCAGGAGTCGGGAGGACTATCTGTTTTGGGATAGCCTTCTTAGGTATCGCGAGCCTCTTTATGGGCCCACTTGAGCTTAGGCTCAGCCCGTCGAAGACTGAGGCGCTGGAATTGGACGACCCGTTGAGAAAGGCCGCAGTAGTTGCAATCCGATCGAAGACCAACTTCTTCGGGGCCTCCTGTAATGGCACTGAAGCATTGAACTTTATTGGTTGGAGCATAGTCCCGAAGAATAGTCCAGTGGTGGCCTGAGTCCCCTTTCTATGCCAACGATGCTGAGCAACCATATAGGTTCTGACGCCTACACATTATCATGATGTTCCCTTTTTTTGTTTTTTATGGAGTGTTAAACACTCTTTATGACACCCACGTGTGGAGCACGTGAGGCGCTTGGTGCTAGGCGCCAGGCGTTGGATACTGTTTTATGAGTGCAGAGCACTTTATGCTGAATAGCACCCACGTGAGGAGCACGTGGGGAGCTTGACGCTGAGCGCCAACCACTAAGTGCTAAGCACTCTTTATTAAGCGGCAGCCACGTGAGAGGCACGTGAGGCGCTTGGCGCCAAGCGCCAACCACTGAGTGCTAAGTACTTTTTATTGAGCAACGCCCATGTGAGGGGCACGTGAGGCGCTTGGCGCTGATTTTTTTCATGTATTATGTTCCGAAGAGTTCAATTCTCTGTTCTTCTCTGGATCTTCGATCCCCAAGAATAAATTCATCCCCATGAGAATTAAATTCTCATTTGTGGGAGACTTATCTCATGGATCTCAGATCCTGGGAAAGAACTATGTTCTTTTATGAGGGTTAAACCCTTAGATATGCAGATTAGATACTCTGATCTCTATTGCTTTTATTTACCTTGAAAAAAGTTCTTCTTCTTTCTTCTCTCTTAAAGCTTTCTTTTTTGCTTGCTTTTCTTTTTGAACTTGAAGTTTATGGGGGGGGGGAGGGGTTCCGCTGTACAAGACTTGAAGTCTTGGGGCCTTTATATAGTGGAGGCAAGTTTGTTGATTTAGTTAAAAAAATCTCTCATTGAGAGATCCTTAATTGATTTGGAGATTTTATCCACCGTTGGATCCTTGATCCAAGAACTTCTATTTTACAGAAGATATTTTTCTTGGTTTTAACAAGATTGGGAAAGTATTTTCCCATACAGAGCTTATTCTGTAGCTTGGTGATTTTTAATCACCATTGGATTTTTAATTCAATGGTGCTCTGTTTAAAGAGAATGATCTTTCTCGTTTAGAAAGATTTGAGGAATATTTCCTCAACATAATTTAATTCTGTATTTTGATGATTTATCATCTCTGTTGGATCTTTGATCGAATGGCAGAGAACTTTTAGTTCTGGCACCGACGCCCACGTGCAAGGCACGCGAGGCGCTACCTCAGAGTTTTTAACTCTTGGAACGGGCGCCCTCGTGTAAGGCACGTGAGGCGCTGCCTCAGAGTTTTTAACTCTTGGCGCTGGCGCCCTCGTGCAAGGCACGTGAGGTGCTGCCTCAGAGTTTTTTAACTCTTGGCGCTGGCGCCCTCGTGCAAGGCACGTGAGGCGCTGCCTCAGAGTTTTTAACTCTTGGTGCTGGCGTCCTCGTGCAAGGCACGTGAGGCGCTGCGTCTTTCAAATTTTGAACGGAGCTTTGCTCTTTTATTGGGGGGAAACACTCCATTCCCTACTTTTAGAGACATATCACCATTTTCCAGTTCTCTACTTCTTCTTAACCCGTGTAACAAATTACATGTAGGATCCTGATCTGGTATCCAATACCCAGAATGTAGAGAAAACTGAGAAACAGTTCTCGGTAACGAACACATCCGAAGAATATGCATCAGCATGCTCTTTCTTCGTTCGGGTCGCATGGGAATTCTGGTATTCCCCTATTCCTTGCTCAGACTTATGACAGTCATAAGATAGAGCGGAACTAACGTTCCCCAGTTCAGTATAATAAGCGGGTTCGGTCAATACATCCATATTATTTTCTTGATTAAGGTGTGTCATGGTCGCTAACCGGAGAGAGAGAGAGAAGAAAACACTTTAACGTGCGCTCTTGCAAGATTAGATTGGTTGTTATCTTATCTAATCAGGATGGCTCCCACTATTTTTATCAAATCTTCCTTCAAACCCTAAAAGGTAAGATTACCCAGGATTAATTACACCCTACAAGTTCGCCAATCGGTCAGCCAGGCAGGTAATGGTACTCCGAGGGAGTCTCCCCATTCTTTCGCATGGAACTAATTAAATAATCTCGTTTCCGCGGGGGCATAACCCCGTTAACACCTTTCTTAGACACTTACTGGATCAGCTAATTGTAAGATGGAAAAATTTCTCAGGAGTAACTCTTACTCGCAGTGGGTATCGGGATCCAACTATCTCATAGAAGGTATGCAATCTTATTGCAAATTTCAATACTTGAAATTCCCAATATCTGTTTTTACCCATAGCGACTTATGACCTTGGCTATGGTCAACAAATCATAAGCGCTAGCCATGTTCAACCCATCATTTCGTGATTGAATTAAACCCACCCGTACGACCCTTGGCTATGGTCAATAAAGCCATACGACTACCCTAATCCAATCGCATCATATGCTGCAGATAAGCACTAATCAGCTACCGTACACTATGCCTTGGTTATGGTCAATAAACGCAGCACGAATACTAAATAGCACTTATCTGAAATGACGGAGGGCTACGACTGGTTTTGAAGAAAACCTTTATCGTAATGAACTTGATATAGTTGTAGAATCTAGTGATTTGAAAAAGGAGTGGTTTAAACTCCGCTTTTTAAAATCGAGTAGTTTTCAAAACAAACCGAGTGGGCTGTAGCATTTGCTAGCTTTTGCTAAAGAGGTCACTCCCGGTGAAGGGGTCTAGGCTCTTTCCTCATCGAATGAGGTGCTGGATATCCATCAAGGAATACCACTATGCAAAGAAAGAACTAGAGCTACCTTTTTGAAAAATTTGATTCTATAACATTTTAGGTTTCGTATCTTTTTATTAATCTCATTAATGTCGTCCCATCATTTATGTTTCCTAAATATCATAGAAGAAACGAAAATAGAACGTACGCTTATGCCGTCTGTATTCGCTACGAGACCCCGTCATACACCGCTAGGTTACTTAACTAACGGTAGAGCGGGGGATGGACTAGCGAGGGTGCAAAACATAAGCAACGTTTATTATATATATATATATTTATATTTATAACATTCGTCTCATGCGGTTATGTGATCACACCACAGAACTCAAGCAGCAGAAGCAAACATATGAAACATTAGATATGCTAGGAGGTCCGTGTTTTAAATTAAGCCAGTAATGAAAAACACGGATTCTACTGTCGTAAAGAATAGACAAACCCACATTCCTAAACCCCTACAAGAGCGGCAATCATCCTTGCCAACTCTAGAGTTAGGCGACTCAGTCTCGACTCCTCGAGATGGTCTCCCACTGGACTCTAGAACCCGATTACTTGTGCTCCCCGCCTTGGGTATATCCTAATGTGGAAAAGTAAATAATATACATCAATGGAGACAATAACCTCAACCCGGAAGTGTCCCAATAAAAGAATATTACATACAACTTTTTACATGAATGAAAATTGAAAAACTCCCATCTCACGCAAAACCCCCCGGCTATTCAATCACGACGATCCAATATAACATATCACAGCAACACAGTAACATCATATGTCATCAATGTAAGTAAATATGTGTATCCCGAATGTCGTTGACGTATAACAACGAGATCAGGGATACCCCACATATTACACTTACGGTCGCAGAAAAGAAATAAAAACTACAATAATTAGAATCCGCATATTCCTTATACATCATAAACCCGGAATATCACATATTCCGGATTTCATGCCTAACCCAGTAAACCTTGCATTTAAGTCTCGAATTGAAAACACTTTTCAATAACCTGTCGGGTAATTCAACAAAATTCCCAAAAAAAAAAAATGCTCGAATGTTGGTCGGGAACTTTAGTAGATGGCCGCACCCCCGATACCGTCGACGAAGTGCACTTATGCGGAACACCGTGGCCGTGAGCACCCGAGTGGATGCTTTTGGCAATGATGTTCTCCTATAGTCACTTGGTCGGGGCTTTGGGGCATGGCTGTCTAGTAGTGTTTCCCGGCGAGTGTTCACGTACTATACGAGATTGCGACGGAGTTTTGATCCGAATCGAAACTCCGTAGCAATCGATCAATTGAGACTAAAACGCTAGATTTATATATAACAAACTAGTTTTCACAAAACTAATTAATGTGGATTCCAAATATTGTATCACATATCTTAACTTAAACCCGAAACGATGTTAAAACTGCGACTTCGAAACACTCCGAATTGCCCCAACATTAAGATAGCATCACATGCAATCTGGGCAAAAAAAAACATAGCCTAAAAGCCTAAATCCAACACACCAGAGCACTAAACAAAACACGAGCCAAAATTCTTTGTGGGGGCCAGCCACGCCGGGAAATATGGTGACGTGGCCGGCCAGAATTTATCATTTGGGTCTCGTTTTTCTCTGGTATTCTAGTTACATCACATGTAACATTCTGCAACTGTTTAAAAAAAAATTAGAATCCATTTAAAAATTTACAGAAAGTTGGATTTTGGATCGTCTATTTCGGAGTCGTTTCGGTTTCGTAATTCTAATTATATCGTCTAATGCTCTAGCTGGACTCTGATACCATAAAAGTATGTCTTAGCACCACCACTAGGGTAATACAAGTATCAAGTATGCAATTTAAATTTTTTTAGTGTGCTAAGCTATACTAACCGAGAATCTAACTAGAGAATTAGGGTTTAACAAATGATAAAGCAAGTTCTAATGAATTCTACAACTAATTGAAAGAGCTTACAACCTTTGTAGACCAAGTCCTTCACTTCTAAAGCTTTGAGTAGTAGTCCTTACGACTCCTCTTGGCTTTACTTGAAGAAAGGATCGAGCTTGCTTTGCGATCTTTGAAGCCGAAGATGACTCACCTTGAAATTTCTCTAGGTCAAGCTACCTCTTCACTAATCGAGTATCAGTAAAGGAAACAACCTAATCAAAAGGTCTAGTTTAGAGTAGGTTGATGAAGTAGGAATTTTGGCTCACTTAGAAATGTATATCTCCATTTTCTTTCCAACTCAAGAAAACCCTAGTGAGCTCTTAAGGAAGATGAACAAGGGTGAGGGTGAAAAAATGAGAGAGTGGATGAGCTAAGGTTGTATTGTGTGTAGAATGTCTCAATGATCATTTCACTTCTTGAAGCATCCATTATTACACAATACAAATAATGAACCATACTTCAATAGTAATTACAAACCATTAAATAAATGTTTTGAGCCATGATTCAACCATGCCCAAAAAATCTCCTCATTTTCCACCTCATATATCTATTTTCTAAAAATTGATAATCCATGTTCTATGTGTCATCTACCATGGCACAAAATACATACATACATACATACATACACATCTCATCAAATATAAATATATATCAAATTATATATATATATATATATATATATATATATATATATTAAGAGAAGAAAATAATTAGTAAGCTTTAATATTAGTTAATATATAAATATATCAAATATAAATATATATCAAATTATCAAATCAACACTTGATTCAATAATCCGGTTATATCATATATAACCGACTAATATCATTTATCTATATATTATATTATCAAATCAACACTTGATTCAATAATCCGGTTATATCATATATAACCTAACCAATATCAAATATCGCCAGATTAGAATACGGTATCATATACTCGTATTTAATCCGGCTCTCACACATATCATCATATGCGCCCTACTTCATTTCGCTTGAACTAGGAAACCTCTGTGTGGGACTCTAAAAACTCGTCAATACGCCAGCAGCAGGTAATGATCACATCAGTTACCCACAAGCCGTCAGCGGTACTAGCTAAACGTAATGGCTACCGAGGTATTGAGCGAATAGAAGATCAACAAGCAAACTTGTCCAAACTCCAGTGAAGCCTATAAGTAACAATTACCGTAGAGTCCGGTCTCTTCGTCTAATATGTCGCATATCGAGTATTGGGGTGGATACGTCAAACTCCAGTAACTTGATAAGTCATGCTGATGTGTGACTCATAACGGTTCGAGATACTACTGATAACACTTAGCAGTAAATCTCATCATCCCTGGCCAGAGACTTTCTGTTATAGCCAATCGAGTATAGCACAACATCAACTCCCTATACTGGAATAGACGAAACCCCTCCTATCGCTCACTGCCTCTATGTGACTCGGGACTGTACCCAAAATCCACCTGTTTGCACGACTCTTTTGAGCCATGGTAGGAAGGAAATCAAAGCACAGTGGGAACCATACAAGACACTATGACGATCTTGGGTTTACAGACTAACATGTACCAGTGTCACTAAAGAACGGCTATCTAACGATAGGTATGGTACCATCTAGGAGTTCCGGCGAGTCCTGTTCTGTGTACCCATTCTTTTATGAGCACCTGTGTACAATCTTTGATGTCAAACACCAATGGTTATGGGATCAACCATCGCCCCATACAGGGTCAAGAAACGTACAAACTAGTCTATTCTGGAATATCGATGCCCTATCTCGATACTCCCTCGACTAGGAACCTATAAAGGTTGTGCTTGTGGACTACCTAAGCCCCACTAATATGATCTGCATTATAGTCCTGATAGTTAATTCCACATCCTAAGGGCTTTATCAACATGTATCAGAGATGCAGTATAATAATACAAGTGTATATGTTAAGATAAAGAACAACCAGATAGCATACTACCAAGTCTAGCAAGAAAGTCATTTATATATATGTCCAATCATCCACTATAATATACAATAATGGCCTCTAGGGCATACATATTCCTAACATAATCAACACAAAGGAGTTTTTCTTTGCTGTTTGGGCACCCACGTGGGAAGCACATGAGGCGCTTTAGTTTTTCTTTTGTTTGTTTTAAGCATTCACGTGGGAAACATGTGAGGCGTCAAGATCTTGTTTACAGAGATGTTAATCTCAGTTTATGACATTTTAGTCGTTGATGATCATCAAGATTTTGAAGATCGTGGATCATCATCATTGTTTTTTATTGGAGAGCTAAGTTCTACTTTTATTTTTATAAGAACTAAGTTCTTTATGTAGGGTTAAACCCTAATTTTGGAGAAATTAAATTCTCAGAACACATGTTCTTATTCTTATTCTTTCTCTCTCTTTTTAACCTAGTTCCTTTCCCTAAGTTTTGAGTCTGAAGAACAGAATCCCCCCTATGAGAATTAAATTCTCAACTTGTGGGAAGATTTACTTTTGCAAATCTCAAACCAAAGGATGAACTGAGTTCTTGTATGAAGGGTTAAACCCTTATATCCATTATACAAAACAAAAGGGATACTTTTAATCTCCCCTTTTTATTTACCTAGAGTTTTTGAAGGAGGAAAGTCTTTTTTATTTGAGAATTAAATTCTCCGTTCTCTCAAAAGCTCACTATATTTTTTTTGCAGAAGCTTCTGTTTGTCCCTCTGTATCTCTCCTTCTGTCTCCATATGTGAGACTTGAAGTCTCGGGTCCTTTATACAGGTAAGTTTGTTAATTAAAATCTCTCATTGAGAGATTCCAATTGATTTTATTGGTCTCAAAATCTGTTCGGGGAATTTTACCCACCATTGGATCTTTAATCCAAGTGTTTCTGTCTCACAGAATATGTTTTCTCGTTTTAACAAGATTGAGGGAATATTCTCCCATATATAGAATAAAATTCTATTGAACGGTGATATTTTTATCACCATTGGATTTTTAATCCAAGGGTGATCGGTTTAATAGAACATAATTTTTCTTTGTTTAGAAAGACATATGAATGATTTTCCATCTCATTGGATCTTTGATCCACTAACTTTCTGTTTAACAGAAAAAATCCTTCCCAGTAGAATTTAATTCTATGCTTAATCACCACTGGATCCTTGATCCAACGGTTTATTGAGTAGAATTTAATTCTACGTAAGGTGGTGCCCTCACGCGTTTAACACGTGTGGCTTATTTAGCTTCTTTAATTTGGCGCCTATATGCCTTGCATATGGGCGCTCATGTGTTTAACACGTGAGGCCAATTTGGCCTATTAGTTGTTTGACTGCGGCGTCTATATGCTTTGCATATAGGCGCTCACGTGTTTAACACATGAGGCTTGTTTAGCCTATTAGTTATTTGATTGCAGCGCCTATATGCTTTGCATATAGGCGCTCACGTGTTTAACACGTGAGGCTTGAGTTGTGGCGAATTTTCTCCCCCCCTTTTTTATAAGGGAACAAATGCCCTCCAGTGTTGTTCTCACATGCTTTGCACGTAAGTGCAACGCTATCCATCTTTATCACCATTGGATTGCCTAGGGGAATGGGAAGCCGAATCGCTTCTCATCACGTCTTATAAATGGGGCCTTTGGCCCTTGAGATGACCACAGTTTCTTCATCTTCTTCCTTAACTCTTTCCTTAAGAATTTAATTCTCCTTTCAGAGCTTAGCTCCCTGCCCATAGAACTTCAGAGTTAAACTCTACAAAAACTCTTCTTGGTAAGGATTATGAACAGAATTCATTTCTTAAGAAACCCTTTTTGTTTTTGCCTTGGATTTTAAATCCATCAACAGAGGTTTGCTCTTTTCTTGAACTGATCTCTTAGAAATATTAAAAAAACTCTTTTTTTAAGCAGACTCCGGGGTCTTGAATCAATGAGGATTGTTAGTTCTCCTCTTAGGGTTCACTCTATCATTGATCTTTGAGGATCCTTGGAATTCAATTTCATTTTCTTTGTTTCCCGCCATGAGGGTTTCAGGGATTTAATTCCACTATTAATAGAATTTAATTCCATTTTCTTTCAGAGCTTAGCTCTAAGAGATCCAGGGACTTTTGGGAATTTTATTCCCCTTCTGTTTTTGAGCATTTTTTTTAGGGTTTTAATACCTTTTTCACAGATTTGAATCTGTTTTCTATTCTTAATAGAACTCACTTTTCGAGGACGTTAAGAGTTTTTTAAACTCCACTGTTTATTTAATGAGAATCCTTTTGGATTCTCATAATAATTATCTTGCTTCATCATTGGTGAGCCGCTATTTTGATTTTGTGGGTCCCACTAGCTTTGTAGTTAGTAGTCCTATGAAACAAACTCACACTTTTTATTAATGGGATTTCTTTTTTTAGGTACAATGGCCTCACTTCCCTACTTCCCTTACACACGTTCGGAGGTCGCTTTCCCATAGTCGCCATCAGACGAGAAAGTTATGTCAATGATTAGGGAACATGATAAGGACAATAAGAGCTTTCTTCTATGGGGAGTTTGGTACGGTCACATTATCAGGGGCCGCCGTAGTTTTACATACGAAGTACCAATAGAACCCATCCGTTCAATGTCATTTACAGAGCGTCTGCGTACTGCTTATGCAGTGGATGCGGCTAATTGGACCCCCGAGGGCCAGCTTAAGCCATCAACAACAGGGATACCCAATCAACCCATGATGACCATCGATATTTTGGGACGTCGAATATGTCAGGGTGAAGCTCGACCCTGGGGGCAGGTCTATAAGATAGGTGTTACCCTGCACCATCCAGTGGGCTACCTTCGCTGTGCCCGGTACATTCTTTCCTCCCAACACTCACGGTTGTAGAAAGTTGGGTTGTATCAAGCGGTGTATGCGTCACTATTCTACTACGATGCTCCTCACGTCTGGTGGGTCAAGGCTTTTTTGAACCAGTGGAATCTTCCAACGAATACGTTTTTTCCAGGGGACCACAAAATCTCTATTTCACTGGAGGAGTTCTGAGAAATTTCAGGGTTGCCGATTAGGGGAGAGCACTATGAAGAATTATTACCCCTTGATGAGTATATATTTGCTACAGTGCCAGCTATGCATGAAGGCTTGACGACCGAGAATGTTGTTCGGCACAAGCACCCGAGTCTAATCAAGGCCTTGGGCATTTTTGAGAGACTATTCGTAGCATCGGAAGGGCAAGGTGTCACTTTTGACGCTTTTATTGCTTGCTTTCTTCGTAAAAATGCTCTATCCAAGAAAGCTCCGAAATTTGCGAAGGTCGAGAATCCCTTCGGATTCAGCTTAGAGAAATTGTCGGCCAAAGAAGAAGACCTGCCATAGTTTTACATTCCAAATTTGTCAGCCGTGACCTTTGACGCAATCACTGCTCCTGGAATAGACGAAGAAACATTCTTTGTCAGCTTCAAAGGTCTTTAGCTTAGCTGGTTCACCATACGAATGCACCGCCATTTTATAAGAGCCTCCGTCTTTTATCCTGCCCATCACATAACCGAAGGAGCGTGGTTGGCCTTTGGCGTTGTAGGGTTATCACACCTGTACCATGGTTTAAGTACTGCCGCCAACACTTCAAACCCAGGTGCAGACATCGTGAATTTCTCCCTCCACTACTACACGTCGTGGATCGAGATGCATGTGTTAGGCGCTTTTGCTGCGCACCTGCGGCCTAGTTTCTATGAATCATACACCTTCCCTCGAGTCATGAGGTTGGCCGATACTTCCGCTCCTGATCCGACTCAGTTAGGGGCTTTGCGTGTATTGCTTAATCCGTATTCAAACGAAGGCGGGATGGTTTTCAAAGATCGAGTCCTTTCTGAGCCAGCGGGGCCCATCCAACAGTTATTCGATTTGTCAAAGAATGGGTCTCCGGCTTTAAAACACAAAGAGATCATGCATTTATATTCAATCAGGACGGGGTACCTAGTGTTCTGCCTAAATGACACTGCTCTCTTCATGCGGTATAATCCGCATCGCTTTGCCCAGCAGCTAGGTTACAACAAGGGCGTCCCCCTCGAAGCCTTTTTAGTTGAGCCTACTCTCTCGCTAGAGACAGCCCGCGACATTATCCATCATTTCATGCGGTTAAATACTGGTTCCCTCTTCATGATCCCTGAGCCCGACTACCTTCCAAGGCCTGTGGGACCCTTCAAGGGTTGGTATCGCCACCAAGTTAGTCCCATCATCGCAGAGGAGATACGGATGCTCTTTGAGTGTAAAGCTTCTGCTCCAGCTCAAGTCATCAGCGCCCTGCTGCGGCCACGGTCGATTGTTCGTCCTCCTCTGAGGGACAGCGGTTCAGTGCTCATTCCTAAAGCCGGTCGAGCAGAATCAGTCCCCCGTACTGCAGGTATGCCGGTTTGCACTAGATCCGGGGCAGAGACTCCTGATAACGTACCAGCAACGGTGTTACCAAAGGCGGATACCGAAGGAGAGATCGGGCAGCGACGCACAAAAGTTCCGAAGGGGAGGAAGCGCCCCTATACTAGTGCTAGCTCAGGCTGTAAAAGGAGGAAGAATTCGGCTGCCTGTTTACTCAACGCTTTGCTCGAGTCTAAGCCTCTTATTCATGATGAACCTATATCTGCGCATGAACTGGACGACGGTCTCCTCTTTCCTGGTACATCCGCCGAGGAGCCCGCTCAGTTGGCCGAGGCTTTGAAGCGTTCACAGGATGAAGCCAAAAAAGTGCACCCCAAAAAAGGATGCTTTCCCCTTATTGAATCCGTAATTTTGACCCGGCTTTGGCTATGTTACAGTGGTTCTTTTGATGCTGGAGGAAGAACGGGCTCTCAAACAGCCAATATCGGCTGCCTCTGAAGATGATACTACTCTGAAAGCGGGCAGGGATTTATCTTCGATTGAAGCCCGACGAGCGCGACTAAACAGAAAAGAGCAACGGCTTGAACAATATGTATTTTTTTTTACGTCTCTTTCAGAAAATAATTTATATTACTTTCATATCGTATTGTCTTTACACATTTTTCCTATGTAGGGCCTTCTGCAGCAGGCATAGTTTTGAGCCCAGATCGCGCCCTAAAGCCTCCGGTGACGGCTTTTATTCCTTCAGCAGAGATCACCGGACAGGACATAGACTCTGCAAATATTTCCAGTGACGCACCGGAGAGTGTGAAGGAGATTACTGAAGCTGCTATCCCTCCAGTCCAAAATGGACGAAGTGTCGAAGGTAATCTTATATACATATATATATATATATTTTGTTTAACGACCTATCCATATATATCTGACCCTTTCTTCCTCCTAGAATTGCGGGAGTTGGCGTCTTCTGTTGTAGATCGTTCTCCGGAAGAAACCATCCAGTGTCTACTTAATATGGCGGCCCCACACGTGATAGCCCCAGAGAGCATCGTCCTTTTCTCTAGCCATGGTTGTTATTCCTTTGACTTTCCATATTATATTTTCATAATGATGCTGATGTGCCATTTATTTTAAACTATAGCTCTACAGGCTAATGATGAAGTTGAAGTTCTTGATGGGCCTGGGGATTTCTCAGATCCACTTTCTGTAGCCATGGGTAAGTGATGCTTTAGCCCTGGTATTCTTCTACTTATTCTCTGTTCGGAAAGGCGACTAGCCATAGACGTATCTTCATAGTTTTGCCAACCCTGACTCCGCTAGAGTCCCGTATTTGCATGCCACCGGGCCCTTATGCCAGACGTGTGTCTGAGAGGATAGCAAAACAGAGCATTCATTCACTGGAAACTCTCATTGAAGATCTTCTCGCTGGCACTTCGGTCATGGCTGAAAAATTTGTTGTTGAAGCCAATGCTTCTTTACCCATTCTTGCCACCTACCATGACGTGGCGCTGGTGCGTACTTGGGTCAAGAATTGCCGTCCGGTGGAGGCTTCCCTACATGGAGTCAAAAGCGTACGCTTTTCTTTTGATATCCTATCCGTAAAGGCCAGCTTGGATGGATGGATCGACCGGTGTGCGGCCAATTTCCAGTCCTGTGAGAAAAGGCTCAACCAGAATTTTTCAGAAAGGGAATTGGCTTCGAAGGCTTTGGGGGAACTTCAAGCCCAGCTCACAACCAAGACTACTCGGGCTTATGAAATCCGGCGGGTCCTTCAGGAGGCAATTACGGAGGTGGTGGCTTTTAATAAAGCTGTCATTTTCACACGTTAAATGATCGAGACCCACAAGACTGCCGAGAAAGAGCTTGTGAATCGGTTTTCTTTATACCAAAAACAACAGGCACGGGCAGGGACTCAGCTTGCGGTGTTGCTAGTGCTTGAGGCGGATGTCCGGCGGAAAAATGACGATCTTGCTGGCCTATTAAACCGCCCGCCGTCCTAAAAATTTTGTTGCTGTATATCTTTCTGTCACGACCCGTAGGGTACGGAACGTGACCGGCACTTAAGTTACGAAACGCCTCAAGGCGTTCGCAAAATAAGTAAGCCGAAGCCCAGTAATCAAAACCTGATTTAGAAATAGAGTGAAGGAAAACCAATTTATTTAAAGCACTTTATTCTATTAAATCACCTCAAGTCCTTTTTGAAAACAACATCCTTTTCCCCAAAAATTCCGGCAGAGTCTCCTTTGTAAAACAAGCCCCAAAACGGGTACAAAACCGGAATATAAGTGAATAACATGAATATGGCATCCCCAAGCGGGAGCTAGCTCTTCGCCTCAAGACGGTCACAAATCCTACGCAATGTAAAATAACAATGTGCATAAGTAAGCATGAATGCACAAGTAAAATAACATGTTGATTCAAGTGAGCTCGACCCAAAATGACATAAAATCCACAAGTCTCACAGCCTCGTCTCTAGGTCAATAAATAATAATCCAAATAACCGGTACAGCTGAAATAGTAGCAGATGGAGTAATCTAGATACAATGAATATATAAGGTGGTACAAAATGACAACATAACCCACCTATGAGCAAAAGCCTCGAATCCAGGCAAGAAGAGCAAAAGTAGCTAGTGCGTCCGTCGCTACAGTACTGACGGAACGGACCTGCAGAAAGGATGTGGCACAACGGGGGTGAGTTGCCATCTCGTGAGTAATAAATAACATCTACAAAGGCTATCGCATGCATGCACACAAGTATCCTAGCATCTCTAAAATAGATATGGCAGGGTATACTAGCAGGTATGTATGCAGCATGAATATACTAACAGGTGTGTATGCCACATGAATGTACTAGAAGGTATGTATATCACATAAATCAACTCATGTTCTTAACATGTAAATATAAGAATCATCCTTTCCTTTATTTTTTTGAAACTCTTTTAAATATCAACATAATACCATAGAATCAACAAAATCCGTGTCCAGCAACGACACCTCAAAACTGTCTCCAATCTCATATATCTATGTCATAGTATCTCTGGCCTCAGCCGTCCGGCTGACCCATCTCAAATATCAATATCTCATCATCTCGCGGCCACGGTCAGTATCCTCTGGATATCCGCCATACCAAATGAAGTCACCGGTAGGTAATCCGTCCCCTGCCAGGCTCAACACCATTTCCTGCGATCTTCTTGCCCCGGGGTACCTTACCGGGCCTACCATGTACCCGGAACGGTTCATCCACCTCCTTGAAACGGGTCTCGAAAACCACAGCAAAACTCATGGTGGACGACACTTTACATCAATAGAAAACCGCAACTTTTATATTTTAAAAGTTTATAAGTTTGAAATCTTGCGGCTTTCCCCCAAAATCCAGAAATATCATAAAGTCTTAAGAAATCATTATGGGTGCATATGTCAATGATAATGAACGCATATGGTATCAATGTTCAGGTTGCAATGTATGATTTATCACCGGGCATGAACAAATGATATAATGATGTATATGCACGAGAATAGCAATTCTATAATTTCATTTTAAAGATTTATTGCAATAGCACAGGTCTAAGCACCAATTATTAACATGTTTTAGATTATAAGTTATCTAGTGTCATGACATGGCAATTACCAGGGTGTGTGTGTACACATGAATAGTGCTCGTGCGGCATATAAAAACCCTGGTAATGGTGCATGTGTCCTACAGAATGAGTTCGCACATGTAGGTACAATATATAGATCCTGATTGTAGCAAATATCATGCAAGTATATGATTTCTAATATCATAAGCAGTTTTTAAGTTTACAAAATCTATCGGGCGACTTGCGCCATCCAAACGATCGTCCCCCGTAAATGTTAAATCTACTCACCCGTGATCCCGCGCTAGGTGTGTCCGACCACCTGCTTTCCTTTCTTCGCTGCGCTCGAAGTCTCCGCCAGCAAACCTAGAATTTACAAAAGTCACACATAAGGCAAATCCTGCAAAAACGCGATATATCGCTAAAAAGGGATACACGTGCGTGAAACTAAACGCGTGTGCACACGATACGTCGTGACCCGTGCAACCTCTCCAGAATCTACTCCGACGCGCTGTGTTGCGCAGCGCGCCACAGAACCACGCGGATCACGCGCGTGTCGCACAAGTTTTAAAAACGTCGATAACTCGTTTAAAGCTCCAGATTTTGCCTCTGGGCCAAACTCAAAAAGTTACAGATGCCAAAACCCTAAGCTACCCAGCAGAACCCCACACCTAAAAACCTAACACCCTACCCCCTACTCTGGCCGCAATTTGCGGCCAGATTGAATATATCTGCGGCCAAGAGTGAGAGGTGGGTCCCCGTGCTTTGTGTGTGTCCCTGCTAAGGTCACTGTGCTACAATCTTCATAATTTTTACTTGAGAGGTTCGGGTCAACAGAAATCTTACCGAGGCTAAAAAGTCGCTAAAATTGCTAAATTACGCCAACTCGAACAAATCGGGTATTTTTGTGAAATCTGGGACCAAACTTGGGTGATCTAGTCTCAACAGCACCTAATAAGGCTACTCTAACCATCACAACCATCACTTGGCTATATCTCACTCAAAATCTCTAAAACTAGCACTAAACTACATAATATAAACACTAAATTATACTAACAACCATAACTTAGCAAATAGGAGTCGAGTTAAGGGGGTTATACCTCTAAAGATCCTAGGAATGAAGGAGAAGGGAAGAAGGAGGAAGTGGGGGAGTGAGTTGCTGCTGAAGTGCTTCAATCCTTTTGCTGCTGCTGCTGTTCTGCTTCACTGCAGATACTGTTCTGGCTGTTGCTGTTTGTTACAGCCGATGCTGTAGTTTTGGTGTTGTGTTCTTTTTTTTTTGTGTTTGTGTTGCTGTTGCTGCAGCTTCTACTGCTGTAGTATTGATATGGTGAAGTGTTGTGTTGGTGAAGGGTTGTGTAAATGATGATGGTTTATGAAGTTGGCGCTGTTGTTGCGGCTGATGTTGCTGTTTTATTGCTGATGTGCTGTGCTGATGATGCTTTGGTGGCTGAAATGTGCTGATGTTTGGGCTGATGTGTGTGTGTGTGTGAGGGAAGGATGTGAGAGATATGAGAGTGTGAAAGAGAGTGTGAGAGATGTGTAAAAGTTTTGAAAAGAAGTGGAGGGTGACATAACCATAGCCACCATTCTCTCTCTCTCATTAAATGCTTGCATGGCACCCATCATAATCTCTCTTTCTCATCACAAGTCAACCCTAAACCCTAATCGCCCTTAACAAGACCAAAACCCTTAATTAAAACTAATTAACTTAACCAAGTGGGTTAGGTCACCATGGTTGTCTAAACATGGTTAACCCACATGCACATCTAGACTTGGTAACACTAGACTTAACCCACATTAACAAGCATAAGTGTATGCAGTCGAGATAAAATTCTAAGAAAATATCCATAAAACCTGATAAATTATTAGAAACCCGTTTCAGTAAACTTTTTACCAAAAAACCCCACATTAACACACAATTACCACTAAACATAAACTCAGGTGTTACAGTCTTCCTCCCTTAAGAAAATTCGTCCCCGAATTCTTAAAATATATATCTATGCGTACCTTCAAAAAGATGAGGGAATTTCTTCCGCATCTCTCCCTCGGCCTCCCAAGTGATCTCCTCACCATTTGGGCTGCGCTAAAGAACCTTCACCGATGGCAGGACCTTCGATCGAAGTTTTTTCACCTGCCGATCCAATATCTCTACTGGCTGCACGGTGAACGAAAGGTCGGGCTCAAGCTGAACGGTCTGATGCTGAATCGTGTGGGAAGGGACATGAAGATATCTGCGTAGCATCGACACGTAGAAGACGGGTGAACATTTGAAAAGCTAGGTGGAAGATCCAAACGATATGCAACTGCGCCGACACGCTCGAGGATCTCGAAGCGACCCACAAATCTGGGGCTAAGCTTTCCCTTTCGCCCAAATCGCATCACGCCTTTCATCGGAGAAACCCTCAGAAAAACATGATCGCCAACTGCGAACTCTAATTTGCGACGGCGCCTGTCTGCATACGATTTCTGCCTGCTCTGAGCCGCTCTCATCCGATCTCGAATCAACTGTACTTTCTCGGTCGTCTCCTGCACGATCTGCGGCTCCAAAATACTGCTCTCGCTCAGCTCAGTCCAACAGACAGGCGATCTACATCTCCTCCCATACAAGGCCTCGAAAGGTACCATCTGAATAGTATCCTGGAAGCTGTTATTGTAGGAGAACTCCACTAGAGGTAAATGACGATCCCAGCTACCACCAAAGTCCAAAACGCACGCTCTGAGCATGTCCTCGAGAGTCTGAATAGTCCGCTCTGACTGGCCGTCAGTCTGCGGATGAAATGCAGTGCTGAAACTCAAACGGGTGCCCAACGCCTCTTGAAGTCTCTGCCATAGTCGGCTGGTAAACTGGGTGTCTCGATCTGACACTATACAAGTCGGTACGCCATGCAACTGCACGATCTCGTCGATGTAAATCTGGGCATACTGAGCAAAACTGAAAGTGGTCTTCACTGGCAGGAAGTGAGCCTCTTTCGTCAATCGATCCCCGATCACCCAAATGGAGTCGTACCCTCGACTGGTCCTGGGTAGACCTACGATGAAGTCCATCGAAATCTGTTCCCATTTCCACTCCGGAATGGGTAAAGGCTGCAACTCTCCTGCTGGCCTTTGGTGCTCGGCCTTGACTTGCTGACAAGTCAGGCATCTCGATACAAAGTCTACGACGTCCCTCTTCATCCCGTCCCACCAATAGACATCTCTCAAATCGCAGTACATCTTGGTGGAACCTGGATGAACACTGTATGTCGATCTATGCGCTTCCTCAAGAATCTCACGCCGCAGTCCCTCAGAATCTGGTACGCACAGTCGAGTCCCAAATTGCAGTACTCCCTGATCATCGATCACGAACTCGGAATCTCTGCCCTGCCTAATCTGCTCCATGATCTCCAAAAGATGGTCATCACTGGGCTGTGCCTCTTGAATACGGTCAAGTAACTGCGAACGTGCATGAACATGCGCAAGCTGTCCCCCTGTCGGAGTGAATTCGAACTCAACTCGGCTGTCACATAAAATCTGCCAATCTGCTGACGACTGCCTCTGCACTGCGCACAAACAAGATAGACTACCCCGGGCCTCCTGCTCAAAGCATCTGCTACTACATTAGCCCTGCCCGGGTGGTACAAGATCTCGCAATCGTAGTCCTTCACCAGCTCCATCCAACGACGCTGTCTGAGGTTCAGGTCTCGCTGCTGAAATATGTACTTTAAGCTCTTGTAATCAGTGAATATCTGATATGACTCGCCATATAGGTAATGTCGCCAGATCTTAAGTGCAAAGGCCACTACAGCCATCTCCAAATCGTGAGTGGGGTAGTTCTGTTCATGTTTCTTCAACTGCCGCGAAGCATACGCGATCACCCTGTCATGCTGCATCAATACGCACCCTAGCCCCACCCGTGAAGCGTCACAATAGACCACAAATCCGCCTGATCCTGAAGGCAAAGATAACACCGGCGCCGTAGTCAAACAAGTCCGTAGCTGCCGAAAACTGTGCTCGCACTCCTCCGTCCAAACGAAAGGAACTCCCTTCCGGGTCAAACCGGTCAAAGGTGCAGCAATACGGGAGAAATCCTGAACGAATCGCCTGTAGTAGCCAGCCGGGCCTAGGAAACTATGGATCTCCGTAACTGATGTCGGTCTGGGCCACTGCTGAACGGCCTCGATCTTCTTCGGGTCCACACATATGCCATCTCTCGTAATCACGTGACCCAAGAAACCAACGCTGTCCAACCAGAATGCACACTTGGAAAATTTTGCGAAAAGCTGATGCTCCCTCAGAGTCTGTAAAGTAATCCGCAAGTGTTGCTCGTGCTCCTCTCGGCTCCGGGAATACACCAAAATATCATCAATGAACACTATGATGAACAAGTCGAGATACGGCCTGAATGTACGGTTCATAAAATCCATGAATGCTGCTGGGGCATTGGTGATTCCGAATGACATCACCAGAAACTCATAGTGGCCATAGTGTGTACAGAAAGCTGTCTTCGGTATATCCTCCTGTCGAACTCGTAGCTGATGGTATCCTGATCGTAAGTCGATCCTCGAAAAATATCCTGCCCCCTGGAGCTGGTCGAATAAATCGTCAATGCGTGGCAAGGGATATCTGTTCCGCACGGTAACTTTGTTCAACTGGCGGTAGTCGATACACAAGCGCAAACTTCCGTCCTTCTTGACAAACAGGACCGGAGCACCCCATGGAGAAACACTGGGTCGAATAAGGCCCTTATCTAACAAATCTTGCAGCTGAACCTTCAACTCTCTAAGCTCCGTCGGGGCCATCCGATAAGGCGGTATAGAAATAGGCCTCGAGCCGGGAATCAAATCAATGCAGAACACCACATCGCGCTCAGGCGGTAGCCTATGCAGCTCATCAGAGAAAACATCGGGGAACTTGCATACAATCGGAACCTGGTCCAATTGAACATATGTAGCTCTAGTATCGCAAACATAGGCTAGAAATCCCCGACATCCCTTCCTCAACAGCTGACCAGCGCGAAGAGACGAAATCAATGTGTGAGGGGCGGCACCACGGTCCCCCCGCACAATAAAAGCTGGATCGCCGAGAAAACAAAATCTAATCGCCTTCTCCCTGCAGTCCACAAACGCATAGCACGTGGCTAACCAATCCATGCCTAAACGAACGTCGAAGTCCAACATCTCAAGAAGGATCAAGTCGACAGGAAGCTTATCTCTCGGCAATACGGACAATACAGGATCGGAACACGTGCCTAGCAACAAACGCTCCAACAGGAATAGTCACAACAAGCGGCTGATCAAGCAAACCGGACTCTCTACCCAAACTCGGTACGAAGTGTGTAGAAACTTATGAGTGCGTGGATCTGGGATCAAACAATACGTGTGCATCAACATAACATACTGATAGGGTACCTGTCACAACGGCGTTGGATGCCTACGCATCCTGCGGTGTCAACGCAAATACTCAGGCCTGACCTCCACCAATAGAGGGCTGACCTCGGCCTCGGCCTCTGCCTCCTCGTCCTCTCTGGATAGGACCGCCGCGTCCATGGCCTCTGGGTGCACCTAACTGGCGTAAAGCATCACCTGTGGCAGGAAGTAGAGCTCTCTGAGGAGGGAATGGTGATGGTGGTAGTGTCACATGTGGAACTGTCGCCACTCCCCGTCGTCTCGCCGGGCAGTCTCTGATACAATGGTGCAGACTCCCTCACCCATAACATACTGGCGATGGCTGTTGTCCCTGAGGATACGAACCATACATCTGACCTCGTCCAAACCCTCTGCCGGCCCTATCTCTCAGAAAGAATCTGGCATGCTGCCTCTGATCTGGTGTACTGGTACGAATCCTCTTCGGCCCGGAAACGGTCGAAGTCGCTGAAATACGTGCCTCCATCCGTAATGCCGTATCCATAGCAGCTGAATAAGTGTCGAATGCTGGGCGCCGGTGGCAAGATATAGCTGGGCATCAAGTCCCTGTACTAACCTCTTCACCCTCTTCTCTTCAGTATCCACCAAATACGGAGCATATCTGGATAACTGCGTGAACTGAACGTCATACTCAGACACCGTCATCCCTGGGGTCTTGATCAAGGCCTCAAAACTACGAGCTCAGGCGTCACGAATGCTCTCCGGAAGAAAACGGGCTAAAAATACCGCCGTGAATTCAGTCCAAATCATAGGCGGTAGACCTGCAGCTCGACTTCTCAAGACTGACTCCCACCATGTCTGTGCGAGACCCTCTAAACGAAAACTCGCAAGATCCACCCATCGATCGTCAGAATATCTCAGCGATCGGCCAATCCTGGATAAACTGTCAAGGAACGTCTGTGGGTCCTCTGCTGCATCGGTGCCCGTGAAGACTGGAGGTCTCGGCCTCATAAAATCCTGCAGCGATACCGGGATGGCCATGGTGGTGGTAGTAGGAGCAGGTATCATGGTCATCTGGGATGTGGTAGGTACGTCCTCCGGCCTCGGTGCACGACTGGCCGTTACTAAGGATCCCACCATCTGTTGTAGCTCCTGCATGTCTCCCGTCATCTGTCGTAGCTCCTCCATACCAGACTCAAGCCTATCCATACGGCCTGGGGAAGGCGGATCAGTCTGTCCCTGCGGCGTAGGCATACCACCCTGCTCGGTCCTCGTCTTGGACGAGCCTGCTCGAATCTCATCTCGGGCGGCAGCCCTCTGCGCTCTCGTAGCCCTCTGCGGCATAGTGACTGGTACAGCAAACAGGACAATAAGAACAGTGCAATAGAATCATAGGATACACAGAATTGAAGAAGGAATTTCAAGCAAGTATATCTTAAAGTCACCTAGGCGGAGTACCGTATAGCAAGTATGCCGCGGACATACCTACGCTACGTCACCCTGCTTAAGTCACTTACTCCATCTACTAAGGGTCATCCTACACTCAGAAAGGTAAAACCTATCGCTCTGATACCAACTTTGCCACGACCCGCAGGTTACGGAACGTGACCGGCACTTAAGTTACGAAATGTCTCAAGGCGTCTGCAAAATAAGTAAGCCGAAGCCCAGAAATCAAAACCTGATTTAGAAATAGAGTGAAGGAAAACCAATTTATTTAAAGCACTTTATTCCATTAAATCACTTCAAGTCCTTTTTGAAAACAACATCCTTTTCCCCAAAAATTCCGGCAGAGTCTCCTTTGTAAAAAAGCCCCAAAACGGGTACAAAACTGGAATATAAGTGAATAACATGAATATGGCATCCCCAAGCGGGAGTTAGCTCTTCTCCTCAAGGCGGTCACAAATCCCACGCAATGTAAAATAACAATGTGCATAAGTTAGCATGAATGCACAAGTAAAATAACATGTCGACTCAAGTGAGCTCGACCCAAGATGACATAAAATCCACAAGTCTCACAGCATCGTCTCTAGGTCAATATACAATAATCCAAATTACTGGTACAGCTGAAATAGTAGCAGATGGAGTAATCTAGATACAATGAATATATAAGGTGGTACAAAATGACAACATAACCTACTTATGAGCAAAAGCCTCGAATCCAGGCAAGAAGAGCAAAAGTAGCTAGTGCGTCCGTCGCTACAGTACTGACGGAACGGACCTGCAGAAAAGATGTGGCACAACGGGGGTGAGTTACCAGCTCGTGAGTAATAAATAACGTCTACAAAAGCTATCGCATGCATGCACAAAAGTATCC
The DNA here is from genome assembly GCA_030015575.1 of Agapanthus africanus. NCBI lineage: Eukaryota > Viridiplantae > Streptophyta > Magnoliopsida > Asparagales > Amaryllidaceae > Agapanthus > Agapanthus africanus. The sequence goes on along the minus strand of CM057337.1, from coordinate 758,107,862 downwards.
TAGCATCTCTAAAACAGATATGGCAGGGTATACTAGCAGGTATGTATGCAGCATGAATATACTAACAGGTGTGTATGCCACATGAATGTACTAGCAGCTATGTATATCACATAAATCAACTCATGATCTTAACATGTAAATATAAGAATCATCCTTTCCTTTATTTTTTTGAAACTCTTTTAAATATCAACATAATACCATAGAATCAACAAAATCCGTGTCCAGCAACGACACCTCAAAACTGTCTCCAATCTCATATATCGATGTCATAGTATCTCTGGCCTCAGCCGTCCAGCTGACCCATCTCAAATATCAATATCTCATCATCTCGCGGCCACGGTCGGTATCCTTTGGATATCCGCCATGCCAAATGAAGTCACCGGTAGGTAATCCGTCCCCTGCCAGGCCCAACGCCATCTCTTGCGATCTTCTTGCCCCGGGGTACCTTACCGAGCCCACCATGTACCCGAGACGGTTCATACACCTCCTCGAAACGGGTCTCGAAAACCACAGCAAAACTCATGGTGGACGACACTTTACATCACTAGAAAACCGTAACTTTTATATTTTGTAGTTTATAAGTTTGAAATCTTACGGCTTTCCCCCGAAATCCAGAAATATCATAAAGTCTCAAGAAATCATTATGGGTGCATATGTCAATGATAATGAATGCATATGGTATCAATGTTCAGGTTGCAATGTATGATTTATCAATAGGCATGAACAAATGATATAATGATGTATATGCACGAGAATAGCAATTCTATGATTTCATTTTAAAGATTTATTGCAATAGTACAGGTCTAAGCACCAATTATTAACATATTTCAGATTATAAGTTATCTAGTGTCGTGACATGGTAATTACCAGGGGGTGTGTGTACACATAAATAGTGCTCGTGCGGTATATAAAAACCCTGGTAATGGTGCATGTGTCCTACAGAATGAGTTCGCATATGTAGGTACAGTATATAGATCCTGATTGTAGCAAATATCATGCAAGTATATGATTTCTAATGTCATAAGCAGTTTTTAAGTTTACTAAATCTATCGGGCGACTTGCGCCATCCAAACGATCGTACTCTGTAGATGTTAAATCTACTCATCCGTGATCCCACGCTAGGTGTGTCCGACCACCTGCTTTCCTTTCTCCGCTGCTCTCGAAGTCTCTGCCGGCGAACCTAGAATTTACAAAAGTCACACATAAGGCAAATCCTGCAAAAACGCGATATATCGCTAAAAACGGATACGCGTGCGTGAAACTAAACGCGCGTGCACACGATACGTCGCGACGCGTGCAACCTCTCCAGAATCTACTCCGACGCGCTGTGTCATGCAGTGCGCCACAGAACCACGTGGATCACACGCGTGTCGCACAAGTTTTAAAAACGTCGATAACTCGTTTAAAGCTCCAGATTTTGCCTCTGGGCCAAACTCAAAAAGTTACAGATGCCAAAACCCTAAGCTACCCAGCAGAACCCCACACCCAAAAACCCAACACCCCACCCCCTACTCTGGCCGCAATTTGCGGCCAGATTGAATATATCTGTGGCCAAGAGTGAGAGGTGGGTCCCCGTGCTTTGTGTGTGTGTCCCTGCTAAGGTCACTGTGCTACAGTCTTTACAATTTTTACCTGAGAGGTTTGGGTCAACAGCAGATCTTACCGAGGCTAAAAAGTCGCTAAAATTGCTAAATTACGCCAACTCGAACAAATCGGGTATTTTTGTGAAATCTGGGACCAAACTTGGGTGATCTAGTCTCAACAGCACCTAATAAGGCTACTCTAACCATCACAACAATCACTTGGTTATATCTCACTCAAAATCGCTAAAACTAGAACTAAACTATATAATATAAACACTAAATTATACTAACAACCATAACTCAGCAAATAGGAGTCGAGTTAAGAGGGTTATACCTCTAAAGATCCTAGGAATGAAGGAGAAGGGAAGAAGGAGGAAGTGGGGGAGTGAGTTGCTGCTGAAGTGCTTCAATCCTTTTGCTGCTGCTGCTGTTCTGCTTCACTGCAGATGCTGTTCTGGCTGCTGCTGTTTGTTACAGCCGATGCTGTAGTTTTGGTGTTGTGTTCTTTTTTTTTTTGTGTTTGTGTTGCTGTTGTTGCAGCAGCTACTGCTGTAGTATTGATATGGTGAAGTGTTGTGTTGGTGAAGGGTTGTGTAAATGATGATGGTTTATGAAGTTGGGGCTGTTGTTGCAGCTGATGTTGCTGTTTTATTGCTGATGTGCTGTGCTGATGATGTTTTGGTGGCTGAAAAGTGCTGATGTTTGGGCTGATGTGTGTGTGTGTGAGAGGGAAGGATGTGAGAGATATGAGAGTGTGAAAGAGAGTGTGAGAGATGTGTAAAAGTTTTGAAAAGAAGTGGAGGGTGACATAACCATAGCCACCATTCTCTCTCTCTCTCATTAAATGCTTGCATGACACCCATCATAATCTCTCTTTCTCATCACAAGTCAACCCTAAACCCTAATCACCCTTAACAAGACCAAAACCCTTAATTAAAACTAATTAGTTTAACCAAGTGGGTTAGGTCACCACGGTTGTCTAAACATGGTTAACCCACATGCACATCTAGACTTGGTAACCCTAGACTTAACCCACATTAACATGCACAAGTGTGTGCAGTCGAGATAAAATTCTAAGAAAATATCCATAAAACCAGATAAATTATTAGAAACCCGTTTCGGTAAACTTTTTACCAAAAAACCCCACATTAACACACAATTACCACTAAACATAAACTCAGGTGTTACACTTTCTTTCTTCCCCTTTTTGTATCTTGTATTCATTTTGATTTATGAATAAAAGACATATTTTACTTCATGCTTGCACCTCTCTATCCTTTGATGTCTTGATTTGGCGTAAAGTAGTTTATATACTCATTTCGGAGTTTAATGTTTATTCACTCGTTTCGGAGTCTCTAGTTTATATACTCATTTCGGAGTTTGTAGTTTATTCACTCGTTTCAGATTCTTGAGTTTATGAACTCGTTTCGGAGTTTCTTTAGTTTACTTCCCTTGGGTTTACAGGCATACTTGTCATAACGTTGTATATAGATAACCCTCATTCTTTACGACAGAGGTCTGTTAGGTTTATGGCACTAGGGTTTTAGTCCGTAGTACCGTCGTGTTGGCTGATGTTTTCCTCGATATGCCGTCTTTAAGCCGTTGTTCGAGTAGCCCCGCGACTGTCGTGTTTCTGATCCCTTCGGGGGATGGACAAGACGTGTTCAAGTAATCTCCTTAGGTCATATTACCGTCAGAAGAGCATGTGTTAGGAATTTGCCATGACGGTTTTTACTTGAGGTTAGGCTCAATTTGGAGCCCCGATGAGTCAAAACCGCAGTCTTCTGTGGTGAGATGATCTTCAATGGTCTCTAGGCTTTATGTGAGTTGCCGTCCAGACCCAAAGCTGGGAATATGCCCTAACTTTTTCTTAGACCATGTCACGCCGATTTTTTTTGCTGAAATAGGATAGACATCTGTATGACCTCTAAGCTGTATGTATTGCAATTGAAGTCCAGAGCTAGGAATACGCTATTGCTCCAATTTCATTTGATAGTTGCGTCCGTTTCCTGCTGAAATGAGGGGGGATGCCGGGATAGTTTCTAGGTTGTATATGAACCGTCAAGATTTGGAGCTAGGATTTTGCCATTACTCCATTTTTTTTCGACCCTCGGGTCTTTGTTGACGTTGCCTCTGCACTGAGAAGGAACGTCGAGCCAGAGCTGTGATTTTGCCGTCACTCCTTTTTTGATTTGGCTTCTTGGAGCCTTTGTTAACGTCGCATCTGCATCCGGTCGGCATGAGAAGAACGTTGAGTTGATCCTTAGGTCGTATATGAACCGCCAAGATTTGGCTCTCCATTTGACGGAGTCTAGTAGAAAAATATGGTCCCCTTTTCCTTTATTTATGCCCATGGATTGTCTATAGGGGTCGGTGTGGACCTACCTGTAGGGCAGAAAAAAATTTATTTTTATTTTATTTTCTATTTCCGCGATGCTCTATTTTTTCAGTTTTTCATGTCGCGAAAGTCACGATTGCCCAATCATTTAGGCTATTTATCGCAGTGCCCAATTATTTCGGTTGTTTTTGTTTTTACTCGCTGCTTTTTATTGTGAGTTGCCCAAACATTTCGGCTTTTTTTGAGTTGGGTATTTGAAGTCTGATATCAATCTTGGCATCAGTATCGCTACCACTGGGATATTGCCAGGAACGAATCATCATTTGCCTTTGCGAGAACTTGAAATTTGATATCTATTTAGGCATCGACATCGCTACAACTGGGATATTACCAGGAGCGAATCATTATTTTCCGTGAGAGGACATAGAGTTTGACACCTGTTTAGGCATCGGCATCGCTACAACTGAGATATTGTCAGGAGCGAATCATCATTTACCTTTGTCGATTTGAACAAAGATGACATAGTAAACAGGGTTAGGACCCTGTCGACCAAGGCTTCATGACTTTATGAGCCGTATGGGTTTCATAAATATCTTTCTCCCTACGAGTCGAGAGGATCTCGTAGGTGTATTTTCCACTTAGGAGTCGTGAGGATTCGTAAGTGCGTTTTCTCTTATAAGTTGTAAAGATGTTACAAGAGTGTCTTCTCCTTATAAGTTGAGAGGACATACAAGTGTTGTTCACCGCATGGAGACATTTCTCGCCATTGGTGGTGGGGGTTATATTTATTTGTGCCCGTGGATTGTATACAAGGGTCGATATTTGACCGCCTGTAGGGCAGCTTGGGGGATACGACGGCTTAAGAACGTGTTTAGATCCCTATAGTTTAAGGCTTTTGGATCCTATGAGCCGTGAGGGTCTCATAGAGGGAAATTCTCCTTACGAGTCATGAGAATCTCGCAAGTGTATTATATTTTTTATTAGATTGCGCCCTTCCGGGTTTTCACAAGCTCGCCGGTAGTCCTGCTGTTTTTACTCACAGCGCCTTTCGGGTTTTCATCCGTGCCCATTTTGCTTGTGAACATTCCATTTTTTTTGGCGAAACTTTCGAGAGTAGCTTCGTCGTAGATGCACATCAATTTGTCGGTGGAACTTAGGGGTGGCTTTGTTTAAAATATCAGGAAATTCCCCAATGCGGTATCACGTGCTCACACGTGACCATGGGTCACGTGCTGACACATGATGGTTTCGTGGAACTCTGTTATAATAGAATTAAATTATAATCAGGCAGGCAATTAGTGGGGTCACGTGCCACCACGTGATGGGCCTTTAAAACCCACCAAAAGGGATTAAAAGATGTAATAAGACACTAAGGAAAAACCCCAATGGGGCATCACGTGCTCACACGTGACCAAGGGTCATGTGCTGACACGTGATGATTCCTTAGCTCTATTAAAAGGCAGAATTAAAATCTGAATAAAATGTTTAATCAAGAGGATCATGTGCCAACACGTGACAGGTTCTTAAACTCCTTAATTGATAGAATTAAATTCTATTTCAATAATCAAATATTGGGATCATGTGCCAACACGTGATGAACTTTTAATCCTTCTGAACTAATAGAGTTAAATTCTAATTAAGTGGAAATCCAGAACCTTAACTGGAAAAAGGTCTCTCTAAATCTTTCCCAACAAAAATATGGTGCTCTATAAAATGAAGCACCGTTGGATTAAAAATCCAGTGGTGATTAAAAATCACCAATTTATGGAAAGATTTTATACAAGGAAAGATTTCCCTGAAATTCACCAAGAATAACAAACAGAATATCTTCTTTATTAAAAATCCAATGGGGAATAAAATTCACTGAGTGATCTAAAAGATCATGTTAGTTACAAAAACAACCAAAATCTTTTAATGAAAGATTGATTAAACAAATTGATTCTTTTCTTTCTCCTATAAATAGGAGCCAAGAAGCAAAGAGAAGGGATGATCTTTGGATCTTTGGAATTTTGATTTTCTGAAGAAAAACAACAACAGAGAGAAAAAAGAGAGGAGAATTTAATTCTCAAGAGAGAAAAAAGTTCTTTTCAGAGAAAAAGAAACCCTAGGCAAGAAAGGAGAAAGAGATCTAAGCTCCACAAAAATAAAAGAGAATTTAATTCTCAAATTTAAGAGTTTAACTCTTCTGATTAAGAACTTAGTTCTTCCTTTGGTTGAAGATCTGCAGAAACAGATCTCTCCACAAGTTGAGAATTTAATTCTCATCGGGGAGATTCTGCCATGCAGATCCAAAACTTAGAGGGAGAATTGAGTTTAAGGAATTTAATTCCCCCAAATACAAAGGAATTTAATTCCTCCAATAAAACTAGGCTTTAACTCTATATGAAAATTTAATTCTCTCAATTTCATAGGAATTTAATTCCTCCAAATAAAACTAGGGTTTAACCCTATATGAGAATTTAATTCTCCCAATTTCAAAGGAATTTAATTCCTCCAAATGAAACTAGGGTTCAACCCTGCATGAGAATTCAATTCTCCCCAAATTCATAAGAATTTAATTCCTCTAAATGAAATTAGGGTTTAACCCTACATAAGAATTTAATTCTTCCACATACATAGGAATTTAATTCCTCTAAAAAAACAGAATTAGGGTTTAACCCTACAGCGAATTTAATTCTTAAAACAAGAGACTTAAAGCTCTCCATGCACGTAAAGGACTTGGTCACATGGCGACACGTGACCCCCATCCTCAATAATCAGAAAAGAGGGAACAAGACTAGGTTACATGTTCCTACGTGACCCTTAAACAGACTCCCCAAAATAAGAAGGAATTAGCCAGAGGCAATGCCTCACGTGCCCCCACGTGACCTTAAAAAACAAAGAGAATAAAGGCGAAGGCAGTACTGATTTTGGATGCTCTCACGTGTCCTCACGTGACCCCTAATAAACACTTTAATAATCAATACATGGATACCCATCACGTGCCAACACGTGATGGCCTGAAGACTAAAAGTGTTTAAATCTTATTTGAATATCCTGATAATAAAATAAAGGAGGTCTGGCCCATTCTTCAGGTGCCTCACGTGACCCCACGTGACCCTACGTGACCCTCTTCCTTTCTGGTGTTTAGCACCATTTTGAGTATTTTGTCTCCAGTGTTTAACACTGTTTTAATTACATCACGTGAGGACACGTGACCGCCAGATGTTCTTTAGTGTTTAACACTATTTTAAAGCCAGCTTAGCCCAAATTGGCTAAGTTTTCCAGAGGCAAATCCCCCTTCAAATAAGCCTTAAAATCTAGAGCCATAATGATTATTGATCAGACAAAGATAAGATGTTGTCAGAGTGCCAAACTCTTGTTTAGCATTGCTAAATAATGAGGGGCTGAACCCAGACAAATGTTCAATAGCCCAATAAAGGGCCAACATTTCAAACTTAAATGGACTTAGCCCAAATTGGCCATAAGTTCTCAATTCAGATTTAACTGAACCAATGTGCTCATAATCTAATTAATTGATCTTAGTTCCAAATTAGACTACAAATCTCCCAATCAACTTTGGTTCAAGGGTACATCTCTTCACTCCTTTGATATTTGTCGTTGTAATCTTTCAACGTCTTCAGAGAGGTGACGGGTCCCGACAACCACACATTTCATAGACTATGACGTCTTTAAACTGGACTGTGGGTTCCCTTTAAACCCACGGACTATGATGTCCGTAACCTCGGACTGTGGGGTCCCTTTAAACCCACGGATTATGATGTCCTTAACCTTGGACCGAGATGTCCTTAAACTTTACAGACTATGATGTCTTTAAATTAGACCGCAAAGTCCCTAAACTAAAACAATAGAGCCCAAATGCTCTTTTGTTGGATCTAAATGATCCCGTTAAGTTGATCTTAGTCTAAAATTAGACTAACGTATCCTTAACAAATTGTTAAGTTGATCTTAGTCTAAAATTAGACTAACGTATCCTTAACAAACGTTTAAGTTGATCTTAGTCTAAAACAGGACTAACGATCCTTAAACCCAAACCAAAACCCAAATCTAAAAAAATTTGGATTTGGACCAATCCACGTCCTACGGGCGACAACATAAATTAGTCTCCGTATACAATCCACGGGCAACTAAAAACAAAACAATCACCCACGATACGAAGTGACCATCTAGAGAAGGAGAAAGTTGTTATCGCGATGCGGTAGCGTAATTAACTGCAGAGGCTTGCGCCTGCAGGTAAAAGCGTCCCCACAATCAAAAACCCCTCAAATGAGGGGGAATCTGACGAAGTCTGCTACATCGGCCGTATCCGTTTAAACCTTCAATACGTGGTGTCATAAATCAACTTGGAATTTTCGGAGAGGTGGACGGATAGCACCAATTAACATCTTCCCCGAAATTCAAGCGAGACGTTTATCGCGTCTCCGATTTTCAGCGGGGAACAGATTCTGGCACGCCCGGTGGGACCTTTTCCTCTTTCCACTCCACACTTCGTGTGTCGTGTTCGCGAACGAATCGCGGTCAAGATACTAAGATTTAGTGTCTTGCTCTGTGCAGAAAACGAAAGATCAATGGCTTCGACCTGCACAAAATGCTCCAGCTGCAACTGCAACTCCCGTTCCGCCTCATCTGGAGGTGTAACCTACGGGCCCCAGGCGGCCTCCCTGTTCACGATGCCGGTGGACCGAGTAACTCAGGCCACCATTGGGTTATTCTTTAGGACTATGATCCCACCCATGAGCTTCAATGCCCTGATGCTGCCGTAAGAAGCCCTAAAGAAGTCGGTCTTTGATCGACTTACCACTGCCGCGGCCCCTCTCAATGGGTCACCCAAGTCCAATGCCTCAGTTTTCAACAGACTGGGCTAGAACGCCAACAAGCCCGCAATACCTGAAGCAGCCATCCCAAAGCGGATAGCCATCTGTCGCTGCGCTCGAACGACCTCTATCAATGAGCTCATCGCCTGGCATAGGCCCTGCATCTCTACCACTAATCTAGCGATCTGAGCTGCCGTAGGGGAAACAATCTGTCCTGGTGCAACAGGAGTACTACTCGGATTAGTCCTTGTCTCAGATGAATCATCTCGAACTTCGGCCCTCGCGGCCGCTCTCTGTGCCCTCGTAGTCCTTGGCGGCATATTGGCTATAAAAAACAACAGGATTCGATAAGGATACGGAAATCGAATCGCAAGAATGTATATACTCAAGGAGGAATTTAAATCAACAAGTCCTAAGGTCGCGTAGGCGAGGTACCGTGTCGTGAGTATGCCGCGGAACATACACACGCTACGCTACCCTGCCGCAGCTACCTACTCCATCATACCAGGGTCGTCCTACACTCCGAAAGGTAAAACCTACGCTCTGATACCAATTTTGTCACGACCCGAAGTTTGGCCCGTGACCGGCACTTAACCACGTAACGTCTACAGGCGTAACGCGACTAAGTGAACCGAAAACCCAGAAATCAAACCAGTGAAAGTATAGAGTGATAGAAGTTTTAAAGGAAGCAATAACTAAAACATGATAAGAAAACTAAGAAATCAATCTCTAAGAAAACAATATACGACGCCGTAGCGAAGATCAAGATCCACAAGTGGGAACATCACAGATAGGATAAACTGCAAGTACAGCCGGCTCACAACGAGCTCGACACCAGAATACAAAATAATACAACATCGTCCTCACACTGTTTCTAAGTCAAATACATACATGGTAGATGGAGAATACTAGATACAACAATGTACATACAGAAAGATAAACAGATACCGCACAAAACCCACCTATCAGCAAAAGAGCTAGTACACCAGCTGTGGGGGTATCTGTGTCAAAAGATGCAAGCAGCCTGCCGCGACTACTCCGAAGGGCAACCTGCAAACACTGTGGCACAACGGGGGTGAGTTGCCAACTCGTGAATAGAGATAACATATAAAGGTAATCGCGAGCATGTACGTACTACACTACTCTATCATATGCCAACAGATGATATCAATATGGGATGAGCAGTATGTGCAATAATCATGCAAGTGCTCTATGGGGTACTGTACTACCATATGAGGTACAAATGCTCTAACAGGTAATGCATCTACAGGATGAGGTACAAAAGTAATGCTGAGCAGGGCAATATAATATCTACACGGAATGTCAACGTGGAACATATATAATCGGCTTCTCAATGCACCCAGATCTCCCAAAGATAGCTCATGCGCCGGCACTCTCCTCGGCCCTCAAATCCTGTACATCTCTGAGAATCCCGAGTGCCCAACATCGGCACCCAAATATCATAAATACTCGTGTCTAGCATCGACACGCAAAACATCCTGTATCGGGCATCCGTCATTCCGGGTCAGCCCTCTCTCAAAGTATATATCGGGAATCCGTCAGTCCGGGTCATCCCTGTCTCAATACATCGGGCATCCGTCATTCCGGGTCAGCCCTATATCAAAGTACATATATCGGGAATCCATCATTCCGGGTCATCCCTCTCTCAATACATCGGGCATCCGTCATTCCGGGTCAGCCCTATATCAAAGTACATATATCGGGAATCCGTCATTCCGGGTCATCCCTCTCTCAATACATCGGGCATCCGTCATTCCGGGTCAGCCCTCTCTCAGTACATGCCTCTAGCACCGAGAAAACACGGGGCGGCGCCCCAAATATCATATCAAGGGAACCGGGTTTTTAAATGATTATTTATTTGAAAAGGCCACGGTTCCCAAATCCAGAAAACACATGAAATCTCAGCCAATAATACACGTAATTGTGATGTGATATGTGCATCAAGTATGTACATCAAGTCATGTCACATAAAGATAAGCTACAATGCAATGATCCAATGTGATATAAGTATCAAATATGAGTATCAAGTCATGTCACGTATAGATAAGCTACAATGCAATGATCCAATGTGATGTAGGTATCAAATATGAGTATCAAGTCATGTCACATATAGATGAGCTACAATGCAATGATCCAATGTGATATAGGTATCAAATATGAGTATCAAGTCATGTCACATATAGATAAGCTACAATGCAATGATCCAATGTGATATAGGTATCAATTATGAGTATCAAGTCATGTCACATATAGATAAGCTACAATGCAATGATCCAATGTGATATAGGTATCAATTATGAGTATCAAGTCATGTCACATATAGATAAGCTATAATGCAATGATCCAATGTGATATAGGTATCAATTATGAGTATCAAGTCATGTCACGTATAGATAAGCTACAATGCAATGATCAATGTGATGTATGTAGTAGGTATGCAATGCACTAGCTAGTAACCATGAACATGCAATATATATATAAGGAACGCTATAAGGTCCTATCAGCCCTGACGTAGAACGCCATGCGGGCGATATCCCCGTAGATGTGAAATCTACTCACCGTAGCCTTCCACTAGGTATAGCCAACAACCTGTTTCCCCTCCCGCGCGGCGTCCGCTGTACTCGCCTGCGAACCTAGAATTACACAATATATCACACGTAAGCTTGAAATCACGAAAACGCGACATTTAAGCCGAACCAGTAACTCGTGTCGCGAACCAAGTGCGCGTGTGTGCGATACGCTAAAACGTGTGGTTACGTGTCTGAAATCACTCCGACGCGTCGCGATACGCAGAAACCCAAAACCCACACACACGTATCACGCGTGTCGCGAAAGTTTGAAAATACGGGAAAATAGGTATTCTACCCCAGATTTTGATACAGGAAAGATATTCCAAAACTATATATACCAAAATAACCCACATACAAGCAGAGACCCACACCCCAAACCCCAACCCAAATCTCCCCAATCTGGCCGCAATTTGCGGCCAGAATGCCCTTTTTGGCGGCCAGACTTGGGAATTGGGTCCCCAGGTTTGGTTTGTGCACTCTACACCATACATACATGCTACAGAAATCACTAGATTTCTACTGAAAAGTCTCGGGTAGTAGCAGATTTCCTACAGTGCCTTTATCAGTTCAAATTATACATTTTGCACAAAAATGGGACTTTATGGTATTTTGATGAAATCTGAAACAAACCTAGGTTTAATCCCACACTAATAACTTATTAACAAGCTAATCAAGCCACAACAACACAAATTTAACATATTAACACTAAACCCCTTTCAATAGCACTAAAAAAGCCTAAAAATATGATATTTCTAAACTAAACATGCAAGTTATGAAAATTGGGTGCTAGGATTGAGATTTATACCTCCAAATGACCTTAGAGACACCAAGGGTTTCAGCCTCCCCCCTCAAGTGTGCAGATCTACCTCAAACACCCCAAGAACTCACTTTTTACTAAGGTTTTGTGAAGGAAACATGTTGATTTGTGTAGGGTTTAAGCATGAATCAATTGGGAAGTGAAAAGAGAAGAGGAGATGAAGAAAACACTAATGTTGCTGCTGCTTTCTCTGCTGAATTCAGAAAATGAGGGGAAAGAAAATGAAGTGAGAGAGAAAACAAGGGTCAACCAAGTCAAAAGTGCTCACCTAACCACCATACCTCCCATTTCTATTTAAAAAAAAGAAGTTGAATTATAAAGAAGGGGTTTGACTTGATAGAAAAAAAATGGGTGGGGAAAAATAACAACCATGCAACACAAGAAAAATGGTTACATGCAACCAAAACCCTAAGTCTCAAGAATGTCAAAGTGTGCAAGTGTACACTACACAAGGAAAATGATGCTAACACTACTAACTAACTAATAATCCAATAAACACATACATATACTAACACATACGATCACTAATTATCACGAAAGGCAATCAAACGGAAATCCAAGATGTTACAATCTACCCCCCTTAAAGAAATTCGGTCCCCGAATTTAAAAAATCTAACCATACGCACCTTCAAAAAGATGGGGATACCTCTTCCTCATCTCGCTTTCGGTCTCCCAAGTGACCTCCTCCCTGCTCTGGCCGCGCCAAAGTACCTTGACGGACGGTATCTCTTTCGACCTCAATTTCTTCACTTGTCGATCTAAGATCATCACTGGCTGCTCCGCATAGGAAAGATCGCGCTCAAGCTGGATTGTCGGGTGCTGAATCGCATGCGAAGGATCATGAAGATATCGGCGGAGCATCGAAACGTGAAATACGGGGGGCACGTCTGGAAAACTGGGCGGAAGGGCTAATCGATACGCAACTGCACCGATACGCTCAAGGATCTCGAAGGGGCCTACGTATCTGGGACTAAGCTTCCCCTTCCTTCCAAATCTCATCACGCCCTTCATTGGGGAGACCCTCAAGGAAATATGATCACCAACAGAAAACTCAAGTCTGCGTCGACGACGGTCCGCATAAGATTTCTGCCTACTCTGGGCTGCTCTCATCCTATCGCGAATCAACTGGATCTTCGCTGTCGTCTCCTCACTACCTGTGGCCCTAAGATACTGTTCTCACTGAGCTCCGTCCAACAAGTAGGCGACCTGCATCTCCTCCCATAAAGAGCCTCAAAACGGTGCCATCTGAATGGTCTCCTGGTAGCTGTTGTTGTAGAAGAACTCTACTAAGGGCAAATGATGATCCCAGCTACCTCCGAAGTCTACAACGCATGCCCTGAGCATGTCCTCGAGAATCTGAATAGTCCGCTCTGACTGTCCGTCGGTCTGCGGATGGAATACTGTGCTGAAACTCAAACGAGTGCCCAAAGCCTCCTGAAGCCTCTGCCATAGCCGGCTGATAACTGGGTGCCTCTATCGGACACGATGCATGTCGGAACTCTGTGCAGTCGTACAATCTCATCAATGTAAACCTGGCATACTGGGCAAATCCGGAAGGCGTCTTCGCCAGTAGGAAGTGAGTCGCTTCCGTCAAACGATCCACGATCACCCCGATGGAGTTATACCCTCGACTAGTCCTGGGTGGACTCACAATGAAATCCATAGATATCTGCTCCTATTTCCACTCCGGAATGGGTAACGGCGGTAGCTCTCCCGCTGGCCTCTTGTATACGGTCAAGCAACTGTGGGCGTGCACGAACATGCGCAATTCGTCCTCCGATCGGCGTAAACTCGAATCTGTACCCGGCTGTCGCATAAGATCTGCCAAACTGCCGACGACTGCCTCTGCACTGTGCTCAAGCAGGATAGACTACCCCCGGGCCTCCTGCTCAAAGCATCAGCCACAACGTTAGTCCTGCCGGGTGATACAAGATCTCACAATCGTAGTCCTTCACTAACTCCATCCATCGGCGCTGTCCAAGGTTCAGGTCCCGCTGCTGGAATCTGTACTTTAAGCTCTTGTGGTCGGTGAATATCTGGCACGACTCTCCATACAGATAATGTCGCCAGATCTTGAGTGCAAAGACCACTGCAGCCACCTCCAGATCATGAGTAGGGAAATTCTGCTCATGTCTCTTTAATTGCCGTGAAGCATACGCAATTCCCCTGTCATGCTGTATCAAAACGCACCCCAACCCTACTCGTGAAGCATCGTAGTAGGCCACAATTCCGTCTGATCCCGAAGGCAATGATAACACTGGTGTCGTAGCCAGTAGAGCCCGTAGCTGCTGGAAACTGTGCTCGCGCTCCTCCGTCCAATCGAAGCGAACTCCCTTCCGGGTCAACCCGGTCAAAGGTGTAGCAATGCGAGAGAAGTCCTGCACGAATCGCCGGTAATAGCCTGCCAGCCCTAGAAAGCTGCGAGTCCCTGTCACTAACGTGGGTCTAGGCCAACTCCGAACCGCCTCGACCTTCCTCGGGTCAACACATATACCATCTCGTGTAATCACGTGCCCCAAGAAGTCCACGCTGTCTAGCCAGAAGGCACACTTGGAGAATTTGGCGAAAAGCTGATGTTCCCTCAAGGTCTGCAGTGAAATCCGCAGGTGCTGCTCGTGCTCCTCTCTACTCCGAGAATACACCAAGATATCGTCAAAAACCACCATAATGAACAGATCAAGATACGGCCGGAAAATACGGTTCATCAAATCCATAAATGCTGTTGGCGCGTTGGTGAGTCCAAACGACATCACCAAAAACTCATAATGGCCGTAACGTGTGCGGAAAGCTGTCCTAGGAATGTCCTCCTGTCGAACCCGCAGCTGATGATAGCCCGATCGTAAATCGATCCTCGAAAAGTATCCTGCAACTGACCCTTCAACTCTCTAAATTCCACCGGGGCCATCCAATAAAGCGGTACCGAAATAGGTCCCGTACCAGGAACCAAATCAATGCAGAAAGAATTATCACGCTCGGGCGGTCGTCCAGGAAGCTCGTCAGGGAACACATCAGGGAACTCGCTACCAACCGGAACCTGATCCAAAAGAACCTCTATAGCCCTAGTATCGCAAACATATGCGAGAAATTCCTGACATCCCTTCCGCGAAAGCTGTCCAGCGCGAACAGAAGAAATCACACCGTGAGGGGTGGCACTACGGTCCCCCAACACAACAACAACCGACTTGCCGGGAAAACAAAATCGAACTGTCTCCTCGCGGCCGTCAACAGAAGCATAGCACGTGGCTAACCAAATCCATGTCCAAAAGAACGTCGAAGTCCAACATCTCATGAAGGATCGAAACGTCCGGCAACTCTCTCTCGCCGATACGGACGGTACAGGATCGGAACACGTGCCTAGCAACAAACGACTCTCCCGCAGGAGTAGCCACAACTAGTGGTTGACCAAGCAAACCGGACTCTCTACTCAAACTCAGCACATGGGGTGTGGATACATACGGGTACGTGGAAACATATGAGCACAAGGATCCGGATCAAACAATACGTGTGCAACAAAGGACAAACTGAAAGAGTACCTGAAACCGCAGCATCGGACACCCGCGCGTCCCGATGAGTCGAAGCGAAAACTTGTGCCTGTCCTTCATTTGCGACTGACCGAGCTCCTCCTCTACTAGCCTGACCCCTCTGTGCAAACCCTCCGCTTCCACGACGTCTCAGAACACGACCCTGACGTGCTGTGAAGAAACACTGCCTGATGAGGTGTTGAAGGCTTCCGCATCGTAAACACCTACGCGCTGAATGTCGTCCTGCCTGGGGATGGAAGCCAAACGACTGTCCTCGTCCTAAGCCTCTGCTCTGGGCTGGTACACTAGTATAATTCCACAACCGTTCCGGAATTCTCACGGTCTCTGGAAGACGTGTCTCGTACACGGGAGCTGCCTCCACCGGTGCTATGTAGGGGACGGAATACTGCATGATGATCGCAAGGAACAACTGGGTAACAGGGGTGGCAACCACCTGTCGCTGCGCTCGAACGACCTCTATCAATGAGCTCATCGCCTGGCATAGGCCCTGCATCTCTACCACTAATCTAGCGATCTGAGCTGCCGTAGGGGAAACAATCTGTCCTGGTGCAACAGGAGTACTACTCGGATTAGTCCTTGTCTCAGATGAATCATCTCGAACTTCGGCCCTCGCGGCCGCTCTCTGTGCCCTCGTAGTCCTTGGCGGCATATTGGCTATAAAAAACAACAGGATTCGATAAGGATACGGAAATCGAATCGCAAGAATGTATATACTCAAGGAGGAATTTAAATCAACAAGTCCTAAGGTCGCGTAGGCGAGGTACCGTGTCGTGAGTATGCCGCGGAACATACACACGCTACGCTACCCTGCCGCAGCTACCTACTCCATCATACCAGGGTCGTCCTACACTCCGAAAGGTAAAACCTACGCTCTGATACCAATTTTGTCACGACCCGAAGTTTGGCCCGTGACCGGCACTTAACCACGTAACGTCTACAGGCGTAACGCGACTAAGTGAACCGAAAACCCAGAAATCAAACCAGTGAAAGTATAGAGTGATAGAAGTTTTAAAGGAAGCAATAACTAAAACATGATAAGAAAACTAAGTAATCAATCTCTAAGAAAACAATATACGACGCCGTAGCGAAGATCAAGATCCACAAGTGGGAACATCACAGATAGGATAAACTGCAAGTACAGCCGGCTCACAACGAGCTCGACACCAGAATACAAAATAATACAACATCGTCCTCACACTGTTTCTAAGTCAAATACATACATGGTAGATGGAGAATACTAGATACAACAATGTACATACAGAAAGATAAACAGATACCGCACAAAATCCACCTATCAGCAAAAGAGCTAGTACACCAGCTGTGGGGGTATCTGTGTCAAAAGATGCAAGCAGCCTGCCGCGACTACTCCGAAGGGCAACCTGCAAACACTGTGGCACAACGGGGGTGAGTTGCCAACTCGTGAATAGAGATAACATATAAAGGTAATCGCGAGCATGTACGTACTACACTACTCTATCATATGCCAACAGATGATATCAATATGGGATGAGCAGTATGTGCAATAATCATGCAAGTGCTCTATGGGGTACTGTACTACCATATGAGGTACAAATGCTCTAACAGGTAATGCATCTACAGGATGAGGTACAAAAGTAATGCTGAGCAGGGCAATATAATATCTACACGGAATGTCAACGTGGAACATATATAATCGGCTTCTCAATGCACCCAGATCTCCCAAAGATAGCTCATGCGCCGGCACTCTCCTCGGCCCTCAAATCCTGTACATCTCTGAGAATCCCGAGTGCCCAACATCGGCACCCAAATATCATAAATACTCGTGTCTAGCATCGACACGCAAAACATCCTGTATCGGGCATCCGTCATTCCGGGTCAGCCCTCTCTCAAAGTATATATCGGGAATCCGTCAGTCCGGGTCATCCCTGTCTCAATACATCGGGCATCCGTCATTCCGGGTCAGCCCTATATCAAAGTACATATATCGGGAATCCGTCATTCCGGGTCATCCCTCTCTCAATACATCGGGCATCCGTCATTCCGGGTCAGCCCTATATCAAAGTACATATATCGGGAATCCGTCATTCCGGGTCATCCCTCTCTCAATACATCGGGCATCCGTCATTCCGGGTCAGCCCTCTCTCAGTACATGCCTCTAGCACCGAGAAAACACGGGGCGGCGCCCCAAATATCATATCAAGGGAACCGGGTTTTTAAATGATTATTTATTTGAAAAGGCCACGGTTCCCAAATCCAGAAAACACATGAAATCTCAGCCAATAATACACGTAATTGTGATGTGATATGTGCATCAAGTATGTACATCAAGTCATGTCACATAAAGATAAGCTACAATGCAATGATCCAATGTGATATAAGTATCAAATATGAGTATCAAGTCATGTCACGTATAGATAAGCTACAATGCAATGATCCAATGTGATGTAGGTATCAAATATGAGTATCAAGTCATGTCACATATAGATGAGCTACAATGCAATGATCCAATGTGATATAGGTATCAAATATGAGTATCAAGTCATGTCACATATAGATAAGCTACAATGCAATGATCCAATGTGATATAGGTATCAATTATGAGTATCAAGTCATGTCACATATAGATAAGCTACAATGCAATGATCCAATGTGATATAGGTATCAATTATGAGTATCAAGTCATGTCACATATAGATAAGCTACAATGCAATGATCCAATGTGATATAGGTATCAATTATGAGTATCAAGTCATGTCACGTATAGATAAGCTACAATGCAATGATCAATGTGATGTATATAGTAGGTATGCAATGCACTAGCTAGTAACCATGAACATGCAATATATATATAAGGAACGCTATAAGGTCCTATCAGCCCTGACGTAGAACGCCATGCGGGCGATATCCCCGTAGATGTGAAATCTACTCACCGTAGCCTTCCACTAGGTATAGCCAACAACCTGTTTCCCCTCCCGCGCGGCGTCCGCTGTACTCGCCTGCGAACCTAGAATTACACAATATATCACACGTAAGCTTGAAATCACGAAAACGCGACATTTAAGCCGAACCAGTAACTCGTGTCGCGAACCAAGTGCGCGTGTGTGCGATACGCTAAAACGTGTGGTTACGTGTCTGAAATCACTCCGACGCGTCGCGATACGCAGAAACCCAAAACCCACACACACGTATCACGCGTGTCGCGAAAGTTTGAAAATACGGGAAAATAGGTATTCTACCCCAGATTTTGATACAGGAAAGATATTCCAAAACTATATATACCAAAATAACCCACATACAAGCAGAGACCCACACCCCAAACCCCAACCCAAATCTCCCCAATCTGGCCGCAATTTGCGGCCAGATTGCCCTTTTTGGCGGCCAGACTTAGGAATTGGGTCCCCAGGTTTGGTTTGTGCACTCTACACCATACATACATGCTACAGAAATCACTAGATTTCTACTGAAAAGTCTCGGGTAGTAGCAGATTTCCTACAGTGCCTTTATCAGTTCAAATTATACATTTTGCACAAAAATGGGACTTTATGGTATTTTGATGAAATCTGAAACAAACCTAGGTTTAATCCCACACTAATAACTTATTAACAAGCTAATCAAGCCACAACAACACAAATTTAACATATTAACACTAAACCCCTTTCAATAGCACTAAAAAAGCCTTAAAATATGATATTTCTAAACTAAACATGCAAGTTATGAAAATTGGGTGCTAGGATTGAGATTTATACCTCCAAATGACCTTAGAGACACCAAGGGTTTCAGCCTCCCCCCTCAAGTGTGCAGATCTACCTCAAACACCCCAAGAACTCACTTTTTACTAAGGTTTTGTGAAGGAAACATGTTGATTTGTGTAGGGTTTAAGCATGAATCAATTGGGAAGTGAAAAGAGAAGAGGAGATGAAGAAAACACTAATGTTGCTGCTGCTTTCTCTGCTGAATTCAGAAAATGAGGGGAAAGAAAATGAAGTGAGAGAGAAAACAAGGGTCAACCAAGTCAAAAGTGCTCACCTAACCACCATACCTCCCATTTCTATTTAAAAAAAAGAAGTTGAATTATAAAGAAGGGGTTTGACTTGATAGAAAAAAAATGGGTGGGGAAAAATAACAACCATGCAACACAAGAAAAATGGTTACATGCAACCAAAACCCTAAGTCTCAAGAATGTCAAAGTGTGCAAGTGTACACTACATAAGGAAAATGATGCTAACACTACTAACTAACTAATAATCCAATAAACACATACATATACTAACACATACGATCACTAATTATCACGAAAGGCAATCAAACGGAAATCCAAGATGTTACACAATACCAACAGGGCAAGTTTGCCCTGTCCGAGAATTGGAAGGTGAACCCACCACAGCCACACGCTCCCAAGAAGACGGACAGACCGGGGGCATCATGCTCTTTCATAGAAGAAGCTCCTTGGGAGGTCTCTCTTTCAGCCAAAACTAAAAGAATGCTGAAGGATCTCCAAACATTCCCAGCGATTAGATGGAAAAGTCCGCTGGAACCCGAGATCATCGAGGGAATGCTGAAGCTGTGCCCAACTCCAAAGATTGGTGGTGATAGTCGAAGTGCTCACACCCAGCCGTCAAAGTCTTCGAAGAAGAAGAAGACCATAAAGCCCGTGAAGCGTGGTGACAAGCGCACGGACCTGCAAAAGCATATTGACGCATTGGAAGAATATAATCAAAAAGCGCGGACTCCAGTCACACTTCAAGAATTTCTCAGCCACGTCCTTGAGGAAGGAGATGATGACAATGGAGAAGACTCATCGGATGAATCTGAAGGTTATGTGGCAAGTTGCCATGTGATCTCTCACTCGTCGATAGATGATGAAGAAGCTCCGTACACAAAGAAACTGGGGGCAAATCCTGAGCCGGAACTTCTAGGGCCATCAGACGAAATGATTGATGCATTCCTGGACAAAGCTCTTCTTAAATGCAAAGCTACTCGAGAGCGTGAGATGGCCATATTTGAAAAAGCCAAACGCCGGCGACTGGACGAAAGGGTTGAAACACTCCCGCCAGATCAAAGTACATCCGCCGCAAATAAAAGCAGGTTCAAGACGAGGAAGTGGTTCGCCAAAGCTATATCGATAGGAATGAAGCTGCCACCCTCCGAAGGGAACGCTCTTAGTGAAGCGGAAACACATCCTAAGTACTGCTTATATCATCGAAAGATTGCGCACCCCACCGAAGAGTGCAACGCTTTTAAAAGATGGTGGCAGGGATATATTGCCCACCGACAACATTTCAAGCGGATGAAACGCAAAACTCGTCGGGAGCAAAGAAATACGACCGAGGAACGTAAAAGAACTACCGGCAACTGTTACAAGGTCGACGCTGGGGGATTGCAAGTTCTCACCTTCGGGAGCGACTCTGACGAAGAAATGACTCTTGGCCTTCTCTTTAAAGATTCCACCTCGGGAAAAGAGGAAGAACCGAAGACCTGTGAAAACATTCAGCTGCGCAATCTCACGCTGCCTGAAAAGAATCTCGGACCCGCCAACCAGGCTTCAAACAAAAAGAATAAAGGAAAAGAAAACGTCCCTGAGGACATCGCCCTAGAAGTCCAAGTCGTCAAAGAGCTGACAGCCAAGGACCCGCCAAAGAAAAAAAAGGTGGACTACAACGTTCTGGCACACTTGAGGAAGATACCCTCGCAGCTCAGCATTCTCGACGCCCTTCTGCTATCCAAAGAGGCGAGAGATTCTTTGATCAAGGCACTACAAGAGCCTGAGCAATTTCAAGCTTTCCTTGCCGAAGAAAAGATGAAAGACGAGCTGGAAGAAGTGCACACAGCCGATATCACCTTCGGCGATGAAGATCTCCTCCTCGGGACGTGTGAGCATAACCGTCCCTTTTACGTCTCCGGATATTTTCATGATATCAAGATAGGCAAAATTCTGGTTGATAATGGGTCCTCCATCAATCTCCTCAATGTGAGAGTGTTGAAGGAAATCTGTATGAGCGTTCAGCACCTCGCTCGTGATAAAATCACCATCTCCGGGTTTGATTCCCAGTCATCACGGACGCTTGGGTCTATAATATCGACACTATGCTTTGGGCTGCTTGTCACGGACATCAAGTTTCATGTCATTGACGCCAAGACTTGCTATAACGCTTTGCTCGGCAGGCCTTGGTTACATGAGTACAACATCATCCCTTCTATACAACATCAGTGTATGAAGTATTTCAAGGATGTTCTCGAGTACACTGTGACGGGGGAGTTGAACCCATTCTCCGTGAATGAAGTCCGAAAGTACGAAGATGCAAAATACTTCTTACCGGATTTCGAGGACACGGAAAGATGTCACAAACCGAAGAACAAAGCCATCACTACTATTCCGGTCATCGGGAGCGATACCGTGGAGGAAGAAGAGATAGTTTATTCAGGGCCACCCCAATGCAACAAGCCAGGACCGTCCACCCCTATGTTGATCTTCATCAGCGACTCGGAAGATGAAGTTATTGCCATATTTTCTGTTCGGCCATCAATGCAAGCCCTCGCTAATGATGATCGGAGTTTGCAAATCGCCATGGTTCCGCAAGAGCATTACAAAGAGCTCGACGCACTTGAAACTTATAGTGTGCAAGAACTGCAAACATTCTACGTCCCTCCCAGGCGAAAAGATGAAAAGGCAATCCTCTTTTATCAATCCACGGAAACCAAAATGGAGAAAGAAGTTTGGCATGGTTTGGATTCTACACTTGACAGACTCCAGCCCATCCGTCAGCCTAGATATTACATAGAAGGCTTGAAAAGGATGTTGAGGCGCCAAGGTGTACCCTTCAAACAGACCGCTCAACAAGCTCGGTTCTACAACAGGATTTGGGACGTCCCTGGAACTCAGCGAAAGTTGCCCAATGGGAGAATGAAAACGATCGGGCTTGGATATGTTCAATCCAAGAAACGGGAGCGAGTCCATGGCAGCTACGTCATACATGACTTTGATGAAGAAGGAGACGTTCTGTTAAAAGGCACTGACCCTGAACCAAAACAAGGTCCCGCCCTCAAAATGTCGAGTCCGTCGTTTGAAGAAAGGATGGACAAGCTAATAAAGGAAGCGGGTCAAAAGGTCCGGGATGACCATAACCGCAAAATGACCATTTATGAAAAAGCCAGAATGCAGCGCCTCCTTCAGCAGGCCGCGGAGAATGACAATGCTCCCCGTCGCTAGCCCATAATACAAAAGACCCGACGCAGAGGCTAAAACAAACCAAAGAACGGAAAAAACGTTCGACAACGGCAAAGCGGGTCTGAGAAGTCGCGCAATCAAGAATCGAGCAGCCGGGATCCGTCTCTTATAAATAAGATGGGTCGAGAATATTATTTTCCCCAAGACAAGACAAAGAAGATATTCGATCTTGTCATGAAACATCGGATGATGACACTCCCTGAGTCCAAGCACCCCTAGGAAGCGAACGCGATCTCCCACCCAGACTATTGCTCTTATCACCGAGCAATAAGACATTCTCTCGAAGACTGCTTCACCTTCAAGAACTGGGTCGAAGACCAATATCAACAAGGCAGGTTCGCTTTATTCAGTAATTGGAGGGTAAACCCGCCACAGAAGCATGAACCGAAAGCGACACGTATAGCGAGAATAGAACCAGATCAACATCGATCTTGGAAAAGATCTCGTACCTACCACGTGACAACGTTGTCAGAAGAAGAGCCCGAGAATATGGATGACCTCCTTTGGTGCTTCGAAAACGATGATGGCGAGGTGATCTCAGAGTTTCCCCCGGCGCCAAAAGAGCTGGAAGATGGAATACATACTACTGCAGATAATCTCAAGAAAATTGATTTGGCAATGGCAAGTGACCCGCGGCCGACATTCATCAGTGAGCTGTTGTCTGAAGAAAGGGTGGCTACGCTAAAGGACGTGCTCATGCAGCATAGAGACTGCTTTACATGGAACTATTCTGAGATGCCGGGACTAGATCCAGAGATTGCTGTGCATAAATTGGCGATATCTCCGGACATCAAGCCGATCAAACAAGCACCGAGAAGAATGCGGCTCGAGATTGAGATGAGCATCAATGCCGAGGTCAAGAAACTAATCGACTCCGGTTTTATCCAAGAGGTTCAATATCCTAATTGGATCGCCAACATCGTCCTGGTGATGAAGAAAAATGGGATGGTATGCATATGTGTGGACTTTCGAGATCCCAACAAAGCTTGCCCAAAGGATGACTTTCCAGTACCAGTCACTGAGCTAATGATAGATAACACATCCACTCACGAAGTTTTCTCCTTCATGGATGGATCATCAGAATACAATCAGATAAAGATGCATCCCTAGGACCAGAAGTACACCGCTTTTTGGACCCCTTTGGGCATATTCTGCTACAAGGTGATGCCCTTCGGTCTAAAGAACGCCGGTGCCACCTATCAGAGGGCCATGACGAAGATCTTCGATGACCTCATACATGAAATCGTCGAATGTTATATCAACGACCTTGTAGTTGAAAGAAAATCATACGAAGAACATCTAGAGCATCTGAAGATCGTATTTCAACGCCTTCGGCAATACAACTTGAAGATGAACCCTCTCAAATGCGCGTTCGGAGTTTCCTCGGGCAAGTTCCTAGGATTCGTCGTCCGACACTGAGGCATCGAGATAGAACCGTCAAAGATCAAGGCTTTCATGGAAATGCCTTCACTAAGGGCTCTCAAGCAACTGTGGTCCCTCCAAAGAAAGCTCGCGTATATCCGGCGGTTCATAACCAATCTCTCCGGCAAGTGCTGTCCTTACAGTCACCTAATGAAGAAGGGAACTCCATTCGTCTGGGATTGCAAATGCAAAAGCGCATTAGATGAAATCAAGCAATACCTGCAGAATCCTCCGGTGCTGACTGCTCCAGTCAAAGGAAAACCTCTCATTCTGTATACAATAGCCCTTGAAGGTTCGCTAGGCGCATTATGGGTACAAGAAAACGACCAAGGGAAAGAGAGAGCCCTTTATTATCTGAGTCGAGTTCTCTTGGGGGCAGAAAGCAATTACTCTCCCATTCAAAAACACTACCTCGTGTTGATCTTCGCAATAACGAAGCTCAGACACTACGCGTTGGCACATGAGGTCCATCTTATATCAAAGGTAAATCCTCTCGAATATTTGATGTCAAAGGCCATATTAACAGGGCGGCTCGCTAAATGGGCCCTACTCTTGATGGAGTTCTCGATAACTTATCGGCCTCTTAAGGCAGTGAAAGGCCAGGCCATCGCTGACTTCCTCGCTGAGCACCCGATACCTGTCGACTCTCCCTTGAACTGTGAATTGCCAGACGAACACGCGTTTGACACGATCGACGGGGAAAGAAGAGAGAATGATACCCGATAGGAACTCTATTTTGACGGAGCATCTTCCATGAAGAAGCGCAAACAAAGCACCCTTATAATCAAATCAGGGGTAGGCCTCATCTTCGTGACTCCATAAGGAGGGATAATGCGCTTTGCCTTCTCCTTAACAGAGCCGAGGACGAATAATGAAGCCGAATACGAAGCTTTGATAGCAGGTCTCGAGATCGCTATCGACATGGGAATTGAAAATCTCCTCATATACGGAGACTCCCAACTGGTCGTTAGTCAAGTAAACGACGACTATCAAACGTGCAAACCAGAGTTGGTGAAGTACGGCGAGTGGGTACATCAATTGCTGACTCAAATTCCATCCTACACCTTGGAAAGCATACCGCGTGCGGAAAATAGCAAAGCGGATGCATTAGCCAAGCTTGCTAAAGAATTGGCCGACGAGAACCTCGATGACGTGAGAATCATTGTGCAGAGCCGTCGGGTTCTTGCACTGGCAGAAATATCTCCGAAATCTTCCAAAGAAAAGGGAGCAACCGAGCAAACGGCCCTACAAATAAAAGGCTAGGAAAAGGATAAGGATTGGAGAGAAGTCTTTATAGATTACTTCAAATCCCGTTGAACACCTGAAGACGCGTCCTCAAAACATCAGCTCATGAAGCGAGCTCTATCTTTTGCCTTCGTCAATGATACTCTGTATTAGAGATCATTTGATTCTCTGTGGCTAAGATGCCTGGGACCTAAAGAGGCAAAGAGAGTCGTCCAAAAAACTCACGATGGACTCTGCGGTTCTCACCAAGCCGGCCCGAAGATGAAGCTGAAGATCAAACGGATGGGTTATTATTGGCCCACAATAATACATGATTGCCTCGAATACGTGAAGTAATGCTACTCGTGCCAGATTCACGGGGACTTTATCCATCAGCATCCAAATCCACTACATCCGACGGTGGCTAGCTGGCCGTTCGAAATGTAGGGAACCGACATAATCGGGCCCATCGAACCAGTATCGTCCCGAGGACATCGATTCATTTTGGCGACAACTGATTACTTCTCCAAATGGGCAGAAGCAGTACCGCTGAGGGAAGTGAATATGGAAAATATCCTCCATTTCTTCAAGACACACGTCATTTATCGGTTTGGAACTCCGCGACGGATCATCTCCGATAACGGGACGGCCTGTAGAAGCCACAAGATCAGCCGCTTCGCACAACAGCATAATATAGACTGGAGATACTCTTCGGTCTATAATCACCGAGCTAACGGTCTAGCTGAGGCTTTCAACAAGACCTTGATGAAGATCGTGAAAAAGAAGGCGTCTCGAAATAAGAAGGATTGGCACGAGAGACTACATGAAGCTCCTTGGGCGTATAGAACTACGTTCAAAACGGCCACGAACACAACGCCGTACGCATTGGTATTCGGTACGGAAGTGGTACTCCCCCTCGAGGTAGAGCTACCCTCTCTGTGAGTGGCAGTTCACTATGTGCTAACAGATGAAGAAAATGCTCACCTTCGGCTTGAGGAGCTCGATGCCCTTGATGAAACCCGGCTCATAGCGCAACAAAATCTGGAGGCTTATAAAGCAAAGATGACGCGCTCATATGAGAAATTGACTCGGCCGAGAACATTCCGCCAAGGCGAACTCGTGCTAGTGGTCAAAAGACCTATGATCCCTAATCGTGCTAAACGGGGAAAATTCTAGCCGAACTACGAAGGCCCGTATATCATAGACAAAGTTTACCAGGGTGGAGCCTACCTACTCATGGACATGCATGGTGAAAGACCTTTCAGGCCAATAAACGGTCGCTTCCTAAAGAAATACTATGCTTGACGAGTCATGGTCTAGGTCAACGATAGATGACGACGCCTATGTCCGCTCGCTATCTTCCTAAGCCCAAACTCTATAAGTAGTAGCCGGTTTTTGGACCGAAACGTCCTTAAACTAACAATGGACCACTATGTCCTAAAACTGGCGTCGGACCAAAACGTCCTTAAACTAACAATGGACCACTATGTCCTAAAACTGGCTGTTGACCGAGACCTTGATAAACTACTGTGGACTGCAGCATCCCAAGGCTGACAAAAAAAAGGTATGTCCATAAGAAAAATGGGCACGGATGAAAACCCGAAAGGGCTCCGAGAGTAAAAACAGTAGGGTCACCGGTGAGTTTTGTGAAAACCCGAAAGGGCGCAACCTCGTTAAAAGACACTTGCAAGGTCCTCTCGACCTTGTGAGGAGAAACCACCTGCGTTAGATCCTTATGACTCACAAGGGAGCAACACACTTAGGGATCCCCACGATTCCTAAGGAGAAATTACACTTGCGAGATCCTCACGACCCGTAAGGAGAACCCTGTTATGAGACCCTCACGGCTCATAAGATTCAAAAGTCTTAAGCTACAGGGATCTGAACCTGTTCTTAAGCGGCCACCACAACCTCCAATGCTGCCCTACAAGCGGCTCAATGCTGACCCTTGTATACAATCCACGAGCGCGAATAAACATTTCCCTAACAAAGTCCCATCTGTGACTAGGGATATGTTTGCACAGTGAACCCCCCTTGTAAGCCCTCTCGACTTATAAAGAGAAAGCACTCTTGTAAGATCTTTACGACTTATAAGAGACCACGCACTTAGGAATGCTCACGATCCGTAAGGAGAAAACACACCTACGAGATCCTCACGACTTATAGGGAGAAATACCTTTATGAGACCCTTACGGTTCATGAAGTCAAAAGCCTTAGTCGACAGGATCCTAACCCTGTTTACTAAGCCACCTTTGTTCGACATCGACGAAGGCAAATGATGATTCGCTCCTGGCAATATCCCAGTTGTAGAGGTGCTGATGCCGAAATCGGTGTCTAATCCCAAGCTTGCAGCAAAAAGCCAGTGAGCCATACATGCATACGAGATAGCCGAAGTGATGGGGCAACTTGCAACAAAATCAGTAAGTAAAAATGTATGCATGCAAAATAGCCGAAATGATTAGGCAACTCGCAATAAAAAACAGCGAGTACAAATAAAATAAATAGCCAAAATGTTTGGGCACCGCGAAAAATAGCCGAAATGATTGGGCAATCACGACCTTCGCGATATAAAACCTGAAATGATAGAGCATCACGGAAAGAAAAATATATAAAATAAAACCTTTTGCCCTACAGGTGAGATCACATCGATCCCTATATACAATCCAGAGGCGCAAATTAAGAGGGAACCATACCTCCCCATCAGACTCCACCCGAAAGAGAGTCAAGTCTCAACGGTTCGCAGACAGCCTGGAGATCATCTTAACATTCGTCTCATTACAACAGACGCAACATCAAGCAAAGCGGAACCGCGGAAATTCCCCAGTTCCATGACTCGGCGGTGCACAGATGACCGAGAGTCAAACCCCGACTCCGTGAAATGCGGATAAAGTCAACCCTTCCTGGTTACGTGGAATGTGGCCTATGTCAATCCTGACCCTGTGAAAAATGTCCAGAGCGGAGCCTGGTCCTCGCAGAACATGGTTATGTCAATCAGACCCCGTGGGAAGCATCCAGAGCAAATTCCTGGTCATGTGGAACATGGCCTATGTCAATCCTGACCCCGTGGAAAACGTCTAGAGCGGATCCTGGTCCTCGTAAAACACGGCTATATCAATCCTGACCCCGTGGGGAGCATCCAGAGCGGAGCCTGGTCCTCGCAGAACACGGCTATGTCAATCAGACCTCGTGGGAAGCATCCAGAGCAAAATCCTGGTTACATGGAACACGGCCTATGTCAATCCTGACCCCGTGGGAAACGTCCAGAGCGAAGCCTGGTCCTCGCAGAACACGGCTATGTCAATCAAACCCCGTGGGAACCATCCAGAGCAAATTCCTGGTCATATGGAACACGGCTTATGTCAATCCTGACCCCGTGGGAAACGTCCAGAGCGGATCCTGTTCCTCGCAGAACACGGCTATGTCAAACCGACCCCGTAGGAAGCATCCAGAGCAAAATTCCTGGTCATGTGGAACACGGCCTATGTCAACCTAGACCCCGTGGGAAACGTCCAGAGCAGATCCTGGTCCTCGCAGAACACGGCTATGTCAATCAGACCCCGTGGGAAGCATCCAGAGCAAATTCCTGGTCACGTGGAACATGGCCTATGTCAACCCTGACCCCGTGGGAAACGTCCAGAGCGGATCCTGGTCCTCGCAAAACACAGCTATATCAATCAGACCCCGTGTGAAGCATCCAGATCAAATTCCTGGTCATATGGAACACGGCCTATATCAATCCTGACCCCGTGGGAAACGTCGAGAGCGGAGCCTGGTCCTCGCAGAACATGGCTATGTCAATCAGATCACGTGGGAAGCATCCAGAGCAAATTCCTGGTCATGTGGAACACGACCTATGTCACTCCTGACCCCGTGGGAAACGTCCAGAGCGGATCTTGGTCCTCGCAGAACATGGCTATGTCAATCAGACCCCGTGGGAAGCATCCAGAGCAAATTCCTGGTCACGTGGAACACGGCATATGTCAATCAGGCCCCGTAGGAAGCATCCAGAGCAAATTCCTAGTCACGTGGAACACGGTCTATGTCAATCCTGACCCCGTGGAAAATGTCCAGAGCGGATCCTGGTCCTCACAGAACACGGCTATGTCAATCAGATCCTGTGGGAAGCATCCAGAGAAAATTCCTGGTCACATGGAACACGGCCTATGTCAATCCTGACCCCGTGGAAAACGTCCAGAGCGGATCCTAGTCCTCGCAGAACACGACTATGTCAATCAGACCCCATGGGAAGCATCCAAAGTAAATTCCTGATCACGTAGAACACGGCATATATCAATCCTGACCTTGAGGGAAACGTCCAGAGCGGAGCCTGGTCCTCGCAGAACACGGCTATATCAATCAGACCCAGTAGGAAGCATCCAGAGAAAATTCCTGGTCATGTGGAACATGGCCTATGTCAATCCTTACCCCGTGGGAAACGTCCAGAGTGGAGCCTGGTCCTCGCAGAACACGGCTATATCAATCAGACCCCGTGGGAAGCATCCAGAGCAAATTCCTGGTCACGTGGAACATGGCCTATGTCAATCCTGACCCCGTAGGAAACGTCCAGAGCGGAGCCTGGTCCTCGCAGAACACGGCTATGTCAATCAGACCCGTGGGAAGCATCCAGAGCAAATTCTTGGTCACGTGGAACATGGCCTATGTCAATTCTGACCCCGTGTGAAACGTCCAGAGCGGATCCTGGTCCTCGCAGAACACGGCTATTTCAATCCTGACCCCGTGGGAAGCATCCAGAGCAGAGCCTGGTCCTCGCAGAACACGGCCTATGTCAATCTTGACCCCGTAGGAAGCATCCAGAGCAAATCCTGGTCCCATAGAACACGGCTAAAGTCAATCTTGACCCCGTGGGAAATGGCCAGAGCAACCTCTGACTCCGTGAAATGCGGATAACGTTAACCTCATCCATCACTTACAGGTCCTCACGACTTGTAAGGGAGAAAACTCTTTTGTGAGATACCTACGACTCTCAGAAGAAAACGCACTTAGGAATCCTCACGATTCCTAAGGAGAAATTACACCTATGGGATTTTCTCGACCTGTAGGGAGAAAATTCTTTATGAGACCCTCACGGCTCATAAAGTTGAAAAGTCTTAGGAGGCAGATCTTAACTTTGAATCCTAAGCCATCGCTGTCCTACAGAGAAATCAAAATAGATTATCCACAAAATGCATTTACCGAAAGGGACACACCATCATGAAGCAAAATATGTCTTTTATTCATGAATCAAAATGAATACAAAGTACAATTTATGAAAGAATGAAAAAATATATACTATCATTCAGGAGTATGTACAAAATAAGAATAAAGAAAAATATATACAATTCTTCAGGCCGGCGGACGATTTAGTAAATTTGCCAGTTCATCCCTTTTCCGCTGGGCCTCGGCTTCATGATTCATTATCGTCAAAAGACGGCCTCCGTTTGAGCCTGTTGGGCCTGGTATGAGGCAAGCCGGCTTTCAAGCTCTTTTTTAGTAAGCTTATGGGCTTCGACCATTTGACGAGTAAAAATGACGGCCTTATCAATGGCTACCACTTCCTTGATAGCCTCTTGAAGCCCTCGCCAAAGATCATATGCCCGAGTGGTCTTGGCCGTAAGATTAGCTTGAAGTTCCCTCAGCGCTTTAGAAGCCAGCTCCCTCTTCGAAAACTTGCGGCTGAGCCTTTTCTCGCATGATAGCATATTTGCAGCGCACCGCTCAATCACTCCCCTTAAGCTCGCCTTTGCAGCCACAACATCCGAAGGAAGACGTGTACACTCATGACTATATGAACAAGCCTCCATTCGACGACAATAGTCAATCTAAAATACACACAAATCACCTAATATAGGAGGCAATAAGGAAAGTTTCCGATATATAGCCCATCAAGCATGCATTTGCAACTATATGAATGTTTAAAAAGAAATGATACCCAAAGCACTGATGTGCATGCAACATAACGATAGTGCTCACAATTAAAGAAAAGTCCTATGGAAAAAGATAAAGCTCATTTACGCGAGCAAGACGCACGTACGAGTATCCAACAAATATGAAAATTCAACAGAAAGCATGCAACAGCCAATGATAAAAAGAGTACATTGATTTAAAAATACTACGCTGCCGGGAAAAGGTCACTAAACAAAGGATCAGTGACACAAGGGTTAGAAAAACAAAATACAAAATTTTCTAACTCCCTCTCTGCCTTCTCCAGCACATAGAAATGACGATTTTCACGAGGAGTAGCTCCCCACCGATTAGCGCCATGTCCATCCTCAAAGGCAGACATAATAGCCCGCCAGGCTCTTATCTAGCCCAGCAGATGGACCGAGCAGTCTTTCAGAGCCCGAGTAATCAGGCACGCCTCATAAAAACACTCGAGCATGTCTTCGGCCACGTCAAGGATCGCCAGGGTCATCTCTGATGGGTGAGGAGGGATGTTAGCGAGCACGGCAAGAAGAATCATCCAGAGCCAAATGGAACCCATTGGAAGAGGGGATCCCCTACGGATCAGGAGTTCATACGTCACCGCGTCACATTCGGCATCAATGAGAAGGGGATCCACTAGTTGCGCTGCAATGCGATGGATCATCTCCTCAACAGGTACCTCCCATAGCTGTCGATGAGCATGGGGGCGGTTTCAAGCAATAGCACTCAGTTGTTTCCTCAAGATAATCACCCTAAGTTGTAAATGGATTTCTCTGTGAAGAGAGAAAGAAAACTATGGCTTCAGGTTATAAAGGAGAGCATTAAATGCTGCGCATGGAAAATATTGCATGGTGGAACTATTTCCAAAGCCCAGAAAAAGGAAGGGCATTGGAAATTAAAGAGGTGGAACTATTTCCAAGGCTCCCTCTCTGCATTCAAAGCCATACACAGAAAAGATTGCATGGGAAATTAAACAACCCCATCAATAGGGCCCCGCGAGCAGAGCATGTGAGCACCAATCTTGATATGCACTGAAAAGTAAAATAGTGTCGCACATGAATAACACGTGAGTGGGTACCGACATGAGATTGAAATCCCCAACAGTGCCTCACATGCCAAACACGTCAGCAGCAACAACGATATGACAAAATTTCATAAGGAAAGCATGCGAACACAAAAGGGAAAGGAAAGACTTATCATTCATACTTTAAAAGTTCGTACCAAAAAATAAGAGAAAATGTTACAATGGTAAAACATCAAATCCGGGACACGGATTGAGAAATTCAAAAGTAAGGCCGTCTAAAATGTTCCTGGCCTCCCTGGTCATTCTCGTGTGCTTCCTCTCATGCTCGCAAGCGTCGGGATCTCCACTGACGTTCTCCACCCTCCGATAGGCAGAGAGTATCACCGCCTGTTGGAAAGCTTGATGCAGGATATCAACAAGATTGTTTCTCCTTTGCTTTGAGATTAGGCCCATTAGATACACTGAGTGTACCATATCTTCGGCATCATCTAAAGCCTTAACCGGCATGCCTGCACAAAATAAAGGAAGTGCTTCCCAGATCGCCCTCATGATGAGTTTCAAAAGAGAAGAGCGACGAGAGAGTAGTCGACCGTTGTACTTGTTGAATCGGCTCATGATCTCAGCACACTGAGCACTGGTGAACTCCTGGTTCTGGCTGCGGCCCAGTGCGTGAATGTCTCCGTAAGAAATGATCTCGTCAAGATCATACAACCGGGCAGCCATAGTATCTGAAATAAAGATCAGTAAGAATTTAATGGATAAACCGATCAAGAAGAATGCTTGCTAAAACGAATAGTGGATTTCAAATGACTCTACACATTCCCCCAAAGAGAAACCCATCTTGGAATCTGCGAAAATCAAGTAGAACCTTTATTGAAATTCTTTTTCTGTAAGAACAACTCAGGAGGAAAAATCCAAAGAAGTCTTCTTTTAAAGAACTGAGTTCTTTAAAGGAATTAAATTCCTTTTGAACAGGGGAATTAAATTCCCAGAAAACATTTTCAGAGTTAAAAGACCCTTTGGAATAGAATTAAATTCCAGTGAAAAGTCAGGTATTGCCATCAATCTCTGAGATCAAAAGAGCCCTAACTAAAGGGATTTATTATTTAAAGATTGAGCAGTTTTCTTTTTAAAGAACTTGGAAAAAATGGGTTCTTGTTAAAAGGAAAAACCCTTGGTGTAGATTTAAAATCCAAATTTCTACAAAGAGTTCCTCAGCAGTTCAAGATTCTTACCTGAAAAAAAGGAAATCTTTGTTGACAGAGTTAAACTCTGGAAATTTTTGAATCAGAGAACTAAGCTCTGGGAAAGAGAATTAAATTCTCAGAGGAAAAACGAGTAAGGAAGAAGATGGAAAAAGTGGAGGCGCTTCTGAGGGGACTCTTGCATTTATAGGATGTGATGGGGGACGGTTCATCTCCCCTATTCCCTAGACAGATCCAATGGTCGCAAAGGTGACAGCGTTGCACTCACGTGCAAACACGTGAGAACAACGCTGTGGGGGCATTTGTTCTCTGATAAAATATCAGGAAATTCCCCAATAGGGTATCACATGCTCACACGTGACCAAGGGTCACGTGCTAACACGTGATGGTTTCGTGGAACTCTGTTATAATAGAATTAAATTATAATCAGGCAGGCAATTAGTGGGGTCACGTGCCACCACGTGATGGGCCTTTAAAACCCACCAAAAGGGATTAAAAGATGTAATAAGACACTAAGGAAAAACCCCAATGGGGCATCACGTGCTCACACGTGACCAAAGGTCACGTGTTGACACGTGATGATTCCTTAGCTCTGTTAAAAGGCAGAATTAAAATCTGAATAAAATGTTTAATCAAGAGGGTCACGTGCCAACACGTGACAGGTTCCTAAACTCTTTAATTGATAGAATTAAATTCTATTTCAATGATCAAACATTGGGATCACGTGCCAACACGTGATGAACTTTTAATCCTTCTGAACTAATAGAGTTAAATTCTAATTAAGTAGGAATCCAGAACCTTAACTGGAAAAAGGTCTCTCTAAATCTTTCCAAACAAAAATATGGTGCTCTGTAAAATGGAGCACCGTTGGATTAAAAATCCAATGGTGATTAAAATCACCAATTTATGGAAAGATTTTATATAAGGAAAGATTTCCCTGAAATTCACCAAGAATAACAAACAGAATATCTTCTGGATTAAAAATCCAATGGGGAATAAAATTCACTGAGTGATCTAAAAGATCATGTTAGTTACAAAAACAACCAAAATCTCTTAATGAAAGATTGATTAAACAAATTGATTCTTTTCTTTCTTTTATAAATAGGAGCCAAGAAGCAAAGAGAAAGGATGATCTTTGGATCTTTGGAATTTTGATTTTCTGAAGAAAAACAACAACAGAGAGAAAAAAGAGAGGAGAATTTAATTCTCAAGAGAGAAAAGAAGAAAAGAAGTTCTTTTCAGAGAAAAAGAAACCCTAGGTGAGAAAGGGAAAAGAGATCTAAGCACTCAAATTTAAGAGTTTAACTCTTCTGATTAAGAACTTAGTTCTTCCTTTGGTTGAAGATCTGCAGAAGCAGATCTCCCCACAAGTTGAGAATTTAATTCTCATCGGGGAGATTCTGCCATGCAGATCCAAAACTTAGAGGGAGAATTGAGTTTAAGGAATTTAATTCCCCCAAATACATAAGAATTTAATTCCTCCAAATAAAACTAGGCTTTAACCCTATATGAGAATTTAATTCTCTCAATTTCATAGGAATTTAATTCCTCCAAATAAAACTAGGGTTTAACCCTATATGAGAATTTAATTCTCCCAATTTCATAGGAATTTAATTCTCTAAAGAAAACTAGGGTTCAACCCTGCATGAGAATTCAATTCTCCCCAAATACATAAGAATTTAATTCCTTTAAATGAAATTAGGGTTTAACCCTACATAAGAATTTAATTCTTCCACATACATAGGAATTTAATTCCTCTAAAAAAATAGAATTAGGGTTTAACCCTACAGAGAATTTAATTCTTAAAACAAGAAACTTAAAGCTCTCCATGCAGGTAAAGGACTTGGTCATGTGGCGACACGTGACCCCCATCCTCAATAATCAGAAAAGAGGGAACAAGACTAGGTCACGTGTTCCTACGTGACCCTTAAACAGACTCCCTAAAATAAGAAGGAATTAGCCAAAGGCAATGCCTCACGTACCCCTACGTGACCTTCAAAACAAAGAGAATAAAGGCGAAGGCAGTACTGATTTTGGGCGCTCTCACGTGTCCTCACGTGACCCCTAATAAACACTTTAATAATCAATACATGGATACACATCACGTGCCAACACGTGATGGCCTGAAGACTAGAAGTGTTTAACACTTATTTGAATATCCTGATAATAAAATAAAGGAGGTCTGGCCCCATCTTCAGGCGCCTCACGTGACCCCCTTCATTTCTAGTGTTTAACACTATTTTGAGCATTTTGTCTCCAGTGTTTAACACTGTTTTAAATACATCACGTGAGGACACGTGACCGCCAGATGTCCTCTAGTGTTTAACACTATTTTAAAGCTAGCTTAACCCAAATTGGCTAAGTTTTCCAGAGGCAAATCCCCCCTTCAAATAAGCCTTAAATCCAGAGCCATAATGATTATTGCTCAGACAAAAACAAGATGTTGTCAGAGTCCCAAACTCTTATTTAGCATTGCTAAATAATGAGGGGCTGAACCAAGACAAATGTTCAATAGCCCAATAAATGGCCAACATTTCAAACTTAAATGGACTTAGCCCAAATCGGCCATAAATCCTCAATTCAGATTTAACTGAGCCAATATACTCATAATCTAATTAATTGATCTTAGTTCCGAATTGGACTACAGATCTCCTAATCAACTTTGGTTCAAGGGTACATCTCTTCACTACTTTGATATTTGTCGCTGTAAACCTTCAATGTCTTCAGAAAGGTGACGGGTCCTGACAACCACACATTTCACAGACTATGACGTCTTTAAACTGGACTGTGGGGTCTCTTTAAACCCACGGACTATGATGTCCTTAACCTCAGACTGTGGGGTCCCTTTAAACACACGGACTATGATGTCCTTAATCTCGGACTGTGGGGTCCCTTTAAACCTACGGACTATGATGTCCTTAACCTTGGACCGAGATATCCTTAAACTAATAATGGACCACCATGTCCTTAAACTGGTAATGGACCGGAAAGTCCCTAAACTAAAACAATAGAGCCCAAATGCTCTTTTGTTGGATCTAAATGATCCCGTTAAGTTGATCTTAGTCTAAAATTAGACTAACGTATCCTTAACAAATTGTTAAGTTGATCTTAGTCTAAAATTAGACTAACGTATCCTTAACAAATATTTAAGTTGATCTTAGTCTAAAACACCATCACGATCCTTAAACCCAAACCAAAACCTAAATCTAAGAAAATACGGATTTGGACTAATCCACGTCCTACGGGCAACAACATAAATTAGTTTCCGTATACAATCCACGGGCAACCAAAAACAAAACAAACACCCACGACACGAAGTGACCATCTGAAGAAGGAGAAAGTTGTTACCGCGACGCGGTAGCGTAATTAACTGCAGGGGCTTGCGCCTGCAGGGAAGAGCGTCCCCACAATCAAAAGCCCCTCAAATGAGGGGGAATCTAACGAAGTCTTCTATGTCGGCCGCATTCGTTTAAACCTTCGATACGTGGTGTCATAAATCAACTTGGCATCTTTGGAGAGGTGGACGGATAGCACCAATTAGCATCTGCCCCGAAATTCAGGCGAGACATTTATCGCGTCTCCGATTTTCGGCGGGAAACAGATTCTAGCACGCCCGGTGGGACTTTTTCCTTTTTCCACTCCACACTTCGTGTGTCGTGCTCGTGGACAAATCGCGGTTTGATATGGTTTCCCTTGGGTTCAAGGTACTAAGATTTGGTATCTTACTCTGTGTAGAAAACGAAAGATCAATGGCTTCTACTTGCACAAAATGCTCCAGCTGCAACTGCAACTCCCGTTCCGCCTCATCTGGAGGTGTAACCTACGGGCCCCAGGCGGCCTCCTTGTTCACGATGCCGGTGGACCGAGTAACTCAGGCCACCACTGGGCTGTTCTTTGGGACTACGATCCTACCCATGAGCTTCAATGCCCCGATGCTGCCGCAAGAAGCCCCAAAGAAGTCGGTCTTTGATCGAATTACCACTGCCGCGGCCCCTCTCAACGGGTCACCCAAGTCCAATGCCTCAATTTTCAATAGATTGGGCCAGAACGCCAACAAGTCCGCAATACCTGAAGCAGCCATCCCTAAGCGGATAGCCATCCCGGCTTAAGCGGACGAAATCATTGGAAGGGCTTCTCCTGACAAGAAGTCAGTTTTCACAAGGCTGGCCACTCCGGCTCCCTCTCCAGGCGAAGTCACCTCTGCCCAGAGGTCTGTATTCGATAGGTTGGACATTACTGCTTAGCGAACGTCAGTCTTCAAAAGGCTGACACCGGCGACAACCCTCCGTCAAGACAGGGGGCATAATGAAGCCATCTCCATTGCTGAACCAACTCCATCCGCACGACAAGCTCGCCGTTGTCACTGGCGCCGAGTAAGGAAGGCTGGGGCAACTCTCCCTCTGTACTAACTTCGCCAGCTCCCATGGTGGAAATCAATGCTGTTGTTCCAACTGGGAACAGCTTTGAACCGCTTAGGAGGGTTCGCTAGAACTCTCCGACCGCCGTGCTGAAGAAATATCCTCCACCTATAGAGATTACTACAGAAAGGAAGACGGAGTAGCCCCCTCAGCGGCTGTCCTCCAAAATTTATAAAGTCTGGCGACAGGTCCAGGAATCGACGATTAACCAGGACTACTCTCTCCGGCCAAAGAAGCTCAAAGCTTAGCAAGAAAAGAGCCATCTCATGGTACCACAGAAGACATCATCCGTCTGGGTGCCCGCTGCAACGGCCCCCTCGACTTCAACTGCTCACAAGAGAAGGAGGCCAGAGAAAGCCCCCATGAATGCGGCAAACCGCACGGACGTCGAATCTAAATGCCCCAAGTCCGGGGGCATGGTAATACATACCGTTTATATAGCTTCCGAAAAAGAAGAACGTCGTGCTTCTACGGGTCATCGACCGCTTACTCGATCGATAACGAAGGCTCAGGAACAACATCAGCAGAAACTTCAGGAGATGCTAACTGCAATGGCTGAACTCACTGGGCCAAAAGAAAATCCAGAGACCTCAGAGTAGCGTCGGGAACAAGAAACTGATACCGAGTTCCTCTGAAGAATGCTCGAGAGGAAAGAAAAGGAGGCTGCGGAGCAGGCAGCCAATATAAAACGAATGGCTCTTTTGTTCCAAAATATGGCTGCGATGATGTTACAGCCAGAACCTCTAGCTGAAGACACCCCCCGATCATCATTGAAGACGACAGAGGGGAGACATTGAACCCTCCTTAGGCTCTTTCAACAGCCAAAGAGGAGACCATCTCCAAGGCCGCTCTGGATGATTACATTGCTCAGAAATACGAGCTCACCAGGCAAACGAAGCAGCTGGACAGATCGTTAAGACTGGACGACCTTATCCAGGCCGGTATGACCAAATAAGGTACCCGCCGGGATATACGATCCCTAAATTTCATGTATATAAAGGGACGGGGAATCCACATCAGCATGTCGCTCAATTTAAAGCCTTGTGCGGCAACTCCGGGGGTGACGATAAACTTCTGCTCCGCCAGTTTGTTGGTAACTTGTCGGAGACGGCATTCGAGTGGTATTCTGAACTTCCAAACGACTCCGTCAAGACTTTTGCAGAGATGGATCTATTATTCACCCAGCGTTTCACGAGTGCTAGTGAACACACCCCAATAACGGCATTGATCAATGCCAGGGTGAAGTCAGGTGAAACGTGGGTGCAATACGCAATACGATGGCGAAATTTATGGTCAAAATGTAAGCAGCGCATCGAGGAAGCGCCGGCAGTGGGCATGTTCGTAAGCACTCTTGACCCTCAAGCAACTATTTCCCAATTCATGATGTTCTTCAAGCCAACCACGTTCCAGGCCTTGATCGACAAACTGGCCCAAATGGACCAGATGGGTCATAGACCGTCTCCTTCAAAGCCGGAGCCGCAGAACGAAAAGGGTAAAGGGAAAGCGACCTTCATCATGAATACTCAACAGTAGCCCAGTGGCCCAAAACTAACTGATCGCCTAGACGAGAGGCGGCAATTCTATAATGAGAAGATGAAGCGCCCTTATTCGTTTCCCCGGGACAAAACGAAGAGATTGTTCGAACTAGCGGTGCGCAATAGGCTCATCATTCTGCTGAATCCAAAATGACCGTTGCAACCCGGCGAGGCTAATAATCCCAATTATTGCCCTTACCCTCAAGCGGTAAGCCATCCAATTGAAGTTTGCTTCGTCTTCATAGGCTGGATCGAAGATCAATACCAACAGGGCAAGTTTGCCCTGTCCGAGAATTGGAAGGTGAACCCACCACAGCCACACGCTCCCAAGAAGATGGACACACCGGGGGCATCATGCTCTTTCATAGAAAAAGCTCCATGGGAGGTCGCTCTTTCAGCCAAAACTAAAAGAATGCTAAAGGATCTCCAAACTTGCCCAGAGATTAGATGGAAAAGTCCGCTGGAATCCGAGATCATCGAGGGAATGCTGAAGCTGCGCCCAACTCCAAAGATTGGTGGTGATAGTCGAAGTGCTCACACCTAGCCGTCAAAGTCTTTGACGAAGAAGAAGAAGAAGACCAAAAAGCATGTGAAGCCTGGTGACAAGCGCACGGACCTGCAAAAGCAGATTGATGCGTTGGAAGAATATAATCAAAAAGCGCGGACTCCAGTCACACTCCAAGAATTTCTCAGCCACGTCCATTGAGGACGGAGATGATGACAATGAAGAAAACTCGTCGGATGAATCTGAAGGTTATGTGGCAAGTTGCCATGTGATCTCTCACTCGTCGATAGACGATGAAGAAGCTCCGTACACAAAGAAACTAGGGGCAAATCCTGAACCGGAACTTCTAGGGCCGTCAGACGAAATGATTGATGCATTCCTGAACAAAGCTCTTCTTAAAAGCAAAGCTACTCGAGAGCGTGAGATGGCCATATTTGAAAAAGCCAAACACCGGTGACTGGACAAAAGGGTTGAAACACTCCCGCCAGATCAAAATACATCCGCCGCAAATAAAAGCAGGTTCAAGACGGGGAAGAGGTTCGCCAAAGCTATATCGATGGGAATGAAGCTGCCACCCTCCGAAGGGAACGCTCTTGGTGAAGCGGAAACACATCCTAGCTACTGCTTATATCATCGAAAGATTGCGCACCCCACCGAAGAGTGCAACGCTTTTAAAAGATGGTGGCAGGGATATGTTGCCCACCGACAACATTTCAAGCGGATGAAACGCAAAACTCGTCGGGAGCAAAGAAATACAACCGAGGAACGTAAAAGAACTACCGGCAACTGTTACATGGTCGACGCTGGGGGATCGCAAGTTCTTACCTTCGGGAGAAACTCTGACGAAGAAATGACTCTTGGCCCTCTCTTTAAAGAATCCACCTCGGGAAAAGAGGAAGAACCGAAGACCTGTGAAAACATTCAGCTGCGCAATCGCACGCTGCCTGAAAAGAATCTCGGACCCACCAACCAGGCTTCAAACAAAAAGGATAAAGGAAAAGAAAAGGTCCCTGAGGACATCGCCCTAGAAGACCAAGTCATCAAAGAGTTGACAGCTAAGGACCCGCCAAAGAAAAACAAGGTGGACTACAACATTCTAGCACACTTGAGGAAGATACCCTCGCAGCTCAGCATTCTCGTTGCCCTTCTGCTATCCAAAGAGGAGAGAGATTCTTTGATCAAGGCACTACAAGAGCCCAAGCAATTTCAAGCTTTCCTTACCGAAGAAAAGATGAAAGACGAGCTGGAAGAAGTACACACAGCCGATATCACCTTCGGCGATGAAAATCTCCTCCTCGGGACGTGTGAGAATAACCGTCCCCTTTACGTCTCCGGATATTGTCATGATATCAAGATAGGCAAAATCCTGGTTGATAATGGATCCTCCGTCAATCTCCTCAATGTGAGAGTGTTGAAGGAAATCTGCATGAGCATTCAGCACCTCGCTCATGATAAAATCACTATCTCCGGATTTGACTCCCAGTCATCACGGACGCTTGGGTCTGTAATATTGACACTACGCTTTGGGCTGCTTGTCATGGACATCAAGTTTCATGTCATTGACACCAAGACTTGCTACAACGCTTTGCTCGGTAGGCCTTGGTTACACGAGTACAACATCATCCCTTCTACACAACATCAGTGTATGAAGTATTTCAAGGATGGTTTCGAGTACACTGTGACGGGGGAGTTGAACCCATTCTCCGTGAATGAAGTCCGAAAGTACAAAGATGCAAAATACTTCTTACCGGATTTTGATGACACGAAAAGATGTCACAAACCGAAGAATAAAGCCATCATAACTATTCCGGTCTTCGGGAGCGATACCGAGGAGGAAGAAGAGATAGTTTATTTAGGGCCGTCCCAATGCAACAAGCCTGGACCGTCCATCCCTATGTTGATCTTCGGCAGCGACTCGGAAGATGAAGTTAATGTTGTATTTTCTGTTCGACCAACAAACCGAGGAACATTAGGAACATCTAGTGTGTTTTGGCACTTTTGATCCCAGACGAACGGGGTCCCCTTTTTCATCAGACGACTGTAGGGATGGCATTTTCCGGAGAGGTTGGCTATGAACCGCCGTATATATGCGATCTTTCCTTAAAGAGATCATAATTGTTTAAGAGTTCTTGGCGTGGGCATTTCCCTAATCGCCTTGACCTTTGAGGATTGATTTCGATACCCCAGTGCCGTATGATGAATCCTAGGAATTTTCCTGAGGAGACTCCAAACGCGCATTTTATAGAATTCATCTTCAGATTATACTTCCGAAGACGTTGGTATATTACGTTTAGATGTTCCTAATGTTCCTCGTGCGATTTTCTTTTCACCACGAGGTCGTCGATATAGCATTCGACAATCTCATGGGTGAGGCCATCGAAGATCTTTGTCATGCCCTCTGGTAGGTGGCGCCCAGTGTTCTTCAAACCGAAGGGCATCATTTTATAGTAGAATATGCCAAGCAGAGTCCGGAAGGCGGTATGCTTTTGGTCTTCAGGATGCATTTTTATTTGATTATATCCTGAAGATCCATCCATTATGGATAAATCCTCATGGGTAGACGTGTTATCGATCATCAGGTCAGTAATAGGTACTGAGTAGTTATCTTTCGGGCAAGCTTTGTTGAGGTCCTGAAAGTCAACGCAGATGCGTACCGTCCCATTTTTCTTCATTACAAGAATGATGTTAGCGATCCAATCAGGATATTGGACTTATTGGATAAAGCCATAGTCGATTAGTTTCTTGACTTCAGCATTGATACTCATCTCGAGTTCGAGTTGCATCCTTCTGGGCGCCTGTTTGACTGGCTTGATGTCCGGCGATATATCCAGTTTATGTATCGCTACTTTTGGATCTAGGCCCAGTATCTCGGAATAGTTCCATACGAAGCAGTATTTATATTGCATGGACACGTCTTTTAGCATGGCCACTTGTTTTTAGATAATAGCTCACTGACGAACATTGGCATCAGATCATTTTCCATCTCTAAGTCAATTTTCCTTTGGTTGTCCGCCGTAGTGTGTATCCCATCTTCTAGCTCTTTTGGTGCTGGTGGAAACTCTAAGATCATCTCATCCTCATCCTCATCTACAAAGCACCTGAAGAGGTCATCCATATTCTCGTTCCCTCCCACCTTTGAGAGTGTTATCACATAGCAGGTACGAGTTCGCTTCCATTCTTGATGTTGAGCTGGTCTTATCATCGTGGTATAGGTCCTCTTTGGCTCATGCTTTTGCACCGGAGTTACCTTCCAGCTGTCGGATAAAGCGAACCTGCCTTATTGATACTGGTCATCTACCCAGTCATTGAAGGTGAAGCAGTCTTCAAGGGCATGGCCTATTACTCAGTGATAGGAGAAATAATCCGGATGATGGACCTCGTTTATTTATTCGGGGTGCCGAGATTCCAGGAGCATCACCATTTGGTGCTTCATGACACGGTTGAATATTTTCCATGTCTTATTTTGAGGGAAAGATTATTTCTGACCCATCTTCTTTAT
This sequence comes from Agapanthus africanus, assembly GCA_030015575.1. Taxonomy (NCBI): domain Eukaryota; kingdom Viridiplantae; phylum Streptophyta; class Magnoliopsida; order Asparagales; family Amaryllidaceae; genus Agapanthus; species Agapanthus africanus. The sequence continues at coordinate 758,064,219 of CM057337.1, read as the reverse complement.
AAAGGACGGGTTCCAACCGAGTTTTTCTCGATTGCATGGTGCCTTGGATCCACTTTGCTGTTTTCGATCGTTGTTTGTGTTCTTCGCCTTGTTTTCGCCTCTATTTCAGGATTTTCCACTTTCGCGAGGACATACAGCGGGTCGGGGATGAAGAGCATTGTATTCTTCCTTCTCCGCAGATTGCTAATTGAGACACTACGTCCTGACCTTTTCATAAATGGTCATTTCACGGCTGTGATTGTCCCGACTCTTTTGATAAGCTTCTTTTATTAGCTTATCTATTCGATCTTCGAGTGACGAACTCAGCATTCTTAGAGCGGAATTTCGCTCCTTTTCAGCGTCACAGCTATTTGGAAGAGTGTTTTTCCCCTTCTCTGGAGCTGTTTATGACACGACAACGGTGGAATCGCTCCTGTTTCTTGGATCGAATGTATCCGAGCCCTGTTGTCTCCATCTTCCCGTTGGGCATCTTTCGCTGGGTCCCAGAGATATCCCAAATCTTCTTATAGAATTGGGCTTGTCGAACAGTTTGTTTGAGGGGTACACATTGGCATTTTAATAGCATTTTCAATCCTTCCGCGTAATATCTTGGCAGACGGATTGATTGAAGCCTGTCGAGTGCAAAATCGGCACCTTGCCAGACTTCTTTTTCTACTTTGGTCTCCATAGATTGGTAGAAGAGGATCACCTTTTCACCTCTTCACCTGGGAGGCATGTAGAAAGTTTGTAGTTCCTGTAGCTGTATGTATTGAGCACATCAAGTTCTTTGTAATGCCGAGACGGAGCCACTATGATTTGCAGACTCTAATCTGCTTCGGCGAAGGTTTGTGTTGACGGGCAGATGGAGAATACTACGTTGGCCTCGTCCTCAGAGTCGCTGCCAAAGAACGGAATATGAGTAGATGGTCCAGGCTTATTATTTTCTTTTTGGGGTTGTCCCGAGTAGATTATTTCTTCATCATTATCGGTATCGCTCCCAAAGACCGGGATGGTGGTGACGGACTTCTGTTTATCTTTCGGTTTATGACACCTTTCCGTATCCTCTAAGTCTAGTAGGATGTACTTTGTGTCTTCATATTTTCGGACATCATTTACAGAGAACGGATTTAGTTCCCCTGTAACGGTGTACTCCAGGACGTCTTTGAAATACTTCATACACTGATTTGTGTAGAAGGGATGACGTTGTATTTGTGTAACCAAGGTATGCCGAGCAGAGCGTTATAGCAAGTCTTGGCATCAATGACATAAAATTTGATATCAGTGACGAGCAACCCGAAGCATAATGTCGGTATTACGGACCCAAGCATCCGTGAAGACTGTGAGTCAAACCCGGAGATAGTAATTTTGTTTCGAGCCAGGTGTTGAACGATCATGCAAATTTCCTTCAGCACCCTCATGTTGAAAAGGTTGACGTAGAATCCGTTATCGACAAGGATTTTCCCTATCTTGATGTCGTGGCAATACCCGGTGATGTATAATGGGTGATTATGTTCGCACGTACCGAGAAGGAGATCTTCATCGCTGAATGTAATGTCAGCCGTGTGGACCTCTGTCAGTTCATCTTTCATCTTCTCTTTCATGAAGAGAGCTTGGAACTGATCGGGCTCTCGTAATGACTTGATCAAAGAATCTCGTACCTCTTTGGACAGGAGGAGAGCATCCAATATGCTCAGTTGTGAGGGTATTTTCCACAAATGTGCTAAAACATTGTAATCCATCTTGTTTTTCCTAGGCGGGTCCCTCGCTGCAAGCTCTTTGATAACTCCATCATCGATGGCAATTTCTTCAGGGCTTTTTTCTTTCCCTTTGTCTTTTTTGTTCGAACCTTTTTTTATAGGTCCGAGGTTCTTCTCAGGTAGCGTGCGGTTATGCAGCTGAATATTTTCGCAGTTCTTCTCTTCCTCTTCTTTTTCAGAGGTGGAGTCTTCGAAAAGAGGGCTGAGGGGTATTTCGTCTTCAGAGTTGCTCCCAAAGGTAGGAATTTAGGGATTTTCCCCTGCCGAACTTGTACCAACCATATGACAGTTGCCAGTCGTTTCTTCATGCGCATCTGTCGCACTGTTTTTCGTCGACGAGGTTCTCGCTTCATCCTCTTGAAGTGTTTTTGAAGGGCAACGTATCCTTTCCACCACTTCTTGAAGGCGCTGCATTCCTCGGTGGGATGGGTAACCTTCCGATGATATAGGTAGTAGTTTGGATGTGAATCCTCTCTTTCAAGGCATATGGCCCCGTGAGTGTTTTCTACGAAAGGTAGCAGCTTCATTCCCATGGACAGGGCTTTGGTGAACCGCTTCTCTGTTTTGATCCTGCTCTAGTTTTTCACAGGTATGCTTTGGTTTGTTTGGATTACTTTATAACTCATCCTTGCCGAAGCTTCTTTATCCTGATGCTGACGCGTAGCCTTTTCGTATATGACTGTTTTGCGTTCTCGGTCAACATTGCTTTTTTGGAAGGCTTCGTTTAACAACCTATCGAACAGGTCTTCTGGCAGTTCCGGGGTTTTTAGCGCCGATTCTGCCCCGGTTCCTCTGCGTTGCTTTCTGACGCCGAGGGAGTTTCTTCGTCATTTAACGACGAATGGAAGACCATGTGGCAACTTGCTATATAGTCTTTGGTTTCTTCGGATGAGTCATTTTCCTCATCGTTGTCACTATCTTCGTTTTCAAGAATATGCTTGAGAAACTCTTCGAGAGTGACCGGTGTCCGCCTTCTGGCTGTACTCCTCCAGTGCATCAATGTATTTTTGCAGGTCTGTGCGCTTATCGTCATACTCAGCAGGCTGCACAGGCTTCTTTGCTTTCTTCTTTTTCGTTGAAGACTTTGAAGGCTTGTCTTCGGGATTTTGCCCCTTTTCAACAACTTTCGGCACGGGACATGGTTTCAACATCCCTTCGATGATTTCGAGTTCAAGCGGGCTTTTCCACCTGACTGCCGGACATGCCTATAGATCCATCAGCATTCTTTTGGTTTTTGCAGAAAGAACGACTTCCCACGGAATTTCTTCCACGAGTGAGCATGATTCCCCCGGTGCATCCACCTTTTTGGGAGTGTGTTTCTGGGGTGGATTTACCCTCCAGTTATCATACAGCGTGAATTTCCCCTGTTGATACTGGTTTTTGACCCAGTTCTTGAAGACGTAGCAATCTTCAATTTGGTAGCTCACCATTCTGTGATAGGAACAGTAATTAGGGTTATTGACGTCGCCGGGTTACGGTGGACGCCGCGGGTCTGGCAACGTTATGATTTTGTTACGCACTGCCAACTCAAACAGTCTCCCCGTCTTGTCACGGGGAAACGAGTAAGTATGCCCTAATCTTTCCTCTAAGGATGGGCGCGTACGCGCGTTGTTTTGGCGAACAGCCGGTTTTGGGCTACTCGGTTGTTATTGCGTATTGGCAAAGAAGGCTGCTTTCCCTTTACCTTTAGCATTTCGAGGGTCCTTATTTGAGTAGGAAGGCCCGTGGCCCATTTGGTCCATTTAGGCCAGTTTATCGATCAGAGCTTGGAAGGTTGTGGGATTAAACCATAGGTTCCGATGAACTTTCCCATGGTAGGAGATTCTTCAATGTGCTATTCGCACTTAAACCATAGGTTCCGCCACCGGATCACATATTGGACCCAGGTTTATCCCTGGAATTGATTAACGCCGTGATCAGGGTGCGCTCGCTCCCGCTGGCGAAACGCTGTGTGAACAGCAGTTCCATCTCTGTGAATGTCTTTAAGAAGTCATTTGGGAGCTCCGAATACCATTCAAAGATTGTCTCTGATAGGCTGCCAATGAACTGGTGAAGCAACAGTTTGTTGTCGCCTCCAGTGTTGCCACACAGAGCTCTGAACTGCACGATGTGCTGGTGTGGGTTGCCTGTCCCTTTGTACACATAGAACTTGGGGATCGTATATCCCGGCTGGTATTTGATTTGGTCATACTAGCCCGGATATGGTCGCCCAGTTCTAGCAATTTGGCCAGCAGCTTCATTAGCTTGATATGCTCGTATTTGTTGAGCAATATAATCATCAAGACAGCCTTGGAAATCGTTTCCTCTTCGGCCACTAATAAGACCGGAAGAGGGTTTGATGTTTCCCCTCTGTCATCGTAGATGATTATCGATGGATCTTCGACTGGGGGTTCTTGCTGGATCATCATTCCAACCATGTCTTGGAACAAAAGCGCCATCTGCTTTATATTAGCAGCTTGTTCTGTGGTCTCTTTGTCTTTTCTTTGAAGCACCCTCCGCAAAAACTCTGTATCGGTCTCCTGCACTTGGTGCTGTTCACTTGTTGGATCCGAACTTTTTTCTGTCCGGAATTGCTGCTATTTTGGTCAGCATTTTCTGGATCTTTCGTTGTTGCTCCTGAGCCCTGGTTAGCGACCGAGTTTGCGGTCGATGAACTACGGAAGCACGGCTTTCTTCTTTCCCTGAAGCCATGTAGACCGTATGCACGATCATGCTCCCAGACTTGGGGTGTTTGGGTCCATCGCCTTTGGAATTTGCCACAAGCGGTAGGATTTTTTCCGGCCTCATCTTTTTGTGATAGGTCGAAGTTGAAAGAGCCGTTATGATAGGCACCTATATAGAAGAAGTCCATCGCTGTATGATAGAGGGATGGTCTTCCTCTTGCCGAGCCTTCAATTTCTTCGGCCGGTAAGAGTAGTTTTGATCAATTACAGAGTCCTGGACTTTTCGTCAGACCTTATGAATTTGTGAGGAGAGCCACTGGTAGGGGCGCTCCGGCTTTGCCTGCACAGTAACCTCAGCAGGTAGGGGAGATTTCTTCAGCACCGCCGTTGGAGAGTTCTTTCGCACCATCCTAAGAGGCTCAAAGCTGTTCCCGGTTGGAACAGCAGCGCCAGCTTCCATCATTGGAGCTAGCGTTGTAAGTCCAGAGGGGGGGTTGCCCCCAGCTTTTCTCACTCGGCTTCAGTTACTACGTCGAGCGTGTCTTGCGGCAGGGACCGCCTCAGTTTTGAAAGCGGTTTTGTCGTGCGCCCGGCTCTGCTCAGGAGCTGCTATGGGTGCCAGCCTATTGAAGACCGACGTCCTGATTGAAGTTTGGGGAGTGCCAGCCAATCTTTTAAAGACCGACTTTCTGATAGGGGAAGCGCTTTTGATGGCTTTGCCCGTAGCAGGAGTTGGGAGGGCTATCCGTTTTGGGGCAGCCCCTTCGGCTATTACGAGCCTCTTCGCGGGCTTGTTTGAGCTTTGGCTCATCCTGTTGAAGAATAAGACACCATATTTGGACGGCCCGTTGAGAGGGGCCGTTATGGTTGCAAGTCGATCGAAGACCGACTTTCGAGGAACTTCTTCTTGCGGCGCTGAGGCACCGAAACTCACGGGTGGAAGCATGGTCCCAAAGAACAATCCCATAGTTGCTTGCGTAACTTTCCCCACCGACATTGAGAAAATGGAGGCCGCGTTGGGCCCATAGGTCACTCCTCCAGTTGGGGTGGAGCGCGAGTTGTTGTTGCAAGAGGTGCAACTGGAAGCTATCGATTTTCTGCACAGGAGAAAGACACCAAATTTTAGTACCTCAAATCCAAGGAAAACCATAGCGAACCATGATTTTGTTCACAAAACATGACACAAGAAGTGTGGAGTGGAAAGAGAAAAAGGTCCTACCGGACGTGCCATAATCTGTTCACCGCCAAAAACAGAGACGAACCAGGATGGATTGTCTTGCCTGAGTTTGGAGGCAGATGCTATTTGGATTTATCCATCCATTTCTCTGAAAATACCAAATTGATTTATGGTACCATATACCGGAGGTTTGGATAGATGTGGCCGTGTAGCAGACTTCATCAAATTCCCCCTTATTTTATAAGGGTTTTTTGATTGTGGGGACGCTCTTCCCCGCATGCTTAAGCCCCTGCAGTTAATTACGTTACCGCATTGCGATAACCACTTTCTCCTGTTTCAGTAGTTCACTTCGTATCGTGTGTGTGTTTTGTTGGTTTTGGTTTCCCGTGGATTGTATACGGGGAGTAGTTTATGTCTTCATCCATAGGGGGCGGATTAGTCCAAATCCGTATATTTTAGATTTGGATTTGGTTTATTTAAGGACCATTAATCTGATTTAAGATTAAGATCGACTTAAACATATGAGCATTTGAGCCCAATTATTTTAGTTTAAGGACATCGAGGTCCATTTTGGTCCAAAATTCCCATTTTGGGGACGAATGCTAGTTTAAGGACGTTTCGGTCCCTTATCGCCATTTTTGAGGTGCATATTGTTGGTATTTCTTAGCACGACTACTAGGTTTCTAGAGGCATCGAGTATGAAATTTAAAAAAATATAGTGTGCTAAGTAATACAAACCTTGAATCGAACTAGAGAATTAGGGTTTTATTGCATATAAACAAACTTTACACTAAGTTAATTAGGAATACAACCTTTATAGACCGATCCTTCACTTCTAAGCTCCAAGTAGTAGTCCTTTAGCTCCAAGTAGTGGTCCCCCAAACTCTTCTTAGGCTCCTTTAGGCGAAAGGAACAAGCTTTCTTAAGGATCTTCGAGGCTGAAGATGATCTACCTTGAGGAATCTCTAACTCAAGCTACCTCTTCACAAATTGAGTCTTCGAGGCTGAAGATGATCTACCTTGAGGAATCTCTAACTCAAGCTACCTCTTCACAAATTGAGTCTTCGAGGCTGAAGATGATCTACCTTGAGGAATCTCTAACTCAAGCTACCTCTTCACTAATTGAGGAATTAGTGAAGTAATAAATGGCTAGTTTGGTATAGATTGATGAAGTGGGTATTTTGCTCACTTTAGAATTATTTTTCCCTCTTTCTTTCTTCACCTCATCAAAAGCTAGAGAAGAAAAATGAGACGAAGAAGATGATCAAGTGATGAACCATGGTGAAAAAATATCTCAAAAGATATTTATAGAGACTTAACCATAACTAAAGATAATGGTTGGATTAATAAATATCTAGAGTAAAAAAAAATTAGTGGACTAAGTCAAGGCTTCTACTTGCTTCCACAAGCATCTTTAGCCACGCCAATTTCCACCTAATTAGATTTTTCCCTTAATAATTAATCACCCAAATTATCTTTAGTTTGGTGTGAGTCTCATACACCCATGTCTAATGTATCATCTAGCATGACACAATAGTAAAAACATTAATATATATCTCATATATATTTATATATATTTGTAGAAAATAAATTCTTAAGTGAGATAATATTAGTTAATATATATTAATATATCAAATATATAATTATATATTAAATAATTAAATCAACACTTGATTTAATAATCCGGTTATATCACATACAACCGACTATAATCATTTATATGAATATCAAATATACATATAACAAATTATTGAATCAACACTTGATTCAATAATCTGGTTATATCACATAAACTATATTGCGAGATTAGAATACTGTATCACATACAAGTATTAATCTCGGTCCCACACATATCACATATATGCCCTACTTCGTTTCGCTTGAGCTGCGAAAGCTCTGTGTAGGACTCTAAAGACTCGTTAATATGCCAGCAGTAGCTAATGATCATATCAGTCACCCACAAGCGATGTAATGACTACTTAGGTATTGAGCGATCAGAAGATCAACAACCAAGCTTGTCCAAACTCCTGCAAAGCCTATAAGTAACACTACCGTACAACCCGCTCTCTTCGTCTAATATGTTGCATATCGAGTCTAGGGGTGGTAAACGTCAGACCCCAATAATAAGTCATGTCGATATGAGGCTCATAACGGGTCGAGAAACTACTGATAACACTTACCAGTAAATCTTATCATCAGCCCTGGCTAGGGACTTCCTGTTATAGCCAATCGAGCATAGCGCAACATCAACTCCCAATACCGGGAGAGACGAAACCCCTCCTATCGCTCATTACCTCCATGTGACTCGGAAATGTATCCAAAATCCACATGTTTGCACGACTCCTTTGAGCCGTGGTAGGGAGGAAATCAAAGCACAGTGGAGCCACACAAGACTCTATGACGATCTCAGGTCTACAGACTAACATGTACCAGTGTCACTAGAGAACTGCTATCTGACGATAGGTATATTGGGGTCAAAATTTGCACCCCTAGTTGACCAAGTCAAAGTCAAGGTCAACCCCAAGCCAGGTGGGCCCAAGCCCAGATCAAGTGGGCTCATGCCTGAGTCCAGGACGAACATGAAGCGGCCGGCCCTCCCCATGCCGAAATAAAAATCATGTAACAAATAATTTTCATGTAATTTTTTGTGCATGAATGTATGCAAAATGGGCATAAAGCCAATATTTTGTAAGCTCGTGGCTTATGTGCAAAAAGAAATAGCACATGAGGCATGAGATGGGCAAAATGCCATTTTGTAAAACCCAATGGGCTATATGTAAATTTGTAAGCCTATATAAGGCAACATGATGATGAATAAAGCATAGACTTTTCATTCTATCAAAAATCTAGGGTTCTTTGTGCCTCCTTCTCCTTCCTCAAGGTTCTAAACCTTCTCCTTTTTTTTGAATTAAATTAAGAGTTTTACTCTTCCTTTTCCAAAACTAAATAGTTTTTCACCACAAAACCCACAAAGGGGAGCTCAGATCTTCTATTAGATCTTAAAAAGGGGGAGACTTTTAAGTCTCACCCCTTTTTCTCCAAGATCCAGCCAATCAAGAGCAGGAAGAAGGAGACCCATCTCCAAAAATCCAACTTTGGACAAAATCCCAGTCAAGAGAAGATCCAAGACTCAAGAGAGAAGAACCTCTGAAGATTTTTAGAGAGTTCAACTCCAAGACCCAAATCCTCAAAGGAGTTTAACTCCTAGTCCAGATCCTTAAGAGTTTGACTCTAAATCTAAATCTTTTGGAGTTTAACTCCTCCTCGTTTTGGAGTCTAACCCCTATTTCTGGGGTAAAATCCCCTCCTTTCGCTAGTGCCCAAAGCGCTAGCGCCCGAGCGCCTAGAGCGCTAGCGTCCGAGTGCCCACGTGCCGGGTACGTGAGGCGCTAGCGCCCGAGCGCCAACGTGTCGGGCACGTGAGGCGCTAGCGCCCAAAACGCTAGCGCCCTAGCGTCCAAAGCGCTAGCACCCAAAGCGCTAGCGCCCGAGCGCCCACGTGCCGGGCACGTGAGGCGCGCCCAAAGCGCTAGCGCCCGAGCGCCCACGTGCCGGGCACGTGAGGCGCTAACGCCCAAAGCGCTAGCGCCCGAGCGTCCATAGCGCTAGCGCTCGAGCGCCTACGTACCGGGTACGTGAGGCGCCCGCGCTCAAAGCGCCAGCGCCCAAGCGCCTAGCCCTAACCCAAGCGCTGGCGCTCACGCGTCCTTTAGACGCCATCCCCCCCCCATTTTACACACACTCCACGCTAGAAATACTCCCCCCCGTTAGAAACTCTGAGGGACCCCCGTAAAAAACTCTGCGGGGCACCCGATATTTCCAAAACCCCTTCAAAACACAACACTGCACATTGAGTTCGCATGACCTGTTTGACCCGTCAATCGGAGGTTCTCTCGCTCCAAAGGAGAGGGGTAATTAACGGCAGCTTAGTTCGCGGCTGCCTGAGATTCGGATCCCCACAATCAATAAACCCCAGCCTACCCTAGGCAGGGGAAATCTGTAATGTGCCTGACAAGTGCATGCATATTCCCATCTCAATGGGGTGACGAAAAACACCCTACAAATTCTGGCACGCCCGGTGGGACCTATCTCTCCTCCCATATTTCGGGTTAAATATCCATGCGAACTCAATCAATATACACATCTATATTTATACTAAAATAATGCTCTTTCATGCAGGTTTTCAAGCAATCACTTTTCAACAATGTCTCCAATGATGAACTCAGCTCTCAGCATGGCTCCCATCTCCTACACGATGAAGATGGATATCAGGACGGTACTTCCGGACAGTCTCGGGCGACAGTGGGAAGAGCCGCCGCTACCATTTGGCTCTATTCTGTACATGCCAGCTAACGCCGTCACTGCTCCTCAAGCTCCGGTAACAGACAAACCGGCCTCGAAAGGCAAGAGGCCAAATGTGGTGATCTCGAGGGCACCACTACCCAAACGCAAGTCGGTGTCTGAACGATTTTCCTTGGCCCCAGCTGGGGGCAAGGCCATCAACACCAACAAAGCAACAAGGCATCTCAGGCAAGCTCCAGCGGCGCCCCTGACAACAACACAATTGGGTATCTTCTCTAAGCTCCCCGTTAACCGGCTTACGATGGCTTCCTGGATGACGGATGCCCGCCAAGCCCTCAAAATTGAGAAGCTAAAATAAAAAAGGCTCAGGTACAGAGCCAACAAAAGGGCTAGGGCTCCTGCTAGGCTGAACTTCATGAGGTTCGAGGAACATGGTTACCCCGTCAAAGATAAAGAGATGGCTGGATTTGTAGTCCACACTGTCTATATGGTGGGCACGCGCAGCAAGAGTAAGGACAGGGCCACCACATCTCAAATCCAACCTGGTGTGAATATAGCTGTCACTTCTCAAGACCAGCATCCTTCGGAGGGTGATGAAAATCCTCCCAGTGAGGCTGATAGGCAGAGAGAGCCCTCAGTTCACGAGGAGTTGGGCTCGGAAAGTGAAGAGGAGCCAATCCTATGTCCCAAGAACGCAGAGCAGCAACTTCTCCAAGAGCTCCGAAAACAACTCAGAAGCAAAGACAAGGAGAAGGCCAAGCTCAACTCAAAAATTGACGACTTGACAAACATCGTCTTACAGCTCACAGCCCAACTTGCCTCTCAGCCGCCCAATCAGGCGCAGGGCTCTGCTCATGAACCGGGAAACAGTGTCCCGAGACAGCCGACGCCTATTCCCTCAAATCCAAAAGTGGGCGGACCGCATGAAAATCAGTCGCATCCTATCTTGGGAAATGTCTTGGCTACCGATGACAGTAGCCCGCTAACTCAAGAGCAAATCATGGATTTGATTGCCAAAAAAGTCAAAACATTGGTAGCTGAAGCCGAAGCGCAAAAAGATGTTAGCAGTAGCAGGAGACCATATCCTGCTCAGTATGATCTGGTAGAATTTCCCAACGGCTATATCATCCCTAAATTCGAAAGATTTGATGGGTCGGGAAATCCTAATCAGCACATCACCCACTTCAAAGCCTCATGCGGGAATACTGGGGGTAATGATGCGCTTCTCCTCCGCCAGTTCGTTAATAGCCTGACCAAAGTCGCTTTCGACTGGTACGCGAGCATACCGGATGGCTCCATTACTACTTTCATCCAAATGGAATTTTTGTTTCGACAAAGGTTCATGAGTGTCAGTGATAAGATCACCATTGCCGATCTCGTAAGGACCAAGCCAAAGAACAATGAAAGCGGCATGGATTTTATAATCCAATGGCGCAATCTCTCCGTCAAATATGAACCGCCGATAGAGCAAGACCAATCTGTCAGTCTCCTTGTCGGAAATCTCAACAATTGGATGGCCCTGTTTCTATGCACCGCGGGTCTCAAAACATTCCAGGAGCTGACTGGGAAAGTTCAGATGCTGGAGCGCTCAAAGTAGGAGTCCTCATCGTATTCCCAAAATAACAATAGGTCCTGGAGAAACCGAAAGGACGATAATCGCAAAAGCGGAAATTCCGACGATTCTGAATCTTTTGACGCTTCGGCTAACCGAAATAAGCAAGGGATGAGCGGGCCTAATGCCAACCAGCCTCGGAAGCCAGTGTTCGGAGAGGGAGGAGAATCTCCACTGAAAAAGAAGCTGGATAAGGTCTATTCCTTTAGAAGGGACAAAGTCCGTAAAATATTCAAAGATGCCCTAAGGAATGGTCTACAACTGCCAGAGTCAAAAAGACCGCAGGAAGCGAATATGACCGACGACCCCAAATACTGCCCCTATCACAAAGTGATAGGTCATGCCAATGAGGACTGCTTCGTCTGCAAAGATTGGGTCGAAAAGCAATACAAGGCAGGAGAGATAGAACTGTCTAAAGGCGGGTTAACAAACAGTCCAGCTGCGACCGCCAATTTCATACAAATGGAGACCGAAGTTCTTCGTGAAACTGATTCTCTCAGACATATGCCTTTCTCTGAAAACAATAGACCACCACGTCATTAAACTGGGAGCAATCGACCTCTAAGTCGTTAAACTGGGAATGTAAAAAAAATGTGTAAATAAAAAAAAGGAATGTGTAAATAAATAAATAAAAAGAAAAGACGAAATTATGGGGCAACTTGCATTAAAAATCAGCCACTAAAATAAAGATGAAAAATAAAGCCGAAATGATAGGGCAACTGCGAATAAAATCCGAAATGATAAGGCAATCACGACCTTCGCGACAAGAAAAGCTGAAATGATAGAGCAATCGCGGTAAAACAAAAAAAACGAAAACGAAAAAAAAACAACGGCGAATGATGAGTCACTCCTGGTACCATATTCCAGTGCAGCGATGCAGACTCCAACCAAAATACAATTTCCAAAAATTCTTCCAGCCCTACGGTTAGTCCCCAAATTGCCTACCGTATACAATCCACGGGCTCAAATAATTCTCATCACACTCATGCCCCATTGCAATCACCAGTCCAGCGGCCGGTCTCCGCCCTTGGAATTATGCTCCATTGGGGAGACCCACTCATGTGTCCTCACGATACATGAGGAGAACAAAGCTTGCGAGATCCTTATGACTCGTAAGAAAACGCCTTTTTGGGATCCTTACGACTCACAAAGTAAAAACACACTTGGGGGTCCTCACGACTCCTAAGGAGAAAATGCACCTACGGGATCCTTACGACTCGTAGGGAGAAAATGCTTTTAAGGGACCCTTACGGCCCATAAAATTGAAAAGCCTTAGGTGATTGGGATCTAAACCTGTTTCCTAAGCCATCGCTTCCCAATAGGCAATGGCGAATGATGAGTCGCTCCTGGTACCATATTCCAGTGCAGCGATGCAGACGCCGGCTAAAATCCAAATCCCCAAATGGCGAATGATGAGTCGTTCCTGGTACCATATTCCAGTGCAGGGATGCAGACGCCAACCAAATTCCAAATCCCATAGCCCAACGGCGAATGATGAGTCACTCCTGGTGCCATATTCCAGCGCAGCGATGCAGACGCCAACAAAGTCCCGATATTTTTCCGGCCCTACGGTCTGGATCATAACATCCTGCAAAACCGTAGACAATCCACGGGCATAAAACGATCCCAATCTCTCCCAAGTCCTACCGGCGAGACCACATTCAAAGTCCCACCGGTGATGAAGATTCAAAAAAAAGGGTATGTCCACAAGCGAAATGGGCACGGATGAAAACCCGAAAGGGCTTCGTGAGTAAAAACAGCAGGACTGCCGGCGAGTTTGTGAAAACCCGAAAGGGCACAAACTCGTGAAAAAGAGATGAAATGCACTCGCAAAGTCCTCTCGACTTTGTGGGGAGAAAATTCCCGCGTGAGATCCTTACAACTCACAAAGGAAAAACATGCTTGGGAGTCCCCACGACTCCTAAGGAGAAAATACCCCTACGGGATCCTTTCGACTCGTAGGGAGAAAATGCTTTTATGGGACCCTTACGGCTCATAAAATTGAAAAGTCTTAGGTGATAGGGACCTAAACCTGTCTCCTAATCCATCGCTCCCCAACGGGCAATAGCAAATGATGATTCGCTCCTGGTACCATATTCCAGTGTAGCGATACTGATGCCGACCAAAAACCAAAATCCCCAAATTCTCTCATGGCAAATGATGATTCGCTTCTGGTACCATATTCCAGTGTAGCGATGCTGATGTCAACCCAAATCAAATCAAATCAACAATCTCTGTGTCGGAATCATGCTTCGTCTCAAAGTGTACCCCGTGTCGAAATCAAGCGTCGCCTCAGTGTATCTGCCTTCCCTGTCGGAATTATGCTTCGGCTCGGAATCAACCAACGACCTCCTCGTCGGAATTATGCTCCACCTCGGAATCAAGTCAACCAGCAAGCTCTGCGTCGAGTCATGTTTCGTCTCAGATTGTGCACCCCGTGTCGAAATTATGCTTCGTCTCGGAATCAAGTCAGCCAACAAGCTCTGCGTCGGAATCATGCTCCGTCTCAGAATGTACCCCGTGTCGAAATCATACTTCGCCTCGGAGTATTTGCCTTCCCTGTCGAAATTAAGCTTCGCCTGGGAATCAACCTCTGCATCAAAATTATGCTTCGGTCAGAATGTCTGCCGTTCGTCGGAATTATGCTTCGACCCTCTTGGAATCATGCTCCGCTCTTTGGAATTATGCTTCGACCCCCTTGGAATCATGCTCCGCTCTTCGGAATTATGCTTCGACTCCTTTGGAATCATGCTCTTCGGAATGATGCTTCGATCCCTAGAATCTTGCTCCGCTTTTCGGAATGATGCTCCAATCCCTGGAATCATGCTCCGCTCTTCAGAATGATGCTCCGATCCTTGGAATCATGCTCCGACTCTTCGGAATGATGCTCCGCAAATCGGAATTATACTCCGACTCATCGGAATGATGCTCCGACCCTGGAATTATGCTCCGCAAATCGGAATGATGCTCCGATCTCTGGGAATCATGCTCCCCGAGGGATGCTCCGCCCCCGGAATGATGTTCCACCTCGAAGTCCGGCTTCAAGGTCCATCAATTTCATGCACACAACTCAAATTTGCGGTGTGCATTTATTGATGGGGGCACTTTGTTGGGGTCAAAATTTGCACCCCTAGTTGACCAAGTCAAATCAAGGTCAACCCCAAGCCAGGTGGGCCCAAGCCCAGATCAAGTGGGCTCATTCCCGAGTCGAGACCGAACATGAAACGGCCAGCCCTCCCCATGCCAAAATAAAAATCATGTAACAAATAATTTTCATGTAATTATTTGTGCATGAATGTATGCAAAATGGGCATAAAGCCAATATTTTGGAAGCTCATGGTTTATATGCAAAAAGAAAGAGCACATAAGGCATGGGATGGGCAAAATGCCATTTTGTAAAGCCCAAGGGGCTATTTGTAAATTTGTAAGCCTATATAAGGCAACATGATGGTGAATAAAGCATAGACTTTTCATTCTCTCAAAAATCTAGGGTTCTTTATGCCTCCTTCTCCTTCCTCAAGGTTATAAACCTTCTCCTTTTTTTGAATTAAATTAAGAGTTTTACTCTTCCTTTTCCAAAACTAAATAGTTTTTCACCACAAAACCCACAAAGGGGAGCTCAGATCTTTCATTAGATCTCAAAAAGGGGGAGACTTTTAAGTCTCATCCCCTTTTCTCTAAGATCCGGCCGATCAAGAGGAGGAAGAAGGAGACCCATCTCCAAAAATCCAACTTTGGACAAAATCCCAGTCAAGAGAAGATCCAAGACTCAAGAGAGAAGAACCTCTGAATATTTTTAGGGAGTTCAACTCCAAGACCCAAATCCTCAAAGGAGTTTAACTCCTAGTCCAGATCCTTAAGAGTTTGACTCTAAATCTAAATCTTTTGGAGTTTAACTCCTCCTCGTTTTGGAGTCTAACTCCTATTTCTGGGGTAAAATCCCCTCCTTTCGCTAGCGCCCAAAGCGCTAGCGCCCGAGCGCCCAGAGCGCTAGCGTCCGAGTGCCACATGTGCCCGGCACTAACCCAAGCGCTAGCGTTAGCGCATCCTTTTCCCCCATTTTACACACACTCCATTCTAGCCCGCTATCCGGGTAGCGGGACCCCCGTAAAATACTCTGCATGGCCCCCGATATATCCAAAGCCCCTTCAAAACACAACACTGCACATTGAGTTCGCATGACCTGTTTGACCCGTCAATCGGAGGTTCTCTTGCTCCAAAGGCGAGGGGTAATTAACGGCAGCTTAGTCCGCGGCTGCCAGAGATTCGGATTCCCACAATCAATAAACCCCAGCCTACCCTAGGCAGGGGGAATCTGTAATGTGCCAGACAAGCGCGCTCATATTCCTATCTCAATGGGGTGACAAAAAATACCCTACAAGGTATAATACCATCTAGGCGTTCTCGGCGAGTCCTGTTCAGTGTACCCATTCTCCAATGAGCACCAGTGTACAATCTTTGATATCAAACACCAATAGCTGTGGGATCAACCATCGCCCCTTACAGGGTCAAGAAATGTATACATTAGTCTACTTAGTTTAGGGACATTTCAGTCTATTATTCATCTTGCGCGCATATGTATTTGTTACGTGGCGGAGTAGACGATGGTGACCTGGAATGCGCCCAAATTAAGACGCGGTCCGATTTAGGGTATGCACGTCAATTTGGAAGTGCATCAATATGTGACGAAAGGAGTTGTTGGTTGTCGGGACCCACCACCTCTCTAAAGACATTGTAGAGTTACAACGACATATATCAAAGGTATGGAAAGATGTACCCTTGAACCAAATCCCATATTTGAAGGAAAAGGGGGTTGTGGTGGATCTAAGAATCGTTGGTCGTATTTGAGACTAAGATTAGTTTAGAATATATGGGATGAATATTATTTTGGATATCATCAATGAAAGATCCCTATTCATGTTTGAGACTAAGATCAGTTTGGAAAATCATGAGTGATATGTGCTCGGTTGATTTAAAATCAAAGAGATTTAATCTTAGGAAACTTAGCCAATTTGGGATGAAATTGGGTTTCTATACTACCCAATAGTGTTAAACACTAAATATATGCAGTGCTCACGTGTATTTCACGTGGGGCGTTGGAGTAGCGCTGAGCACTGAGTTTTTTGGTGTTCACGTGTGAAACATGTGAGGCGCTTAGATATGGGCGCTGCCCAATCAGTGCTAAGCACTTTAGTCATTTTGACTGAATATAGAGTCCTAAGCACTTTGCATAGTACTCTCATGGGAAGGACGTGTGTGATGAGCATCGATTTCAGGTTTTGTTTGCTCATCCCACCTTTTTTGACATAAGTGCTAAGCACTTGGCTAGAGCTCACGTGTGAAGCACGTGAGATGCCAGCTTTTAGGTTTCCAAAAGTGTTTCACGTGTTGATTGATAGAGATTTGGCGTGCTTAGTTTTAATTACCACAATCAAGACAGTTTCACTTGGTAGCTAGCCGGATGAGTACGGGTCGGTCCACGGAGAGATGGGAATCTTTTTCTTAGTGTTTTAACGAGTTAAGTCCAAATTGTCCAGGTTTGTTGAAGATTAACTATATGCTAAATATATATAAAAAGAGCTTGTTAAGGTTAGGATTAGGTTAGTTTGAGTTAGGAGTCGCTCACTTCTTTCGTTACCACTCTTAATATCGATGTTACAGTAATCGGCAACAATGGAGATTATCACGACTAGGAAGGAAACATGCGAGTATAAGCTAGGCTTTCTAACGCTCAGTTCTTTCCTTTTGGTCCTTGTCCGTCCGTTCTTGGCTCTTAGCCATAACCTCCGGTCAATTCAACCACAACCGGTCTCACTTCGGTGTCACCGCTATCATGTAGAATAGGGTGCCGTAGGGAGCGGATTGTGGTTAAATTGACGGGAGTCCGAATCAAGATGTTGGACAAAGAAAAGAGTGAGAGAGATTTCCTTCTCTCAAACTTCCCTTCTCCTATCCTGACAAGTGAGAAACTACTCACCCATTATAAAGAAAAAGAAAATAAAACAACAAAAAAGAAGATAGAAAGAAATGAGTTAGAGAATCACAACTAGCTATTTGGGACCTCACTTGGGCAAGGATCACACTTGAGCATCATTGTTGTAAGGATAAAGGAAAAGAGAAAAAGAAAATAAACAAACAAACAAATAACAACAGCTATTTTAACAAAGAAAATTACAAGCAAAATATAAGAACACAATTATAAGACATGCATGTTAAAAGAACTCTTCTTTATTCATCATTCACTCAAAAAGCTCACTACAATATCAATGGAGAATAGATGAAGAAGAAGAGGAAGTTACAAATTATTATCCTAAATCCTAATACAACAAAAGCATCATTTACTTGGCTTGAAACTGGACAATTTATAGGCAGATATAAGAAACCCTAGAGCTAAAATCAGAGCCCAAATGAAGTTACAAAACTACCCCCAAAATATGATTCACTACTGAGTTGACTCAACCACGGAACCGCCACATAAGTGCCACATTGACCGCGGTTCCGCGGCCCTTTGGTTGAATTGTAGTGTCGTTTTTTCTGGGGTTTTCATGTTGCTTTTCCTCTCTGTTTAGTACACTTGGTTTCTCAGAATCACTTCATTATTCTCCCAGATTCTCAACAGTCCAAAAAGAAGAAAAGAATGTGGACTTTTGCCTTGATCTTCTTGAGCTCCACGTTATAAACTTGGTTTTTGTGCCACCTCCTTGTGCTTTGTGCATGAATGACCATTGATTGCCATTTTGTCCCGCGAACTGGTAGGCGGCATATGACGGATGGTGAGCGGAGACCCATATTTTTATCTGTTGTTGGCAGTTGTCCTGAATTTGTCGCGACTATTCTTGATTTTTATTGTTTAGAGCTGAGAACCTGTAACCTGCAATTATTTAGCAAATACGGATCAAAAGTACCTACCTATATGCAATGTGCTCAAGAATGGGCGGTATAAATGTGCAAAATTCTGATATGAACAAATACCCCCAAACTTATCTTTTGCTCGTCCCGAGCAAAGCCATTTTATTCATAAAAAGTCCTAACCTCACTTTCACAGGGAACGCGATTGCACTGAGCTCGTGCAACAAACCGTTAAACCTCTAGGTTGCCCTGGATGAGGAGTTTTGTCTCCTGGGGGTTTTCAGTGGATACTACACACAAAATCTGATCAAATTGGTCGTCGACTCTAATTCTACAGTTCAGCATTCTAGCAAGAAACTTTATCATCTTTAACTTAGAAATCATCATCCCTTATTCTTCACACTTCCTTTCCATTCAACTTAAGATCCTATACGTTTTTCCAGTTTATAAAGCTCTCAGCATCTCTTGAGTTTTCCATCTAAAACGCAATCTCAAATCCGGAATTTTTATCATCTCTATTGAAGATATAAGCCCAATTTTTCATTCCTATCTCTCCTCCAAACTCCGATCATATACCCCTACGTGTGTGTAAATATCACCCCTACACTTGGAAATTCAATTCAAGCTATAATATCATTGCCTTAATACCTAGCACTACTTCTTTATTAGTGGTAGACGGATTTGCTCATACATCTTTCATGCGACTATTACAGCTTCCTGAGGTATTAATTAGACGATTACTGAATGTGTGAGCATTAAAGCATAAATAACAGTTTCCAGGTCTTGTAGTTTTATTTTATTTTATTTTATTTTATTTATTTCAGGACCGGATATATTTTTCAATGATGCTCTTTTGGTGGTCTTTCATACTAGACTTTCAGGCAAGAGTATTTCTAGGTATCCACTACTATCCCAAGTTTCAAGGTGTGTATATGTGCGATTTGTAGGGTATATATTTTCAGAATTTGGACTTAAGATTCGGAATTATTTTTCAGACTTACTCTTCAAATAGTGCTTTCAATACTCTTCCCTCATTTCAACTTAGCCTAAGAACTGAACTCAAAATTGCTTATTTCTAAATAAACTGCAAGGACGTATATTTTCTACAGTTATACTTCAAGGAAGCTTATTTTTAGGGTTTTTAATTTACTAAGTTTAGGATTTAGTTTTTTCTAACTTATCAATCGTCATGTCGAACTTGAGTTGACAATGGCCAATATTGAAAATTTTCATTTTTTTTCATTTTTTTATAGGATAATAATGCAATGCAGAAAAATGCGATGCGGAATTTAAATATGCAAAGTAAAAGAACAAATATTTACATAAAAAAAATGTGCAGATGCAGAATGCAATGATAACTATTGACAATAAAACCCCACCCCCAAACTGACTAACAGCAGTGCCCTCACTGCTGTGTACGGCGTCTCCTAGACGTGGCATCACTCGTTCCGGCTTCACTCCTGTCCGTTCCACGACCCCTCGATCTTGCTCTTTCCTTTTGTGCCAGCAGGGTAGACATTCTCTGTTCAAGACTCGTCAAACGCTGATCAAAATTTGTTAGCATCCCCAACACTCTCTCTACCCCTATGGGTAGGTCGTAGCAAGCATGCTTGCGCGGCGGGGTTAGCTCTTCATCGCTCGCTGTGGAACTCGAGCTGGGCATCTTCGCCATCACATGTTCGGCCGGCTTGGTGCACGACCATAACCTATTGAGTTTCGTGTATGATGTGGAGATACCCTCAAGAAGGGGTTGAATGGGAACCCCACCATGCATGAAAACATCGAATCCCTCAACAGAAAGGAAATAGCGACACAATTGTATCACTAACATTGGACATAGGTAATTAGTTTCCCCCCTGCCAGCGCTAATCGAGTGTAAAAGCACAGTACACATGTCATAGCTAGGGTTCTTCATCATTAATATTTACACAATGTGTAGGGATGGGGTGAAAAAGGAGGTGTTATGCGAACTTCCAAAGATATTGTTTTGTGCCCAATGGCACACGGTTAATATGTTCGCATACAGCATTCAAGCTTGAATGCCCTTCCTAGGTTTCCTAGAACAATCATCACCCATTAACGGCATGTAATTCTCAAAGCGGAGGGGTTGATCGTGTACGGGGATATAAGGTATCAAAGTGACTTCATGAATGGAGTTCCTATTTATAACAATTTCCCGATCCCTCCACAACAAGCGTATAAACCCGTATTTTGCTAAACAACCCTCCTCCATACTTTCAAAGAAACACGCAACGAGATCCGGAATCGCGAACGCGTTTGGATGGTTATACAACAGGAAATTCCATCCGCGTTTCCGGATCTCATCACCAAAATAGCTACCATAAACGTCATGGGTAAATAATTGGAAGAAATCACGTTCAAATTGAAATGTAGGAGCCATGGACAGAAAATGCAGAATTATTAAATTTACAGAGAGGATATTAGAGAAGCAAACCTCCTCTGAAAATTTCAGAGGGAGAAGCGGCTGAACGGCGGCGGTTAGGTGGTGGAAGAGGCGTTCGGCAGCGGTTCCGCGGCGGATGAGGGCGATCGTCTTTGGAAATTACAGCGGCGGCTAGGGTATTGTGTGAGGGTTAGAATGAGGGCTCGGGAGTTACAGAAAAAGATATAGGGTGTATTTATAGGGGCGGTTAATAAAAGGGGTTTATTTGTACAAAAGTCCTCTCAAAAAGAAGAAATTATTTATTAAAAAGAAAATTATTTTTATTTTTTTTTATAGATAGAACTGAATATTTACAAAAGCACCTCCTTTCTTTTTTTATTCATATATTTTTTTATTACAAATGGGAATTTCACCAGGCAAGAAATATCCCGACAAAAAAAAACAAAATGGATATACACCGGACAAGAATATCCATTATATATATACAAGATGGTATATACATACTCCCAAACTTATTTGAAATGGTGTTTCCACTGTTTATGGATGGATAACCGAAGTTTGGTAGTAAGCGGAGGAAGATTAGTCAATGTAAACCGGCTCCTGCAACATCAGGAGCTCCTCCGAAGGTTCTGTGGTGAGGAACGGTTTTACCCTGTGTTCATTCACTTTGAATAGTGAACCGTCCTCTGGATTCTCTAAATCCATCGCGCCGTGCAAGTATACACTCCGCACAAAAAAGGGTCCTTTCCAGCTAGATCGAAGTTTATCGGGATGGAAATGGAGTCGGGTGTCGTAAAGAAGTACCTGTTGTCCAAGCATGAAGGTTTTGCGCGTAAGGTGTTTATCATGAAATACCTTCATTCAGTTCTTTATAACAACCGCGTTTTCATAAGCTTCATCCCGAAACTCGTTCAGTTCGTTGAGTTGCATCTTCCGATAGCTGCCCGAATCTTCAAGGTTTAGGTTCAGCTCTTTGATCGTCCAAAATGCGCGATGCTCGATTTCCACAGGAAGGTGGAAAGCCTTTCCATACACAAGCTGATAGGGAGACATTCCAAAATCAGTCTTGTATGCAGTGCGGAATGCCCAAAGGGCATCAGTTAGTTTCAAAGACCAATTTTTACGGTTCTTGGAAACCGTTTCTCCAAAATCTGCTTGATTTGACGATTTGAAAATTCGGCTTGCCCAAATGTTTGGGGGTGGTAGGGCGTGGATAGCTTATGATTAATTGAGTATTTCTGCATCAAGGCCTTGAAAGACCTATTACAGAAATGTGTCCCATTATCGCTAATGATCGCGCGGGGGTGCCCGAACCGGGAAAAGATGTTTTCTTTAAGGAATCTAACGACAACCTTGTTGTCGTTCGTCCGGCTTGGCACTGCCTCGACCCATTTAGAGACATAATCAACAGCTAAGAGAATATACAGGTTCCCAAAAGAGTTGGGAAACGCCCCCATGAAATCAATTCCCCAAACATCGAAAATCTCAACAACCAAGATTGGTTGGAGCGGCATCTCGTTTCTACTGGAAATACGGCCCAAGTGTTGGCACCGGGAGAAAGTCTTGCAGCAATCATGGGCATCTTTGAAGAGTTGTGGCCAGTAAAAGCCACATTGCAAGACTTTCTCAGCTGTCTTTCTTGGGCCAAAATGCCCGCCACATGCTTGATCGTGACAAAACGACATCGCACTCTTGAACTCATTATCAGGAACACACCAACGAATAATTTGGTCTAGACAGTACATGAACAGGTACGGATCGTCCCAGTAAAAGTGTTTTACATGGGATAAAAATCTAATTCTGTCCTGACTTGACCATTCGTTCGGTATTAGTCTTGTTACCAAATAGTTCAAAATATCTGCAAACCAGGGTTCACACGATACTAACAAGAGTTGTTCATCAGGAAAAACATCATTAATTGGGAGAGGAAGAGTCGGCGAAGAAGGAAGTCATGAAAAATGGTCGGCCACTACGTTTTCACATCCTCTTTTGTCCTTAATGACAATGTCAAATTCTTGAAGTAAGAGGATCCAACGTATTAACCGAGATTTTGCATCCTTTTTCGCAAAAAGATATCATAGAGCTAAATGATCGGTGTAGACAATGACTAGAGAGCTGATCAAATAAGGCCCAAATTTTCTAAAGCAAACACAACAGCCAAGAACTCTTTCTTGGTTCACAACAGCCAAGAACTCTTTCTTGGTTGTTGTGTAATTCATTTGGGCGTTATTCAGGGTCCGGCTTGCGTAGTAGATTACTTGCGGTATTTTATTGATGTGCTGTCCTAGGACCGCACCGATAGCAAAGTCGGATGCATCGCACATAATCTCAAAGGGATACGTCCAGTCAAGTGAAGAAAGAACGGGAGCAGAGGTGGGTGAGCTTTTCAGTGATTCGAAAGAAGTCAAACAGCTCGATTCGAAGTCGAATGTGGCATCCTTGGCCAGAAGAAGAGTCAAGGGTCTAGCAATCTTGCTAAAGTCCTTGATAAACCATCTGTAAAAACCGGCGTGGCCAAGGAAAGCTCGGATATCTCTGAGGCGTCTGGGAGGAGGGAGATTAGAAATGACTTCAATCTTTGCTTTGTCAACCTCAATTCCATTTTGCGAAATGATATGTCATAGGACAATACCTTCGCGTACCATGAAGTGGCATTTTTCCCAGTTTAAAGTGAGGTTTTTATCCTTACATCGGGTAAGGACAGCGTCGAGATGTTGCAGACACTCGTCGAAAGATCGCCAAAGATGGAGAAATCATCCATGAATATCTCCAAAAATTTCTCAACCATGTCAGAGAAAATTCCTATCATACACCGCTGAAAGGTAGCGGGAGCATTGCATTGCCCAAAGGGCATGCGGCGATATGCAAACGTGCCGAAAGGACAAGTGAACGTGGTTTTGTCCTGGTCTTTCTCGGCGATCGGAATCTGGTTGTAGCCTGAGTAGCCGTCCAGAAAACAGTAGTACTCATGTCCAGCTAATATTTCGAGCATTTGGTCAATGAATGGTAGCAGAAAGTGATCCTTCCGCGTTGCGGCGTTGAGATTTCGATAATCAATGCATACTCGCCACCCTGTCTGGGTGCGAGTAGGGATCAACTCATTCGCCTCGTTTGTGATGACCATAATGCCCGACTTCTTAGAGACAACGTGTATATCACTGATCCACAGGCTGTCTGAGATAGGGTAAATGATACCACTATCCAGACATTTGACGATTTCCTTTTTCACAGCTTCCTTCATGACTGGATTTAACCGTCTCTGTAGATCCCTAGCTGGTTTGGCATCATCCATCAGGCGAATGTGATGTTCAACGATAAGGGGACTAATCCCTTTGATGTCCGCCGTCGTCCAGCCGAAAGCTTGCCGATTGCATTGCAAGTCCGTGAGAAGGGCTTTCTCTTGCACTGGAGCTAGAGAAGCCGAGATGATGACTGGGAGGGTCTCATTCTCACCTAAGTAAGCATACTTGAGGTGAGACGGTAGAGGCTTGAGTTCGAGCGTCGGAGGTGAAACGACTAAAGACAAGATTGGCGAAAATGTCTCAAACTCAAAAGATTCCAACAGAGGCTCAAAGTGAGTGTATGCGACCGAGTTGGATGGTTCAACGAACGCATCCGAAAATTCGAAAGATTCAAACTCAGGTGGGGATAAGCCAAGATCGTTCGAAAACGTGAAGCACTCGTAATCATCGTTGGGAGGGAAAGCAGCAGCAGGTTCAAAGAGGAACGCACTAGTGGCGTCAAGATTACTGTGATCAAACAAGAATTCCTTAAATTCACAGTCCTCTGGGGCGATCTCCTGGATGGAACAAGCATCCAGTATATGAGCACTTGGTTCAGATGGCTGATTCCCTAACCTAAAAATGCTGAGTTCAATTGTCATGTTGCCAAAAGATAGGTTCATCGAACCATTTCGACAATTGATCACAGCATTTGAGGTTGCAAGGAATGGGCGACCGAGTATCACCGGAATTTGATTCCGAGGGTTAGTTACAGGTTGTGTGTCTAAAACAATGAAGTCAATGGGGAATATGAAGTCCCCAACCTTTATTAACACATCCTCTAGCTCACCCCTAGGATGGATGATAGATCGGTAGGCCATTTGAAGAGTACAGTGTGTTGGTTTCAGCTCTCCTACACCTAGTTGCTCATATACAGAATACGAAAGCAGATTAACACTAGCACCAAGATCCAAAAGAGCGCAGTTGATGTTCTTATCCCCAATGGTTATTGAAATCGTAGGACAGCCAGGGTCCTTCTGTTTTTGAGGTAAAGCTTGGGTAAGAGGATCACTCACGGTACTAGCTAGGAAAACCTTCATGGGTACCTGAGAATTCCTCTTCTTAGTACACAAGTCCTTCAAGATTTTTGCATGTGAAGGGACTTCTTGGACTGCATCTAAAAGGGGAATGTTGATGTTAACCTATTTGAACAGCTCCATAATCTTCTCCATTTATGGATTTTTTTTTATTAGGCCTCAACCGATTTGGAAATGGAACATTTTTTAAACTGGTTGAGCCCAATGCTTGTGGAGGAGATTGTGGAGTTAGAACGGAACCAAAAACTAGAGTTTGATTGGAGTGAGATATGGATCCGTTCGGAGCAGCGATTGAAGAAGAAGAGCCTTTTGAAGAATGGAGAATAGACTCAGAAGAAGAAGGAGTAGAAGAAACGGACAGGGTGTCATCATCTATCTGTGTGCCAATGTTGTTGTGCAGTATCCTTTCAGATCTCAATGTAGTCACGACACTCACATTATGGTTCTGTTGTTCAAGAGCAACATGTACATTATGTGGGTGACCAGGATTTGGGAGTGGTTGAGATGGAAGTTTCCCTTTCTCTCGCTCGCTTAAACCCGCGTTCAGCTATGCAATCTGGGCATTGATGGTCTTGATGCTTTGCCCATGTGCAGCATTGTGTTGCACCAAAAACTGAATAGAAGACTGGATGTTGGCGGTGGATTTAGTCGATTGCTTTACAAACGCCTCCAGACTCCATTCTAGCGATGAAATCTTATCGTTGTTTGACGGAACAAAGTTGTTTTGAGGAAAAGAATTGTTGCAGGTTGCAAAGTTGTTCGTCGGACTTTGAAAATGTTGGGGTTGGAAGGGCTGCTGAAATTGTTGAGTTTGTTGCTAAGCTTGTTGTTGAGGAGGAGGAGGCCTCTGGAAGTTGTTATGGCCTTGGAACTGATGTTGGTTCTGGTTCCAGGTGAAATTGGGAAGGTTCCTCCAACCGGGATTGTATGTGGAAGAGTATGGATCGTTTCTTCGTCTTTGCTGAAATGCAGTATTAACCTGATCCTGTCCTTGAGAAGGTGGGTTGTAAGGACACTCTTCGGTCAAATAAGATGTATCCGAACAACAAGCGCAAATGGTACGAGAGGGAAGAGCAGGGGCAGGAGAAGGAGATGAGAATTTGCTCTCAATTGCTTCCAGTTTCCATGTGATTGCAGCCATCTCGGCTTTCATTGCAATTGAGATGTCGAGTTGATGAACTCCTGTCTTAGAGAGACCTTAAGAAGAAGAAGAAGTTAAGGTGTTTGGTCATGTGCTCTCCCACTGCAGCGTTTGCTCCGCAAGATCATCGAAGAATTTCCAAGCTTCCTCGTCAGATTTGGATAGGAAGTGGCCTTGACAAATGGTCTCTAGCAACTGCTTAGTTGCTGGATTCAGGCCCTCATATAAAGTTTGGCAAAGTTGTCATTTCTCTATACCATGATGAGGACACTAAAGAAGGAGGTCCTTGTACCGGTCAGACCACTTCAAAAAGATTCGATTGGAAGCTGGGTGAATTGATTTATTTCATTTCGGATCCATGCGGTCTTATGATTTGGGTAAAACTTTTTAAGAAACGCTTTTACAAACTCGTCCCAACTGGTTATCGAATGAGATGCGGTACTATACAGCCACTTTTCAGCAAGGTCACACAAAGTGAAAGGAATGACTCATAGCCGTATAACATCATCAGACAGTTGGATTGTCTTCATCATCACACAAACGTTCTGGAACTTATTGATGAAGATGTAGGCATCTTCGGATTCAAGCCCATGAAATTTGGGCAACATGTTGATGAAGTGGGGATTAATTTCAAAATTATCCCCATTGGCCGATAGAAGTGAAAGACAAGTTGGAAGTGCAGCACGGGTAGGATAGAAATGATCCTGGAGCGCGATTCGCTGTGGCGCTTCAACAGGAGGTGGTTGCGGGTTATTCGCACCCAATGGAGGTGGAATTAGTCCCGGGGCAGGTAAAGGGATGTTAGGAGGAAATCCTGACATCTCGGAAGAAGAATTTAGTGATGGTGATGGTGAAGGTGAGGTGAAGGTGAAGATGTATGGACAGAATTGCGGTCAACGTCGGAGTTGGCCGACAAAGGTAAGGGTGAAAGAGGCGTGGAGGGAGTTTTGACGTCGGAGTCAATCGCGTAGTCGGTAGCGCCTAACGTAACACGGACTAGACGGGCACTAGTGTCCTGAGTCCAACCAGACATACACTAAACGAGTTTAGTATAGTCAAGGCATAGAATGTGAAGGTACGAAAACGTCAGTGGAGAAATGTTGATGAAACGTGGGTGAAATGGAATTCTGGTGACAAAGGGCAAGTTTTTATAAAAGTTTTTGTTTTGTTGTTTTTTATTAGAAAGAGTTTTGCAAAATATATATATATACGGATTTATGACACAACTTCAAACAATCACAGACACAACATGCACAATCATACCTAGAGCTATGGTCATCAAAGTCCACTAGACTGCTCCTAACTGTTCCAAAGTGACAAGTTGTGAGATAACCCTCAAATCGTCTCTGTAAGTCCATGTCATGCACCCCACGAGCTTGCGGGGAGGCGGAATATATGAAAAACGATTATCAAAGCTTCGTAACACGGACTTAAGCATACGGATCGTATCTAAACCATTACTAGCAAACTACGAAAGGTTTAACTACTCGGATTCGAAGTTATACCTCACGCTACTTGTCCTTCAGGTCTTCATCGCTGTCCTCCACTCCTCGTAGGCTCCTTGGAATGTCGGCACCTCAACGGCCTCCTCGAGTCAAAGACGATCTACCCGAAAGCTCCTACTTCAAGCTTGATCTCTAACTTGAGACAACTAGGTTTCTTTAGTTGCTAATCAAAGTGACCTAGGTGATATAGAGTGATATTATGGATTAATTAGTCTATCTAATCCTTGATCTCAACACATGAGAGGTAGGATTAGGGTTTGAAGAGAGAGTGAGCTTAAGGGGAGAGAAGGTGAGCATAATAATAAAAATGAAATTGTTTCTCACTTGAATATATGAAGCATAATGTTTAATCAAATAAATGAATAAATGTGATTAATCATCATGCTACATTAATTCAATATGAGTGATTCACTATATGAGTCATTAAGCATTTAATGATGCATTAATGATATGATGAATCACACAAAATGAGTCACAAATGCATTTAATGAAAATGCCACCTAAACCCTCAAGTCACCATGCTTCTAGAAGCTTCCCATAAAATTACGTGAACGCCCCTCATATCCGTGAAAACACGGAAAAACTTTAGGCTGTATAAATCCCAAAACCTGATACTAGAATCTGGCTTAAACCAAAGCCGGCTAGTAAAAACTGTTTGAACGTCGTACGTGCGAAAACACACGTATGCGTCCAAATCCTTGTCGTAAAACCATACGACCTCTATATCGTTTCGCCTGGAGCAGGGAAACTCTCTGTGTGGGACTCTAAAGACTCGACACTACGCTGGCAGTAGGTTTAACCACAGACCGCAAGCGGCACTAGCTGTACGTAACGATCTCCAGGTAGATGTCGATAAGAAGGACGATGAGGAACCCATCCGAACTCCTACTGAGCCTGATGTGAAAATCTCCGTACAGTCCTGTCTGTTCGTCTAGGACTATCGCATATCGGGCCTAGGGGCGGCAAGCGTCAGTCCCCTAATAGCGGTATAAGTCGTGTCGGAGCGTAGCCCATTACACCCTGAGAAACTATTGGAACCTACCAGTAAATCTCGCTTGCCCTGGCCAGGGACTTTGCGCAATGGCTCTCTGACACAGCGCGATATCAACTCCCAATACCGAGAGAGACGAATCCAGTCTAA
Source organism: Agapanthus africanus (assembly GCA_030015575.1). Lineage (NCBI taxonomy): Eukaryota > Viridiplantae > Streptophyta > Magnoliopsida > Asparagales > Amaryllidaceae > Agapanthus > Agapanthus africanus. The sequence goes on along the minus strand of CM057337.1, from coordinate 758,035,371 downwards.
CCGCCACTGCCTCCAAGTGCTCGGGACTGCACCAAACTGCTACATGTTTGCACGACTCCTTTGAGTCGTGGTAGGGTAGCAATCTAAGAACAGTGGGACACACTCGAGGCGAAGTAGCAGTGTCAAGTCTACGGACTATGATGTACTCATGTCATCTGAGAACTGTTAACTGACGATGGGTATAATACCAACCAACAGTTCCCCTACGAGTCCTGTCCGGTGTACCCGTAACCTAACGAGCACCTGTATACTATCTCCAGTACGACGTACTGATGGCTGTGGGACATACCATCTCCCCAACTGGGATGAGAAGCGTACACACTGTAGGGTTCCTAGGCACGCTAATGAGGTCTCACAAGGCATCAACCATGCCAATTTCATATTTTACAAGTGCCGAGAAACCCTAATACGGATCGTTAACTAGAAATTTAGGCGAAACAAATGCGAATAGTTAACAACTTAACTAAAAGAACGGAAATACAACCTTTGTAGATCCGGTCCTCCACCTCCATAGCTCCGCAATGAAGTCTCCTTGCTGTCTAAATCGAATCCCGGGCTCTAGTGTCGGCTTCATCGGAGAAATAGGCGGGCTAGGTCATCGACTACGATACCGAAGATGATCTACGTCGAGGCATCACAAGATCAAGCTCCCACTTCACCAAGTCATGAAACTTGTGAAGAAAACACCCTATACTACTTGGCAAGAGGTAGAGGATGAAGAAATAGGAGGTGGATTCACTTTAGAATTGGATTTCTCACTCTTTTCATCAAATCACCATTAATGAAGCAAGGTTTTCTTCATGTGAAGAAGAAGAAGAAGAAGAAAATGAATATTATGATAAGTTATTTAGAAATAGAAAAGAAAATCAATACTTATCATAATACAACCATGGTCAAGTGTAGAGAATGAACTAGGGTTAAGTGGAGTGGTTAGGGTTAAGCATGAGACAAAATGGTCACTTAGTCAAAGCTTCATGAAGCTTCAAGATGCAAACAAAGAAAGCCACCATTTTCTCTTTATGCCATTTATTTTCCAAAAAGAATAAATAAATGAATAAATGAATAAGAAAAGAAAACCCTAACCATGGTTTAATCTTTACACAAACCCAAGTTAGCATGCATCATCAAACATGATACAAACTTGTGCATAAAAATATATCACATATACAATGTGCACAAACAAGTGAGAAAAACCATTTAAAGTGAACCAATACTAGTTAATGCAAAGTAATATATCAAATATATAATTATGCATTAAATCATTAAATCAACACTTGATTTAACGATCTGGTCATATCGCATGTGACCGACTAATATCCAATGTATCGGCTTATCGAATCAATCCTTGATTCGATAACTAGGTTATATCGCATACAACCATTCGACACATTCATCGCGAGAATGAAATACGGTATCACATACATGCATAATTCTCGGTCCCGCACATATCTCATATGCGCTCCTATTTCGTTTCACTTGAGCCAGGAAACCTCTGTGTAGGACTCTAAAGACTCGTCAATACGCCGGCAGCAGGTGATGATCATATCAAACACCCACAAGCCGCAAGCGGTCTGCTAAACGTAACGGCCACCCGGGTATTGAGCGATCAGAAGATCGACGAGCAAGCCCGCTCACACTCCTGTGAATCCAACCAGTAACACTTACCGTACAGTCCGGTCTCGTCGTCTGATATGTCGCATATCTCGCCTAGGGGTGGTAAACGTCAGACCCCAATAGCTCGATAAGTCGTGTCAATATGAGGTCTATAACAATTCGAGAAACTACTGGTAACACTTACCAGTAAATCTCAGCAACCCTGGCCAGGGATTTCCGGTTATAACCAATCGAACACAGCGCAACATCAACTCCCTATACCGGGAGAGACGAATCCCCTCCTATCGCTCATTGCCTTCATGTGATTCGGGACTGTACCAAAAAACCACCGTTTTGCACGCCTTCTTGGACGTGGTAAGGTGGAAATCAAAGTACAGTGGGAACCACACAAGACTCTATGACGATCTCGGGTCAACAGACTACTCTGTACCAGTGTCACCTGAGAACTGCCATCTGACGTAAGGTATAATACCATCTGGGAGTTCTCGGCGAGTCCGTCCAGTGTACCCAGTCTATACTGAGCACCCATATATCATCTCTGATGTCAAACACCAATGGATATGGGATCATCCATCGCCCATCTGTATGGGTCGAGAAGGTATACGCTAGTCTACTCTGGTATATCGATGCCCCGTCTCGATACACCCACGACTAGGGACTTTGAAGGATGTACTTATGGACTACCATGTCCCAACTAGTATGATCCGCATCATAGTCCAGATAGTCAAGTACATATCCTAAGGGCTTTACCAACATGTAACAGAGAGACAATCTGTGTACACGTTAAGGTAAAGAGCAACCAGATAGCATACTATCATATCGAGCAAGAAAGTCCTCCCTATATATGTCCAAGCATCCACTACAATATACATCTTATGTATAGTAATGGCCTCTAAGGCATACATATAACTAACAATCTCCCACTTGCACTAGGGCCATCTGATAGCAGTGGTTGCAGTATCTCATACTCAACCATCCCATAAAAGTCTCTCTCTGGGAAAAGGCCATCGTGAGTGGATCCGCCGTGTTGTCCTCTGAGTCAACTCTCCTTACCTCGATCCCCTGGAGATCAACCATCTCCATGATCAGGTGACACTGCCTCAGAATATGTCTGGATCACTGATGGGATGGGCGTTCCTTGGCACAAGCCACAACTCTATTGTCTCACAATGGTAGGAACGTAGCTCATCTCATGAACCAATATACACCCAAACATCCTCTTTGGTAGCATCTTAAATAGCGATGTATCCAGCCTTTATCGTCTAGTATGCCACGGTATCTAGCTTGGAACTCTTCCAACATACCGTTCCTTTACTGAGGGTAAAGACAATGCCTGTGACTGACACTCAGTCATCTTTATCACCCTGGAACACTTCCAGTGATTCTTCCCAGGATCAATTGATACCATCTCACTACAGCTAGTGAGTATCCTAACATCCATTTAGATCTATCTCATAGATCCAAAATCCAGGATTTAGTAGGTATCACTTTGATCCTAGATGGAGAATCTTTGTGATAAGCGGAGATTGATCGAACGTAGCATAGGAAACTCCTTCCCTATCAAGAGTATGTCATCCACGTACTCTACGAGGATCGTCACCATACTCCCTACTACCTTTTTGTTTATACAAGGTTCATCTACCATTTTGATGATGTCAAACTCTTTGACTAACACATCAAAATAGACGTTCCAACTCCGCGATGCCTGCTTTATCTTATAAAGCATCTTGTACACGTTTCTGCTGCTCCCACTATCTACGAAGCCCTCTGGTTGTGTACTTATAGACGCCCTCTTCTAAAACATCATTTAGAAGAGCTGTCATGATACCCAACCACCAGATATCGTAGTCATGGTATGTAGCCGTGGCAAGTAGGATCTGGATGGACTTAAGCATAGGCACTGGAAAAGGTTTCATCATTATCCACGCCTGGTCGATGACGAAAACCTTTAACAAGTCTAGCTTTGAAAGTCTCAACTTTTCCAAGTACACCGAGTAATCTTCTCAAGATATACTTGCTCCTGATGGGGATTTAACCCTTCAGATATAGCAACCAAAGTCCATACTTTGTTGGTGTACATGGATTCCATCTCAGATCGCTAAGCATCCAGCCATTCTTACAGAGTCCCTACTCTCGATGGCCTGCTCGAAACTAGTTGGGTCATCATCTCATGCAATTCTCGCTCCCACTGTCATAGAGAAACCAAAGTATCTCTCAGGTGGGTGAGGAACCCTACTAGATCGGCGGAGAGGCTGAGGTTCGTTGGTATCTATTGAATCCTTTGGTTTTATCAAATCATCGGCCGCAGATTGTATAGCTGGAACCTTTCCAGTTCTACATAACAGACCTTGCCTCGAGTTTGTCCGGATTTTGCTTTCAGACATAGGCCGGACAACCCCAAATCTTAACTAACTTAAGAAATGGGCTCTTCCCTTTCCATATCACATATGAAGTGGTAGGCAACTGATTTGATTGGAACCCTATTCAATAGGTATGCAGCTACTCAAGCGCATAACTCCCAAAAGGAAATAGGTGACTCAGTAGTACTCATCATAGAGCACACCTTATCGTATAGGGTGTGATTGCTCCACCCCGATATACCATCGTGCAATGGTGTATACGGAGGAGTAATACTGAGAGAGAATCTCATTCTCCTTTAGAATAGTCCAGGATTTCCGTGCTCAAGTATTCTCCTCCTCGATCTCATCAAAGGACATAATACTTATACCTGTATTTTGGTTCTCTACTTCTAAATCATATTCTGTGAATATCTCAAAAGGTTCGGACTTGTGTTTCAACAGGAACATAGGTCTGAATCTCGAAAGATCATCAGAGAATTTAACGAAGTACAAAGAACCAGTCCTGGCATATGTAGACAGGGGACCTTACATACATCAACATGTATTATCCCAAGAGTTTACTAACTCTTTCTCTGTTTCCAGTAAACAGAGCTATGGTCATCGTATCTTTGTGACATGACTGGCAAGTTTCATAAGATGTAAATTCAAACTGATTTAAATATGCATCTAAAATGTAACTTCAGCCAGTCGAATCGCATTGATATGACCTAGTCTACAATGCCTCAAGAAGGATTCGTTCATTTCTGAACTCTTCCTCTTGTGTGTGTGTTCCGTATACTAAAGAACTGTAGTTTGATTTAGAACATCAACGCTTTTAGATAACGTGCCTGATCCGATCAACTTTTGATATAGGAAATGTTCAAAACATTATCCAACAATACAAAATTTTATCATTTCTTTACTAATAAAGAGACTGATATGATTTTGAATATCAGGTTTGGTATCTAATAACATTCGTTCAGAATCAATGTATTGGTAATACAGGGTGACAGTGACCAACAGACTTGGCTGCAACACTTGCCCCCATTTTCTGCCTCATGAAACTTATCACCCGTTCTCAGTTCTCTACCTTTCTGTAGCCCTATGTAACAGATTACATATCTAGGATTCTGATCCGGTATCAAATACTCAGGACGTAGAGGATACTGAGAAACAGTTCTTTATAATGAACACACCTGAAGATGATGCATCAGCATGCACTCTCTTCATTTGGGCGGCATGGGAATTCTGGTATTCCCCAATTTCCTGCTCTGTCTTATAACAATTATAAGTTGGAGCGGGACCAACGTTCCCCAGCTCAGTATAACAAGCGGGTTCAGTCAATAATCCGTATTATTATCTTGATTAAGACGTGACATGGTCGCTACCAGGAGAGAGAGAGAAGAAAACACTCTGCGTACGCTCTTACAAGATCAGATTGGTTATTATTTTATCTAATCAGGATGGCTCCCGCTGTTTTTATCAAATCTTCCTTCAAACCCTAAAAGGAAAGACTAGCCGGGATTAATTACACATTACAAGTTCGCCAATCTTTCAGCCAGGCCAGTGTCGGTACTTTGAGGGAGGTCCCCCGTGCTATCGCACGAACCTAATTAATGTAAACCTCGTTTTCCCAGAGGTGTAACCTCATTAACACCTTTCTAGACACCTACTTGATCGGCTAATTGTAATGTGTAAAACTCTCCCAGGAGTAACAATTACTCGCAGCGGGTATCGGGATCCAACTATCTCATAGAAGGTATGCAATCTCATTGCAAATTTCAACACTTGAAATTCCCGATAATATTTTGCCCCTAGCGTCCTATGACCTTGACGGAAGCCAAACAACCCATAGTTCGCTAGTCAAGTTCAACCCGTCATTTCCTGATTGAATTAAACCCACCCGCACGACCCTTGACGGAGGCCAAACAACGCCGTACAAATACCCTAATCCAATCGCATCATATGCTAGCAGATAAGCACTAGTTAGCTACTGTATACTACGCCTTGACGGAGGCCAAACTACCGCAGCACGAATACTAACTAGTACTTATCTGAAATGATGGAGGGCTACGACAGGTTTTTCTGAAAACTTATTGCGTAATGAACTTGATATCGTTGTAGAATCAAATGATTTTCAAATGGAGTGCTTTTGAGGCTTTTCTAGTTTTGCTAAAGGAGTCACTCCCGGTGAAGGGATCGTCGGTCCTTTCCTCGTCGATTGAGGTGCGGGATATATCATATATATCACTGTGCAAAGCAAAAATACTTAAAAGCAATCAAAAGACAAACCGAGTGTGTAGCATCTGCCAGTTATTGCTAAAGGAGTCACTCCCGGTGAAGGGATCTCGCTCCTTTCCTCATCGAATAAGGTGCAGGATATATCATATATACCGCTGTGCAAAGCAAGAACTGTAGCTACCTGTTTTATTTTTGAAATTCGATTCTACAACATCTTAGGTTTCTTTTATTTCATTAATCTCATTAATGAAGTCCCATCATTTAAATTACCTAAACATCACAGATAAATACGACGTACACTTATGCCATTCGCATTCGCCTCGATGTCCCCTCGTGCACCGTTAGGTTAGGTAACTAACGACAGAGCGGGGCAGGGCTAGCGCGAGTGTAAAACATAAGTAACGTCTATATAATATATCATATATACTATATACAGTATTTATCACAGAATATCACATGATCACATCACAGATATCGCAGCAGAAGAAACATATGAAATATTGGATATACTAGGACGTCCGTGTTTTCAATACGAGCCAGTATAAAACACGGATTCCACGGTCGCGATGAATAGCCAAACCCACACCCTAAGACCCCTACGAGAGCGGCAAGCAACCCTACCAATTCTAGAGTTAGGAGACCCGGACTCGACTCCTCGAGTTGGTCTCCCACTGGACTCTAGAACCCGGTTACTTGTGCCCTCCTCCTTGGGTCTATCCTAGTGCGGAAAAGTAAATAATATACAAAAAGTGACATCTTCCGCAACCTGGAAGTGCCCCAATAAAAGAATATTACATACAAGTTTTTACATGAATGAAAATGAAAAACACTCATCTCACATAAAAAACCCCGGCTATTCAAACATGACGATCCAATATAACATATCCAGCAACACATAACATCACATGTCATCAACGTAAGTAAACATGCGTATCCCAATTGTCGTTGACATATAGCAACGAAACCGGCGATATCACATATTACACTTACGGTCACAGAAAAGAAAGTGTAAAACTACAACAGTTGGAATCCGCAACCACCTCAGACATCGCATGCCTGACCAAATGAATTACTTAGACATCGCATGCCTAACAATTATAAACCCCGCATTTTAGTCTCAAAATCGAAAAATCTTTTCAATATCAAGTCGGGCAATTCAACAAGATTCCCGACATCCTGATCGAATACTCGTCGCAAACTTTAGTAGACGGCCGCACCCCCGATGCCGTCGATGAAGTGCACCAAGGCGGAACACCGCTACCGTGAGCACCCGGACGGATGCTTTCGGCGATGGGGTTCTCCTACAGTCACCTGGTCGGGGCTATGGAGTGAGGCTGTCTGTTAAGTTTACCCGGCGAGTATCCGCGTACGCTACGTGATTGCAACGGACTTTTGATCGCATCAAAATTCCATGGCAACCGATCAAGTGAGACTAAAGTGCTATGTTTATAACATTCATTTAGTTATCTCATAACTATTTGTGAATTCCAATTATTGTATCCCATTCCAGATAAATAGAAAATGTTAAACTTTTCGATCGAACAGTCAAACACCCAAGTTTTCCCGAAACAGATCAACACATGAAACAAGTTTAAAAACATCCAGTTCATGCCTCAGTACCAACGGTCCAGCCCTAGAAGGTTCAAGCCAACGCCTCACATGTGGCACGCCGTACTGCCCCAAACCCGAAGGTTCAAAGGGCAGTTCAAGACGGTCACATAATCGAGTTAAGGTTTGTTGTCTTCTAGAGGGACCATCGCATTACTTGCACTACTTAGAACGTCATTAAACTACGGAAAAGTCCAACACTTGGAAATTTCCCGACAGGGGAAAAATTGGGTATTTATATCCGGTCGAACTTTTTAACATATTCAAAAAATATCCGGAAAACACATAGACAAAATTAGACAATCCGATCGAATCTACGAATTCCCTAAACAACCCCAGAAAACTCAACTGTAGAGTGCAGATTAAAACTTCCCAGAGAACATAGGAAACAGATACGGGCATTACTGTATCAAAACGACTCCCTAATCAGTACAGACGGCCGCGGAACCGCCGCAAAAGGAGGCTATTGCCGCGGTTCCGCGGCGCTTTAGTGGAGTTAGGGGTTCGTTTTCTACAGTAACTCTTAGAATTTCCTGCTCTATTTTCTGAGAATTTTTAATTCACAAAAATCCCTGTTTTTGAAAATTGTACAGAGAGCATGGAAAATTTGGGGTTTCGGGTTCGATCGGGTTTCTAACATCGTCTACGCATCGCCTAAGGCTCTAGCTAGTCTCTGATACCACTGTAGGGTTTCTAGGCACACTAATGAGGTTTCACAAGGCATCAACCATGCCAATTTCATATTTTACAAGTGCCGAGAAACCCTAATACGGATCGTTAACTAGAAATTTAGGCGAAACAAATGCGAATAGTTAACAACTTAACTAAAAGAACGGAAATACAACCTTTGTAGATCCGGTCCTCTACCTCCATAGCTCCGCAATGAAGTCTCCTCGCTGTCCAAATCGAATCCCGGGCTCTAGCGTCGGCTTCATCGGAGAAATGGGCGGGCTAGGTCATCGACTTCGATGTCGAAGATGATCTACGTCGAGACATCACAAGATCAAGCTCCCACTTCACCAAGTCATGAAACTTATGAAGAAAACACCATATACTACCTGGAAAGAGGTAGAGGATGAAGAAATAGGAGGTGGGTTCACTTTAGAATTGGATTTCTCACTCTTTTCATCAAATCACCATTGATGAAGCAAGGTTTTCTTCATGTGAAGAAGAAGAAGAAGAAAATGAATATTATGATAAGTTATTTAGAAATAGAAAAGAAAATCAATACTTATCATAATACAACCATGGTCAAGTGTAGAGAATGAACTAGGGTTAAGTGGAGTGGTTAGGGTTAAGCATGAGACAAAATGGTCACTTAGTCAAAGCTTCATGAAGCTTCAAGATGCAAACAAAGAAAGCCACCATTTTCTCTTTATGCCATTTATTTTCCAAAAAGAATAAATAAATAAATAAATAAATAAGAAAACAAAATCCTAACCATTCATATAACCATGGTTTAATCTTTACACAAACCCAAGTTAGCATGCATCATCAAACATGATACAAACTTGTGCACAAAAATATATCACATATACAATGTGCACAAACAAGTGAGAAAAACCATTTAAAGTGAACCAATACTAGTTAATGCAAAGTAATATATCAAATATATAATTATGCATTAAATCATTAAATCAACACTTGATTTAACGATCTGGTCATATCGCATGTGACCGACTAATATCCAATGTATCGGCTTATCGAATCAATCCTTGATTCGATAACTAGGTTATATCGCATACAACCATTCGACACATTCATCGTGAGAATGAAATACGGTATCACATACATGCATAATTATCGGTCCCGCACATATCTCATATGCGCTCCTATTTCGTTTCGCTTGAGCCAGGAAACCTCTGTGTAGGACTCTAAAGACTCGTCAATACGCCGGCAGCAGGTGATGATCATATCAAACACCCACAAGCCGCAAGCGGTCTGCTAAACGTAACGGCCACCCGGGTATTGAGCGATCAGAAGATCGACGAGCAAACCCGCTCACACTCCTGTGAATCCAACCAGTAACACTTACCGTACAGTCCGGTCTCGTCGTCTGATATGTCGCATATCTCGCCTAGGGGTGGTAAACGTCAGACCCCAATAGCTCGATAAGTCGTGTCGATATGAGGTCTATAACAATTCGAGAAACTACTGGTAACACTTACCAGTAAATCTCAGCAACCCTGGCCAGGGATTTCCGGTTATAGCCAATCGAACACAGCGCAACATCAACTCCCTATACCGGGAGAGACGAATCCCCTCCTATCGCTCATTGCCTCCATGTGATTCGGGACTGTATCCAAAAACCACCGTTTTGCACGCCCTCTTAGACGTGGTAAGGTGGAAATCAAAGCACAGTGGGAACCACACAAGACTCTATGACGATCTCGGGTCAACAGACTACTCTGTACCAGTGTCACCTGAGAACTGCCATCTGACGTAAGGTATAATACCATCTGGGAGTTCTCGACGAGTCCGTCCAGTGTACCCAGTCTGTACTGAGCACCCATATATCATCTCTGATGTCAAACACCAATGGATATGGGATCATCCATCGCCCATCTGTATGGGTCGAGAAGGTATACGCTAGTCTACTCTGGTATATCGATGCCCCGTCTCGATACACCCACGACTAGGGACTTTGAAGGATGTACTTATGGACTACCATGTCCCAACTAGTATGATCCGCATCATAGTCCAGATAGTCAAGTACACATCCTAAGGGCTTTACCAACATATAACAGAGAGACAATCTGTATACACGTTAAGGTAAAGAGCAACCAGATAGCATACTATCATATCGAGCAAGAAAGTCCTCCCTATATATGTCCAAGCATCCACTACAATATACATCCTATGTATAGTAATGGCCTCTAGGGCATACATATAACTAACACACACTAGTCTACTCCGGAATATCGATGCCCTGTCTCGATAATCCAACAACCAGGGACCAGTATAGGATGTTGCTTATAGACTACCCAGCCCCCATTAGTGTGACTGCCATCACAACGCTGGTAATCAAGCAAAGATCCTATGGGCTCTACTAATATATATAAATGATACGTTACAAGAAACATATGCACATATTGAAGTAGAAACAAACCAAGTAGCATACTACCATTTTTAGCAAGACTGATATATAACTGTGAATATCCCAAGCTTCCATTAAGTAATATACAAGCTAGTATGATACAATAATGGCCCCTATGGCATATACACTAACAATCTCCCACTTGCACTAGGGCCATATGCTGGCATATCGCAGACCTATCATCTCGAATAGCCTCTCGAACTGCGTCTGAGGAATGGCCTTTGTGAATGGATCAGTAGTGTTATTCACTGTATCTACTCTCTTTACCTCGATCTCCCGGCGATCTACGATCTCCCTGATCAGGTGATACCGCCTTAAGATGTGTCTGAACTTCTGATGGGACCTGGGTTCCTTCGCTAAAGCTATAGAGCAGTTGTTGTCGCAATACAGAGGTATTGGACCAACACTGGTAGGAACCACCTGAAGTTCTGTGAGGAACTTCTTCATCCAGACAGCTTTTTTTGCGGCATCGCAAGCAGCTATGTACTCCGCTTCCATTGTTGAGTCAGCAACGGTTTCCTTCTTGGAACTCTTCCAACAGACCGCCCCTCCATTGAGGGTAAAGACATAACCCGACATGGACTTGGAGTCATCCTTGTCACTCTGGAAGCTGGAGTCGGCAAAGGCCTCGATCTGGAGGTCTTTTCCGCCATACACCAAGAACATCTCCTTAGTCCTCCTCAGGTACTTAAGAATGTTCTTTACTGCTATCCAGTGCTTCTCCCCTGGTTTTGCCTGATACCGGCTTACAACGCTCAATGTGTATGCTACATCTGGTCTAGTACATAACATCGCATAGATTATAGAGCCTACCGCAGAAGCTTAGGGTATAATCGACATGCGATCCCTTTCCAAATCAGTCTTGGGAGACATCTCTTTGGAAAGGGTGATTCCGTGACAAGCCAGTAGGTTACTGCGCATAGAATTATCCATACTGAATCTCTTCAATATGGTGTATATGTACCTGGACTGCGAAAGTCCCAACATCCTCTTTGATCTATCACGATAGATCCGGATTCCCAGAATGTAGGTGGCATCACCCAGGTCCTTCATGGAGAATTTCTGTGACAAGAATCTTTTGACTGACTGTAACATAGGAATATCATTTTCTATTAGGAGAATGTCATCCATGTACAAGACGAGAAATACTACAGCTCTCCCTACAATCTTACTGTATATGCATGGTTCATCTGGATTTTTGATAAAGTCGAATTCTTTGACAACATCATCAAAACAGATGTTCCAACTCCACGATGCCTGCTTTAGTCCATAAATGGACTTAAGCAACTTGCACACTTTACCGCTGCTCCCACTCTGAATGAATCCCTCTGGCTGATCCATATAGACGCACTCTTCCAAATTACCATTTAGAAAGGACGTCTTTACGTCCATCTGCCAGATCTCATAATCGTGGAAGGCAGCAATAGCAAGAAGGACCCGAATGGATTTGAGCATAGCCACTGGAGAAAAGGTTTCGTCATAGTCCAAACCAGGTCTTTGACGGAAACCCTTTGCAACAAGTCTAGCCTTATAGGTTTCAACCTATCTATCTACACCAATCTTCTTTTTGAAGATCCATTTGCATCCTATGGGTTTTACCCCATCTGGAGCAATATCCAAAGTCGATACTTTGTTAGTGTACATGGACTCCATTTCGGTCCGCATTGCATCCAGCCATTTTACCGAGTCGCCGCTCTGAATGGCTTGTTGGAAGCTAGTAGGGTCATCATCATCAATGACGCAATCCTCTCTATCCCCATCTATGAGAAAACCATAGTATCTCTCAGGCGGATGAGACGGCCTACTAGTCCTGTGGAGGGGTGCGGGAATGTCATGTTCTTCTTAAACTTCTGGTTCTACTAAACTTTCAGTAGTAGTTTGTGGTTCTGGAATTTCTTCCAGTTCTATTTCGCTCCCACTTATTTCCTTTTCTAAAAACTGATGTTCTAGAAAATGGGCATTACGAGAAACAAAAACCTTTTGTTCCTCTACGTAATAGAATAGATACCCCCTGGAGTTCTTTGGATATCCCACAAACTTACACAGTACTGATCGTGCCTCGAGTTTGTCTGCTTGCTGCTTTTTAACAAAAGCTGGACATCCTTAAATCTTCAGATATTGAAGATAGGGTTTCTTCCCACTCCACATCTGATATGGCGTGGTAGGCACGGTTTTGGTAGGAACTATGTTCAAAAGATATGCCACTGATTCTAGCGCATAACCCCAGAAAGATCGCGGTAACTCAGCCTTACTCATCATGGAACGAACCATATCCAATAGGGTTCGATTCCTTCTTTCCGATACACCATTGTGTTGTGGTGTGTATAGAGGAGTAAGCTGAGAGAGAATTCCATTCTCTTTTAAGTAACCCAGGAACTCGGCACTTAAGTATTCACCACCTCGATCAGATCTCAGGGTCTTGATACTTTTGCCTGTTTGATTTTCCACTTCATTCTTGTATTCTTGGAATTTCTCAAAAGCTTCGGATTTATGCTTCATTAAGAAGACATATCCATACCTAGAGAAATCATCCGTAAAAGTAATGAAGTATGAATAACCACCTCGCGCATGTGTAGACATTGGACCGCACACGTCACTGTGCACGAGTCCTAAGAGCTCGCTTGCTCTTACTCCGTGTCTAGTAAACGGATTCTTTGTCATCTTTCCCATGAGACAAGATTCACAAGTAGCATAAGATTGATATTCGAACGGATTCAAATATCCTTCTCTATGTAACTTAGTTAATCGTGTTTCATTGATGTGGCCTGGTCTACAATGCCATAAGAAAGCCTGATTTATTTCTGGAGACTTTCTTTTAAGTGTGTTCTGGACATTGAAAACCTGAGCTTGACTCATTACGTATATACCGTCATCTAATGTAGCGGACCCAATCAGAACTTGATTTAAGTGGATGTGAACTACATCGCTTGCGAATGTAAAATCATATCCTTCTCTTGAAAGTGAGGACACTGATATGATATTACAAGTCAAACTTGGTACATACAAACAGTTACGTAGAATCAATATCTACCCACTTGTCAAACCTAGGCGATATTCTCCCACGGATTCAGCATCCACGCTCATTCCATTTGCAACTCTGAGAGACAAATCACCTACCTTTATAACTCTACGGTTTCTCAAAGCATGTAATGAATTACAGATATGATATCCTGCTCCGGTATCTAGTACCCAGGAAGTAGAGTTAATTGACAAACAGTTCTCAATAACAAACACACTTGAGGCCGAAGCCACAACATGCTTCGTATCCTGGCTACTGGCTTCCAATGCCCTGCAATCTTTCTGCCAATGCTCGCTCTCATAACAATAGGAACATCCCTCTTTAGTTACAGTAAGTCCCGAAACTTTTGCTCTTCCCTTTCTTCCTACTTTACTGACACCGTATATCGGCTTTGTAGAGGTCTTCTTCTTTTTACCCTTTGCTTTCGCCCTGGATGTAGAAGAAGAAGGTTCCCCATAAAGCAGAGTTTTTGTCTCCCTGGTTTCTTTCAGGGTATAAGTAGAGGGTAGGGACTGTGGAAATAAGTCATCATATGACCTGTTTCCCAACGTAGTCTCCAGGTCCTGGAGCTCATCAATATAGCAAGTCATTATAAGGACGTTGTCTCCTACAGATGACCCGACAGTCAACCTCGCATGAAATAATTCGTTCGAGGTCTCATATCTCGCGATACGAGATTGCTCTCCATATAAATATTTGTTATGGAGAAATATGGAAACTGAGTCCATCTTCTCGTGCTGCTTCTGGTATACACCATCAACTGAAGCCAATACGAGGCACTTGGCTTTCGCTTTATCCTTTTCCCTTGTTTGACGGATATCTATATCCGTGATGATGGAAACTGGACCTGGGACAGCGGGATCTTGAGTAGTAATAGGATGGTCCAGCTTTTCATAGGAAATGGACATCTGGACAGACCTTTACCAGTCATATAAGTCAGATTCAGTCAATTTGTTATCTAGATGTAACCTATGTGTGGTCACAAGGTCGCTGCAATGAGAGAAAGAGAAGAAAACACTTTAGCATGATGCTCTTGCATGTTTACATTGGTTTTAAGTTTATCTAAACTGGATGGCTCCCACTGTTTCTCGAATCCTTCCTCAAACCATAAAAGAAGAATTAGCCAGGACTATTCTCACCGTACAATACTTGCTTAACCGTTCAGCCAGGCCAGTGTCGGTACTTCGAGGAAGGTTTTCCAACGCTTTCGCGAAGTTCCTTAATTAAATAACCTCTTTTCTCAGGGGACGTAGCCCCGCTGACACCTTTCTCGACACCTACTTGGTTTATAGCATTGATCGTTAAGTGACGAATCTCCTGATAAGTAGTTTATACTCACAGTAGGATCGGGATCCAAATATAATCGTATGATAATGTTGAAGGAATCCTACCAATATTCATCAAACTCCAAATGGTATGCATCTCTTTGCAAATTTCAGTTTCTTTATAAATTCCCGATATAAATTTTTGCCTCATGCTCTTATGACCTTGGCGTTAGGTCAAAATGTCATAAGTCACATGTCAAGTTCTACCCATCATTATCTTTGTTAATTTGAACCCATCCGTATATATCCTTGACGTTCGGCCAAAATGATAATACGAATGTCCCAAACTAACTCATTTATCTATACAACAAATGAATACCCGCAGCTACCAAACATAATGCCTTGGCGTTAGGTCAAAATACATAGCTTGAATACTACTGAATATCCAAATGAAATGACGGAGGGCTACGAATGGTTTTGGCAAAACCGTGAACGTAGTGAACTTGATATAATCGAAGGAACCTGATACTTTTTAAAAGGAGTGGTTAAAGCTCCGCAATTAAAAATTCTGCTCTTTTAAAATAACCGAGTGGTTTCTTTTAAATTTGTTCCAACGAATTAACTTTGGTTTATTTTCTTTGCATTATAATAATGTGTCCCATCATTTATCCTATCATTGCAGAAAACAACGAAAATACCACGTCCTCTTATGCCATCCACATTCACCACGGGGTCCCGTCATCACCCGTTAGGTTACTTAACTAACGACAGAGCGGGGGCTGGGCTAGCGCGGGTGTAAAACATAAGTGACGTCTAATAGCTATCATATATAGATATTGTACATTCGTCAGACGCAATAATAGGCATTCCAAATCACTGATGAACTTTATTGGATATGCAAGCAATCCGCGTTTGCTTTGAGCCTGCAACAAAAGACGGATTACACAGTTGTGATGAATAGCCATTTCCCCATCCTAGACCTCTACGGGTACGGCAAGCTACCCGCCAAGTACCCGAAGTGAAGCGGTCTCCCTCAATAACGTGAGTAGGCCACTAAACACTACGACGTACCCGGTAGTTTGTGTACCCCACCTTGGGTCTATCCTAGGAAGAAAAACAGTAAAAAGAAATAATACAACGGTGGCTACAACCGTAATCTGGATGTGCCCCGCAAAATAATATTACAACATATTACAATTACATAGAATGAATGAATATAATAACCCATCTCCAACCCCGGCAAATCATCACAACAATCCAATACAGTTCATATACACAAACAGTAGAATCATTACAGAAATGTGCAACCCCCTGCCAACCGACATACTAGCAATTAGGAGAGGTTTACGAACACATTAAACATTACAAATAAAAACCCGATTAGCAAATAACTTAGAACATCGATCGACAACCATTTTTCGTGTCTACCCCAAATGCAAGCCATCATGGATGTAACCTGGGCAGAAACAGAATATACAGGAAAACAAAACACCAAAAATTAAGAATTACAGAGCAAATCTGAGTCAACTCGGGGTTGACTCCGCGGCGGATCCGCGGCCAAAAGCACTATTTGGCCGCGGATCCGCGGCCGTCTTGTCGAGTTGAGTGCTCGTATTTTCCCAGTATTCTTATAATCCCCTGCTGTGAATTTTAAGGCACATCAAATATTTTTTTCGACACGTTTAAAATTAACAAAAACTGATAGGGGTTCGGGGTGTTGTTTTCGCGTTTTTTCTGACGATCGAAGTTCTAATTAGTTGCTAACAAGCTAGTAAAGGTTTTGCAGTCTCTGATACCACTGTAAGTCCATGACATGCACCCCACGAGCTTGCGGGGAGGCGGAATATATGAAAAACGATTATCAAAGTTTCGTAACACGGACTTGAGCATACGGATCGTATCTAAACCATTACTAGCAAACTACGAAAGGTTTAACTACTCGGATTCAAAGTTATACCTCACGTTACTTATCCTTCGGGTCTTCATCGCTGTCCTCCACTCCTCGTAGGCTCCTTGGAACGTCGGCACCTCAACGGCATCCTCGAGTCAAAGACGATCCACCCGAGAGCTCCTACTTCAAGCTTGATCTCTAACTTGAGACAACTAGGTTTCTTTAGTTGCTAATCAAAATGACCTAGGTGATATAGAGTGAGGTTATGGATTAATTAGTCTATCTAATCCTTGATCTCAACACATGAGAGGTAAGATTAGGGTTTGAAGAGAGAGTGAGCTTGAGGAGAGAGAAGGTGGGCATAATAATAAAAATGAAATTGTTTCTCACTTGAATATATGAAGCATAATGTTTAATCAAATAAATGAATAAATATGATTAATCATCATGATACATTAATTCAATATGAGTGATTCACTATATGAGTCATTAAGCATTTAATGATGCATTAATGATATGATGAATCACACAAAATGAGTCACAAATGCATTTAATGAAAATGCCACGTAAACCCTCAAGTCACCATGCTTCTAGAAGCTTCCCGTAAAATTACGAGAACGCCCCTCCTATCCGTGAAAACACGGAAAAATTTTAGACTGTATAAATCCAAAAACCTAATACTAGAATCTGGCTTAAACCAAAGCCGGCTAGTAAAAACTGTCCGAACGTCGTACGTGCGAAAACACACGTATGCGTCCGAACCCTTGTCGTAAAACCATACGACCTCTATATCGTTTCGCCTGGAGCAGCGAAACTCTCTGTGTGGGACTCTAAAGACTCGACACTACGCTGGCAGTGGGTTTAACCACAGACCGTAAGCGGCACTAGCTGTACGTAACGATCCCCAGGTAGATGTCGATAAGAAGGACGATGAGGAACCCATCTGAACTCCTACTGAGCCTGATGTGACAATCTCCGTACAGTCCGGTCTTTTCGTCTAGGACTATCGCATATCGGACCTAAGGGGCGGCAAGCGTCAGTCCCTTAATAGCGGTATAAGTCGTGTCGGAGCGTAGCCCATTACACCCTGAGAAACTACTGGAACCTACCAGTAAATCTCGCTTGCCCTGGCCAGGGACTTTGCGTAATGGCTCTCTGACACAGCGCGATATCAACTCCCAATACCGGGAGAGACGAATCCTGTCTAACCGCCACTGCCACCAAGTGCTCGGGACTGCACCCAACTGCTACCTGTTTGCACGACTCCTTTGAGCCGTGGTAGGGTAGCAATCTAAGAACAGTGGGACACACTTGAGGTGAAGTGGCAGTGTCAAGTCTGCGGACTATGCTGTACTCATGTCACTTGGGAACTGTTAACTGACGACGGGTATAATACCAACCAACAGTTCCCCTGCGAGTCCTGTCCGGTGTACCCATAACCTAACGAGCACATGTATACTATCTCCAGTACGACGTACTGATGGCTGTGGGACATACCATCTCCCCAACTGGGATGAGAAGCGTACACACTAGTCTACTCCGGAATATCGATACCCTGTCTCGATAATCCAACGACCAGGGACTAGTATAGGATGTTGCTTATAGACTACCCAGCCCCCACTAGTGTGACTGCCATCACAACGCTGGTAATCAAGCAAAGATCCTATGGGCTCTACTAATATGTATAAATGATACGTTACAAGAAACATATGCACATATTGAAGTAGAAACAAACCAAGTAGCATACTACCATTTTTAGCAAGACTGATATATAATTATGAATATCCCAAGCTTCCATTAAGTAATATACAAGCTAGTATGATACAATAATGGCCCCTAGGTCATATACACTAACAGTCTCTTCACTGCCAATTGTGGCCAGGTAAGCATAAGTGAGGTAAAGAGGGTTCCGCTCACGAATCACCGTGAGACGGGCCTTTTAAAATTACCTTTCTCACTTGTCTAGCCTAGGCACCACAAAGTCAAGTTTAGATAAACGACCAAATGTCCACAACCTTCCTCTGTCCTATTGAACACGACAAGTCTTATGTTGGTTGAGTCTAGATATTTTTTTATTAAGCTCAAGGGTAATGCGAATGCATTTAGTAATTTTTGGGGTCTTAGGAAGGGTGATGAAATCCCCACCCAGTCTGAATTGGTGTTATAATCCCTTAAAGTCCGTATTATTTATGAAAAACAATAACAAACAAAAATAAAAAACACTTGCGAAAATTTATTTGGCGGCGGCGCAAAGAGTCCTGCACAAAAACAGTTTTATTAGAGAGGGGAAGAGAGTTTGCACAAAGAATGATGCAGAAAGAATAATTCAGTGGAGTTCAGAGGAGGAAAAAAAGAGAGTAGTGGAATACTCACAGATATTTTGGGTGTTGACGTCACAGGTTGACCGCGGTACCGTGGTCAAACCTACACTTGTTCCGCGGCTTGACAGTCGATTGGGAGCTTCAAAATTCTTCCCTGTGCTAAATTCAGTCTCCTCTTCTTGGTTAGAGTCCCTGAATCTTGATTTGGTCACTGAATTTGCTCCAGAATTGTACAGTTAACAGTGGTTTCGTTTTGATCTGCTGCGGTGTAGTCGCGAGATATGGGTCTAACTCCCTATGACTTTGGCACTGAACTTGATCTTCTTCCTATTCTGCACATTTGCACAAAAAAGAATAAAAAATAACAAGATGATTTTTAAAGTTTTTTTTGTTTTTGGTTATATATATATATATATATATATATATATAACCAAAAACAAAAAAAAACTTTAAAAATATATATAAACAAATTAACCCGAAATGACATAAAGAAATAAACTACTGTCTCCCCGGCAACAGCGCCATTTGATTGATAAAGATTTGGTGTGCTTAGTTTTAATTACCACAATCAAGACGGTTTCGCTTGGTAGCTATCCGGATGAGTACGGGTCGATCCACGAAGAGATGAGAATCTTTTTCTTAGTGTTTTAACGAGTTAAGTTCAAATTGTCCAGGTTTGTTTAAGATTAACTATGTGCTAAATATGTATAAAAAGAGCTTGTTAGGGTTAGGATTAGGTTATTTTGAGTTAGGAGTCGCTCACTTCTTTCGTTTCCGCTCTTAATATCGATGTTACGGTAATCGGCAACAACAAGGATTAGCACGACTAGGAAAGAAACTTGCGAGTATAAGCTGGGCTTTCCAATGCTCAGTTCCTTCCTTTTGGTCCTTGTCCGTCCGTTCCTGGCTCTTAACCGTAACCTCTGGTCAATTCAACCACAACCGGTCTCACTTCGGTGTCACCGCTATCATGTAGGATAGGGTGTCGTAGGAAGACGGGAGTCCGAATCAAGATGTTAGACAAAGAAAAGAGTGAGAGAGATTTCCTTCTCTCAAACTTCCCTTATCCTACCCTAATAAGTGAGAAACTACTCACCCATTATAAGGAAAAAGAAAATAAAACAACCAAAAAGAAGATAGAAAGAAATGAGCTAGAGAATCACAACTAGCTATTTGGGACCTCACCTAGGCAAGGATCACACTTAAGCATCATTGTTGTAAGGATAAAGGAAAAGAGAAAAAGAAAACAAACAAACAAACAAATAACAACAACTATTTTAACAAAGAAAATTACAAGCAAAATATAAGAACACAATTATAAGACATGCATGTTAAAAGAACTCTTCTTTATTCATCATTCACTCAAATAGCTCACTACAATATCAATGGAAAATAGATGAAGAGGAAGAGGAAGTTACAAATTATTATCCTAAATCCTAATACAAGAAAAGCATCCTTTACTTGGCTTGAAACTAGGCAATTTATAGGCAGATACAAGAAACCCAAGGGCTAAAATCTGAGCCCAAATGAAGTTACAAAACTACCCCCAAAATCCGATTCATTACTGAGTTGACTCGGCCGCGGAACCGCCGCATAAGTGCCACATTGGCTATGGTTCCGCGGCCCTCTGGTTGAATTGTAGTGTTGTTTTTTCTGGGGGTTTTCATGTTATTGTTCTTCTCTGTTTAGTACACTTGGTTTCTCAGAATCTCTTCATTATTCTCCCAGATTCTCAATAGTCCAAAAAGATGAAAAGAATGTGGACTTTTGCCTTGATTTTCTTGAGTTCCGCGTTATAAACTTGGTTCTTGTGCTACTTCCTTGTGCTTTGTGCATAAATGACCATTGATTGCCATTTTGTCCCTCGAACCGGTAGGCGGCACATGGCGGATGGTGAGCGGAGACCCGTATTTTTATCTGTTGTTGGCAGTTGTCCTGAATTTGTCGCGACTATTCTTGATTTTTATTGTTTAGAGATGAGAACCTGTAACCTATAATTATTTAGCAAACACGGATCAAGAGTACCTACCTATATGCAATGTGCTCAAGAATTGGCGGTATAAAAGTGCAAAATTCTGATATGAACACGTGTATTTCACGTGATTGCTTTATTTTAGACTGCTTTATTTGGTGGCTTCCTAATCAACACAAAGGAGTTTTACATTGCTCTTTGGGCACCCACGTAGAAAGCACGTGAGGCGCTTTAGTTTTTCTTTTGTTTTTTTTAAAGCATTCACATAGGAAACACGTGAGGCGCCGAGTTCTTGTTTACAGAGATGTTATTCTCTGTTTAATGACATTTTAGTTGTTGATGACCATCAAGATTTTGAAGATCTTGGATCATCATCATTGTTTTTTATTGGAGAACTAAGTTCTACTTTTATTTTTATAAGAACTAAGTACTTTATATAGGGTTAAACCCTAATTTTGGAGGAATTAAATTCCCAGAACACATGTTCTTTTTCTTTTTCATTTTTTCTCTTTTTAACCTAGTTCTTTTTCCTAAGTTTTGAGTCTGAAGAACAGAATCCCCCAGATGAGAATTAAATTCTCAACTTGTGGGGAGATTTACTTTTGCAAATCTCAAACCAAAAGAAGAACCGAGTTCTTGTATAAAGGGTTAAACCCTTATATCCATTATACTAAACAAAGGGGATACTTTTAATCTCTCCTTTTTTATTTACCTAGAGTTTTTAAAGGAGGAAGGGTTTTTTTCTTTGAGAATTAAATTCTCTGTTCTCTCAAGATCTCACTGTATTTTTTTTTGCAGAAACATATATTCGTCCCTCTGAATTTCTCCCTCTATCTCTATATGTAACACTTGAAGTCTCGGGTCATTTATATAGTGGAGGCAAGTTTGTTAATTAAAATCTCTCATTGAGAGATTCCAATTGATTTTATTGGTCTCAAAATCTGTTCGGGGAATTTTACCCACCGTTGGATCTTTAATCCACGTGTTTGTCTAACAAAATATGTTTTCTCGTTTTAACAAGATTGAGGGAATATTCTCCCATATATAGAATAAAATTATATTCAACGGTGATATTTTTTATCACCATTAGATTTTTAATCCAAGGGTGCTCGGTTTAACAGAGCACAATTTTTCTTTGTTTAGAAAGACACGAGAAATATTTTCCATCTCATTGGATCTTTGATCCACTAACTTTCTGTTTAACAGAAAATATCCTTCCCAATAGAATTTAATTCTATTCTTAATCACCATTGGATCCTTGATCCAACGGTTCATTGAGTATAATTTAATTCTACGTAAGGAGGTGCCATCACGTGTTTAACACATAGGGCTTATTTAGCTTCTTTAATTTGGTTCCCATATGCCTTGCATATGAGCGCTCACATGTTAACACGTGAGGTCAATTTGGCCTATTAATTGTTTGACTGCAGCATCTATATGCTTTGCATATAGACGCTCTTGTGTTTAACACGTGAGGCTTATTTAGCCTATCAATTGTTTGATTGCAGCGCCTATATGCTTTGCATATAGGCGCTCACGTGTTTAGCACGTGAGGCTCGTTTACCCTATTAGTTGTTTGATTGTAGCGCTTATATACTTTGCATATAGGCGCTCACGTGTTTAACACGTGAGGCTTGAGTTGTGGGGAATTTTCTCCCCCCTTTTTTTATGAGAGAACAATCATCATGTGACAACCTGACGGAATCCACTCAAGTCACATCACTCCAGAAGGTATGCGCTGCCTGACAAGTTTCCCGTATGTTTGAAACTCCCGATATGGTTTTTGCTCCTAACGACTTCATGGTCTTGATAGAGACCAACGTTCCATAAGTCTCTAGTCAAGTTCAACCCATCATTATCCAAGATTGATCTCGACCCACCCATACAAGCCCTTGATAGAGACCAACGTGACTATGCGGCTGTCCAAAATAATCACATAACCATGCAACAGAAAAGTATTACAGAGCTACCGCACACTACGTCTCGACAAAGGTCGACAAACGTAGCATGAATACTATGCAATACTAATTTGAAATGATGGAGGGCTACGGCTGGTTTTTAGCGAAAAACTTTTAACGTAATGAACATGATATCGTTGAAGGAACTCGAGTGGTTTTGAAATGGAGTGGCTTAAGCTCCGCATTTTAAAACTAGTAACATAAACCTTTGCTTAAGAGTGAACTCCCATTGAAGGGATCAAGGCTCTTCCTTCAGAGAATAAGGTGCGGGATATTCCTAACCGAGTACCTCTATTCAAAGCAAAAGAATACGATTATGAGTTTTGAAGATAACCGAGTAGTTTTAAAATTGATTCCGACAACATCATTTAGGTTTATTTTTCTTACATTATTCAGATAATGTGTTCCCATCAATTTAAGTTTCCAAGCCACAAAAGAAACAACCAAAATAGCATTCTATTTATATACCATCCGCATTCTCCACGGGGCCCAGTCATGCATCGTTAAGTTACTTAACTAACAGCAGACCGGGGGCAGGAGTAGCGTGGATGCAAAACATATAGAAGAATCTACTAAATATATAATATATATCAACATCGCGGGAAGATAATAGTCATCACAGGCAGATAAAAATCATCACAGACATGCGAACAACAATATGGAATAGTGGATAATCTAGGAGTCCCGCTTTTCATTTAATCCATAAATGAGACATGACATTCCCCGATCGTGCGGATAGCCAGTGCAATAATGAACCTAGACCCCTATGAGTGCGGCAAGTTACCCGCCAATCCCGGAAGTGGGGCAACCCCAATCATCAAAGTGAATGGGCCACCCAGAACTTCACGGAATCTGGTAACTTGAGCACCCCACCGTGGGTCAACCTATACCCCTACGAGTGCGGTGAATAGCCCGCCAATTCTAGAGTATGGCCCCCCCGGTCTTAACACCATGAGATGCGGGCATGTTTCCCTCTAGAAGCCGGCTATTCGAGCACCCCTTCGCAAGGTAATCCTAGTACAGAAAAGAAAAATATATACAAGGGTGACAACAACCTCAACCCGGTCATGCCCTAATAAAAGAATATACAAACTAGCAGAAACGTCAGTCTACATGTCGGACGCTCGCCTTGCAATAATGAATATACAAATGAATCTTAACTGTACATCTTATATCGCACACAAGGCTATCCTTCACGACAATCCATCCATAATATTGGTGCAACACAGAACATCAATGCAAATATTATGTTCGTAAACCCGTGTAATTGTACATATAGCAACCAGTCAGATTATATCGCGCTATGATATTCACGATCGCAGAAACTAACAAATGCACTGAAAACCACGAATTCAAAATTTCGATCGATTAAAACTTTCAGCATTGGCCCCAAGTACAAATTAGTACTCAAACAAATCCGAGACAAAACCAAATATACCAAAAATCACATTTTCATAATCTAGAGCATCAGAAAAATTTTGGGGCACAACGGCCAAAATTTGACCGCGGAACCGCGGTCTAATTTTGGGCTTATGTGCCTAAATTTCTTTCTGGTCTCTATATTTGTCTGCACATAATTTTAATGCAACCTGAATAATTTTTTGAACGATTTTAAAATTCGAACAGCGGACATTGATTTAGAAATACGATTCGGAAAAATTCGTTGATCGAAACTCTAAATAAGTGCAAACTAGCTATTGAATAGAGTGGCTCTGATACCATGTTGGGGTTCGGTGCCCGCGCCGCGGAAGCTGCGGCCGAGGCGGAAGCGAAAATAAAAACTTTTTGCGAGCACCAAATACCCGTAACCCAAAAAAACGATCCAAAACCTTAAACTAGCAAACTAGAAATGCAAGGGTGTAGAAGTTACAACCTTCGACGCATGCCTACCCAATTGTGGAAAACCCCAACAAGCTTATAGTCGCCGGGATCGCGCTTTAAAGTCGACCACCATCGCCGAAGAAGATCCATCCGAGGGAAACCGAAAGAGGCTCCGACCGACGATCCAAACTTGCTAAGCGTGGATGGTCGGTGATGTAGGAATCTTTCCATTAAAATTTTCTCTCATATTCTCAAGCTCAAGTAAGCAAAAGGGAGAAGAAGGAGAAGAGGTAAGGATGATGGTTGCAAAGTCTTGCAACCATGAAGCAACTCTTGAAGCAAGTGAAGAAAAAGAATCTCACAACAATGTTGAAGTGAATGTCTTCTATTTGCAACCATGGATCAATAGTGCATCCAATTCATTTTATCAATATAAAAAATCCAAGCCATGCTTTTCTACATGTTCACAACCATACTTCTTACCTCCTCACTTTCCACTTCATTTCCCATTTGTTTTTCTAAAAATGAAAACAAATGTGAGGTGTCCTTCTTCTAGAAGTATTCCCGTATAAATACGGAATACTTCACCCGGTATACGTATCGCTACATATACGCGTATCCGTATAAAAATACGGATAGCACCAAAGAAAGAAAATGAATAGTGAACAATAATACTAAAATATATGTATCAAAATACATATATAAATTATTAAATCAAAACTTGATTTAATAATCCAGCTTAATCAAAAACTGGCTAGTATTATCAACCGTCCAATTAAAGTACGTGTATCCCGTACACGTATTTAAGACGTACCAATGTACGTCTCCTACATCTATCGCCTGGACTCGGAAAACCCTCTGTGTGGGACTCTAAAGACCCGATAATACGCTGGCAGTGGTTTTAACCATAAGCACGTCAGCGGCACTAGCTATACGTAACAGCTACCCAGGTACTTGTCGAAAGGGGGGTCGATAATCAAGTACGTCCTTATCCTACTGAGCCTGAATGTGACAATCTCCGTACAGTCTGGTCTCTTCGTCAAAGAGTATCGCATATCGGGTCTAGGGGGTGGATAACTTCAGACCCCTACTAACTCGATAAGTCATGTCTGAGTCAAGCTCATCACCAAAAGAGATACTACTGATCAACAGTCAGTAAATCTCATCCGCCGTGGCCACGGATTTTTGGTGATAGCCAACTGAACACAGCGCGACATTGACTCCTAATACCAGGAGAGAAGAATCCCTAACAATCAACCACTGCCTCCATATGGCTCGGGACTGTACTTAACTAAAATCTGTTTGCACGACCCCTTTGAGCCATGGTAAGGTAGTAATCAAAGTACAGTGGGAACTCACACGAGACAAACGACGACTTTGGCTCAAAGGAATAACCTATACTTATGCCACCTGAGAACTTCCATCTCACGATAAATATAATACCATCTAGAAGTTCTTGGCGAGTTCGTCCAGTGTAGTCACCTCCAGTGAACACCTGTATACTATCATAGGTGACACAACACCAATGGCTTATGAGACCGGCCACCGCCCCTCGTCGGGGTCTAGAAATGTATACATTAGTCTATTCCGAAATATTGAAGCCCAGTCTCAATACTCCCACGACTAATGACATTTATGGATGTGCCTATGGATAACCCAGCTCCTACATATATGATCGCCATTATAAAGCTGGTTGTCAAGCAATAATCCTACGGGCTTCATCAATGATAAAGATAAACCATATAGTATACTATCATCTCGAGTAAGCCTATTATACCTGTATAGGTCCTCTTTCAATTATCATAATCGCCTACTTCCAATTACAATAATTGCCTTGAGAATACTATATCCAACAATCTCCTGCTTGCACTTAAGGCCAATTATTGCGGTATTGCGTACCTACAGCTCGTATGCCTACGAAAGTGTACAGGGATTTTCTTTTTCTTTTTAAAATAAAATAGTTTGCTTGGGACGATCAAAGATAAGTTTGGGGGTATTTGATCGGTCATATTTATTGCATATTTGTACGGTCATTTTCCCTGTTATTAATAATTACTAAATTGTGTTATTTATAAATTAAGAACATAAGTGGATTTATTTGTAAAAAGATTTTTTCATATGTTTCTTAATTTAAAATCAATATAATTAGGGGAATATATGCATATCATATTTAAATAAAATATCTATGAGATTCTTAATATGCATATCATGTCATATCAAATATTCTTAACCAATATTATTAAGATAACATATCATATCATATCCATAATTTAATTGGTTGGAATATTATCTGAAATAACACAAATGCTACTAATAATTTGATTTGAGATATTGTGCAGGTTTAAAATAACAAATCGGTTCAAGACTGCAAAGAGGATTGAGGAGATCAATTCAAATCGAATTAGCAAACCAAATCTGCTAAATGTTAGGAGCAAATTGAAGAAACTCACAACTGTAGAGAGAAAGAGATATTTTCAAAATATTTTTATCAAAAAAATCTCCTAATATCATGAGAAGATAACACAAGAAATCTGGGAGCGAGATCACACCAAAGGGCGGCGGATCCGCGATGGAAAGGGGTATATAGCGGCGGTTCCGCTATCAAGTATGGGCCGTTGGATGTGAATTTTTAAGGACTTGATCGTCTTTTCACATATTTCAAGATGATGTTTAGGGTTTGAAGTTCCAGAGCCTATTTAAAAGACCGAGAGAAATAAGGATTATCTAACTATCTATCCATCGATCTATCAAGCAAGCAATTTAGAGTTTTTTTAGTTCTTGTAGTTTTATTTCAGCAATCAAATTCTGTAATACAAAAGTTTCAATAAAAGATAGTTTTTTTTAATTCTATCTCATTACTTTCCGCATTTATTTTCTGCATTTACTTTCCACACTTTAATTTTTTGTTATTTCTTATGGGTTCATTAATTTTCTATCTTTTCTTGTTTATTTCGTTTATCCTAATGAGCGAATAAATTTTCGTTTGTTAGGGTTTGTAGGATAGGGCAATATAATGGATGAAAAAAATCCCTTAACTTATTTTTAAATTTAAATTTTTATAAATTTTAGCAAAGAGAATCTTAACCCTCTTATTCGAACGTGCTATCAATCCATGATAGTTACGACCATGATTAGAGATTCGTTAATACTCGTTTTGTTGAGAGCTTGAGATAAATATGGGTCAATGGAAGGACAAGGGTCAGTAGAGAGAAACCCTAATTCCTCCAAAAACCCTAATCCACATTCATCGCTATTTCTCTAGTATTAAATAATTAAAAGATAAAAAGAATTATATTCAAAACTCTATCCATTAACTACTCAATCCGATAAATCCTACAAACCCTTCTCTTATAAAATTTTCAAACCTCCTTAGTATAAAACGATAAGAATCCCATCTTTCATTATTAACTCGTTTAAAATAATACAAGTAATTCACCATTTCCCTGTGGACGACTCGTACTCATTATCGGCTAGTTATTGCGACACCGTTATTGATTGCGGTAACTAGGACACACAAAGACTCAATTTTTCACATCAATCAGTGATGCGGTAGCAGATTAATTGCTGATATTAAGAAAGTGATAATATTGTACTTTTTGGGATCCATTTAGGCAATTTATTACACCTTCTGGTTATTTTCTTGCCTAAAGTTCACTATACCGCTGGTTATCAGCAATTTGATGATAAATACCATGGACCTTATAAACAGAATTTAACTGTTGTTTGGTGCCTTTGATGGTTGCATGTTAATACCATTCATTCTTAATCTTTTAGATGCCATTGCTGTAAAAGTCAGATACTGTCAACTGACAAGCGTATCCTCGTTTAATGTTGTATCTTCTTTGCAAACTGTTGATAAAATTATGATACTGCAAGTGCACGGCGCGTTTGTAGCGAGTTTGCAAGTACGGGTCGATCCTACAGGAATGAATATTAGTTAATTATTTGCTCAATCAGATTAGAAATAAAAATCCAGTTTTTATAATTAAAATCTAAAGAGATAATTTTTACTACATAAAATTAAAATAGCAAATAAGATTAATTAAATTTAATGATAAAAGGGCATACCTAGAGTGTTGAATCCCTAAAGTAGTTATAAAGGAAATATGCATAAATCACAATCTTAAAGTTCGTATTTTTATAACATATGATCTAGTTTGAAAGTATAGACTATATGGACTTTGATCCTATATAACCTATCGTGCTATCTAGTTCGTAGGTTTATAAAAACATAATTTTTAATATTCTAATGCAAGTTAAACCTAAATATGATCTTACTAATCCTAAGTATAGGTTATGAGTGATGCTAAATAACCTATCAAAATGATCTAGAAGAATCTACATTTGTCTTTTAAGTGCATTTTTTTAGAATAATGATATATGATTAACTTTTTTACTAATCGAGGTTCATCCTACTCAAGGTATGTTAATATTTAGCTACTCATACCAAAATTAAAGACACAAGATTTGAATAAATTAAAGGAAGACAACACGATTAAAAATAAAGACAAGTAAAAGAAAGACAAGAATGAATAAATTGCTAAAAGGCATTAAAAATAAAAATACAAACATGATGACTTTATCTTCTACTGCACCATGCATGAAAAGAAAAGAACTACATTTATTTGGTGGCTACAAACTAACCCTAAAGTAGAAAATACTTTTTGTAATTTTAGAGACCGTCTATTTATACACTTACAATGAAAAACTCTAAATCTAAACAAATTAAAGCCGCTCATAAAAATTCAAAGGTGGATCTTGACATTTGGCTGCTAAATCGCTGCTATATATATGTAGTTGGCCGCTAAATGGCCACCACTTCATGTCTGTTTGGGCTCAATATTTGACCGCAATCTTCTAATTTGATTTGGGTAGTTTTGATCGTATAATATCCCGAATATCTTGCCATCTCTCTGTTGCTATGTGGATCCTCAATCAGTTATCTGATTATACTGATATAATCGGTTGGTCTTGATTTGATTTGATCTCTTAATTTTATTTGTTCATATTGATTTGATTTGGCTGCAATTAAATCTGCATAATATCTCACAACAAATATTTAGTAGCATCTATTTATTTAGTAAAATATTTAAACCAATTAACTCACAAATATCCATTTATTATTATTTAAGATACATATAAAATATTTTAACAGATAACTCCAGTCTCCATAGATGTTCTTATATTATAATTAACGGTATTTATTAATTAACAAAAGACGGCGAAAAGGATAGTAAAAAATATGCAATAAATGTGCCGATCAAATACCCCACACCTATATTTTGCTCATCCTCGAGTAAAACCTAAATAAATAAAAATCCTAGAAAGAAAAAAGAAAAACTAGATAAATCCTAACTCACTTTCGCAGCATCGTGATTGCACTGAGCATGTGCAACAAGCAGTTAAAGCTCTAGGTGTTTCTAGTACGAGAAGTGTTGCCTACTGAGGGTTTTCAGCGGATACTATCAACAAAATCCTGTCAAGCTAGATTTATAAGTTAACCGTCGTCTCTAATCATATGGCTTTGATATCTAAGCTAGAAACTCTATCACCGTAAGTTAGAAATATCCAACCCTTATTTTTCACTTCTCACTTTTATTTAAGTTAAGCACCTATACGTCTTTACATGGTAGTGAAATAACGTCATTTTGTATCAAAAACTTCTATTAGAAGCCATCATGCCTCCCCTAAAGATTCTAATGTATCTTACCAATTTGTAAAGTCCTAGGCTCTCTCGAGATTACAATCTATAGCTCGGTCTCAATACCAGGATTTTTATTATCTCTGACAAAGAACTTAGTCTTATTTTTCACTCCACCTTTTACCGGCCTTCGTTCTTACACACCTTCGTGCTTGTGCAAAAGTTTTTAATCTTGTAACTTAAATTTTTACCTTCATATCCCGGTTAAATTTCCATCCTAAATTCTTTCCTTCCAATTGGACTCGTCTTTGGCAAAGATTATTCTCCAATAAAGAACTGTGGGGACTTTTAACTCGGAGCGAACACTTTCTTAGCTTGTTTTATTTGACTTTCTAGATTCCTTAGCAGGCTTTGGGTCAGTGACTCCCAAACAGATGAGTTTAGGGCACGGGATGTAAAGACACCCTTGAGACTTAATTGCCCAAGTCATCAATGCCACAAAATAAGGACTTGTCTTTTATGCATAACAGTTTTTAGAAAGATACTTCTAGCTATTCTTTTCAGCTCAAAATTAAAGACATGTTTATGTAGATAAGACGTGTGCTCACTCCAACCAAGATCAAAATATGTTATTTTTCAAATTTAGCCTATATTAAAGACTTCAATATTTTCTTTTTATCTAAATCTCATTCATGAATCATACACTCAAGATTACTCACTTCTAAACAAAGTAACTTGAACTCAAAAAGATATTTCTATATTGTTTAGATATTTCGAACTCGTCATATGATTCTCAAGACTCACAACGCGTGCAGTGTAATGCAAAGACGTATATTTACTACAGTTAAACTCAAGGAGGGTTATCAGTTCTAATTCTAGGATTTAGTTATTTCTAACCTATGAATCTAACCATCAAATTTCGAATCTAAGTCTTCACACTAGCTAGCTTGACGATAAGCTTTTTATGTTATATTATATTTTTTTTATTAACTATAAAAATTAAAAGAAAGAAATCATAAACTAAAACTATAACTATCCCAATTTTTTTTAGCAGTAAAACAAAGAAAAGAACATCTAAAAGAAAGAAAACCAAATAATATATAGACCCGCCAAATACCCTCGCACCTAAGCTAGACACTGTCCCCGGTGTCATCTATTTCTAGTGTGTTGAAATTTTTCCCAAAAGTGATGAGCCAAGAAAATATACATGTGAAGTGCTCTAGCTCATTAAGCTCCAAATCTCAAGTTTTAGCTTTCTCTACACCTATAATAGAAGGTATAGAAGGAGCTTTTAGGACCCAAAACTTCATGGTTTTATAGGGTTTAGATCTGGAGACCCATTTCAAATTGGCAAGTCGAGGGAAATTTTGTTTCAAATACAAACATATGCAAAATGGCTATATGCATTACAATATCGACAGGTGTGATTATTCTTTTTATTAGAAGAGTGTTGAACTAATTTAGAAAAAGATTTTTGAGATTTTGAAAAATTCATAGCAGCATCTTTTTTATTAAAAATTTCATTCTCTCACTGGTTGAAGGAATAACTCTTTCTTTTCCTTTTGAATATTTATCAAGAGAAACCGTTAAATCATGATTTTGATTTTTAAGAAAAAGATTTTCGTTCGTCAAAATCTTTTGAGATTGAAGAGAGGATTTCAAGAAATCAAGTTTACTATTAAAAGTTGATCTCAAGTTTTTATGTTCATTTCTCAAGAAAGCACAAGACAAAACTAAATTTTCATTTTCATTTTTTAAAGTCTCAAAAAATTTCAATTGATTTTCAAACTTCAATAAAAACCCATTCTTCTTTTGTTCTCTTTCTAGTTTCAAAGAAGCCAAAATTTTGGAAAGGCTCTCAAGTTTTGAATGCAATTCATTTTAATCGAAATATCATGGGAGATAGAAAGTGAATTAATCTTGGATAACAATTCATCATTTGTGAGTTTCAAAGATTTATTTCTTGAAATCAATTCTGTGTTTTTCAATTTTAAGGACAAGTTTCGTTTTTCAAGAAACTCATTTCTTGAAATCAATTCGTTCTTTTCAATTTCAATTTTTTCATTTAAAATAGTAATAGAATATGATGCATTGGGTTTTTCCAAAAAATTGCTACTTATACTAATCGAAATCTCACATTTTGAAAATAAATCATTTTTCTCTAATTCGAGAATATTATTCCTAGAAGCAAGGTCATTAGATGAAGCTTGATCATGAGTAAAATTATGATTATCAAAAGATATTGTGCTCATATTATCATGATCAAAAGAAATTTCATATGGCTTAGTAGAGATTGGTGGTATATCATTATTTGAAAAATATTGAAACACACCTATCGTTTCTATATGATTTTCTTCGATGATGTGCTCTCCATAAATTCGTTCCAATGCACACCAAATATCATAAGCTGACTCGTAGTACGAAACAGTCATATGAATCTTACAATTTAAAGCACTCCATAAAATATCTACAACTTCTTCGTTCAAGAAAACTAATCTTGGTTCACTTATATTTCATATCGTTTTTTCTCAAATATTTCTAAGGAAAGCATGGTCATTTTCAATGATTTCCGAGAAATCTTTATTGAGTGAGTTAAGAAATTCTTTCATTTTCTTTTTCTATCCGAAAAAATCATTCCCGTCAAAATGCGGAGAACAGGCAACAAAATCCATTTTTGTTTTAAAATATAAATTATAACTAAGCACACCAAAGCAATTAAATCTTGATCAACTAGGGTAGACCTAGATCCAGACAGCTCCTAAGTTAACTGTTAGACTGGCTAAACCCAAAGTAGACCAACTAGTCAGCCAGGTAAATGACAGGTGAGTGGGGGGTATCCGCTATACGAATCATCGAAATAGCATGCCCAATTAGGTAAATCACTTGTCTTAGTCACACTTGCCTAGACACCAACTGATTAGACCCATCGGAATATTAGTTATCCTAAAAATTCCTAGTGAGCTATGTGAATTCTTAGGCTTTTAAGTCTAATCGATTTTAATTAGAGACTTAGGTTCATACAATATGGAAGATGATTTGTGGGTCAAGAAAGGTTGATGAAATTCCCACTTTATCTTTTATGTTTATGATTTGTCCTTAAAATATTTTAAATATGAGTGCAACAAATCAAATCCAATTAGAAAATATAAATATTTTTTTAGCAGCGCAAAGAAATCCTGCAAGAAACAGAGAAGAGAAATATTAAGATTGAGAGAGAAGATATGCAAGAGTGCCCACCAAATCTAATTTTTGCAGAGATCTCCTTCGTTCCTTGCTGCTTCTTTAAAAATCTAAAATCTAAAAAACTAAACTAAAAATAATTGTTAATCCGAAGAACATATAAAATTAAAACCGTCTTCCCTGGTAACGGCGCCAAAAACTTGTTGATAAAATTATAATACCACAAGTGCACGGCGCGTTAGTAGCGAGTGTGCAAATACGGGTCGATCCCACAGGAAAGACTATTAGTTAATTATTTTCTCAATTAGAATAAAAATAAAAATGCAGTTTTTATAATTAAAATCTAAAGAGATAATTTTTACTACTTAAAATTAAAATAGCAAATAAAATTAATTAAATTTAATGATAAAATGGCATATCTAGAGTATTGAATCCCCTAAACTAGTTATAAAAGAAATCTGCATAAATCATAATCTTAAAGTTCGTATATTTATAACCTATGATGTAGTTTCAAGGTTTAGACTATATGGATATAACCTATCAAGCTATCTAGTTCGTAAGTTTATAAAAATATGAATTTTAATATTCTAAGGCAAGTTAAAACTAAATATGTTTTTACTAATCCTAAATATAGTTTATGTGCGATGCTAAATAACCTATCAAAGTGATCTAGAAGAATCTATATTTATCTTTTAAGTGCATCTTTTTAGAATAATAATTTATACGATTAATCTTTTTACTAATCTGGGCTCATTCTATTCAAGGCATGTTAATATTTAGCTATTCATATCAAAATTAAAGACACAAGAATTGCATAAATTAAAAGAAGGAAACTTGATTAAAAATAAAAATAAGTAAAAGAAATACAAGAAAGATTAAATTGCAAAAGGCATTAAAAACAAAAATACAAACTTGAGAACTTGATCTTCTATTCCACCATGCTCGAAAAGAAAAGAATTACATTTATTTGGTGGTTAGAAACCAACCCTAAGGTAGAAGATACATTCTGTAATTCTAGAGACTGTCTATTTATAAACTTACAGTGAAAAACCCCAAATCAAAACAAATAGAAACCACTCATAAAAATTCAAAGGCGGATCTTGGTATTTGGCCGCTATATACATGTAGTTGGCCGCTAAATGGTCGTCACTTCACGTCCGTTTGGACTCAATATTTGACTGCAATATTCTGATTTGATTTGGATAGTTTTGATCGCAAAATATACCGAATATCTTGCCATCTCTCTGTTGTTACATGGATTTAGTCTTGATTTGTTTTGGTCTCTTGATTTTATTTACTGATATTGATTTAATTTGACTGCAATTAAACCTGCAAAATATCTCACAGCAAATATTTAGCAGCATCTATTTATTTAGTAAAATATTTAAACCAATTAACTCTCAAATATCCATTTATTATTATTTAAGATACATATAAAATATTTTAATAGATAACTACATAAATGTTCTTAAATAATAATTAATAGCATTTATTAATTAACAAAAGATAAGAAAAAAGATTGTAAAAAATATGCAATAAATGTGCCGATCACAAACTCATTTTTCGCTTCTCCTTTCTTTCAATTCTCCGCTCTATTCATAAAATTTGATTGCTTTAGGATATGAAAGTAAGAAAAGATGAAAGAAAAAGAGAGAAATCAGGTTTGAAACAAAATACAAGGGTAAAACAATGATAAATTGGTTGCTTGCCTATCACAAAATGGTTTGCGCAAGATAAAAGACATAGTATTTTCTTGCAACAATTAATGATAGTCCATGATATTTTATAGCATTTTAAAAAGTATGGCCACCAACCCAAGAATGCTGACAGCACAAGGTATACTGCTATATTAGTGGAATTTACCCCTCTTAGACTAAATTATTTAAAAAATGTCTTTAGCTTGCATGCTTTTACTTAACGAACTTTCAAAATTTTCTTACATTACAATACCTCAAAAATTTGGTTATAACGTTTTTCTTATAGAATAGCCTGAAAAGTATCGCTTTAAGGAAGTTGGAGGTCGCAATCTTTCTCAGATGTTGTCCTCCGTCGATCTGATAGCGAGCGTTTTGGACGGTTAAGATTTTTTGTGATGGTTCTTGAGCGTGTGGATCACAATGGGTTGGTGTTATTGTTGACGCTGAGTTACCTGCATGTGAAGTCCCGGGGTGGACGACAACCATAGGACCCTCCGAAGATCAAGTTAGTACCGTGGAATAGAATCAGAGTAGCGGCATATTGGAATGATTTCGAGTTACATGAGTCGTCTGAAAGAAGGGTTTATATAGTGGTCGCGTGGAGCGAGCCGGCGCAAGATTCTCGCCGTCTGTTACGCCTCCTCGTTACGCCTGCGTTGATGGCGGGATTCGCTCATTAATGGGGGGACGCGCCCGCCTGGGACACGGAACGTGGGGCGGCAGATATCTCGCTTTGGCGTGATACGCTCAGCCGTTGCGGGGGCGTATGGGCTCCGCACTCTCGGTTGATCGGGGAAGACGGGGAAGCTCGGCCTGTCCGATGGCTCGGACACGAGCCGGAAGGCCGAGGAAGCTCAGGCCTTGCATCAGCTCGGAGACGAGCAGGGAGGCTGTGGAAGCTCAGCTCTGCAATAGCTCGGAGACGAGTAAATAGGGGTGAAGGTACAGCTGCTGGATTGGTCTAGGACCAGAAGTAGGGGTGTAAGCTCGGAAACCATCCGAAGAAAATCACCAATGCTCCACATTGATTCTACCTTCGCAGCCTCCAGAGGCCTAGTGGGCTTTACGCGGATGACACGTCATCTGCCACATGTCGTGATCTGAGGAATTCCCACTTATGAGTATCATCATTAGCCCCCAAGTCTTGTTCCGACCTATTTATGGGTCGGATCGAGAGTGGCCTTCTTGGTTTTCTTCTGCTTAGTTTGGTGCCGAGAATCATAGTGTGGATTGTCCGGGGACGATAAAGCGTAGGGCAGTTGTGTCGTTTCCATCTTCGAGTCCACGTGGAGTACCCCATGCGCGTTAATTTTCGTGCATATCCCCGATGACGTCAGCAGATCAGTGTAATGATTGCACTTTAAAGAGGGGGCGCCATTTCGCTCGATCGTCAGTTGGGCTCCGGCCATGTGTTCGACGTTGGTTGGTGGGCGCGACAGGTTGTCTCTGACTCCTGCCACGAAGATATGATCAGTCGAAAATACTGCACTTTTAACACGGTAATTTCCCTACCATTTGAACTCATATAGAAGTGTTCGGTATTCATAATTGCACATATTACCAAATCATCTCTAAAATACAGGATTACTCGTACTGTAGACTAAAACCGGCACTTTTTAGGGAAATTGTGTGTTTATCATGGCATCGCATCATTCTTGTATAGCGCAACTCTTGTCTGGGGTCTAATGCAGGAAATCACGGAAGCAGAGCCCAAAATTGGGAAAAGATCTGATAAAAGAAACGCCAACTCAAAGCCTGAAGATCTGGTAGTAATTCAGAAGGCCAAATAAAATTCAACACATCAGGATAAGGCCCATATGATATCCCAAGCCCACAGAAGAAAATACAAGCAGCAAGGCCATCAAAGGGCCGCGGATCCGCGGCCCAAGCCCCCTTGGCGCGGCGGATCCGCGGCCAATCGAAGAGATCAAGCCATCAAATTTTGTCACATGCTCAATTATAACGGCCAAAGCTTCCAGAAGACCCCAGAAGCTCCACGTGGCACATCTAGAAGGCTCGGCTCAACAAACTCTTGGAGGGAAATTCAAAATTTAAAGCTTAACTAACTTTTTGGAGGGAAATTTAAATTATTTGATAACTAACTTGTGGGGGGAATTCAAATTTCAATTCTAGATCTAAGATTTGGAAAGTCTATAAAAAGGAGCCTAGATCTAGAGGGGAAAAGGTTGAAGAATTATCATCATCTTCAACCCACAAGTTTAGTGACAAAAGCTTATGCTTCAAATTCACTTCAATTCAAAAATCAAGATTGATCCCGAGAGCAATTTGAGCAAGAGAGCCTTCAACCTTTAGAAGCGACGCCGGATTTCCAACGGAGCAAGAGATCCACGTCGATCCGCGACTCAAGGAGCCGAGCGAAGCCGAAATCGACGATCTAGTTCCTTCCTTTTGTAAATTCAAGAGAGTTGTAACGAAATTTGTCGATAAATAAAGGTGAATTTTCTATATCTTGCTTATCTTTTAATTCAAGCATAATGATTAGAATTCAATTTGTGATTGTGTTTGTGATCATGATGTTTGAGTAATCTCCGCTCGTGTAGGAGTTGTGACGATCTTTAGATGATGATGATTTAGATATTTCTACAATTCTTAAATCCTATAATGTTTGGAAATTCTAGTTAATCAAATGATTAATAACCTAGTTTCGAGATGATGCTTTCTTGATCGTGTTCACTCGAAACTAGGGAACAACTATTAAACATTTGATTAACTAGAAGCTAGAATTTGAATGCGATCCATCGAAAGGACAAAGGATGAGTTGCGGAATCCCTAATTTTCTAGCAAAGATCCTTAAACCTCGATGAATTTTGCATCGATCTAGTATCAATTCATTAATGGATAAGAATTAGTAATCTTTAGATCTCATCACATCTATAGATCCGATCTACTCCTACGAGCCATACTTCTAGTCTTGATTGTTGGTTGGAAATTATCTCTCATCCCTATTCTTGCTCTTTAATGTTTCTTTTAGATCTAGATTTTTCTTATTTCTTGATCTTTAAATGCAAATCATGAATTGTTTTCTTTTCTTTTGCTTAAATTTTCAACTCATCTAATTCAAGAATTGAACGGAACTCACTTTCCCTGTGGACGATCCGCACTCACTTACAATCTACATCCGACACCGTAGTTGATTGCGGTCAAATAATTTTTGGTTGTGATTTCTTTACAATTTCCCAATTACACATCACAAAAATCTTTACAATCAAAATGGCGCCGTTGCCGGGGATCGTGTGCTATTTGTTCATTTTTTGAAATTTGAGTTGAAAAGTTTATTCCATCAATATTTTTTAGATCAAAACTCGCGCAAAATACTAATACGTGTTGTTGTGGTTAATTGCAAGGAGATCTGGAGCTTGCTGGAAAATTGGAAAATTATTTGGTGAATTCCAGAGAGCTAGGGAAGTGATCAGGAGTGCTCTGGAAAAATTTAGTGCAGAGATCACACTATTCCACCGCGTTTCCATGGCATGGGGAGCTAATTGCGGCGGTTCCGCGGTTTATTAAGGGGTTCTCTGGAAAATCTTTTGCAGGTAATCTCTAACTTTCTTATCTCCTCTCTAAAATCTGCTCCAACTAACAATTTGTGCAGGTTTCTTTGCAAATAATCGCTGCGCCGCAAAAAGCAAAATAAAGTGTGCTTGTTTTTGATTTTGTGGTTGTTTGCATAACTAATATGGAAATTAAGGGGCACGGCCAAATCCAGATTAGGTGGGGAGTTCATTACCCTTCCTAGGCCCTAAAAATCACAAACCTGCATCCGCATTACCCTCATTAATTAAAAAAATATCTAGAGATGACTCTAAGGACCGTCGCGCTCGCTTAGGACAGAAGAAGGCCGTGGGTAATTCATTGCTTATCCGCGTTTCTCTTGTGGTGCCTAGGAAAGTGTGTCGAAGGCTAGTGGTTACTTAATTAGGCCCACTACTTACGTAGTGGAGAACCTCCCACTTACCTGGCACTTACCTGGCCACAGGAGGGACAAAGAGGCAGTGGAGGATTCTATCCTGCGTCTTGTCTTCTGGCAGTTAGGAGCGGTCTAGAGATTGGACCTAGGTGACCATAGATTTTTAGGGTATTGCTTGTTGCATCATATTTTCAAAATCCGTATCATTTTTCAAAACAAACACCACACTCACTTCATTTCCCCTAATTATAAATCACGCTGCCACTTGTACTAACCCCTTTTAGTGCAAGATAGGCTGGACACGGGATTCTAGTGCCCGACTTGTCCGCGTCCCCTCGATCGACTCCGAAGTCGGTATTTCTCCATTTACCCTTCTTTTACCCCCCACCACACCCACACCGATAGATCAGTCTCCATCAAACCTCTTTACCGCTACTCTGCCGCCGTCCGTTGGTGCGCAGATTCCACCTCGCATCTCTCTCCAAGAGAGGTGTTACCCTTTGCGAGGTCCTCTCTCGACCTGCTTATCCATTCCACCAGCCAACGGGGATAACTTTGAGATCAAGCCCCAGTACATCAACCTTCTACCCAAATTCCACGGTCTCGAGACTGAAGACGCGTACGTTTTTATTACCAAATTTGAAAACGTATGCGCAATGATGGGTACATCACAACTTTCTGTGGATGCCATGCGTCTACGACTTCTTCCATTTACCTTGTGCGATATAGCCGAGAAGTGGCTGTATAACACCACCGCACATTCCATCACGAATTGGGAAGAATTCGTTGCAGCATTCCTTAAGAAATTCTACCCTATGCAAAAGACAGCTCGAATCCGTAGTGAACTCTATCAATTCTCCCAGCTTCCGGCTGAACCATTTTCAAAATACTTTGACTGATTCAAGGATCTTTTGGTTCAATGCCCACATCACGGCATCCCGAGATGGGAACTTTGCCGAAGCATATATGAGGGCAGTAACCCTACCACTAAACAAAACCTTGAAAACATGTGTCAAGGCACCTTTATGACCAAGGATGA
Organism: Agapanthus africanus; assembly: GCA_030015575.1. NCBI lineage: Eukaryota > Viridiplantae > Streptophyta > Magnoliopsida > Asparagales > Amaryllidaceae > Agapanthus > Agapanthus africanus. Next base: position 757,994,740 of record CM057337.1, on the reverse strand, counting down.
TGGGGAAGCGTGGAAATTTTTAGAAGAGTTCGCTGAAAAGTCACTTCAGTGGGAGACTGGAACCCAGCCATCGAGTAGGGGTGGCGTACACCAAATAGACGTGTCCATAGGTGTTCGAGCTGAGATGGCAGCAATGCAAAAGAAGCTCGACGCTATGGAACACAAATTCCTAGCAGCCTCCCTAAACCCAATGTCGCTCCCCAAAACCGTTTGTGGGTGCTGTTCTGATCCTTCTCACTTGACGGAAGAATGTCCATTAAACTCTCAGTTTCGAGGTCTCGAGCATACCAATGCCGCATTTCAAAGACCTGGAAACGACCCTTTTTCTTCCACATACAATCAGGGTTGGAGGAATCACCCGAATTTTGCCTGGAACCAATCCCAAAACACGGTTCCAAACCCGAATCAATTCCAACGGGTCCCTCCACCACAACAGCAACCACTTCAGCTCACCCAGCACCCCTACCAGTCACAAAATTTCCAAAACCAGGTCAACACTCCTGCACCTTCTAATCCTATGCAGTCGACATGTTCTGACGAGTTCTCTCAATTCGCTCAAACCATGAAATCACTCATGTCAAATTTCATGGAAGTGTCGGCCGAGGTTAAGTCTTCCGTTGGTGAGATAAAGAAAAACTCAGCGTCCCAAGCTGAGAGTATCAAAACGATGGAAGCTGAGATTGCACGACTTAAGGCTGAAATGAGTGCAAGAGAGAAAGGGAAACTCCCAGCTCAACCTGTACCCAATCCTGGCTATTCACATCATGTGAATGCAATCACCACGTTGAGATCTGGGAGAGTGCTGGATAACCATGTTGGGGAAGAAGTTGATGATATTGATGATCCTATCAACACCCCGGCTGAGACCTTTCCTCACACACACGCTTCTGATTCTGATTCTTGTTCTTCTACCCCACCGCCTTCTCACGAGCCTATTCTCCATTTCCCTTTAGGCTCAACACCTCAGCCCACCTCTTTTACTCCTCCATAGACGATCCCCACTTCTATTTTGGGATCGGGGCCACACACACTTCCTTCTCCTATGATGGACCCAGCGCTCATTGCTAAAGCACCTTACCCGAACCGGTTAAGGGCTAACACATCGAGTCCACATATAGAGAAGATCATGGAAATGTTCAAACAGGTTAACATCAACATCCCTCTCCTAGATGCCATTCAACAAGTCCCCGCTTATGCGAAAATTCTTAAGGACTTGTGCACTAGGAAGAGGAAGACTCAAGTGCCAAAGAAGGTCTTCATGTCCAATAGCATTAGCACTGCTTTTATCCCTCCACTACCAAAGAAACGTAAGGACCCAGGATGTCCTACGATATCGATTTCTATTGGGGATAAACACATCAATCGTGCTCTTTTAGACCTTGGCGCCAGTATTAACCTGCTTCCTTTCTCAGTCTATGAGCAACTAGGGATCGGAGAGTTGAAACCAGCCCATTGCACTCTCCAGATGGCTGACCGATCAATCACCAAACCTAGGGGTGAACTGGAGGATGTGTTAATAAAAATCGGGGAATTCGTATTCCCTGTGGATTTTATTGTACTTGATACACAGCCTGTAGCAAACCCACGGAATCAAATTCCGGTGATTTTAGGTCGCCCCTTTTTGGCCACTTCCAATGCAATAATCAACTGTCGAAATGGTTCTATGACCCTATCTTTCGGGAATAGGTCAATAGAGCTGAACATTTACAAGATTGGAAGTGTACCCTCCGAACCTACTGCTCATGTCTGTTCTGTCAACTTAATGGATGTCGACAGCAGCGAATTTGATGATCCTCCTGATACCGATCTTGACTCTTTTCATACGTAGTTGTTTGACCCAACTATGTATCATACACATACGGACTCTTCCACCGAGATGTCCGGGTCAACAACTAACACCGATTATGAATTGCTTTTAGAGTCTGAAGATCACCCCGCACTTTGTGATGACATTATTCTTCGGGGTATTGATGAAACTTTTGAGGAGATATTCGCTGATGAACTCGCATTTCTGAATAACACGGGTGTTGAGATGAATCATGTCCTAATCATTAAAATTGAACCTCCACCCCCTCTTCTGAACTGTAAAAAGAATGCAAGTAATCCATCACATTCACTGCTTCGTCTCTTCAAAATGAGACGCACACACACTCTCTTCCACCCCTTACCCTTTCCCCACTTCTTCTTCCACCAACCCGAGCACTGCATTGATAAAATCATCGAATGGTTGGTGTTGATCTTCGGTCTTTGCAAAACTTGGCATCGACCAATGATTCTTGACCCCCTCATATGATTTTCAAAGTTTAACATTGCATAACTCAAGTTTGGGGGGGGAACAATATTTTTGGCTCTTGGAAAGAAAATTTTTATAAAAATTTTTAAGCTAAAAATAAGTTTGGGGGATGATCTTCACTTATATATTTTCCCCCACTAATAAATTCCTCCCAGGCTTACAGGTTTTCGAGATTTAGCAGATGCCAACAGTGAGGACACTGTTGAAAACAAGTTTGGAGGAGGTTTGTGCTTAGTTTTGCATCATGTGCATATCATTTGCATAAGCACAAAACATTTCTTTAAAAAACCATAAAAAATTTAAAAATTTTCAAAACCCATAAAAGTTTTGTGTAAAGATTTTTTTTTTTGTAAATAATTTTTCAAAACCCATAAAAAACCTATAAAAATTTAAAAAAATTTCAAAATCCATAAAAATTCAAAAAAAATTTCAAAACTCATAAAAATTTAAAATTTTCAAAATATAAAAATATTTAATATTTATGATAATAAAAGATTAGATAGTGAACAATTACATCCATGAGATTAGAAAAATTGAAGAAAACCAAGAAAATTAGAAGTTTTCTTATACGAACTAGTAATAAGTAGTTATGAGCCGTTGTCCCAAGGGTTAGTAAGATGAAAGACGTCACTAATCTGTGGATAAAAATAAGTCTGAAAAATAATTTCTATTCTGGAAGCCAAACATTTTGAACGTTGATACCCTGCTATTCGCACTAACACACGTCTTGAAGCCCGGGATAGTAGAGGATACCTTGAAATGCTCTTGTCTTAAAGCCGATGTATGAAGGAAATAAAAAAAAATGAAGAAAATATAAAGTGGTGACAAAAATGGACACTGGTTTTGTTATCGCCGAGGGCAATAAAAAATTTATAGCGAGGGTGCTTTTTCACCTAGTGCCCTAAGGCCAACTGGTCTGGGAGTCACTGCTATGCCTAAGGTGGTGCAAGACGAGGAAAATACACCAAATAAGCAAGCACATGAGTAATCGGTCGGTTAGTACCTCAAGAAGTATTAACGGTCGCATGAAAGTGTGTGAGCACATCTAGATATTCATTAATCAAAAAGTACTGAGGCTGATGGACAAGAGTATGATAGCTTGAATTGAATTCTCCGGGTGTAGGGATGTTCTTTACACACACGCAGGGTGATATGATCGATGTTTGGAATAAAGATAGGAATGAAGAATAAGACGATGTTTTATTGAGGGAGGACGTGATTTCTGACATCTTTTCATGACCATTAAGATAGGGCTCATGACAACCGAAAAGCTAGCTTAGTTGGAAACCCTAATTTTCAAGGCTTTTCTTTTACAATTCTTTTCTTTAAATGTAATATTCATGATCTTCCTTTTATTATTGGATTTTGTGGGTGCAATCCGCTGAAAACCCTCAGGAGACAACACTCCTCCTACTAGGGACACCTAGAGGTTTAAAGGCTTGTTGCACGTGCTCAGTGCAATCGTGTTGCCTACGAAAGTGTGCTTTTCTCTTTCTTTGTTTTCTCCTTCTCTTTTTATTAAAACTGTTCGATCGAGACGATCGAAAATAAGTTTGGGGGAATTTGATCAGTCGAAAATACTGCACTTTTAACACGGTAATTTCCCTACCATTTGAACTCATATAGAAGTGTTCGGTATTCATAATTGCACATATTACCAAATCATCTCTAAAATACAGGATTACTCGTAATGTAGACTAAAACCGGCACTTTTTAGGGAAATTGTGTGTTTATCATGGCATCGCATCATTCTTGTATAGCGCAACTCTTGTCTGGGGTCTAATGCAGGAAATCACGGAAGCAGAGCCCAAAATTGGGAAAAGATCTGATAAAAGAAACGCCAACTCAAAGCCTGAAGATCTGGTAGTAATTCAGAAGGCCAAATAAAATTCAACACATCAGGATAAGGCCCATATGATATCCCAAGCCCACAGAAGAAAATACAAGCAGCAAGGCCATCAAAGGGCCGCGGATCCGCGGCCCAAGCCCCCTTGGCGCGGCGGATCCGCGGCCAATCGAAGAGATCAAGCCATCAAATTTTGTCACATGCTCAATTATAACGGCCAAAGCTTCCAGAAGACCCCAGAAGCTCCACGTGGCACATCTAGAAGGCTCGGCTCAACAAACTCTTGGAGGGAAATTCAAAATTTAAAGCTTAACTAACTTTTTGGAGGGAAATTTAAATTATTTGATAACTAACTTGTGGGGGGAATTCAAATTTCAATTCTAGATCTAAGATTTGGAAAGTCTATAAAAAGGAGCCTAGATCTAGAGGGGAAAAGGTTGAAGAATTATCATCATCTTCAACCCACAAGTTTAGTGACAAAAGCTTGTGCTTCAAATTCACTCCAATTCAAAAATCAAGATTGATCCCGAGAGCAATTTGAGCAAGAGAGCCTTCAACCTTTAGAAGCGACGCCGGATTTCCAACGGAGCAAGAGATCCACGTCGATCCACGACTCAAGGAGCCGAGCGAAGCCGAAATCGACGATCTAGTTCCTTCCTTTTGTAAATTCAAGAGAGTTGTAACGAAATTTGTCGATAAATAAAGGTGAATTTTCTATATCTTGCTTATCTTTTAATTCAAGCATAATGATTAGAATTCAATTTGTGATTGTGTTTGTGATCATGATGTTTGAGTAATCTCCGCTCGTGTAGGAGTTGTGACGATCTTTAGATGATGATGATTTAGATATTTCTACAATTCTAAAATCCTATAATGTTTGGAAATTCTAGTTAATCAAATGATTAATAACCTAGTTTCGAGATGATGCTTTCTTGATCGTGTTCACTCGAAACTAGGGAACAACTATTAAACATTTGATTAACTAGAAGCTAGAATTTGAATGCGATCCATCGAAAGGACAAAGGATGAGTTGCGGAATCCCTAATTTTCTAGCAAAGATCCTTAAACCTCGATGAATTTTGCATCGATCTAGTATCAATTCATTAATGGATAAGAATTAGTAATCTTTAGATCTCATCACATCTATAGATCCGATCTACTCCTACGAGCCATACTTCTAGTCTTGATTGTTGGTTGGAAATTATCTCTCATCCCTATTCTTGCTCTTTAATGTTTCTTTTAGATCTAGATTTTTCTTATTTCTTGATCTTTAAATGCAAATCATGAATTGTTTTCTTTTCTTTTGCTTAAATTTTCAACTCATCTAATTCAAGAATTGAACGGAACTCACTTTCCCTGTGGACGATCCGCACTCACTTACAATCTACATCCGACACCGTAGTTGATTGCGGTCAAATAATTTTTGGTTGTGATTTCTTTACAATTTCCCAATTACACATCACAAAAATCTTTACAATCAAGATACATCCCCCAATGGCCGATCTCCATGCGGAGCCCCAACGGCCGCTAGGCGCGACGCTTCGTTTTGGCGGGAATCGATCTAGGCCGTAGGACATTCTTTTCATTGTGTATAAATAGGAAGGGACCATCTTAGGGCCGACACTTTGCCTTAATTCTCTTTCGTTGTTTGAAGATTGCCCGACGCACCTCCGCTTGGATCGGATATTCTGTTGAATTTTTATTGCCGAGTGCCTTTCTTTGAATCAGATTAGATGTCTTCTTCCGAGGAGTCTGTAGATGTAGTAGGGGTAGAGTCGGGCGATGAGCCTCCAGTTGCTAAGGCCGAGTCCAGTGGGTTTTCCTCCTCTTCGGCTTAATATAGCCGATAGGGTTCTTCTTTACTGAGTCTTTTGCGTCGGGCTCGCCCCTAGAGTCAGGGCCGCCCTTGTCACTCGTCGTCGGGCGGTGACAAGGGCTCCCAATGTGCGCATCGGGAACACCCTGTTGGCTATGGTTCCCTCAAGGCAATTATCGTAGTCGCAGGCAGATAATTATGATGATTGAGGGTTGACCTATACCGGTAGAACAATCTTACTCGAGATGATAGTATGCTATCTGGTCTGTCTTTATCATCACTATTACATGTTGATAGAGCCCATAGGATTCTTGCTTGACTACCAGCATTATGATGGCGATCATGTACGTGGGAGCTGGTGGTCTATAAGCACATACTTAAATGTCCCTAGTCGTGGGAGTTCGAGACCGGGCATCGATACTCCAGAGTAGACTAGTGTATACTGATCGAGACCCCGACGAGGGGCGGTGGTTAGGTTTCACAAGCCATTGGTGTTAGTTTGTTCACCTAAGATAGTATACAGGTGCTCATTGGGTTATGAGTACACTGGACAGACTCGCCGGGAACCTGCTAGTTGGTACTATACCTATTATCAGATAGCAGTTCCCAGATGACATGTGTACAGGTTAGTCTGTCGACCTGAGATCGTCATTTGTCTCATGCGAGTTCCCACTATACTTTGATTACAACCCTACCATGGCTCAAAGGAGTCGTGCAAACAGGTTTTAGTTGGGTACAGTCCTGAGCCACATGGAGGCAGTGAGTGAATTGTCGGGGATTCATCTCTCCCGGTATTGGGGGTTGATGTCGCGCTGTGCAAGGGTGGCCATCACCAGAAATCCTTGGCTAAGATAGTCGAGAATTACTGATCTAGGATCGGTAGTTTCTCATGTGGTGATGGGTTTCTTGCCGACACTAAATGTCGCGTTATTAGGGGTCTGACTTTATCCACCATTTAGACTCGATATGCGATACTCTTAGACGAACAGACCGGACTGTACGGATATTGTCACTGTCAGGCTCAGTAGGGGTTTGGATGAGTTTGCTCGTCGGCCTTCATTTTGCTCAATACCTAGGTAGCCGTTACGTACAGCTAGTGTCGCTGACATGCTTATGGTTAAACCCACTGCCAGCGTATTGACGAGTCTTTAGAGTCCCACACAGAGAGTATTCATGGTTCAGGCGATATGATGTAGATGACGTATGTTGGTACATACAGGTGTCCGATTAAATATGTGTACAGGCTGCACAGACTTTAATCGGACGGTTGATAATACTAGCGGCTTAGGATTAAGCCGGATTATTAAATCAGGTTTTGATTTAATAATTTATATATGTATTTATATATATGTATTCTAGTATTATTGTTCACTATTCATTTTCTCTCTTAGCTATTCGTATTTTTGTACGAATACGCGTATATGTATTTCGATACGTGTACCGGGAAGTATTCCGTATTTATACGGAATAGCTTCTAGAAGATTGGATACCTCATTTGTATGATTTCTTTTTTTAGAAAATCATTTGTTTTACAAATGAGGTGGGGGTGAGTTGGCATGATCATGGACTTGGCATGTAGAGAGGTATGACACACATTTGTTTATTGGAAAAATGAGATGATATATTTTTGTATGCATGAGAGAGAAGGGCAGCCACTTGCTATGGAGATGGCTTGTTCATTTCTTTTTCTTTGCTTACTCTCTCATTCTCACTCACTTGGAGTTTTAGACATTTTCTTTAGTAGCTCATGCCACTTGTTTTCCTCATCTCCTCTTGATCTTCTATGGTTGCTTCTTTGAGCATGTGTGATGAAAGAAAATTATAGTGACACATTTCTACACCTCCACTCTCCATTGCTAGCAACCTTAGAGCGTCGGTTACCTCGCTTGGGGAGGTTGAAGCTTGCACCATTTCTCTTAGGTGGATCATCATAGATGGAGGAAGACCGGCAACCAAACTCGATTCGAAACCACTAGGAGCTTGGGATGATGGTTGAAGAACCTTTGGCCACGGATCAACTTGGTATAACCATTCCTAACTTCCTTTATATTGTATTGCTAGTATAGGATTTAAGGTAGATCCGGGCATCGAGTAATGGTAGTGCCAGTTTAGAAAATTTTTGTTCCGCATTTGGCCACGGTTTGATAGCCGGGACGCTGCCGTAACCCAACACACCAACGATGCGCCCTCCATCTTGAATCGTCTGGATGATCTTTCCGAAATCCGGACTTGATACCATATCCCCTCTAGCTATTCACTCCGTTTAGCCAGAGATGGTGACCCGGCAGACCAGGTGCGGGACAAGAAGATTGCTCTGTATATGGAAGCATTCAGGGGCAATTCGGGGTGTTTCGAAGTCGATAATTTAACACTGTTTAAATGTTTATCAGTACATGCATTACTATCTGCGACCGTGAATGTCATTCGAGCGGTACAACTCGTCTAATTGCTATATGTTCTTTTAGACGGGTTTGCGAATGTGACATTCACGTTGATGTTCTGTGTTGTGTTGTGTTGTGGTTGGATCGTCATGGTAGATAGCTTGGGTGCAATGTTAGTACTGTTTAGTTTCATTTGTACATTTGATATTGCGGGGCGAGCGTCCGATATGTGGACTGCCGTCATTTCCAGTTTGTATATTATTTGTTTGGGGCACGACCGGGTTGAGGTCGATGTCAACCTTGTACATATTATTTCCTTTTCTGTACTAGAATTACCCCACGGTGGAGTGCACGAATAGCTGGGTTCTATAAGGCAACGGGTCCGCATCTCATGGCGTTGAGATGGAGAGGATCTTACTCTAGAATTGAAGGGCTATTCGCCGCACTCGTAGGGGGTATAGGTTGACCCACGGAGGGGTGCCCAAGTTACCGGATTCCGTGAAGTGCTGGGTGGCCCATTCACGTTGTTGATTGGGGTTGCCTCGCTTCTGGGATTGGCGGGTAACTTGCCGCACTCGTAGGGATCTAGGTTTTCATTGCATAGGCTATCCACACGATAAGGGAACGTCGGGTTTCATTTGCAGCTCAAGTGAAACCCGGGGCTCCAAGATTATCCATCATTCTGTGTTGCTTCTGTGATGTTTCTGTGATGTTGCTTATATCATGCCTGAGACGATTGTTATATATATTTATATATATACTAGTAGATGTTGTATATGTTTAGCACCCGCGCTAGTCCATTCCCCGCTCTGTCATTAGTTAAGTAACCTAACGAGTGATGATGGGACCCAGTGGCGAATGCAGATGGCATATTTTTCGTTCTTTTCTGGTGTGATTAATTGATGGGACTACGTTGATTTTTATCAATGCAAGGATAAAACAAACCTATATGATGTTGTTGGAACTAATTTTTTAAAAACAGACATTACAGACGTTTTCTTTTGCTTTGCGCAGTGGTATTCGGTTATGAATATCCAGCACCTCATTCGACGAGGCAAAGGCCGAGATCCTTTCATCGGGAGTGACCCTTGGGCAGAAGTTTGCATCAACGTAATAACTTTACTATAGTCGATTCTTTTGCTTTGCATCGTGGTATTCAGTTTGGAATATGCTGCACCTCATTCGATGAGGAAGGAGCCGAGATCCCTTCACCGTGAGTGACCTCTTTAGCAAAAGTTTTTCGCCACTATATATTTGTAAAACCACTTGGATTTCTTCAACAAGATCAAGTTCATTACGTTAAAGGTTTTTCACTAAAAACCAGCCGTAGCCCTACGTTATTTCATATTAGTATTGCTTAGTATTCGTGCTACGTATGTCGTGCATTGCCGAGGCGTAGTGTTCGGTAGCTCTGTAATGCTTTTCTGTCGCATGGATATGTGGATTGGTTAGGACAGTCGTACGGTTATTTTGGCGGGAATCGATCTGGGCCGTAGGATGTTCTCTTCATTGTGTATAAATAGGAAGGGACCATCCTAAGGCCGACACTTTGCTTTAATTCTCTTTCGTTGTTTGAAGATTGCCCGACGCACCTACGCTTAGATCGGATATTCTGTTGAATTTTTCTTGGCGAGTCCCTTTCTTTGAATCAGATTAGATGTCTTTCTCCGAGGAGTCTGTAAATGTAGTATGGGTAGAGTCGGGCGATGAGGCTCCAGTTGCTGAGGCCGAGTCCAGTGGGTCTTCCTTCTCTTCGGCTTCATATAGCCGAGAAGGTTCTTCTTCTACCGCGTCTTCTGCATCGAGCTCGCCCCTAGAGTCAGGGCCGCCCTTTTCACTCACCGTCGGGCGGCGACAAGGGCTCCTAAGGTGCGCATCGGGAACACCCTGTTGGCTATGGTGCCCTCAAGGCAATTATCGTAGTCGCAAGCAGGTGATTATGATGATTGAGGGAGGACCTATACCGGTAGAACAGTCTTACTCGAGATGATAGTATGCTATCTGGTCTGTCTTTATCATCACTATTACATGTTGATAGAGCCCATAGGATTCTTACTTGACTACCAGCATTATGATGGTGATCATGTACGTGGGAGCTGGTGGTCTATAAGCACATCCTTAAATGTCCCTATTCGTGGGAGTTTCGAAACCGGGCATCGATACTCCAGAGTAGACTGGTGTATACTGATCGAGACCCCGACGAGGGGCGGTGGCTAGTTCTCATAAGCCATTGGTGTTAGTTTGTCCACCTAAGATAGTATACAGGTGCTCATTGGGTTATGAGTACACTGGACGGACTCGCCGGGAACCTGCTAGTTGGTACTATACCTATTGTCAAATAGCAGTTCTCAGGTGACATGTGTACAGGTTAGTCTGTCGACTTGAGATCGTCATTTGTCTCGTGTGAGTTCCCACTGTGCTTTGATTACTATCCTACCACGGCTCAAAGGAGTCGTGCAAACAGGTTTTAGTTGGGTACGGTCCCGAGCCACATGGAGGCAGTGAGCGGATTGTCGGGGATAGAGCCCGGGAAGTCCCATAACGGGACTTCGAGTCTCTTCCGGTATTGGGGGTTGATGTCGTGCAGTGCACGGGTGGCCATCACCAGAAATCCTTGGCCAAGATAGTCGAGAATTACTGATCTAGGATCGGTAGTTTCTCATGTGGTGATGGTTTTCATGCCAACACTAAATGTCGCGTTATTAGGGGTCTGATTTTATCCACCCCTTAGACTCGATATGCGATACTCTTAGGCGAACAGACCGGACTGTATGGATATTGTCACTGTCAGGCTCAGTATGAGTTTGGATGAGTTTGCTCGTCGGCCATCCTTTCGCTCAATACCTGGGTAGCCGTTACGTGCAGCTAGTGTCGCTGACATGCTTGTAGTTAAACCCACTGCCAGTGTATTGATGAGTCTTTAGAGTCCCACACAGTGGGTTTTCACGGTTCAGGTGATATGGTGTAGATGACGTATGTTGGTACATACAGGTGTCCGATTAAATATGTGTACAGGCTGCATAGACTTTAATCGGACGGTTGATAATACTAGCGGCTTAGGATTAAGCCGGATTATTAAATCAGGTTTTGATTTAATAATTTATATATGTATTTATATATATGTATTCTAGTATTATTGTTCACTATTCATTTTCTCTCTTAGTTATTCGTATTTTTGTATAAATATGCGTATATGTATTTCGATACGTATACCGGGAAGTATTCCGTATTTATACGGAATAGTTTCTAGAAGATTGGACACCTTATTTATATGATTTCCTTTTTTAGAAAATCATTTATTTTACAAATGAGGTGGAGGGTAAGTTGGCATAAGCATAGACTTGGCATGTAGAGAGGTATGGCACACATTTGTTTATTGGAAAAATGAGATGAGATATTTTTGTATGCATAAGAAAGAGGGGCAGCCACTTACTATGGAGATGGCTTGTTCATTTCATTTTCTCTGCTTACTCTCTCATTCTCACTCACTTGGAGTTTTAGACATTTTCTTTAGTAGCTCATGCCACTTGTTTTCCACACCTCCTTTTGATCTTCTATGGTTGCTCCTTTGAGCATGTGTGATGAGAGAAAATTATAGTGACACATTCTTACACCTCCACTCTTTATTGCTAGCAACCTTGGAACGTCGGTTACCTCGCTTGGCGAGGTTGAAGCTTGCGTCGTTTCCCTCAGGTGGATTATCGTAGATGGAGGAAGACCGGCAACCAAACTCGATTCGCAACCACTAGGAGCTTGGGATGATGGTTGAAGAATCGAAGGACATAGATCAACTCGGTATAACCATTCCTAACTTCCTTTATATTGTATTGCTAGTATAGGGTTTAGGGTAGATCCAGGCATCGGGTAATGGTAGCGCCAGCTTAGAAAATTTTTGTTCCGCATTTGGCCACGGTTTGATGGCCGGGGCGCTGCCGTAACCCAACACACCTGCGATGCGCCCTCCGTCTTGAATCATCTAGATGAGCTTTCCGACATCCGGACTCGATACCATATCCCCTATAGCTATTCACTCCGTTTAGCCAGAGAGGATGAGCGGGTAGACCAGGTGCAGGGCAAGGAGTTGATCTGTATCTGGAAGCATTCCGGACAGGAATGCGTTTGCCCTTCTCACCCGAGGTTCGTGCGGTACATCATTGCTTTTGTCTTGCCGTGGGCCAGCTAGCGTCGAACTCATAGAGGAACCTCCTCGGGTTTCTGGTCCAGTTAAAATTTGATCGGATCCCTTTCAGTTTGACCCTCCTCTTGTCTTTTCTTTGCTATAAAAATCTTCCCGGTACTAGTAAGGAAGAGCCGAGCTGGGTGTACTTTTCGTTTATAAAACGTAAGGGTGGGGCGGCCGGGTCGGGGGTAGTGGTCATCCCTATTTCCATCCATTAATGGAAGGAGAAGTACGTATTCGTCGGGCCACCGGAGGGTGAGAATTGGCCTGTGCCCACATATGCCGGCCGACTGCCCGAGGGCAAAGCAGTCGACCTCTCCCGAGGCGAGGGTGGTGTCCCAGTGGGAACCGATCCAGTGGGTTGATGTCCTGCTTTCCGAGCTGGTACTGAGCTGGGTTAGGCTCAGTTCTGCTCATTTTTTTGGGTAAGTTAGAGTTTTTGATGATCTGCTTAGATTTTGCTAAATTTTCTTTGTCGTTTCAACTTCGCTGATCTTTTCTCCTGTGTGTTCTTTTATGCAGTGCCTATTGACCGATCAAAAATCATGGCTGCCATAGCCGCCAAGGCCCAGGGAAGAAAGATCAGTGGCACAAGCTCATCCCGACCCGGTCCAAGCGCGGCCCCGAAGAAAACTCCACCGGCCAAGCCTTCCGCAGCACCCCCAGTCCCGAAGGAGTGCCGTGGGGGAAGGGTTAGAAGCACGTATGGGACCTGGCGCCCCGGACGAGGGAGGATGAGTCTCCCCCCGCCGAGAAAGTCCCACTTAAGAGACAGAAGCGGGCGGTCTCTCGACCACCCCTACCTGGATCCAAGTGCAGGAAGGCGACTTCTGCATTGAGGTGCCTTCGGGGCTATCTGTGGCCGACAGCTTGCTGGTGAACATGGAGAAGGCAGCAGGAGCCAAGATTCCCCAGGGCACCATGAAGGCCCAGGTGGCCGCAATAGCTTAGGAGGCGGTTCAGGTCGGTAGCTTCTTTCTTTAAAAATTTCTTAAGTTTTATTTTCTCGATTTCTGTTTTTTTAACACGCTTGCTGTTTTTCTCAGGTCCTCTATCACTGCGCTCTCCTCGTTGCCATGGAGTCCAAGGAGGTAGCCCCGGTGATGAAGAAGGCAGGCGAATCCTCCTCGCGGGAGGAAGAGCTTCGCCTTCAATTGCAACAAGCAGAGGAGAAGGCAGCCCTCCTTGACTCAAGATTGGTCGCCGTGGGGCTGACGATCTCAAAGCTGAAGGAGTCCCATCGGCTTCTAAACGAGTCCAACCGGGCTATCCAAGCCAAGATGGAGGGGACGAACGACCTCTACAACGCTATAGAAAGGTCGAGGGACACCATCAAGAAGGATGCTCGGACGACTTTAGACGTGCAAAGCTTGCTGAGAGCCGGACGGCGAAGGCCGTGGAGGAATACAGGGCGTCTGATAAGTTTTACCTTGATCTCGCCGAATCCACGGCCGTCGGGTGGCACAATGCCCTCAACGCCGTCAAGGAATCCATGCCGGAGTTCGTCGACTATGAGTGTAACATTCCAAAAAAAATAAAATATTATTTTTGGGAATTTTTATAATTTAATATTAATTTTAAATGAATATTTTAATATTTCGGTAAAATTAAATACCGATAAAAAGGGGAAACATTTGGAAAATTATAGAAATTATTAAAAGAGGGTGTTTTATGTGAATTATGCCATTTTTAATGTTTTTATGTTTAATTATATGCTAATTTAGCGCTAATCGCGATTAAAAATCGCTAATCGCGCTTTAAGCGTATTTGGGCAAAACATGCACCATATCTTTTTCTACACTTGTTACATATTTTCTCATGGCTTCCTACATGTTTTATCATGGTTGATGAGTTATTAGAAAGGGGAAAAGAAAAGAAAAGGAAAAGGATTTTTGATATAATATTAGGTATGGTGAAGAGAGAGAAAGAGTGGGTGAGAGTCAACTAGGGTTTTGAACCATTCTCACACCATCATCTCACTCATTTCCTCTCCCCTCCTTAAGTTGCTGCCGCCGCTGCTTCCCCTCTCCTTCTCCTCCATCTTCAACCCCCAAATCTCCATGAAAATCACCTCAAAACCTTACACCCATTTCACAAAAAAGGTGCACAAGTCCCCTAGCTACCCAATGGACCAAGAAAGTATTCATTTTGGCGCTGTTGAGGATTCATGAGGGTCTATTGAGGTATTTCCTTTACAATTAGTGTAGTATTTCTTGTGATTAAACCTCATTTCAAGTTTGAAATCGATGTCGGGTAGTTTAGTGCACTTTGGACATTACTAAAGAGGGTTAGGATTTAAATTGAGTAGTGTGGTGAACTTGAGTGTGTTTGGTGACCTTAAACCCCCTACAATGTTTTAAACCCAGACCAAACACATATACATAACCTGAAACCCAAAAATACGGAATTACGGAACTTTCATGTCGGTTTGTGATGACTTTGAGGGTGCAGGGAAATCTGGAGTGAACCAGGACCAATACGAGATAAACAAACAACCCCAGGGACCAATTTGAGACCATAGGAGACCCCCCTGCAAGTTTGATGCCCCAATTCTTCCCCAAAACCGAGGAGACCGGTTTTTATAGGGATGTGGCCGGCCCCTTGGTAGGTGAGGGTGTCCAGGTAGTTTCCATAGCTCATATACACCATATACTTCATCCTAGTATTGTTTGTTCACCTAGTTTGGACCTGAATTAAAATCTGGGGCATGTTTTCTTGGTTTCTGTCTTGTATTTAGTGTTGTTTATGAATTCAAGTTTTGATATTTGGTATTGTACTTGGTCGCTTGATGTTTGTACGTCTATATCAAGTGTTATTTGGTGGTTTTGAAATAGTAGTCCATAGGTTCTAACCCATAGGCTTTTAAGCGTATCGTTTTGGTTTTCGCGTGTCGTTTTAGTATTGATTTGGTTTTAATGCGATGCGATACGTGTGGCATGTAGGTACCCCCACGGTGATCCGAGACGATGAAGAAGAAGTGGCGACATCGACATCGGCAAGAAAGATCAAGGTGAGTAGATTATATCTACGGGGGAAGTCGGGTGGATGGCGTATAACACCTCCACAGTTCGATGTCTAGTATACTATATATACTATATATATAGGATAGCTTATTGTGTGTCGGGGATATTTGAGATAAGATTAGGTGTACTATAGATAGAATAGGGTTTAGATGTAAACTAGTAAAACTCCTAGTTGTGAACCCTAGAATAGGTTTACACCCACACACACACATGCTTGCTTGTATACTTATACCGTGATGATGAGGATGGTGTATGATATTTGGAGATGAGTCGATGAGATTGGGCATAGTGCCATGAGATCGGTGATATGATGTGATTCGTATTTAGGATACGACATGAGATTTTAGCGGGCCTTGGGACGTGTGTTTCTCAGACGCATTTGTATTTATATAGATGGTATCGATTTGTACTGGACTTAGACCAGTACCCCAGATCATGAGATATGATGATAAGGATGCCTGATAATTGATGAGAGGAATGTGATATTGACCCGTACCCAGCTTTTGGGATGCCGTACGATGATTTACCGTACGAGCTTTATATTGATGATTGATCCGCACTCATGACTCGAAGATGTCATATGATATTGTATCGTACGCGATACCTTTGAGGCGGTATCACCGACTATTATATTATATATATATATATATATATATATTTATATCGACTCAGATTTAGGTGGCTTCCATACCCCTCCCGATTGACTTGTTAGTTAGAGCTGTAGTTTTGCTAGTAGATGTTAGGCTAGGCTGATGTCATACCTATTTCAAACTAACGAATCGTGAGTATTTCAAGAATAGGCACAGGGATACTACGGATATTTTCAAAAGACACATATTTTCTTAAAAACACCGTAGCCCTTCTTTTACTAAAAACCCCGATTCGTCTTATTTCAAATGGCAAACTGTATGACTTTTTATATTGATGCAGATGCGTCACCGTTGCATTTATTAGTCAATTCCTGCATATTCTTGTTATTCGCATTGCATGTGCAAATGGTTATTGTTATATTAAACTCATGCTGTTAGGACACCAGCACCATTATCGATGATGCATATGTTCCACGTACACCTGCTTGCCGGCTCACACACTTCATCATCGATAATTGCCATGTTACTACACTGTAGTACCGTTGCATTCAGGATATGATCTCTTGCATGGCGTACTTGTGTACATACCCATTGTACACCCATATTTACATACATAAGTATTTGCACATACATAGATGATTCTGGCTTGATTAGAGATTTGGGAACCGCAAGATACTCTTTAAAACTGATTCATTTTAAAAGAGCGGTTTCCCTCAATATGTGCATGTTACTATTCCATATTGCATGATATACTGATATGCTTACATTTCTTTTACATGTCGCATACATCATGCTTTTGATTATACGCATTGAGATATGTTGTTTCCATGATATTTCTGGATTTAGGAACTGTGGATATTTCAAAAGAGAGTATGTAATTGTTTTAAAAACCCAGTTACCCTTGATATGATATTTCAGTGCGTCCACCATGTGTTTTTTCGGTGCTGAGAGCGACATATGAAACCCGATTCGAGGAGGCGGATGAGGCCGATTGCGGGTACATGGTGGACCCGGTATGGTACCCCGGGGAAAGAAAGGGATGCTGTGTATATAGACGGTGAGCCTGGCAGAGGGACTACTACCTACCGGTGATAGTATTTAGGGTCGGCGGATATCCGGAGGATACCGACCGTAGTCGAGAGATGATATGGGCCGATCCGGACTACCGAAGCCCGATATATGAGGATTTACATGCCGATGCTAGGCACAGGTTTCATGATGTTTTCGAGTGTCAATGCTTGACACTCAGGTTCCATGATTTGATATGTCGCGAGCGACACATGTTGATTTACATCCTCATACTTCCATGCATATGCTTTATGATATTTACATGCATGATGTTTATTGTCGTTGGGTGACACGTGGACGATATCCACATACATATAGTTGACATGATGATATTGATCACATAGTTGGACGAGATTCACATACATGATGACATTGATCACATAATTGGACGAGATCTACATACATGATGACATTGATTACATAGTTGGATGATATCCACATACTTATAGACTCTATGATATAGTCGATATTGACCATACCTCATATTTATGATATGTTATTACCTGAAGCACTAGCACGAGCACTTGGCACTACACTCATGTATAGATGTTACACTGCCACCTTATCATGCTTCAGACTTATTCATTTGAGGTTTATATATATATCTGATCGTATTGACCTAGGATGAGTCATACATACGATTTCGGCTCTGTGATGTTTTCTATTTACAAGTTGGCAACTCACCCCCGTTGTGCCACAGTTCTTGCAGGTTTTGCCGTACAGGTATCATTGCGGCTTTTCTGGCACACTGCTTCCTTTCTGGGTGATTGCATTGGTAGGTGGATTCACTCGCATCGTGGCCACCCTTGTATTTATTTATTCAGTTGTATCTAGTAATTCCATCAACCAAACTTGTATATTGTTTCAGACTTAGAAAACCAGTTGTGTATTATTTCGACCTTAGAGTCGCGCGTTGTAGTATTATGGTTTTCATATTGTTTTTGAGTTCCTTTTTAGTTTTGATCCTCGCCCTTCGGCGTTGTATATTATATTGCTTGCGTTGTTGTGACCGTCGATTGACGAAAAGCTAGCTCCCGTTTGGGGATGCCTTTTATCATTGCATATATATTATTCTTGTTGTACCCCGTTCGGGGCCAGTATTTACAAAGGAAACTCTGCCGGAATTTTCAAAAAAAGACTATAGATTTTAAAAATGCATATCCGGCTTGCTTATTTAAAAACCTTGCTTTTAAAACATGTTTTCCTTACTTCTTAAAAACTAGTTTCTTATTTACTCCTTAAAATGGTTTTAGATTTCTGGGCTTTTGGCTTACTTGAATTAGATGGGGTCCTATAGGCTTCATATGATTCAAGTGCCAGTCACGGGCTATTTCGGGTCGTGACAATGAGCTCCACGCAAAGTTCCCCCTCGCCGAGGAAGCGCCGCAAGGGGTTGGCGCCGAGCCGGCCGCAGGAGGTGGGGTTGCTGGTGGGAGCGCCGACCCTGAGGTCGTCGTTTTGTTCCTCGACGGTAGTGTCGAGCAGGGAGAGATCCCGGTCGAGCAGGCGGCCTGAGCTATCCCCCTTCTTCTTTTTTTCTTTTTAGAATTTTTGTAAGCTTCCGTTCAATTTTTTAAGGCTGAGGAGCCCATAATACCTTGTATATGATTTTGATCATAAATAAAGTATACATTTTCCTTTGCTCAAATGTCTAATCATTCTGCAAGTACTTTAGCTCGTAAGTATTTTCATCTTGCAAGTACTTTTAGCTCGTAAGTCTTTTCATCTTGCAAGTATTTTTAACTCGTAAGTATTTTCATTTTGCAAGTACTTTTAGCTCGTAAGTCTTTTCATCTTGCAAGTGTTAAGCCGGTGTCCACCCTTTCTCGGTGATGATCACGCGCTAAGTGTGTGTCAAACAATAGCCAAGTGTAGAAAGGTCGATATCCTCCTCTTCCCCGGAATCGAGGTGGCGATCGTGCATCTAGTGTGAATCGAATGATCGCCAAGTCTGAATAGGTCGGCGTCACTCGATTCCTCCTTGGAAGAGCCAAGCATTAGTCTGTTCGACGGGTCTTGGATCCATGTCTTTGTAGGGCAGGAAGCTACCCCTTATGGATGAGCCGAGCAGGAAGCTACCCGGTCGCCTCGTGATGAGGGCTTTTGGATCCACAGCGTTGATGGACAGGAAGCTACCCACTGCATATGGGCCGAGCAAGAATCTGCTCGGCGGCCTCGTAAGGAGGGCTTTAAATCCACAACTTTGTAAGGAAAGAATCTACCCGCAGCAGATGAGCCGAGCAGGAAGCTACTCAATCACCTCGTGATGAGGGCTTTGGACCTGCTGCGTTGTTGGGCAGAGAGCTACCCGCTGCGGATGGGCCGAGCAAGAATCTGCTCGGTGGCCTTATGAGGAGGGCTTTGGATCCACTTCTTTGTAGGGCAGGAATCTACCCTTTATGGATGAGCCGAGCAGGAAGATACCCGGACGCCTCGAGATGATAGCTTTGGATCCACGGCGTTGTTGGGCAGGAATTTACCCACTGCAGATGAGCCGAGCAGGAAGCTACTCGGTCGCCTCATGATGAAGGCTTTGGACCCACAGCGTTGTTGGGCAGGAAGCTACCCGCTGCGGATGGGCCGAGCAGAATCTGCTCGGCGACCTCGTGAGGAGGGCTTTAGATCCACTTCTTTAGTGTCTCCTTGGGGCGTCGTTCAACCTTCCGTGACCCATATATGTGGGAATGGTGACCGTCGCGGATGACATGTAGCAATATCATATCGGGAAAGTGCGATACTCCGTGATTTGCATATTGCGTGAGAAAATCTCGGCCATTGGAAGATTTTTTGTTGAGGCTATAAATACCGAAGGTATATAGGTTTCTTCCTATCCTTATGTTTCTGAAGATGACCGGCCGCTTATACACCTTTAGGGAGATCGTTTCTCGCAATGATGTATATTTTTATAACTTTGATCATTCCGAGGAGACGTACGAGGCAGTTATAAGCCGCTTGGAGGGCCACTGTGGACGGTTACTTCTCCGGCGATCTCCTCTGCTTTGGGTGCTAATTTATGCGATATGGAGGACTTTCCTGGGTCTGTACAACATGTTGTCTCCGCAGTTAATAGACGAGGCATTTGACAAAATGCATACGGTCCACGAGCTTGGTTTGATCTCGAAGTGCAGGCGGGACCGCTCGGTGGACCTTCTGCTTGAGAATTTTTAGCGAAGGTTGGTTGCCGCATCTTGCTCGGCGGACGGGGATCCCGAAGAGTCCGTGGCTTCTAGGGTCCGCGAGTACCATCGGAGGGAGCGGGTCGAGACTGCTTGGGCTCGGCTGGAGGATTTTTCTTCGGTGTATCACCGATAATGTTTCCTTAATCCTTGCCCTTCTCTGTTGTAATCATTGTAAGGCTGGGAAGCCCCTAATACCTTTGCAATAAATAAATTTGTCTTTGGTTGCAGTGTACTGTCCCTTTTTCTCTCATTGGTATATACTTTATATTTTTCCTCAAAAATCTTTGGAGTCCCCAAACCAAGAAAAGAAACAAAGGGTTGGTGGTGCAAAAAGTCTCTCTATGAGAGGACCTAGCTCAGGAGACTTAATTTAATGCCAATAGAAATTACATTATTTGAAAGACAGTACATGTTTATTTATACAACTTAAGCTTCTCAGCATTATAAGGCTGAAGAAAATTGTGCCCCGAGCATCTTGCAGGCAGTATGCTCCACCGGGCAATGCTTCTGTTACGAGGAATGGTCCGTCCCACTTTGGAAAGAACTTATGTAGTCTCCCTTGGTCTACGAACTCGTTTCTTCGTAGGAACAGATCTCCCGCCTTAAAGGCCCGATATTTAATTCGGGCATTGTAGTAGCGAGTGGTTTGCTATTGATAGGCGGCTGCTCTGATTTGTGCTCGATCCCGCTTTTCCAACAAGATGTCCAAGTTGCTTCGAAGCGCCGAGTTGTTGGCTTCATCGTCAAAGTGTTCGACCGTATAACTGGGTTGCCTAATTTCCACATGGACCATTGCTTCGGTACCGTAGCAGTGACTGAATGGGGTTTCTCTCATGGGTGTTTTCTTCAATGTCTACAATGCCCAGAGCACCCATGGCAGTTCCTCAACCCAGCCGTCTTGCCTTCCTTCCAAGCAGGCTCTGAGACCACGGATGATGCCTCGGTTCGCCACCTCGACCTTCCCGTTGCATTGTAGATGTGCGATCGAGGCAAATTTCATCAGTATGTGGTAGTCGCTGCAGAACTCTTTGACTTTATCATTTTCGAAATTGGTCCTATGGTCGGTAACTATGCACCTCGGTATTCCAAATCGAGAAATTATGTTGTTCTGCAGGAACTTAATAATGGAGGCGGTGTTTGGTTTCCTGATGGGTACATCCTCTATCCATTTCGTGAAGTAGTCCACAGCGACAAGGATGTATCTGTGTCCGCCCGTGCTGGTAGGGAGTTGACCGACCATATCCATCCTCCATTGAACAAATGGCCAAGGGGAGCTGAGTGGCGTTAGTTCGGTGGTGGGAAGACGAAGTATGCTGCCGAAGAGTTGGCAGTTCTTGCATCTTCTGACCAGTTTCTCGATATCCTGGTGTATCCTCGGCTAGTAGTACCTTTGGAGCATCATTTTCTAGATCAAAGTGCGGGACCCTTGATGCGCTCCCCCGACCCCTTCATGTATTTCTCGCAGAACGTAGTCTGTTTCGTGGGGGTCGATGCACCGGAGCAGAGGCTGAGTCTATGACTTCTTATATAGATTTTCGTTGCTCTAGACGAAATGGCAAGCTTTAGCCCGGAGCCGGCGAGCTTCTCCTTGGTCTTTGGGAAGTATATCGTCCTTTAGGAACTCCATGAGGGGCTTTCTCCAATCCCGGTCTTCTTCCTGAGTTGTGTTGATCTGGAGTGTTACCTCTCCATCTTCTACGCTGGGCCGTGGCAAGGCCTCGAAGAGAATATTTCTTTTATAGCTGGCCGAATAGGAAGAAGCGATCTTGCTCAAGGCATCGTCTTAGGAGTTCAAGTTTCTAGGAATCTTCTCCACTTGGACTTTGTCGAAATTCTTCCGAAGCTTTTTTACCTCGAACGGATATTTTATCATAAGTGGCTCTCGAGCCTCGAAATGCCCTGTTACTTGGCCGACGACTAGTGCAGGGTCGCTGCGAACCCTGATGGTCTTCAGCCCTAACCAGGAGGCGATTCGCAGTCCTGCCAACAAAGCCTCGTATTCTGCGGCGTTGTTTGTCGCTTTGAACCTGAACTTTAAAGAGTATTCCATTTTCGCTTCATCCGGGCCATGGATGATCAGGCCAGCCCCGCTCCCCTCCTCGGTAGAGGATCCGTCCACGTAAAGCACCCAATCCGGGATAGGATCGGGCACCTCCTCGACCGAGGGTCATGGTTCGGGGCCATATGCCATCGTTTCTTCTTTAGTAGGGGCGGTGCATTCGACAACAACATCCGCCAAGACCTGTGCTTTGATAGTTTGTCGGGGGCGGTATTTGATATCGAATTGGGACAATTCCTACCTCCATTTCTCTAGACTACCTGATGATTCAGGGGAGGCGAGAATAAACCCTATAGGTCGCTTAGTGAGGACGAGGGTAGTGTGCGCTTGGAAATACTGTCGAAGTTTCCGGGAGGCGACGACAAGTGCCAAAACTATCTTTTCTATGGCTGGGTATCTTGTTTCCTCATTCTTGAAGACATGACTCACGTAGTAGATCGGTCTCTGTATACCTTCAAATTCTCTGACAAGTACCAAGCCTGCGGCTTGGTCAGAGACGGCCAAATATAATAATAGCTCATCACCCTCGACCGGTCGAGTGAGTAACAGTGGGGCCATTAGGTGCGCCTTGAGTTTTTCGAAGGCATTCTGACACTCCTCAGACCATTCGAACTTAGGAATTTTCCTTAAGGCCCTGAAGAACGGGAGTCACTTCTCACCGGATCTGGACATGAAGTGACTCAGGGCAGCCACCCTCCCCGTGAGTCTCATGATGTCGACATTGCTCTTGGGTGTTGTCATGTTGAGGATGGCGTTGAACTTTTCTGGGTTTGCTTCGATTCCTCGGTGGGTAACCATAATCCCAAGGAACTTCCCACTTGTGACTCTGAACACACATTTAGCTGGATTCAGCTTCATTTTGTACTTGCGCAGGACGTCGAATGTCTCGCCGAGGTCTTTAGTGTGCCCGACTGATGAAATGGATTTTACGAGCATGTCGTCGACATAGACTTCTATGTTCCCCCCAATCTGAGGTTTGAACAATTTGATGACCTGACGTTAATACGTGGCCCTAGCGTTCTTGAGTCTGAAGGGCATCACTTTGTAGCAGTATACCCCTGAGCCGTAGTGAAAGCAGTAAGTTCTTCGTCGGCCGGGTTCATCCGGATTTGATTGTAATCAGAGAAAGCGTCCATAAAGCTTAGTAATTCGTGGCCGGCTGAACTGTCCACCGGCAGGTCTATCTTTGGGGTAGGCCTTGTTCAAATACGTGAAATCGACGCACAAGCGCCATTTCCCATTCACCTTTTTGACCATGACCACATTCACCAGCCAATCTGAGTAGTCCAGGTTTCTAATGAAGTTGGCTGCGAGCAATCGATCCACCTCGTCCTCTATCGCCTTTTATTTAATCGGCGCAAAACTTCTCTTCTTTTGCCGGCCGGGTCGGGCTTTTAGGTCAACCCCGAGCTTGTGGGAGATCACTTTGGGGTCGATCCCGGGCATGTCCATTGGCATCTAGGCGAATACGTCCGAGTTTTCTCGGAGGAAACGGAACAAGTCTTCGCAGTGGTCCCCTGTCAAGAGAGAGCCGATCTGGACTGTCCGTCCATCGATTCCTTCTACGAGGGGGACTTCCGTTAATGCTTCCACCGGGGTGTCTTGAATTTCCTTTTGGTCATCGCGTGTATCTAAAGACCACTGGAAATCATGCGTGTTCTCCAAATCATCGCCCTGCTCTCCGGCGGGGGACGTCAAGGCGAGGCAAATCTTGGCGGGTTGCTGGTTCCCGTAGGCCCGGCCTACCCCCCTTGATCCAAAAGGAATTTGATCGCAAGGTGATAAGTCAATATTTGATCCCGGAGGGCGTTTATTGTAGGGCGTCCCAGGAGAATGTTATAGGATGAAGGGACCTTAGCGACGAGGAAGTTCATCGGTATGGTTCGCGTATTGCCCGCTTCTCCAATATTGAGCAGGAGGGTGACCAATCCCTCGGCCGGGATGGAATGGTTGGTGAATCCAGTGAGAACATGGGAGGTCGGCTGTAGGTCGGATGGTCCTAGTACCACACGCAGGAAACAGTCGTGGAACAGGATATCCGCCGAGCTCCCTGAATCGACCAATATTCTCTGGACCTCGTAACGGTGGACTCAGGCCATTATCACGAGAAGATCATTGTGAGGAAGCGATATGCCGTGGAGGTCTTCATCGATGAAGATGATCGGTTCATCCTTCCTGCACCTTTTACGGGGTGGGTCGCTTACACCCTCGACTGGGAGGAGGCGGTGGTTCCTGCTATCTTCTGGAGCTGGATCCGAGGTAATGACCATGATTTGCCCGATCGTTAATTCGCCGGGAAAGGTCTGGTCCTTTTGCTCCCGTTCCGCCTGACGCTTGCCCCGTAAGCTAATATTTTCACTAAAACCTTTGTAATTCATTAATATTACAACTAACTTCAAATTTAATTTGTTTCACATACCACTTATGAAATATTCTATTTTGCTTCAATAACCTTTTAAATTAACATTTTAATATTTAATTAACTAAATTAATTTATTATCTAAATTTTCGAAATGTTACAATATTCCCCCCTTAAGAAAATTTGGTCCCCGAATTTCAATTAAATCCCCTTCTTAAAACATTTTACTTAATCCAATCTGTTTAAATTCAAAACAGGGGTCCAACTTAAAACATACATTGTACATGCACATAATGAAACTCCAAAGTCCCACATGAGCTAAAACGCACCATAACGCAACCGTGTGCGTGAAACCTCAAAATATATAAAACTCATATAACTGTAACTCTAGCGGTTGCTATGAGAATTACTCCAATTATGACTAAAATTTGCCAAATACAAAAACCGTTGTGTATCTTAAGTACACACAATCAATGCCATGATCGTAGTGCAATATCAGTGCACCCGACCAAGCAAAAAATTCTTTTATATAAATCAAATCTATAACATATCCTATCAAGTGCAAAGCACGAAAACAAAATCAACCCTCATAGGTTTGCACGTAAGTCTCAAACCACACTTCACGGTGTGCACGAAAACAGAACAGCGCTAAGTGCAACAGGCGTGCACGAAACGATATCCACCGCATCCGCTGTGCATGGAATAAAATTATACAAAATAATACCAAGTGCATCGGGGTGCACAAAATAAAATCCAAGTGCATCAGGGTGCACAATTTCAAAACATGCAACTGGTGTGTACGAAATCAAACCAAGTATACCTAGGATATATATATATATATATATATATATATATATATATATAAATTCTTGACCGTGTGCATCTGATGTGCACGGAAAATCAGTGTAGTGCATCCGGTGTACACAACACTCCCATCGAGTGCAATCACCTCGCACTAAAATCTCAACAAGTCCACCTGGTGTGCACAAAGCATAAGTCAAAGTGAAATTATTGTATATAGAAATCTCATCAAGTGCACCTGGTGTGCACAAAACATAAATTGATCCTTAAATCCTTAAAATACAAAAATCACGAACATCGAGTTGTCCTTTCTCCAACGTTTGAAAATGAATGTTTTAGAGTATAAAAACGTAAATCGAACTTAAAGGACATCGAAGTATATTCTGTTCAATGTCGGAAGGTGTTTATACCACTGGAATCGGCATAGCAAGAATTATTACTTGCTGTCTGTCACGTTCTAACGTTCTCTGTCTCTGAATTCAGGTTCTCCTTGCGGATTTCTAATACCATAGCTTATTTATGCGATCGTCCGGTGAGGAGCAACGACACCAATCGTCTAATTGTCGATACATCCCATCACACATTCTTGATCAATAGTTCAGTCTCTTGTAACGCAACAGGTTGATAACGGAACTCTCTGTCCTCAGCTTACGTGCTAATAACTAATCCTAATCCAATCTTACTTATTATAAACTCCTGGGAGAGAATCCATCAAGTCTCCTGCTAAAATCATTTATCCAGCCTGCTCGGAACTAGCACTCATTTCTTAACATATTTTCCCATTAATAAGCATTGTCATTCTTTTTTGATCTCCTCCTGAAAGTGTAGTAGTATGCGTCATTAAATCTTCGGTATCAACTGTGAAGAAAAACTGCCCTCTAAACTTCGCACCATTCTCCTGTCCTATAAATTCCCTATATCAATCACTTAAGGAACGTTGTTCCCCTCCGAAAGACGGCCGACGACGCGTGGACGTCTTGCCTGAGATTCGGGGCAGATGCTATTTAGTTTTATCTGTCCATCTCTCCGAAGAGGCCAAGTTGATTTATGGCACCGTGTATCGGAGGTTTAGACGGATGTGGCAGATGTAGCAGACTTCGTCAGATTCCCCCTCGATTGAGGGGTTTTTGATTGTGGGGACGCTCTTCCCTGCAGGCGCAAGCCCCTGCAGTTAATTACGCTACCGCATCGCGGTAACCACTTTCTCCTTCTCCAGAATTTCACTTCGTATCGTGTGTGTTTGTTTTGTTTGTGGTTGCCCGTGGATTGTATACAGAGACTGAGTAATGTCGTCGCCCGTAGGACGTGGATTAGTCCAAATCCGTATTTACTTAGATTTGGGTTTGGTGTTTTTAGTTTAAAGATGCATTAGTCACGTTGCGGCTAAGATCAACTTAAACGTTCGTCAAGGATACGTTAGTCCTGTTTTGGACTAAGATCAACTTGACGTGATGATCGATTTAATAGATATGGTTGTCATGACTCATCACCTCTCTGACGTCGTTGAAGGATTACAACGATAGGTGTCGGAGGAGTTCAGAGATGTACCTTTGAACCAAAGTCGATTTGAAGTTTTATCGTTCATTTAAATGCTTAGGGATACGTTAGCCGTATTTGGGGCTAAGATCAACTTAAACGGGACCATTTAGATCCGAAAAAGAGCATTTGGATGCTCTATTGTTTCAGTTTAGGGACGTGGTGGTCTAATATTAGTTTAGGGACGTTTCGGTCCAATGTTAGTTTAGGGACGTTTCGGTCCAATATTAGTTTAGGGACGTTTCGGTCCACGAGTTTAAGGACCCCGCAGTCCATATTGATATGTGGTTGTCGGGACCCGTCACCTCTCTGACGTCGTTGAAGGATTACAACGACATGTGTCAGAGGAGTTCAGAGATGTACCCTTGAACCGGTCGTAAATTGATTTAGGAGAGCATTCTTGCTCATTCAATTTAGTTTGGGGACTTACGGCCATGATTAGGCTAAGTCCCGTTGAGAATATTCAACATTTTTCTTGACCTTTGGCCTATTAGGCCTGTGCTAGGGCTTTGCCCATATTTAATAATGCACTGCATTTTATTCTGGCCTGCTAGGCCTTTTTGATTTGGGCTCTGTCCCTTTATTTATGATGCAGAGCATCTGTTTTGGTTTGGGCTCGGCCCTTTTTAAAATAATGCATTGCATTTTATTAGGCCTGTTAGGCCTTCTTTAATTGGGCTTGGCCCTTTTGTAAGCAATGCAGTGCATTTGTCTAGCGCTTTGCGCCAAGTAATGAGCGCAAGCTCATATGGTGATGACACGTGTCATGCTCTGGCGAGCGCAAGCGCAACAGCGCTGTTCTAGTACGCTGCGCTTGCGCTGCTGACACGTGGCACGCTGTGGTGAATTGCGCCAGTTTCAGAGAGCAAGGCTCTGTTTCAAAAAGCGCATAGCGCAATTGGTTCAGATGCTGACACGTGGCGCTCTCTGGTGGCTTGCGCCAACCCAAGAGCGCAACGGTGCAGCTTTGCAAGTGCAAGGCACTATTAACTTGAGAGTCTTTTAGATTCCAGAACCAATGGTTCATAAGTGCAAAGCACTACTTGGTTTCTTGATCTAATTTAGATCAAAGAAAACAAGCGTTTCTTATTTTTCTTGATCTTCGAGAACCAATGGTTCATAAGTGCAAAGCACTATTTTTATTTTGTTTTTTATTAAAGATCATTGATCTTGTTCTTAGATCAATGATCTATCAGAAGAAATTCTTCTATCTAAAAGGTCTTTTACCTTTCTTCTTGAAATTTCTTCAGAGTTCTCTTTTTTTTTTCTCAGAAAAATTTGGTGTCTCTTGATTTAGGGTCTATGGGCCTTTATATAGTGCCCATAAATTTGTTAAAACTTGTTAGAGAGATCTTTCTCTGAGTGATTTGGGGAATTTTTCCCACCGTTGGATCTTTGATCCAAGGGCTTCTGTTTTACAGAAGAAAATCTTCTTGTTTTAACAAGAACAGAAAAGATTTCTTTAGAATTTTAATTCTGTTTGGCGCATGTGCCCAAGCGCGTGACACGTGTCGCGCAGCGCAGTGCTTGCGCAACTGAAGCGTTGCTTTCTTTAATTTTACTTAAAATAGAGCTTTGCTCTGATTGGACGCACTGCCTTGAGCGCTGCGCTGCCGTATCAGCTTTTGACACGTGGCATGTTGCACGAAGCGCATGGAATTTGAAGCGCTGCTTTAATTTTTTTGAATTTTTGAAATTCAAACAGAGCTTTACTCTGATTGGGGGGAACAAATGCCCCCCCACCGTTGCGCTCACGTGGCGCACACGTGAGTGCAGCGGTGGCAAACTCCTGATCGTTGGATCAAGGGGTGAGTTGAAGGGGCGCAGGCGCCTATAAATAGGACTCTTGGTCCTTAGTAAATGTTTTACCATTTTCAAGAATCTTGAGTTTTCAGAGCTTTGCTCTTATTTAAGAATTTTAGAGCCTTGCTCTTGCTTTTCACAAGAACTCCAGAGTTCAGAACTTGAAAACATCTTAGGTATTAATAATAAAATTAAATTAAATTAAAATTGATTAATAGAGCCTTGCTCTCATAGATCTTTGATCTAAAACCCTTTTGGGGTTTCATCAGCAGAGCCTTGCTCTGGAAAGTTCATAGATCTACAGAGATCTTGTTCATGGATTTTAACTCATGAACAGAGCTTTGCTCATGAATCAAATGTAGATCTTTTCTGATCTGAAAATGGAGAACTCCTAAAAGTTTTTATTGATCTTTAAAATCCCAAATTTTAATCTTTAAGGGTTGAAGTTTTCTTTTTGATGGATTTTCCATCATTAATATAGGGCTAGGCTCTCCTTAAAGAAATTTTATTCCCTTAAGACCAGAGTTTGACAAATGTCACTCTGTGACAGAGGTTTGCTCCAAAAGAGGAGATTTTCTCCTTGTCTCTAGGGATTTCCTATCAATGAGGATATTCTCTTGGGGATCTTTTCATTAACTGACAGTCTCATCCAATGATGGGGCTGTCTTATTAAATGATGTACCGTCGTCCAGATTTTATGGGCCCCCCTTGGTCCCCCTATCCACTGCATTGCGGTACGGTATAAAAATTTAAAAATGTTGAGCGTTGGAATTATAATACTGACGGCTAATGTTTGTCTCTTTGCAGGAAACATGTCTGCCAATTCGTCTTTTCCGTTTGTTCGCTCGGAGGGAGGGTTTCCCCAGGCACCGGTGGACCGCATGGTGCTCGCTCTCATCAAGGATCATGACCCCGAACACAAAAACCTTCACTTGTGGGGTAGGTGGTACAATGAAATCATCCAGGGTCGTCACAGTTTCAGTTCCGCCACGCCGTCTGAGCCAACATCTTCACTCCCCTACGCAGATGAACCCTCGGTGAAGTATGCCGTGGAGGTCAAAAATTGGAATTCGGATGATGTAACGTTTTGAAAATCGTTTCGGTGAAATTTCAAAAAAACGGTAAAATAAGAGGGTTTTCTGTAAAAAGTCAAAATGCAAATATCTTTATTATAAAATTAAATATACATATTCTAGCTATGTAATTGCTAGTATTTGGTGTTTATTGAGCCACTGGTGAAATTTAAAATTTTCTGAAAAAATTCCCGAAATTAATTATTTTAATATTATTTTAAGCCGTCATTAATACATTTAATTAGGGAAAATTACAAATTGGAATGAGTTGAAACAAATTTTGTGCATCATAAAACATTAAATAAAATTTTATCATGTGGTTTTTGAAATGAATTCGTTTGCCAAAACGGTTTAGAAAATATCGAAAAAAGGCTTTTTCGATGAATTTAGTGTTAATGGTTGTTTGGGGTATAGTATTTATCATTTTCCCACACACCCACACTCACACACCCTCATTTCTACTCCTCTTTTCTGCTGAAATCAGCAGCCCTCCCCAAACTTTTCCCCACTTCTTTTGATAAAAGAAAAGAAAATGAAAGAAAAGGAAATAATAGAAAATTGAAGCATGGTCTTGTGTTGACTTGGGTCCCTTCTCTCTCCTTAACTTCACACACACCAACCACACTCAATCCCTCCTATTCCTGGCCGAAATCTGGACAGCCCTCCCCTCTCTTGAATCCTCACTTTCTTCACATCAAAAATCCTCCAAAATTGCTTCAAAATCCACATGAAAACATCACTAATCCCAAATCCAACTCCTACCCATTATTTCTTGCCTATCTAGCATGGATCTAGGAGCATGGAAGCTACTTTTGGAGGCTAGGATTTGCATGCTAGATCCTTAATCTTGTGGGGTATAAATCAATACCTTTTGTTAAATTGTTGTTTGAATACCTTAAATCAAGCATTATTAGTTATTAATTTGGGTTTAATTGTATGTTTGGAAAAATTTAGTAAGGGTTTATGAAATTCAAGTTAGGGTTTTTATTATGTAATTGTGGTTGCAATTGTAGTTCTTCATATTGTGAAATGAAAACCTAATCAAATTTCTAGTTTGCAAATTGTTAGTTTGGAATTATAATAATTAAGCTATATTGCTAGCTAGGTTTTTGTAAACCATGAATTTGATTATGAGAAAAATATAATTAGGTTTTTTCATGACTTCATTAACATTATTAAGTGTATTTTAATACTTTAGTTCATGAAAATCCAAGCTAGATTATGGTTTGTGTATTTTTTTTTGCTATAAAATTGTTAAAATTTGGGTATATTGTAAACTAGAATTTTGGAATTTATGGAAATTGATGAGAATAAATTATAGGAATAGTTTATATGACTTTGTTATGATATTTAGTGAATTTTGTGACCGCTAGATTCGTTTAAACATCAAGATGTTGTATTAAAGCGGTTAATTTTGCTTATTAGGTTTTCGGAAAAATAGCTTTAAAGCGAATTTGAAGTTTTGGTGATTTTAACCCTATTTTATATATATAATTAAGGTGTTGTGAAACCACGATTGATACGTTTGAGTTTTTCTCGATGGTTTGGCGTTTGTACGCCGACGTCGAGGGTTTTTGGGTTGATTTGTAAAAGCAACCATAGGTTTTGACCTATGTGGGATTCACGTGTCGTTTTTGGGTCATGAGTCGGATTTTAATACGACACGGTGCGTTATGATATGTAGATACCCCATGTGGACTTCGAGACGACAAGCAAGCGCGTGGCGACGTCGGCACCGGCTAGCGAGGACCAGGTGAGTAGATTTATATCTACGGGGAGAAGTCGGGTGGATGGCGTATAGCACCCCCGCAGTTCGTGGTGATGTATACGAATACGTATACACACACATATATATATATTGATTATATTTTGTTTGAGTATATTGATGATAATATGGATATTTGGTGTTCTTGGATGATTTAGTGTCGCGAAATCCTAGAGTAGTGGTCGCACCACACATGCACACAACCACCCATACTTGCATATTTTCTTCTTTCATTTGTGCTTATTCGGGAATATATAGTTATGTGTTCACATGGGTATGGGATTATGTGTTCACATACAGATTTGAGGATGATACTTGGGTTTGAGATGAGTCGATGAGATTTGTGTTGAGGTTGTGATATCGGTGATATGGCAGGATTCGTATTTGAGATACGTCCTGATGTTATAGCGGGTCTTTGAACGACGATACGGGTGAATAGTGCTATAAATAAAATAGTCGACATGTGATCGTGATATGAGATATGATATGCTAGGATATTGATACTAGGCCGTATTGGGCGATGTATATGTGCTGATGATATCGGTTTGTACGAGACTGTCGATCAGTAGTCAGATCATGACTATATTGATGATATTAGTATTGTACTAGACATAGGTCAGTACCCTGGACTATGATCTTGGATAAAGAGGATACCAGATAAATAGTGTGATGAATATGATATTGGCCCGTACCCAGATTTGGGATGCCGTAGGACGGATTTACATACGAGCTATATATTGATGACTGATTGACTTGGGATTCCTGATTATAGATATGGTATCGGATATGATATTATTGAGGCGGGATCACCGACTATACATATACAGGTATGTATATGTATCGACTCAGATGATAGGCGGTTTCCTTACCTGTAGTTCAGCTTGTTAGTTCAGCCGTATAGTTTAGTGTAGTTGTTAGATTAGATTAGACTCCTACCTATTTCAAAACTAGCGGATCGTGGGTATTTTAAAAGACAGGTCAAGGGATTTACGGATATTTCAAAAGATGTATCCTTTCTTAAAACTACCGTAGCCCTATTTTCAAAACCCCACGATTCGTGTTATTTCAAATGGCACCATTGTTTAATATTTAGCTCCCGCTCATTTTGGTTGCTCGCTCCGCATCGCATACTTACATTGTTATTTCATATTGCATTGTTGACATTATGCTGTTAGGACACCAGCACCATTACCGATGATGCGTATGTACCACGTACACTTACTTGCCGGCTCACACACATCTTCATCGGTAATTGCCATGTCACGTACACCTTAGAAAATATTATTGCTTAACTTAGCTTGATAGCTAGTAGTTTGACATAATATTAGTGTACTTACCTTATATGCCAGCTTAGATATTGTAGTTATTACTTGTCACTTCATGCATACTGTTATTCATTGTTATGCCGTATTCATGGATTCTTATGCTTATATTCATGGGTTTATATGCTATTGATGATTTGGATTCGGATTTCTATGAGATTTTCTGGATTTGGAGGAAAACCGCAAAACTTGTATAAGCTTCTTCCCTCTCTTTTAAATAAAAAGTGCGGTTTTCCCATGATGTATGAGTCGTCCACCATGAGTTTGCTGATGGATTTCGAGACCCGATTCGAGGAGTGGAGGAACCGTTTCGGGTACATGGTGGGCCCGGTGCGGTACCCCGGGGCAAGAGGATCGTGTTGTTGACGTTGAGCCTGGCAAGGGAGCACTACCGACCGGTGATATTACCCGACGCGTCGGATATCCGGAGGATACCGTCGTGGTCTTGAGATGGATGGTAGGGGCCGGTCTGGACTTACGGCGCCCTAGATATTGTGATTGAGACATTGAGATTTCGAGATATTGAGGTACAGAGACTGTGATACAGAGATATCGAGACATTGGGATTACGTTTTGTGCCGATGTTAGGCACTGTTTTATACTGATTTCATTATGATACCTCATTTTAAAAATACAAAGGAAATCTCACTAAATTATGAAAACAGTTTCTTCATTTACATGTATTCTGTTTTCATGCATTCATACCTCATTCATATGATATATTGCTACCTGAGGCACTGACACGGGCACATGAGATTACACTCGGGTTAGGTATTTACCCTAGCCTTTGTTATAGGCTGCATGTTATATATATAATTGAGGATATATTATGATCATTGACCTAGGTTGCGTTATTTATGCGATTTCTTTCCGTAGATGTTTTTCTATTCACGAGTTGGCAACTCACCCCCGTTGTGCCCCAGTTTCTTGCAGGTTTTGCCGTACAGGTTTCATTACGGCTTTGCTGGCACTGCTTCCCATTTCCGGGTGACTTGCTAGTAGGTGGGTTTACTTGTATCGTACCCCCATTATATATCTTGTATATCATTATTCTGTTGTATCTAGAAGTTCCATCAACCAAACATATATTTATTTTTGAGATAGAGACCAGTGATGTTATTCTTTCGACCTTAGAGTCGCACGTTATATTTCTGTGGATTTCTTGTGGTTTTGAGTTTCCTTTTGAGTTTTGATCCTCGCCGTTAGTGTTGTATATTATATTGCTTGTGTGGTTGTGGCCATCGATTGACGAAGAGCTAGCTCCCGCTTGGGGATGCCTTTTGATTGATTTCATATACTATTCATGTTGTATCCCATTTGGGGGCCAGTATTTACAAAGGAGACTCTGCCGAAATTTTCGGGAAATTTTTGATGTTTTTAAAAACCGCATAATTCGGCTTATGCTATTGAAACTACTTGCCTTAAGTTGGTTTTTCCTGCACTCTACATCTTTTCTTGGTTTGGATTTCTGGGTTTTCGGTTTACTTAGATTACGTACGCCTCGAGACGTTCGTAGTTTAAGTGCCGGTCATGTTCCGTACTTTCGGGTCGTGACAAAGTTGGTATCAGAGCATTAGGTTTTACCTTCGGAGCGTAGGATGACCCTTGGTTGATGGAATAGGTGACTAAAGTAGAGTGACGTACCGTAGGTATGTTCCGCGGCATATTTACGATACGCTACTCCACTTAAGAAGCCTTAGGATGTACATTTCTTTGCTCAGTATTATATTCATTCCGATCTAGCCTCATCAGTACCAGTTATGGTTTTGCTACCACGATTACGGGCAGGGAGAGCTACAGCTAGAGTTGCGGTCAGCACGAGCTCATCACGAACGAGGACTGACCAGGGCGAAATTCCGGCGACACAAGATTGCGGAGATGTGTCTTTATACTGTGTTTCCGCGCCACGAACGTTTGGCGGATCGCCTTTATGAGGTTACTCGGATGTGCTGATCGACACTAGAGGATTGAGCCAATGATAGAGGCCAGACAGATTTTGATGACCGTTGGTGTATTGCTTACTCATGTTGATTGAGGCACTGTTCAGCGTGCAGACGAGTGAGCCAGTTGTTGCTGCGAGCGAAGAGATATCGCCCCATATGTTGGAGCTATTGCAGTACAGGTTGTACTAAGAGATGATAGAAGGTCGCTAGTCACCCGAGGATGAATGACTAGGACATGTGGTTCGTTCGCCTACCCGATGAGAGGTCATCAGATAGATTGATTCCAGCAAGAGACGACTTCACGCGGAGACGTTGAGAGTCGACAGAGACGATCGAATGTCAGAAACCTATTATTCCAAGTTTAAAGTATTCGGAAGGGCATGCAGGCAATTCTATGGACCCTCTAGAAGAATGAAACCCTAACTCGACTTAATGACCGTGTGAAAGCCTTTGAACCTTTGGGTTTGCGGCAGTTCTACGGCGCCATTAGTGAGGCTTGGGTTTGCCCTTCTACGGCTGGACCACCGATGCTGTGGTATGTACTCGATACTATTAAACTGTGCCCAAGATGTTGAGCTCTTGGGGGATTATGAGGTTTTGACGACTCGATCGGATGGCTCGACTTAATTCGGATGCTAGGTGGTGAGATGCATTTCTTGGGAGACTCCCGATACGAGGATAGCCGTTGGAGCTCAGTCCATGCAGCCGCGACGAGACGAGTCCAAAGCAGACGACATTAGAGAAAAGTGAAGTAAGAGGTTCGTACCAGATCTAGATGAGATGACGTTCCACTCCGCCGACATCAGAGATACGATGCGCATGCCGAGGCATGGTACTTGGATTTACCTTCCAGAAGGAGTCACGATGAGTATGCAGTCATTCCAGAGCAAGATGCAGATATAGGAAAGGACGATGACTTCCGGACAGTTGGCAGAGACGAGACATGGAAGAGACCGTGAGCAGGATTCCTTCCAGGACACTGCTGCAATGATACTTGCACCCAGGATCAGATATGTCACGTACATTCAGAGAGCCAGAGGCCGACGCCAGTGATATGCTGTCTTACGAGTGGTCGCGATGATTGACCGGGAGATGATCAGAGAAGTGCCAGAACGGAATCATCCCCGTTAGCACACCTGACAGGGCCGATGAGCCGATGGACCGAGAGATTGGTAATTGACAGTGAAGACCTTGACCCATGAGTGGTCATTGTTACGCACACCAGCAGGCCAGAGTTCATGATCATCGACGAGACGTCCCACTAGTGACCGCGACAGTTGGCCCGAGATTCTTAGAGGATGCACTTGAGCGGTACTATTCCGCCATTATTGATTTCGATGTTTTGGGTGATTTATTCGCATGATTTGATTTTGATGATTGAGGATTTACGATCTTTGCACAGTGTTGCACTTGATATCGTTTTCGTGCTTTGGTTTTACATGTTTGTGATTTTACGGTTTTAGATATTTGAGTTGATTTTGTGCGTATGCACGCACACGATTTGGTTCCTGCACTCTGTATAGTTTATATATGCTTGCAGTGCAGTGATATGCCTTTTGTGCACTTAGATGCACTGGACTTCGATTTCGATTATGATACTCGACATTTGTTTTGTGCACCTGATTTGATTTTGCGCATGTTCGGCGCTTGATATTGGATTTCATGATTTCGTGCATGATGGATGCCCCTAGTTTTGGGTTTTCGCGCATGTTGAGCGCATGTCATGAGATGCGATTTTGGTGCACACCAGATGCACTAAATCGAGATTTTTTTTCGTGCATGTCAGATGCACCTGATTTTGCTGTCAGGCACACACGTTGCCTACGACAGATGCTTTGTGCACACCCGATGCACTTAGATCTTGTTTCTGTGCACTTATATGGCACGTATATGGATTTTGATTGTCGTGCGCACCAGACGCACGTAGTATTCATATGCGTATTTTGGGATTGATTTCTTATAGAGCAGTACTTTTTTTTTATGATAATTGCGATGTGTTTTCGTACTGAGCAGGACTAGTCAGAGAACAGTACCTGAATGTATTTTGCATGCATTGATAGCTATTGAAGGGAATTCTAAAAAGCGAGCTATAGTCTCAGTATTACCTACGTGTCTGATATGACGCGAAACGTTTAAAATAAGGAAAACCCTTCTAAATTGTTTCCCAAAACGGCGGAACGTACATTTCAAACAAAGGTATATATGTATATAGTTATTTTCTTATGATAGACGTCCGCCACTGTGCAGTGTTATGTGCATTGCACAGCAACTTAAAGGATTTGGCATGCATTTCCTCCTGATATTTGCATGTATAGTTCTGATTTATAGCATATCGGTCTTGCTTGAGAT
The DNA here is from genome assembly GCA_030015575.1 of Agapanthus africanus. Lineage (NCBI taxonomy): Eukaryota > Viridiplantae > Streptophyta > Magnoliopsida > Asparagales > Amaryllidaceae > Agapanthus > Agapanthus africanus. The sequence goes on along the minus strand of CM057337.1, from coordinate 757,957,354 downwards.
TTGGCATTCGTGTCTTCACCTTGACTCCGATGATTGCGAGATACTTGACGGAGTTTTGATTTCGAGTTATCTACTCATTACTCATGCGCATGCATTGCGCTATGATGCGTTTATGTATTTATGATTTCGGAGCCCCGGCGATTTGATGGTTTTGGCTGAAATATTTTAGTATTTGGGGGGGAGTTTTAATTTAAATTCGGGGACCGAATTTCTTTAAGGGGGGAAGATTGTAACGTTTTGAAAATCGTTTCGGTGAAATTTCGAAAAAACGGTAAAATAAGGGGGTTTTCTGTAAAAAGTCAAAATGCAAATATCTTTATTATAAAATTAAATATACATATTCTAGCTATGTAATTGTTAGTATTTGGTGTTTATTGAGCCATTGGTGAAATTTCAAATTTTCTGAAAAATTTTCCGAAATTAATTATTTTAATATTATTTTAAGCCGTCACTAATACATTTAATTAAGGAAAATTACAAATTGGAATGAGTTGAAACAAATTTCGTGCATCATAAAACATTAAATAAAATTTTATCATGTGGTTTTTGAAATGAAATCGTTTGCCAAAACGGTTTAGAAAATATCGAAGAAAAAGGTTTTTTTCGATGAATTTAGTGTTAATGGTTGTTTGGGGTATAGTATTTATCATTTTCCCACACACCCACACTCACACACCCTCATTTCTACTCCTCTTTTTTGCTGAAATCAGCAGCCCTCCCCAAACTTTTCTCCCCTTCTTTTGATAAAAGAAAAGAAAATGAAAGAAAAGGAAATAATAGAAAATTGAAGCATGGTCTTGTGTTGACTTGGGTCCCTTCTCTCTCCTTGACTTCACACACACCAACCACACTCAATCCCTCCTATTCCTGGCCGAAATCTGGACAGCCCTCCCCTCTCTTGAATCCTCACTTTCTTCACATCAAAAATCCTCCAAAATTGCTTCAAAATCCATATGAAAACATCACTAATCCCAAATCCAACTCCTACCCATTATTTCTTGCCTATCTAGCATGGATCTAGGAGCATGGAAGCTACTTTTGGAGGCTAGGATTTGCATGCTAGATCCTTAATCTTGTGAGGTATAAATCAAGACCTTTTGTTAAATTGTTGTTTGAATACCTTAAATCAAGCATTATTAATTATTAATTTGGGTTTAATTGTATGTTTGGAAAAATTTAGTAAGGGTTTATGAAATTCAAGTTAGGTTTTTTATTATGTAATTGTGGTTGCAATTGTAGTTCTTCATATTGTGAAATGAAAACCCAATCAAATTTCTAGTTTGCAAATTGTTAGTTTGGAATTGTAATAATTAAGCTATATTGCTAGCTAGGCTTTTGTAAACCATGAATTTGATTATGAGAAAAATATAATTAGGTTTTTTCATGACTTCATTAACAATATTAAGTGTATTTTAATACTTTAGTTCATGAAAATCCAAGCTAGATTATGATTTGTGCATTTTTTTTTTTGCTATAAAATTGTTAAAATTTGGGTATATTGTAAACTAGAATTTTGGAATTTATGGAAATTGATGAGAATAAATTATAGGAATGATTTATATGACTTTGTTATGATATTTAGTGAATTTTGTGGCCGCTAGATTCGTTTAAACATCAAGATGTTGTATTAAAGCGGTTAATTTTGCTTATTAGGTTTTCGGAAAAATTGCTTTAAAGCGAATTTGAAGTTTTGGTGATTTTAACCCTATTTTATATATATAATTAAGGTGTTGTGAAACCACGATTGATGCGTTTGAGTTTTTCTCGATGGTTTGGCGTTTGTACGCCGACGTCGAGGGTTTTTGGGTTGATTTGTGAAAGCAACCATATGTTTTGACCTATATGGGATTCACGTGTCGTTTTTGGATCATGAGTCGGATTTTAATACGACACGGTGCGTTATGATATGTAGGTATCCCATGTGGACTTCGAGACGACAAGCAAGCGCGTGGCGACGTCGGCACCGGCTAGCGAGGACCAGGTGAGTAGATTTATATCTATGGGGAGAAGTCGGGTGGATGGCGTATAGCACCCCCGCAGTTCGTGGTGATGTAATACGTATACACACATATATATATTGATTATATTTTGTTTGAGTAAATTGATGATAATATGGATATTTGGTGTTCTTGGATGATTTAGTGTCGCGAAACTCTAGAGTAGTGGTCGCACCACACATGCACACAACCACCCTTACTTGCATATTTTCTTCTTTCATTTGTGCTTATTCGGGAATATATAGTTATGTGTTCACATGGGTATGGGATTATGTGTTCACATACAGATTTGAGGATGATACTTGGGTTTGAGATAAGTCGATGAGATTTGTGTTGAGGTTGTGATATCGGTGATATGGCAGGATTCGTATTTGAGATACGTCCTGATGTTATAGCGGGTCTTTGAACGACGATACGGGTGAATAGTGCTATAAATAAAATGGTCGACATGTGATCGTGATATGAGATATGATATGCTAGAATATTGATACCAGGCTGTATTGGGCGATGTATATGTGCTGATGATAACGGTTTGTACGAGACTGTCGATCAGTAGTCAGATCATGACTATATTGATGATATTAGTATTGTACTAGACATAGGTCAGTACCCTGGACTATGATCTTGGATAAAGAGGATACTAGATGAATAGTGTGATGAATATGATATTGACCCGTACCCAGATTTGGGATGCCGTACGACGGATTTACGTACAAGCTATATATTGATGATTGATCTACACTCTTGACTTGGGATTCCTGATTATAGATATGGTATCGGATATGATATTCTTGAGGCGGGATCACCGACTATACATATACAGGTATGTATATGTATCGACTCAGATGATAGGCGGTTTCCTTACCTGTAGTTCAGCTTGTTAGTTCAGCCGTATAGTTTAGTGTAGTTGTTAGATTAGATTAGACTCCTACCTATTTCAAAACTAGCGGATCGTGGGTATTTTAAAAGACAGGTCATGGGATCTACGGATATTTCAAAAGACGTATCCTTTTTTAAAACTACCGTAGCCCTATTTTCAAAACCCTACGATTCGTGTTATTTCAAATGGCACCATTGTTTAATATTTAGCTCCCGCTCATTTTGGTTGCTCGCTCCGCATCGCATACTTACATTGTTATTTCATATTTCATTGTTGAGATTATGCTGTTAGGACACCAGCACCATTACCGATGATGCGTATGTACCACGTACACTTACTTGCCGGCTCACACACATCTTCATCGGTAATTGCCATGTCTCGTACACCTTAGAAAATATTATTGCTTAACTTAGCTTGATAGCTAGTAGTTTGACATAATATTAGTGTACTTACCTTATATGCCAGCTTAGATATTGTAGTTATTACTTGTCACTTCATGCATACTGTTATTCATTGTTATGCCGTATTCATGGATTCTTATGCCTATATTCATGGGTTTATATGCTATTGATGATTTGGATTCGGATTTCTATGAGATTTTCTGGATTTGGGGGAAAACCGGAAAACTTGTATAAGCTTCTTCCCTCTCTTTTAAATAAAAAGTGCGGTTTTCCCATGATGTATGAGTCGTCCACCATGAGTTTGCTGATGGATTTCGAGACCCGATTCGAGGAGTGGAGGAACCGTTTCGGGTACATGGTGGGCCCGGTGCGGGACCCCGGGGCAAGAGGATCGTGTTGTTGACATTGAGCCTGGCAGGGGAGCACTACCGACCGGTGATATTACCCGACGTGTCGGATATCCGGAGGATACCGTCGTAGTCTTGAGATGGATGGTAGGGGCCGGTCTGGACTGACGGCGCCCTAGATATTATGATTGAGACATTGAGATTTCGAGATATTGAGGTACAGAGACTGTGATACAGAGATATCGAGATATTGGGATTACGTTTTGTGCCGATGCTAGGCACTGTTTTATGCTGATTTCATTATGATACCTCATTTTAAAAATACAAAGGAAATCTCACTAAATTATGAAAACAGTTTCTTCATTTACATGTATTCTGTTTTCATGCATTCATACCTCATTCATATGATATATTGCTACCTGAGGTACTGACACGGGCACATGAGATTACACTCGGGTTAGGTATTTACCCTAGCCTTTGTTATAGGCTGCATGTTATATATATAATTGAGGATATATTATGATCATTGACTTAGGTTGCGTTATTTATGCGATTTCTTTCCGTAGATGTTTTTTCTATTCACGAGTTGGCAACTCACCCCCGTTGTGCCCCAGTTTCTTGCAGGTTTTGCCGTACAGGTTTCATTACGGCTTTGCTGGCACTGCTTCCCATTTCCGGGTGACTTGCTAGTATGTGGGTTTACTTGTATCGTACCCCTATTATATATCTTGTATATCATTATTCTGTTATATCTAGAAGTTCCATCAACCAAACATGTATTTATTTTTGAGATAGAGACCAGTGATGTTATTCTTTCGACCTTAGAGTCGCGCGTTATATTTCTGTAGATTTCTTGTGGTTTTGATTTTCCTTTTGAGTTTTGATCCTCGCCGTTGGCGTTGTATATTATATTGCTTGTGTGGTTGTGGCCGTCGATTGACGAAGAGCTAGCTCCCGCTTTGGGATGCCTTTTTATTGATTTCGTATACTATTCATGTTGTATCCCATTTGGGGGCCGGTATTTACAAAGGAGACTCTGCCGAAATTTTCGGGAAATTTTTGATGTTTTTAAAAACCGCATAATTCGGCTTATGCTATTGAAACTACTTGCCTTAAATTGGTTTTTCCTACACTCTACATCTTTTCTTGGTTTGGATTTCTGGGTTTTCGGTTTACTTAGATTACGTACACCTCGAGACGTTCGTAGTTTAAGTGCCGGTCATGTTCCGTACTTTCGGGTCGTGACAGATGACCTCCTCCAGCCTGCGATTGGTGCTATCCCCATGCAGCCGCCGCCGGCAATAGATATTTTAGGGAGGAGAATTTGTCAGGGTGAAGCGCGCCCTTGGGGACAGGCTTATAACATTGGACTGATCCCACGACCGCCTGCTAGGTATTTGCAATGGGCCCGGTACATCCTATCAGCGAGGAGGACTCATCTGATGAGGATTGGTTTGTACTCAGCCATTTACATCTCGCTCTTTGAGTATCCTTCTCCTCCAACGTGGTGGGTTAAGGCTTTTATCGAGCAATAGAATATTCCCACACACACCTTCCTGATGACGGAGTGGGAAGTCTCTATCTCCTTGGAGGAGTTTGCTGAAATCTCGGGTCTGCCGATGAGGGGAGAGCCTTACGAGGAGCTGCTTCCTCCCGATGAATACGTCTTTGCCACCAAGCCGCTGGTGTTTGACCTGACGCCGGAGAACGCTATTCAACACCAGTACCCGGGCTTGGTGAAGGTATTGGAGATTTATGAAGGACTCTATCTAGAATCAGGTGACAGGGGAGTCAGTTTTGCAGATTTCATTGCTCGCTTCATTCAACCAGAGTTCTTATCAGAGCGGAGCGAGAAGTTCGCCCAGCTTGATGACCTTTTTGGGTTCGGTTTTGATCGCCGACCCACATCGGAGGATGACCACAAAGACTTTTATCTTCCTGGTGCCGCCGTCGTCCCTTTTTCAGAAATTGCCGTCCCCGACATGGATGAAGAGACCTTCTTTGTAGGGTACTTGGGCTTGTGGTTGTGCAGTTTTGCTCTTCCTATGCATCCACGCCATATGCGGCTGACTGTTTTCTACCCAGCGCATCGGATGGTGGCTGGTTTACAGTTGTCAGTTGGAATTGCCAGGCTGGCTTATCTTTATAATGGACTTAGCATAGCGGCGGACGCTAGTGAGCCTGGGGTGCAACCCGCCAACTTCCCGATGCACTACTTTACCTCCTGGATGGAAATGCACGTGCACGGGGTGTTCGGTGCCCATAAGATTCCCCCTTTTTTGAGAAGGGCAGGCTCCCGAGGGTCATACGGCTGGTCGGGGCTTCGATCGTAGTTGCACCTCCACGAGAGGCTAGGGGGCTGCTCCTTCGACCACACCTGGTCGGGGCGAAGATTTCTTTCTTGGACAAGGTCATAACAATAGGCTCAGAGACCACCAAGTCAGTAGTGTCGCTACGCGATGAATTTAAGGACGGGGCTTCCATATTGAAGGCTCGGGAAATTCTCCATCTCTACTCCATTCGGCCGGGATACCTGGTGTTCAGGCAGAATGAGACAGCACTCTTCATGAGGTATAACCCTCACCGGTTTGCTCAGCAATCGAGCTACAATCAAGGGATCTCGATGGAAGCCTTCTTGGAAAAGCCCGTGGTTAGCCGGGAGGGGATAAAGAATGCAATGCACCACTTTATGCGGCTTAACACGGGTTCTTATTTCTTTATCAGTGAACCGAGCTGCGTCCCCAAAGTCCTCAAGCGTACATGGCCTGGTATGCACATGCAATGGGGCCCGTTATTTTGATGGAGAAACGTATGCTGGTTGACCGCAAGGGTGCACCTCCCGGCGGCGATCGCAAGGCTCCCTTGAGGCCGAGGACTCCGGTCATTCCTCCATTGAAAGGTGCTGGAGGCGGACCTCCGCGCATGTTGAGTCCTCCGCGCGGATTGCCGCTTCGCGATGCTGTGGATGCGCCACCAGCCCCCTGTGCTCCAGTGGAAACGGAAACTGTGGTATCGCCGGAGTCTGGTGTAGGCGCGGATATCAGGACCCGCCGCCCCAAGGTGTCCGCCAAACGTAAATCAGTCCCGGGTGCATCCAGAGTTGGCGGGCAAAAGAAGAAAAAGTCGCTCCTTTCCCTTGACACGATTCTTGGCTTAGAGACTGAAGCCCCTCTTACCGAAAGAATAAGTGAATATGGCAGCAATAAGGGCTTCGCGGTAGACCCCGCAGACACCGACCTGGCGGCCGCCATTGCGGCTTCTGAGCGATCAGCGAGGCTTGAAGCGTGGTTGAGTAAACTCGCTGAGTCAGGTAATTATTAGCTGCTTTCTTCATCATTTCCTTGCATTTTTTTATCATTATTCTTGACTAATACTTTTCCCCATTTTCAACAGGTGTCTCTACCGAAGAAGCTATTGCTGCCTCTTTGAAAACCTTCCAAAAGGAGGAGGAGAAACGTGCTTTAGCGGGCGCCGGTATGTCCCACCCCCCATTTTTTAAAACAAATTTCGTTACCTTTTTCGATGGTTAACCTAACTTTCTTCCTTTGTTTCTTTCTAGGGGTTATAGCAGTCGACGAAGAGATCCTTCCGGAACCCGTCACTAGAGTTCCGGTCTCGTCAGGGCTGCTGCAAAAGCCTCGACTTGACAAGTCGACAAGGGATGCCTTGAAGAGCTTGGAGGCATCCCTGTATACAGACGAGGACGCCTCAATGAGAGAGGCTCTGGTGAGGTTCGTCTCAACGGCCCAGGAGGAGAGAAAGCGGCTGAGGCGCGAGGCGAAGGCGCGCCGGACTGCTTTGGATACAGGAGCGGGCCCAAGCACTGTCCCTCGGGCAGATACTCCTTCCGAAGAGGCCCCTGTCGCCCTATCCACTGCTCACAGACAAGTGGCGCGCGCCGCTCGAAGCGCAAATGATAAGTCCACTTCAGGTAACATTTCTTTCAGAATTTTTATTGTGAGAGTTATAATGCTACGGTTCTTATATATATTATTTTGCAGGACGAAGTCCGACTGAGGGTGAGGCGGAGACCGTTGAACCCAGGGGAACAGAGGAGGCGGTGCCTACCGAACCCAAGCCGACAGTGGGCAACATCGTTGAGGCCTTGGAGCCTGATGCGGAGGTTGAGGGGCCTATAGCCGAGAAGGTCATTGATGCCGAGCCTGAAGTGGCGGCAGATGAAATGATCATTACAACTGAGCCCGTGGTGGTGGCGGACGAGGCACTTGAGACCGACCATCTCGCAGTGACGGCGGATGAGCCGATGGAGATCGAAGAACCCGCAGGAGTAACGGGCGAGATGGGTACGATTCCTGGGGAAGAGTCAGCCGCTCCCTCCCTAGAGTCCGACAACACTCCAGTCATTGCCCTCCCTGTGTACGATCTTTCGCCATCTCCAGGTCCTGCGAGCACGAAAACGGTCCCTATCGAGTCGGGTGATGAGGCTACAGGCGGTGGCCTCATGTCGATAAAGGAGGGAGTCGCCTCCGTTTCGGCCGGGAGCTCCTCAGGTAAACCCTAGGTTGCTGTTTTTCTTTACTTTACAATCCTTTCTGACAAATTTATCTTTCTTGTAACGCAGGTGCGGCCAGCGCTGATGCCCCACTGTTTGAGGGAGTGCCTTCCACGACTGCCTTGGCGGTGGTTACCTCTCAGCCCTCTCTCATACCGGCAAAGATGTTGGAAGGTATGAGTTTGCAACTTATTAATCTCACTTTTCAGACGTATAATCCATATACTAAATTCATATGGTTGTGTCTTTCAGGAGTGCTCTTTGACTATCTTTATCAGGTGTTGCTCCCACACTTCTCCTTCCCATCCAAACTTGCCTCTTCCCCTGGTGGCGTTGGTGAGTATGATTTCCGTCGATATCTTTCTTTCTTTTTTTTATTGATGGAATTACTGCTAACCCCTTTTTCTCATCTCGACTATAGTGCTACAGATTGAAGGAGGGGATAAAAGATCAGCTGCGCCACCGGCCCTTCCGACCTTGCCACCTGTCTCAACTGGTACGATATCACATTGATAACTCCCCCTTTTTTTATTTTTCAGCTGTTGTTCCGGCCTCGGCGCCCTTCGAGTCTCGCATTACAATGCCGGGCGGCCCTTCCCAAAGACGTCCGTCCTCAAAAGGTGCGGCGAATAGTCTGCGTATGTTGAGTGACTACATCGAGGAACTCGACGTCGAGTCTCCTACATCTGCTGAGGACTTCGCTACGATGATTAACCCAATGTTGGTAATATTTGCCACCTTCCATAACGAGGGCACCGTCGCTTCTTGGGTTAACCATTGTCGGGAGATTGAGGCTCGCCTTCATCAGTTGGAGTCGATGCGTCTATCCCCTGAGACTTTGGCTGTGAGCGCTCAACGGGGAGCATGGCTCGAGCAAAGCACTTCCCATTTCCGTTATTTGGAACAAGAAGCAGCTTTGAAGCTGAAGGAGTGTCAGGAGTCTTCGAGCGAAACTGCTCGCCTACGTGCTGAAGTTGAGGCGAACGCTACCGAGGTAAAGGCCATCTTCGAGGGCCTTCTAGAGCGCATCTCAAATGGGCTGAAACTGAAGCGGGCACTTGATGTCGCCGAGCATGACATTCCAGGCCGTGAAGCTGCTCATCAGGCCGTTAGGGATCAGCTTGCGTCTGTTGCGCAGCAACGGGCCCAAGTGGAGGCGGAATTGGCAGTGGTGGCTGATCAGGAGAAAGCGGGGAAGGAAGTGCGCGAACAATTGCTAGAGCTATGCAGAACGCTTCCTTCTCAGTAACTCTCCATGTATCGTTTGTACTTGTAAATAAAAAAAAATGTATATATATATTTTTTTATTCTTTAGCACAATGTATCATGTACTCAATCAAGTTTATGAATAAAAGATACACATTTTCTGTAATGTCTTATGTCATTTCTCCGCCCTTTCTTTCTTTCATTATCAGCACGCCTCCTGAGTAAAATAGAGCATGCATCTTGACTTTCTTAAGAATCAGCGATGGCTTAGGCCACAGGTTCAGATCTGCTGCCTAAGACTTTTCAACTCCATGAGCCATGAGGGTCTCATAGAGACTTTTCTCCCTACGGATCGAGAGGATCTCGTAGGTGGTTTTTTCTCCTTAGGAATCGTGAGGATTCCTAAGTGTGGTTTTCTCTTATAATTCGTAAAGATCCTATAAGAGAATTTTTCCCTCTTATAAGTCGAGAGGACCCGTAAGCGGTTGTTTCCCTTCTTGTCGAAACTCGACTTTGGAGAGTGAGACCCATGAATAGTATGCAAGAGACCGTTTTAGATCGAGTTGTAGGGTCCCATTGTTTAGGAAGCAAGTTTTTCAATCCCTGCTGCCTGAGGCTTCATCTTGCAAGTTGAGACGAATCAGGAATTTTCCCGCGGAGACACTGGTTTCTCTGCGAGCCGACGCGAATCAGGAGGCTCTCATCAAGGATTGTTTGTTTCCTTGAGTTGAGGTGTTTGCTAAGGATTATTTGTTTCCCCAGCGCCAAGGATTATTTGTTTCCTTGGGGTTTGAAACGAGTCGAGGATTTCCCACGGAGGCACTAGTGGCTCTGCGAGTCGACGCGGATCAGGAGACTCTCGTCAAGGAGTGTTTGTATCCGTGAGTCGAGGAATTTGCTAGGGATTATTTGTTTCCCTAGCGCCAAGGATTATTTGTTTCCTTGGGGTTTGAAACGAGTCGAGGATTTCCCACGGAGGCACTGGTGGCTCTGCGAGTCGACGCGGATCAGGAGGCTCTCGTCAAGGAGTGTTTGTATCTGTGAGTCAAGAAATTTGCTAGGGATTATTTATTTCCCCAGCGCCAAGGATTATTTGTTTCCTTGGGGTTTGAAACGAGTCGAGGATTTCCCACGGAGGCACTGGTGGCTCTGCGAGTCGACGCGGATCAGGAGGCTCTCCTCAAGGAGTGTTTGTATCCGTGAGTCGAGGAATTTGCTAGGGATTATTTGTTTCCCTAGCGCCAAGGATTATTTGTTTCCTTAGGGTTTGAAACGGGTCGAGGATTTCCCACGGAGGCACTGGTGGCTCTGCGAGTCGACGCGGATCAGAAGGCTCTCGTCAAGGAGTGTTTGTATCCGTGAGTCGAGGAATTTGCTAGGGTTTATTTGTTTCCCCAGCGCCAAGGATTATTTGTTTTCTTGGGGTTTGAAACGAGTCGAGGATTTCCCATGGAGGCACTAGTGGCTCTGCGAGTCGACGCGGATCAGGAGGCTCTCATCAAGGAGTGCTTGTATCCGTGAGTCGAGGAGTTTGCTAGGGATTATTTGTTTCCCAAGCGCCAAGGATTATTTGTTTCCTTGGGGTTTGAAACGAGTCGAAGATTTCCCACGGAGGCACTGGTGGCTCTGCGAGTCGACGCGGATCAGGAGGCTCTCGTCAAGGAGTGTTTGTATCCGTGAGTCGAGGAGTTGGCTGAAGACACTGGTTTCCTCGGAGTTGGAATGAACCGTCGAAGTTTGGCTTCGTCTTCTGGCGGAGTCTATTGGGAAAGTATGGTTCCCTCTTTGTTTACGCCCTTGGATTGTATACAGGGATCGATGTGATCTTAACTGTAGGGCCAAAGTTTTATCATCATTTTTTTTGTTTTATTTCCGCGATGCTCTATCATTTCAGCTTTTATACCGCGAAGGTCGCGATTGCCCAATCATTTCGGCTATTTTTCGCGGTGCCCAATCATTTCGGCTATTTATTTTATTTTTACTCGCTGCTTTTTATTGCGAGTTGCCCAATCATTTTGGTTATTTTATTTTTTTTATTTTTACTCGCTGCTTTTTATTGCGAGTTGCCCAATCATTTCGGCTATTTTATTTTTTTATTTTTACTCGCTGTTGTTTATTGCGAGTTGCCCAATCATTTCGGCTATTTTTCATGCATACATTTTACTTGCTGCTTTTTATTGCAAGTTGCCCCATCATTTCGGCTGTTTCGTATGCATGTGCGGCCTATCGGCTTTTCGCCGTAAACCTGAAATTAGACACCGATTTCGGCATCAGCACCGCTACAACTGGGATATTGCCAGGAGAGAATCATCATCTGCCTCTGTCGATGTCGAACAAAGGTGGCTTAGCGAACAGGGTTAGGGTCCTGTCGACTAAGGCTTTTAACTTCATGAGCCGTAAGGGTCACACAAAGGTATTTCTCCCTACAAGTCGTGAGGATCTTGTAAGTGTATTTTCTCCTTAAGATTCGTGAGGATTCCTAAGTGTATGTTCCTCTGTAAGTCGTAAGGATCCTACATGAGGGTTTTCTCCTTGTAAATCGAGAGGACTTACAAGGGTCATGCGAACATATCCCCAGTCACGGATGGATCTTGGTTAGGGAAATGTTTATTCGAGCCCGTGGATTGTATACAAGGGTCAGTATTGAGCCACTTGTAGGGCAATATCGGAAGTTGTGGGGATTGCTTAAGCACGGGTTTAGGTCTCTGTAACATAAGACTTTCAAATCTTATGACCCGTGAGGGTCCCATAAGAGAGTTCTCCTCACGAGTCGTGAGGATCTCGCGAGTGTATTTTCTCCCTAGGAATCGTGGGGATCCCTAAGTGTGTTGCTCCCTTGTGAGTTGTAAGGATCTCACGTGGGGAGTTTCTCCTTACAAGGTCGAGAGGACCCTATAAGTGTCCTTTAACGAGGTTGCGCCCTTTCAGGTTTTCACAAACACTCGCCGGTAGCCCTGCTATTTTTACTCACGGAGCCCTTTCGGGTTTTCATCCGTGCCCATTTTGCTTATGGACATACCTTTTTTTTATATATATTTTTTACGAGGTCGCGCCCTTTCGGGTTTTCACGAACACTCGCCGGTAGCCCTGCTGTTTTTACTCACGGAGCCCTTTCGGGTTTTCATCCGTGCCCTTTTTGCTTATGGACATACCATTTTTATCATCATTTTTTTATTATTTTCTTTTTCACTTTTTTCTCTCTTTTTTTTATTCATCTCGTCAGCCTAAGGATGCTGCGGTAGTAGTTTAAGGACGTTTCGGTCCGCTATTAGTTTAAGGACATTTCGGTCCGACATTGAGAGGCTGGCTACTGCTTATAAAACTTGAGCTTAAGAAGATAGCGAGCGGACATGGTCGTCATCACCTATCATTGACCTAGGCCGTGGCTCATTAAGCGTAGTATTTCTTTAGGAAGCGACCGTTTATCGGCCTGAAAGGCCTTTCACCGTACATGTCCATGAGTAGATAGGCCCCACCCAGGTAGACCTTATCTATGATGTACGGGCCTTCATAGTTTGGCTCGAATTTTCCCCGCTTGGCGCGATTGGGGATCATAGGCCTTTTGACCACTAGCACGAGTTCGCCTTGGCGGAATGTCCTCGGTCGGGTCAATCTTTCGTATGAGCGCGTCATCTTTGCTTTATAAGCTTCCAGATTTTATTGCGCTATGAGCCGTGTTTCTTCAAGGGCGTCAAGCTCCTCAAGCCGAAGGTTAGCATTTTCTTCATTCGTCAGCTCGTAGTGGACTGCCACTCGTAGAGAGGGTAACTCTATCTCGAGGGGGAGTACTGCTTCCGTCCCAAATACCAACGCATACGGTGTTGTGTTCATGGCCATCTTGAACGTAGTTCGATACGCCCAAAGGGCCTCTTGCAGTCTCTCGTGCCAGTCTCTTTTATTTCGGGACACCGTCTTTTTCATGATTTTCGTCAGGGTCTTGTTGAAGGCTTCAGCTAGACCATTAGCTCGCGGATTGTAAACTGAAGAATATCTCCAGTCTATATTGTGCTGCTGCGTGAAGCGACTGATCTTATAGCTTCTGTAAGCTGGCCCGTTATCGGAGATGATCCATCGTGGAGTTCCAAACCGATATAGGACGTGCGTCTTGAAGAAATGGAGGATATTCTCCGTCTTAACTTCTCTCAGCGGTATTGCCTCTGCCCATTTGGAGAAGTAATCAGTCGTTGCCAGGATGAAACGATGTCCCCTAGACGATGCTGGTTCGATGGGGCCGACTATGTCAGTTCCCCACATTTCGAACGGCCGGCTAGCCACCGTTGGATGTAATGGATTTGGATGTTGGTGGATGAAGTCCCCATGGATTTGGCATGAGTGACATTGCTTCGTATATTCGAGGCAATCTTGAATCATCGAGGGCCAGTAGTAGCCCATCCGTTTGATCTTCAACATTATCTTTGGGCCCGCTTGGTGAGAACCGCAGAGTCCGTCATGAACTTGCTGAACGACTCTTTTCGCTTCGTCAGGTCCCAAGCATCTCAGCCACAGAGAATCGAATGACCTCTTGTATAGAGTATCATTGACGAAGGCGAAAGACAGAGCTCGTTTCATGAGCCGATGTCTTGTGGACGCTTCTTCAGGCATTCGGTGGGACATGAAGTAATCTATGAAGAATTCTCTCCAATCCTCGGTATTTTCCCAATCTTTTACTTGCAGGGTCGTCTGCTCGCTCGATCCTTTTTCTTTGGATAATTCCGGAGATATTTCCACTGGAGCAAGCACTTGACGGCTTTGTACCACGATGCTCACGTCATCGAGGTTCTCGTCAGCCAATTCTTTAGCAAGTTTGGCCAACGCGTCTGCTTTGCTGTTTTCCGCACGCGGTATGTTCTCCAAAGTATAGGAGGGAATTTGGGTCAACAGTTGTTGCACTTTTTCGCCATACTTTACTGACTCCGGTTTGCACGTTTGGTAGTCACCGTTTACTTGACTAACGACCAGTTGGGAGTCTCCATATATGAGGAGATTTTCAATTCCCATGTCGATGGCGATCTCGAGGCCTGCTATCAGAGCTTCGTATTCGGTTTCATTGTTTGTCCTCGGCTCTGTTAAGGAGAAGGCGAAGCGCATAATCCCTTCTTGTGGAGTTACGAAGATGAGGCCTACTCCCGATTTGATTATAGGGGTACATTGTTTGCGCTTCTTCATGGAAGATGCTCCATCAAAATAGAGCTCCCATCGGGTATCACCACCGTCGATTGCGTCGAACGCATGTTCGTCTGGCAACTCGCAATTCAGAGGAGAATCGGCCGGTATCGGATGCTCAGCGAGGAAGTCGGCGATGGCCTGGCCTTTCACTGCCTTGAGAGGTTGATATGTTATCGAGAACTCCATCAAGAGCAGGGCCCATTTAGCGAGTCGACCCGTTAGTATGGCCTTTGACATTAAATACTTAAGAGGGTCTACCTTTGAAATGAGACGGACTTCATGTGCTAATGCGTAATGTCTGAGCTTTGTTATCGCAAAGATTAACGCCAGGCAGTGCTTCTCAATGGGAGAGTAATTGCTTTCTGCCCCCAGCAGAACTCGACTTAAGTAGTAGAGTGCTCTTTCTTTCCCTTGGTCGTTCTCTTGTGCCCATAACGCGCCTAAGGAACCTTCGAGGGTGGTTGTATAAAGAATGAGAGGTTTTCCCTTAACCGGAGTAGCCAACACTGGAGGGTTCTACAGGTACTGCTTGATCTCATCTAGCGCGCTTTGGCATTTTTGGTCCCAGACGAACGGAGTTCCCTTCTTCATCAGGTGGCTGTAAGGAAGGCACTTGCCTGAAAGGTTGGCTGTAAATCACCGTATATATGCGAGCTTCCCTTGGAGAGATCGCAGCTGCTTAAGAGTCCTTGGCGGAGGCATTTCCATGATCGCCTTGATCTTGGACGGATCTATTTCGATACCCCGGTGTCGGACGATGAATCCCAGGAATTTGCCCGAGGAAACTCCGAATGCACACTTGAGCGGGTTCATCTTCAAGTTGTATTGCCGAAGGCGTTGAATTACGGTCTTCAGATGCTCGAGATGTTCCTCATATGATTTGCTTTTAACAACGAGGTCGTCGATATAGCATTCGACGATTTCGTGTATAAAGACATCGAAGATCTTCGTCATGGCCCTTTGATAAGTGGCACCGGCATTCTTTAAACCGAAGGGCATCACTTTATAACAGAATATACCCAAAGGAGTCCTGAAGGCGGTGTGCTTCTGGTCTTCGGGATGCATCTTTATCTGGTTATACCCCGATGAGCTGTCCATGAAGGAGAAAACCTCGTGAGTGGACGTATTGTCTATTATCAGTTCGGTGACTGGCACTGGGAAATCGTCTTTCGGGAAGGCTTTATTGAGATCCCGAAAGTCCACGCATATGCGCACTGTCCCATTTTTCTTCATCACTGGGACGATGTTGGCGATCCACTCAGGGTATTGGACCTCTTGGATGAAGACAGAGTCGATCAACTTCTTGACCTCGGCGTTGATACTCATCTCGAGTTCGAGCCGCATTCTCCTCGGCGCCTGTTTGACTGGCTTGATGTCCGGGGATATCGCCAATCTATGCACAGCGATTTCTGGATCTAGTCCCGGCATTTCGGAATAGTTCCACGTAAAGCAATCTCTATATTGTAGAAGCCGTCTTTTAACGCGGCCACGCTCTCTTCAGATAGTAGCTCGCTGACAAATGTCGGTCGCGGATCGTTTGCCGTCCCCAACTCAATTTTCTTAAGGTTATCTGCAGTGGTGTGGATTCCATCTTCCAGCTCTTTTGGTGCTGGTGGGAATTCTGAGATTACCTCGTCGTTGCTGTTTTCGAAGCACCAGGGAAGGTCATCCATGTTCTCGGGCTCTTCTTTTGATAGCATTATCACGTGAAAAGTACGAATTCGCTTCCAATCCCATTGTGGAACTGGTTTTTCTTCCATGGCCTTGGGCTCGTGCTTTTGTGGCAGTGCTACCCTCCAGTTGTCGGACAGAGCGAACTTGCCAAGCTGATACTGATCTTCGACCCAATTCTTGAAGGTGAAGCAATCTTTAAGAGGATGCCCTATTACTCGATAGTAAGAGCAATAGTTCGGGTCAGAGACTTCGCCTGCTTGTTCGGGGTTTTTGGACTCCGGCAATGTAAGCATTTGATGTTTTAGAGCAAGATCAAGTATCTTCTTCGTCTTGTCCCGAGGAAACGAGTACGCTCGACCCATTTTCTTCATGAGGGATAGATCAATAACGCTCGACTCCCGTTTGCGTGGCTTCTTAGCCCTGCTTTGTTGTTGTTGAGCGCCTTTTTGACCTTTCGACTTATTTCTGCTTTTGCGCCGAGCCTTCTTTATAACAGGTTGACAAGGAGCGGCATTTTCATCCTTCACGGCCTGTTGGAGAAGGCGTTGCGTCTTGGCTTTCTCGTAGATGGCCGTCTCGCGGTTGTGATCATCTCGTACTTTTTGACCAGCTTTCCTTATAAGTTTGTCCATTTGTTCTTCAAACGACGGACTGGGCTCCTTTGCATCTGGAACTTTCACTGGCTTAGGATTAGCGTCCTCCCATTGAGCATCCGCTTCTTCATCGAAGTCATACATGACGTAACAGCTGTTTAGTAGCTCGCGTTTCTTTGACCGGATGTATCCAAGCCCTCTTGCTTCCATTCTCCCGTTAGGCAGTTTGCGTTGAGTCCCGGGGACGTTCCAGACCCTGTCATAGAATTTGGCCTTTCTAACAGTTTGTTTGAAGGATATCCCCTGGCGTTTCAACAGCTTCTTCAAACCCTCTGTATAATATTTGGGAAGTCGGATAGGCTGATGCCTGTCGAGCGTAGGATCCGCGCCATGCCAGATTTCTTTTTCTACCTTGGTTTCTTCAGAGCGGTAAAACAGAATTGCTTTCTCGCTCTCTCGCCTGGGAGAGATGTAGAATGTTTGTAGCTCTTCTATGTTGTAAATATTAAGTGCATCCAGTTCTTTATGATGTTTAAGCGGCACCATGGCGACTTGCAGACTTTGCTCTTTGTCAGCGGAAGCTTGTATTGAAGGTCGAGCAGAGAATACGACATGGACCTCATCCTCCGAATCACTACCAAATACCAACGTAGGAGCGGACGGTCCTGGCTTGTTGTGTTGGGGCGGACCCGAATACACTATCTCCTTTTCTTCCTCGGTATCACTGGCGAAGACAGGGATGGTGGCATTAGCTTTATTCTCCGGCTTGTGACACCTTTCTGTGTCTTCGAAATCCGGTAAGAAGTATTTGGCGTCTTCATATTTGCGGACTTCGTTCACAGAGAATGGGTTCAGTTTTCCCGTCACGGTATACTCAAAACCATCCTTAAAATACTTCATACACTGATGTTGTGTAGAAGGGATGATGTTGTACTCGTGTAACCATGGTCGGCCGAGCAAAGCGTTGTAGCATGTCTTGGCGTCTATGACGTGGAACTTAACGTCCGTGACGAGTAGCCCAAAGCGTAACGTCAGTATCACAGATCCAAGAGTCTTTGATGATTGGGAGTCGAACCCAGAGATGGTGATGTTGTCTCGAGCAAGGTGCTGGACGCTCATGCAGATTTCCTTCAACACCCGCACGTTCAGTAGGTTAACAGACGATCCGTTATCGATCAGGATTTTGCCTATCTTTATATCATGGCAATATCCTGAGACATAGATGGGGCGATTGTGCTCGCACGTCCCAAGGAAAAGGTCCTCGTCGCCGAAAGTGACATCGGCCGTGTGCACTTCCTCCAATTCATCCTTCATCTTTTCCTCACCAGACATGCTTGGAATTGTTCCGGATCTTGGAGTGCCTTAATCAACGAATCTCTCGCCTCCTTTGATAGCAAAAGAGTGTCAAGAATGCTGAGCTGTGAGGGTAGCTTCCTCAGATGCGCTAAGACGTTGTAATCCACCTTATTCTTCTTCGGCGGGTCCTTGGCGCTTAGCTCTTCCACCACTTGGTCATCTAAGACGATATCTTCAAAGACCTTCTCTTTCCCTTTATCTTTTCTGTTTAAGGGTCCAAGATTCTTTTCAGGCAGCGTCCGATTCCGCAGCCGGATATTTTCGCAGACCTTCGGCTCTTCTTCTTTTCCCTAAGTGGATTCTTTAAAGAGAGGGGCAAGTTCCAGCTCCTCATCAGAATCGCTCCCGAATGTAGGCACTTGTGACCCGCCGGTGTTAACCACGCGACAATCGCCGGTAGTTCTTTTAATCCCCTCGGTCGTATTTCTTTGCTCCCCACGAGTTTTACGTTTTTCCCGCTTGAAGCGTTGTCTATGAGCAACGTATCCTTGCCACCATTTATCGAAAGCTTTGCACTCTTGAGTGGGGTGCGAAACCATTTGATGATATAAGCAATAGGAGGGGTGCATTTCTACTTCGCCGGTGATGTTTCTTTCAGAGGATGGAAGCTTCATGCCCATTGATATGGCCTTAGCAAACTATTTCCTCATCTTGAATTGGCTTTTGTCGGCAGCGGGGGTGTTTTGCTCCAGCGGGATCATCTCAGCTCTTTCATCAAATCGCTGGTGCTTGGCCCTTTCAAATATGGCCGTCTCGCGTTCTCAATCAACTTTACTTTTCAACCGAGCTTCATTAAGGAATGCGTCAATTATCTCATCTGATGACCCCAGAATTTTTGATTCAGGATCTGCCCCCAGCGTTCCAGTACAAGGAGTTTCTTCATCGTTCATGAACGAATGGGAAATTACATGACAGCTCGCCATGCATTCTTCAGATTCATCAGATGAACTTTCTCCCTCATCTTCCTCTTGAAAGACGTGATTGAGGAACTCTTGGAGTGTAATGGGAGTCCATGCCTTCTGTTTGTATTCCTCCAGCGCATCAATTTATTTTTGCAAGTCCGTGCGCTTGTAGCCAGGCTTCACGGGCTTCTTTGACTTCTTTTTCTTCTTCTTCAAGGATTTTGACGGCTGGTTGCGAGTGCTTGAGCCACCACCATCGGTCTTTGGAGTTGGACGTGGCTTCAACATCCCTTCAATGACCTGCGGTTCCAACGGGTTCTTCCACTTGATCGCTGGACATGTCTGAAGATCGTTTAGCATCCTCTTTGTCTTGGCTGACATACAACCTCCCAAGGAGCTTCTTCAATGACGGAGCATGTTGGCCCCAGCGTATTCATCCCCTTAGAGGTATGGGGCTGCAGGGGATTCACCTTCCATTTGTCAGATAACGCAAATTTGCCCTGTCGGTACTGATTTTCAAGCCAATTTTTGAAGACGTAGCAATCCTCGATCGGATGGCCCAGTACTCGATGGTAAGGACAGTAGTTGGGCTCATTGACATCACTTGATTGCAACGGACGTTTTGGATCCGGCAGATTTATGAGTCTGTTGCGTAATGCCAGCTCGAATAACCTTCTCGTTTTGTCACGGGCAAACGAGTAAGGATGCCCTAGTCTCTCCTCAAGGTCTACGTACGGGCGCATATTATTTTGACGCACAACCGGCTTCGAGTTGCTCGGTTGTTGTTGAGCAGTAACCACGACGATCGCTTTTCCCTTCCCTTTGTCATTTCGGGAGTCCGGCTTTGGAAGAGGGGGTTTATGGCCCATCTGATCCATCTGCGCTAGCTTGTCAATCAAAGCCTGGAAGGTAGTCGGCTTGAAAAACATCATAAATTGCGAGATGGTTGCTTGTGGATCAAGGGTTCCCACAAACATACCCACCGCGGGAGCTTCTTCAATGCGCTGCTCACACTTCGACCATAAGTTCCGCCATCGTATAGCGTACTGAACCCACGTCTCGCCTGACTTTACCCTGGCGTTAATCAGTGCCGTCATCGGGGTACGTTCACTGGCGCTTGCAAAACGCTGAGTAAACAGTAACTCCATCTCTGCGAAGGTTTTGATAGAGTCGTTCGGGAGCTCAGAGTACCACTCGAACGCCGTATCCGATAAACTTTCGACAAATTGGCGAAGCAACAGCTTGTCATCACCGCCGGTGTTACCGCAGAGTGCCCTGAACTGGGCAACATGCTGGTGAGGATTGCCCGTCCCCTTGTAGACATAGAACTTGGGAATTGTGTAACCGGGTGGGTACTTGATTTGATTGTACCAACTTGGATATGGCCGCCCCGATTTTACGACCTGGCCGGCTGCTTCGGTCGCATGACAAACCCGTATTTGTTGGGCGATGTACTCATCCAAATCAGCTTTGGAGATTGTATCCTCTTTAGCGGTCGACAGAGCTGGTGGAGGATTTGATGTTTCTCCCCTATCGTCTCCAAGGACGATCAGGGGCTCTTCGACCGGAGGATCTTATTGTATCATCATCCCTATCATGTCTTGGAAGAGGAGGCCCATACGCTGTATGTTGGCTGCTTGTTCAGCAGCCTCTTTGTCCTTCTTCTCCAATATCCGACGAAGGAATTCGGCGTCGGTTTCTTTCTCTTAGCGTTCATCTGAGGACGCTTCAGGGTTTTCTTTTGGCCCTGTAAGTGCGGCCATAGCGTTCATCATTTCTTGGAGCTTTTGCTGTTGCTCCTGCGCCTTGGTCACTGATCGGGTGAGCGGTCGATGACCCGTAGGTATGCGGCTATCTTCTTTACCAGATGCTACGTAGATGGTATGAACTATTATGCCCCCTGACTTAGGGCGTTTGGGTTCACCACCTCTGGCATTTGCCGCGGGCGTGGGGGTTTTCTCTGGCCTTCTTCTTTTGGGAGCCGTTGAAGTGGAGGGGGCCGTTGCAGTAGGCACCCTAGCGATTGTTGTCCCCTGCTGTTTAATAGGAGGGTCCTTTTCTTTTTGCAACTTCACCTTTTTCTGTTGATGAGAGTGATCTGGGTTAATCACGGAGTCTTGAACCCTCCGCCAAACCTTGTATATTTTTGAGGACAGCCGTTGAGGGGGCTGCTCCTGCTTCGTTTCCGGAACTCTCTCCGCAGGTAGAGGAAATCTTTTCAATGTAGCGGTTGGAGAGTTCTTCCGTACCCTTCTCAGCAGTTCAAAGCTGTTCCCAGTTGGAACAGCTGTGTTGGCTTCCACCTCTGGAGCCGGTGGAGTTAGCCCTGAGGGGGAGTTGCCCCCTACCTTCCTCACTCGTCGCCAATAGCGACGTCGAGCACGACGAGCCGTTGGGACTGGCTCAGAGATAGAGATAGCTTCTTTTTGCCCCCTGTCTGAATGGGGCACCGTCGCTGTTAACCTCTTAAAGACTGAGGTTGCCCTTTGAGGGGTGATATTCAACCTGTCGAAGACGGATCCTCGAGCAGAGATAGGAGCAAGAATCGCCAGTCTTGAAAAGACTGACTCTTTGACAGGGGAAGCCACCTTGACAACTCCTGGAGCAGTAGTCATTGCCTTCCTTGGGACAGCCAATTTAGATTTCTGATCCATCCTGGCGAAAACAGAGGCTGTTGGTTTGGTAGTGAGCGACCCGTTGACAGGGTTCGTCGTAGCAGTGAGCCGGTCGAAGACCGACTTTTTGTTCACTTCCGATGCAGGTATTGGCGTAGGGAAGCTTGTAGGTGGGATCATGGTCCCGAAGAACAGGCCAGTGGTGGCTTGGGTCACCTGGTCTACTGGCAGAGTGAGGAAGGAAGCCGCTTGGGGCCCATATGCTACACCTCCCGGTGAGGTGGAGCGTCCGTTACAGTGGCACTTCGAGCAGTTGGTGCAGTTAGAGGCCATTGAAACTTGAGTTCTGCACCAGGCAAGAGACCAAATCTTAGTAACTTGAAATCCGAAGGCAACCATTTAACAAACCGCGATTGGTTCGCGAAGACGACACACGAAGTGTGGAGTGGAAAGAGGAAGAGGTCCCACCTGGCGTGCCAGAATCTGTTCCCCTCCGAAAGACAGCCGACGACGCGTGGACGTCTTGCCTGAGATTCGGGGAAGATGCTATTTGGTTTTATCCGTCCATCTCTCCAAAGATGCCAAGTTGATTTATGGCACCGTATATCGGAGGTTTAGACGGATGTGGCCGATGTAGCAGACTTCGTCAGATTCCCCCTCGATTGAGGGGTTTTTGATTGTGGTGACGCTCTTCCCTGCAGGTGCAAGCCCCTGCAGTTAATTACGCTACCGCATCGCGGTAACCACTTTCTCCTTCTCCAGAATTTCACTCGTATCGTGTGTGTTTGTTTTGTTTGTTGTTGCCCGTGGATTGTATATGGAGACTGAGTAATGCCGTCGCCCGTAGGACGTGGATTAGTCCAAATCCGTATTTACTTAGATTTGGGTTTGGTGTTTTTAGTTTAAGGATGCATTAGTCGCGTTGCGGCTAAGATCAACTTAAACGTTCGTCAAGGATACGTTAGTCCTGTTTTGGACTAAGATCAACTTGACGTGATGATCGATTTAATAGATATGGTCGTCATGACTCATCACCTCTCTGACGTCGTTGAAGGATTACAACGATAGGTGTCGGAGGAGTTCTGAGATGTACCCTTGAACCAAAGTCGATTTGAAGTTTTATCGTTCATTTAAATGCTTAAGGATACGTTAGCCGTATTTGGGGCTAAGATCAACTTAAATGGGACCGTTTAGATCCGAAAAAGAGCATTTGGATGCTCTATTGTTCCAGTTTAGGGACGTGGTGGTCCACTGCCAGTTTAGGGACGTGGTGGTCCAATATTAGTTTAGGGACGTTTCGGTCTAATGTTAGTTTAGGGACGTTTCGGTCCAATATTAATTTAAGGACGTTTCAGTCCACGAGTTTAAGGACCCCGCAGTCCATATTGATATGTGGTTGTTGGGACCCATCACCTCTCTGACGTCGTTGAAGGATTACAACGACATATGTCAGAGGAGTTCAGAGATGTACCCTTGAACCGGTCGTAAATTGATTTAGAAGAGCATTCTTGCTCAGTCAATTTAGTTT
Source organism: Agapanthus africanus (assembly GCA_030015575.1). Taxonomy (NCBI): domain Eukaryota; kingdom Viridiplantae; phylum Streptophyta; class Magnoliopsida; order Asparagales; family Amaryllidaceae; genus Agapanthus; species Agapanthus africanus. Next base: position 757,934,176 of record CM057337.1, on the reverse strand, counting down.
AGGGACATACGGCCATGATTGGGCTAAGTCCCGTTGAGAATATTCAACATTTTTCTTGATCTTTGGCCTATTAGGCCTGTGCTAGGGCTTTGCCCATATTTAATAATGCACTGCATTTTATTCTGGCCTGCTAGGACTTTTTGATTTGGGCTCTGTCCCTTTATTTATGATGCAGAGCATCTGTTTTGGTTTGGGCTCTGCCCTTTTTAAAATAATGCATTGCATTTTATTAGGCCTGTTAGGCCTTCTTTAATTGGGCTTGGCCCTTTTGTAAGAAATGCAGTGCATTTGTCTGGCGCTTTGCGCCAAGTAATTAGCGCAAGCTCATATGGTGATGACACGTGTCGTGCTCTATCGAGCGCAAGTGCAACAGCGCTGTTCTAGTGCGCTGCGGTTGCACTGCTGAAACGTGGCGCGCTGCGGTGAATTGCGCCAGTTTCAGAGAGCAAGGCTCTGTTTCAAAAGGCGCATAGCGCAATTGGTTCAGATGCTGACACGTGGCGCTCTCTGGTGGCTTGCGCCAACCCAAGAGCGCAACGGTGCAGCTTTGCAAGTGCAAAGCACTATTAACTTGAGAATCTTTTAGATTCCAGAATCAATGGTTCATAAGTGCAAAGCACTACTTGGTTTCTTGATCTAATTTAGATCAAAGAAAACAAGCGTTTCTTATTTTTCTTGATCTTAGAGAACCAATGGTTCATAAGTGCAAAGCACCATTTTTATTTTGTTTTTTATTAAAAATCATTGATCTTGTTCTTAGATTAATGATCTATCAGAAGAAATTCTTCTATCTAAAAGGTCTTTTACCTTTCTTCTTGAAATTTCTTCAGAGTTCTCTTTTTTTTTCTCAGAAAAATTTGGTGTCTCTTGATTTGGGGTCTAGGGGCCTTTATATAGTGCCCATAAATTTGTTAAAATTTGTTAGAGAGATCTTTCTCTGAGTGATTTGGGGAATTTTCCCCACCGTTGGATCTTTGATCCAAGGGCTTCTATTTTACAGAAGAAAATCTTCTTGTTTTAACAAGAACAGAAAAGATTTCTTTAGAATTTTAATACAAAGGTTATCCTATATAACGAAAGTTCGGGTATAAGACCCCCAAAGTCAAGTCTAAGTCCTATAAGGTCAAGCCCAGGTAACAAAATGTATGCCCAGACTCCATATAGTCAACCTAGACTCGAAAAAAGGTTAAACCAAACGCTCTGATACCAACTTTGTCACGACCCAAATGTGGCACGTGACCGGCACTTAAATCACGTGACATCTAAAGACGTCGACGCGGTTCAAGTAAGCCGAAATCCGGAATCTAAACCCTTTTTGAAAATATTGGAGGTGAGTTTAAAATAGTCATCAGATGAAATCAATCTTAAAAATAACATTAAATATTAAGTAGGTGTATTGAAAAACATTTATGACGTTTTGAAAACTTGGCATCACCTCCTTTGCATTTTTATAAAAACCGGATATCACATAATAATAAAGATAGCATCCCAACGGAAGCTAGTCTCCACGTCCAAACGATGGAGCAACCAACAATCTAAATCAGAAATCGACTCCAAAGAGTGCGACATCACCACTCTTAAACTCTAAGTCTTGCTACTAAGTCCATAATATACCACTTCTAAATTGATGGAGTTTCCACTAGATACAAGAATATATGAATAATTAAGAGTGAGTATGATACAATAAGAACTCACTTACCTATCAATCCTCGAAAAGAATGTGTGCTCAAGCCGCTGATAATCCAAGCGGTAAAACCTGCAAGAAGATGTGGCACAACGGGGATGAGTTGCCGACTCAGTGAATAAAAGTACATTTAAAGGTAGAAATCGAAATGCATGACGATACCTAGGTCATAAGTATAGTCCTATCATAATCTATGCCAATATACTATATGATCTGCATATGTGCAATACTAACTATCATGCAATCCCAAGTATAATATCTTCATGTCATATGAGTCAAAATCATGAATCCATATTTCTTGTTGGAATTCCTTTTTGTATATGAATGTCTGTACAAATATATGCAGGTACTGTCCTCTGGATCTGTCCTAGTTGAATCCGCGAAATAATATCCAACTGTGTACCTCAAGATAATGATCATATCAATATATATATATAGATGTCCAGCATCGACATTGAAATCCGAAATCTCTCGTATTCATCATCAACACGTAAACACAGATACCGTCGACACCATCTCAACAGATGATCGCCACCCGATATCCTGGCTACGATCAGTATCCCCTGGATATCCGTCGTGCCCAATCGAACCCCGGTCAGTATCCCCTGGATATCTGCCGTGCTCATTTCTATCTCCGGAATCGAGTATTCTCGTTAGGCTCCTCGCCTATAATGCGGCTATCCTGTCCCTAGACCCCGACCGGGTCCACCATGTATCCAACTGTATGCTCACCAACTCAGTCTGGATAACTTATAAATCCGTAATCGTATGACCCCCAACTCGGTTCGGAATGAAATCAGAAAACACAAAACTCATGGTGGACGTTTAACTCATCATACTAAAATATCAAGTAAGGAATAAGAAACTTGCATAGATTGTATTGATGATATATTATATATATACATATATAACAGTGTCCCATACCACCGATATATATCATCAGGAGTAAAATATCCAGAAAATCCATAAGAACCAAATACAACATCTATAATACTAATATTCGTAATTTACAACAGGAATAAAGAAAGACTACGTAATTATATCACATATGCATAGATTTCAATTCTACTGTGACATGGTACTACTAATAATGTATAGTGTAGCATATGTATCTGTGCTCGTGCAACATGGCAATCATTAGTATTTGTGCAAGTGTTCTAAGGTGTAACAACCTATTTATTTTAATACATATATAACAACACGGTTCTATATTGACATGGCAGTACCAATGAGGTGTAGTGTAACATACCTTCACGTGCTTGTGCAGCATAGTACTCATTAGTATTTGTGCAGTGTTCTATCAAAGTGTGCGTAACGCAGAAACATATAATATGGATAATATAATGCAAACATGTAAAATAATCTAAATGTAACTATTGTAATTACTTGCTATGAGCTGTACCATTATCTTTAGAAATGATCGAAACGTTAAGTTTGAAATAAGGAAGCTGCCCTAGATTTAAAATAGATATATGTTTTAGAAACTGGCGCGCATCCTAGTATTTTTATTTAAAAGACAAACAAATCATAGTTTTTAAAAGAATATAGCTCACGCAAGTATTATATCCTAAAACAGAATATAACCTAACTCTACGAGTCAAAAGATAAATTAGCTGTTATTCGGTATACAAAGTCATCATTTCCAATACGTATAAATCCTTGTATTATATCTCATCATATCAATATATCTGTATCATCTCAAGTCTAGCGTGATCCCTCATACAAATCCATCAAACCATCTCCATATCGTATCACCGTATCTCATCTATAACTATGCATGAAACTGTATGAAATTGAAGGACATACTAGATGCGATACTAAATAAATATCTTGAATAAATACTAAACTAACTAGATATCATAATACTATTTGTAAGGTTGCGGGGGTGCTATACGCCATCCACCCGACTTTCCCAGTAGATGTAAATCTACTCATCAACTTAGAAGCTCGCTGAATCCACACTGCTACATCGCCCACTTCGTCTCGAAATCCTCGAATCGTACCTATATTCGTATTTAAATCGCATAGAAGTAAATATCATATCGAAAACCAAAACAACAAGCTAAACGTCCGTAGGTTAGAACCTACAGCACACTTAGCCCAAAAACGTCAATATAATTCTGTCGTTAACGTATAAACGTCAATGGTTCAGCTGCAACATCAAAATACGAAAACTCCGTATCGTAAATATCTGAAATTTGATAAACCATTTCTAAAACGTCCCTAGATTTTACTGTGTGCATATTTAAACAACACAAACAAAATAGAGACTTGTAAAATACTAACTTAAAGCTACAGCAGAAAAACCAACACCAATTGCCTAGGTAAGGCCGGCGTCGCCGGAATTTTAGGGTGGGTCGCCAGATTTTGTGATGAGTTTGGGGCTCAGGTTTTAAGTGTAGTCTTCTAGTTTGCTTATTATACTTTTTGTCTTGTTAGTTTTTCTAGTGATTATTCGTATTAATTCCATATTACTTTACAGTGAACTAAATAACACAAAATCCCAATTTATGATACGGCACAACTAAGCATACTACGTATCGTAATTAGAATTTTACCCCAATCTGATATTAGCTTACAGATTTAAGCTACTGAATAATTAACGTATTTAAACAATACCAAACATCCTAATATAGATATATGGAGTTACCCTAAAATTCCCAACACCCAATTCCCATACAAATCCGGCGAGATAGGATTTTCCTTGATGATCGCCGGCCAAAATCCGAGCACTGGGGTTCGTTTTCTTATAGTTAATTCTAGGTCTAGATTATATGGTCCAGGTACTGTTTGATCAATTTGTTTATCATTTAAACTAGATCAGATTCAAACAGAGGCTAAGTTTCACAAAATACGATATTACGATATTCAATTTCCAAAGTAAAGCAGTTTCAAAACTAAAATCATACAGGCTTCAAGGATTATACCTACGACAAGATCACTGGAAAAGCTTTCTCTAAGATGCACAAGCTCAAGGTCCTAGCTAGAAGATGATGGTGAAAATCCTTAGCACTTGTTCTTATTCTCTTCTCTCTTTTCTTATTTTCTTTTGTGTGTTCTAAAGTTTTTCTTTTCCTTTCCTTCTCTCTAATCTTTTGATCTTATGAACTGAACAATGGAGTAAGATAAGGAAAAGAGTGAGGGTTTGTGGTAGAGAAAGGAGGAGGTGGAAAGTGCAAGGTGGTGGTGTAAAGGGGAAGAGGAGGAGGTAGTAGTGAGGTGGGGTTTCATGCAAGTAGGTGGTGTTGCAAGGAAAAAGGAAGGATTTTCATGCAAGAATAAGGTGGACATATGAAGTGTCATCTAGGATATGCTATGCTATGGTTACAATTTAAGCTTAACATGACTTTACCCTTTTTGCATAACAACCCTTAAAAAATTCTAATTTGCATAAAAAGACTAACCTTTTCACATAACCCCCCATACTATATCATATTACACATGAAGCTAATCTTTTCACTAAAATCCTTGTAATTCATTAATATTACAACTAACTTCAAATTTAATTTGTTTCACATACCACTTATGAAATATCCTATTTTGATTCAATAACATTTTAAATTAACATTTTATTATTTAATTAACTAAATTAATTTATTATCTAAATTTTCGAAATGTTACAATATTCCCCCCTTAAGAAAATTCGGTCCCTGAATTTAAATTAAATCCCCTTCTTAAAACATTTTCCTTAAACCAATCTGTTTAAATTCAAAACAATTTTCCGGGGTTCAACTTAAAACATACAATGTCCATGCACATAATGAAACTCCAAAGTCTCACATGAGCAAAAACGCACCATAACGCAACTGTGTGCATGAAACCTCAAAATATATAAAACTCATATAACTGTAACTCTAGCGGTTGCTATGAGAATTACTCCAGTTATGACAAAAATTTGCCAAATACGAAAACCGTTGTGTATCTTAAGTACACACAATCAATGCCATGATCGTAGTGCAATATCAGTGCACCCAACCAAGAGAAAAATTCTTTTATATAAATCAAATCTATAACATATCCTATCAAGTGCAAAGCACGAAAACAAAATCAACCCTAATGGGTTTGCACGTAAGTCTCAAACCACACTTCACGGTGTGCACGAAAACAGAACAGCGCTAAGTGCAACAGGCGTGCACGAAACGATATCCACCGCATCCGCTGTGCATGGAATAAAATTATACAAAATAATACCAAGTGCATCGGGGTGCACTCAAATCCAAGTGCATCAGGGTGCACAATTTCAAAACGTGCAACTGGTGTGTACGAAATCAAACCAAGTATACCTAGGATATATATATAAATTCTTAACCATATGCATCTGATGTGCACGGAAAATCAGTGTAGTGCATCCGGTGTATACAACACTCCCATCGAGTGCAGTCAACTCACACGAAAATCTCAACAGGTGCACCTGGTGTGCACAAAGCATAAGTCAAAGTGAAATTATTGTATACAGAAATCTCATCAAGTGCACCTGGTGTGCACAAAACATAAATTGATCCTCAAATCCTTAAAATACAAAAATCATGGATATCGAGTTGTCCTTTCTCCAACGTTTGAAAATGAATGTTTTAGAGTGTAAAAACGTAAATCGAACTTAAAGGACTTCGAAATATATTCTCTTCAATGTCGGAAGGTGTTTATACTACCGGAATTGGCAAATCAAGAATTACTACTTGTCGCCTGCCACGTTCTAACGTTCTTTGTCTCTGAATTCAGGTTCTCTTTACGGATCTCTAATACCATAGCATATTTATGCGATCGTCCGGTGAGGAGCAACGACACCATTCGTCTTATTGCTGATACATCCCATCACATCTTCTTGATCAATAGTTCAGTCTCTTGTAACACAACAGGTTGATAACAGAACTCTCTGTCTTCAGCTTATGTGCTAACAACTAATCCTAGTCAATCTTATTTATTATAAACTCTTAGGAGAGAATCCATCAAGTCTCCTGCTAAAATCATTTATCCAGCCTGCTCGGAACTAGCACTCATTTCTTAACCTATTTTCCATTTAATAAGCATTGTCATTCCTTTTTTATCTCCTCTTGAAAGTGTGGTCGTATGCGTCATTAAATCTTCGATATCAACTGTGAAGAACAACTGCCCTCTAAACTTCGCACCATTCTCCTGTCCCATAAATTCCCTATATCAATCACTTAAGGAACGTATCTGCATAGTCACGCGAATTTACAAGTCACACTTAATTATGACCCATTCGGAGTCTTTCAAAATTGGAAACACGAATCCGTTATTTCTGATACTCTGTAAAAGAATCTGGCTAATCTCACCTTCGAAGACTCGTCCCAAATTCGTCGGAGGAAAAATTTCTGCATGATCTCTTTCTCGAACGACTTGCATCTGGTCTAAGTAAGATCCATCTGTAGAAGTACATTACTTTCACCGAACTCGTATCGGAGCGCCATAATGGATTAAAAGTCCTAACCACCCCACATCTGATCAGCTACGATCCTTCTAATCCATTTACACTTGTAAACATCGTCTACTTTTAACATTATGAACTCTGGAAGTAACATCTCAATAACTTCAGCAGTGATTGGTACCGCTGTCTGAACAGTACGCGACACCGCGATCTTTGAAGAGGAGAAAATATCATTCCTCAAGTCCGGCTAATCTTCATCAATGACTCTGCCATCTGGTGCGAATCCCGAAGAAACTCGCTTTAATATTAGACTCGATTAATATCAATAAACGACGTGTCTCTATATCATCAGAACGTCACCCCGGTCAGTCCTTGTCCCAGACAAATCTGCTCTGACCGTATCTCTAATTGCAGCCCTCTCGGCCTTCATAAACATGGTGATCAAAACAATCAATCATGCACTGACGAAGATAGATCAACGGAAGGAATAGAAGGAAGATCTCAAGATATAATTCCTAAGGTATCTTAGGCGGAGTATCATATCGTAAATATGCCGCGGAACATATGTACGGTACGTCACTCTACTTAGTACCTACTCCATCAACAAAGGTTATCCTATATAACGAAAGTTCGGGTATAAGACCCCCAAAGTCAAGTCTAAGTCCTATAAGGTCAAGCCCAGGTAACAAAATGTATGTCCAGACTCCATATAGTCAACCTAGACTCGAACAAAGGTTAAACCAAACGCTCTGATACCAACTTTGACACGACCCAAATGCGGCATGTGACCAGCACTTAAATCACGTGACATCTAAAGACGTCGACGCGGTTCAAGTAAGCCGAAACCCGGAATCTAAACCCTTTTATAAAATATTGCAGGTGAGTTTAAAATAGTCATCAGATGAAATTAATCTTAAAAATAACATTAAATTTTAAGTAAGTGTATTGAAAAACATTTATGACGTTTTGAAAACTTGACATCACCTCCCTTGCATTTTTATAAAAACCGGATACCACATAATAATAAAGATAGCATCCCAACGGAAGCTAGTCTCCACATCCAAACGATGGAGCAACCAACAATCTAAATCGGAAATCGACTCCAAAGAGTGGGACATCACCACTCTTAAATTCTAAGTCTTGCTACTAAGTCCATAATATACCGCTACTAAGTCCATAATATACTACTTCTAAGTTGATGGAGTTTCCACTAGATACAAGAATATATAAATAATCAAGAGTGAGTATGATACAATAATAACTCACTTACCTATCAATCCTCGAAAAGAATGTGTGCTCAAGCCGCTGATAATCCAAGCGGTAAAACCTGCAATAAGCTATGACACAACGGGGATGAGTTGCCAACTCAGTGAATAAAAGTACATCTAATGGTAGAAATCGAAATGCATGACGATACCTAGGTCATAAGTATAGTCCTATCATAATCTGTGCTGATATATTATATGATCTGCATATGTGCAATACTAACTATCATGTAATCCCAAGTATAATATCTTCATGTCATATGAGTCAAAACCATGAATCCATATTTCTTGTTGGAATTCCTTTTTGTATATGAATATCTGTACAAATATATGCAGGTACTGTCCTCCGGATCAGTCCTGGTTGAATCCACTAAATAATATTCAATTGTGTACCTCATGATAATGATCATATCAATATATATATATAGATGTCCAGCATCGACATCGAAATCCGAAATCCCTCATGTCCATCATCGACACGTAAATACAGATACCGTCGACACCATCTCAAAAGATGATCGCTACCCGATATCCTGGCTACGATCAGTATCCCCTGGATACCCGCCGTGCCCAATCGAACCCCGGTCAGTATCCCCTGGATATCTGCCGTACTCATTCGAACCCCGGTCAGTATCCCCTGGATAGCTGCCGTACTCATTTCTATCTCCGGAATCGAGTATCCTCGTTAGGCTCCCCGCCTATAATGCGGGTATCCTGCCCCTCGGCCCCGACCGGGTCCACCATATATCCAACTGTATGCCCACCAACTTAGTCTGGATAACTTATAAATCCGTAACCGTATGACCCCCAACTCGGTTCGGAATGAAATCAGAAAACACAAAACTCATGGTGGATGTTTAACTCATCATACCAAAATATCAAGAAAGGAATAAGAATCTTGCATGGATTATATTGATGATATATTATATATATATACATATATAATAGTGTCACATACCACCAATATATATCATCAGGAGTAAAATATCAAGAAAATCCATAAAAACCAAATACAGCATCTATAATACTAATATTCGTAATTTACAATAGGAATAAAGAAAGACTATGTAATTATATCACATATGCATAGATTTCAATTCTACTGTGACATAGTACTACTAATGATGTGTAGTGTAGCATATGTGTCTGTGCTCGTGCAACATGGCAATCATTAGTATTTGTGCAAGTGTTCTAAGGTGTAACAACCTATTTATTTTTATACATATATAACAACACGGTTCTACAGTGACATGGTAGTACCAATGAGGTGTAGTGTAACATACCTTCACGTGCTTGTGCAGCATATTACTCATTGGTATTTGTGCAGTGTTCTATCAAAGTGTGCATAACGCAGAAACATATAATATGGATAATATAATGCAAACATGTAAAATAATCTAAACGTAACTATTGTAATTACTTGCTATGAGCTATACCATTATCTTTAGAAATGATCGAAACGTTAAGTTTGAAATAAGGAAGCTGCCCTAGATTTAAAATAGATATCTGTTTTAGAAACTGGCGCGCATCCTAGTATTTTTATTTAAAAGACAAACGAATCGTACTTTTTAAAAGAATATAGCACACATAAGTATTACATCCTAAAACAGAATATAATCTAACTCTACGAGTCAAAGGATAAATTGGCCGTTATTCGGCATACAAAGTCATCATTTCCAATACGTATAAATCCTTGTATTATATCTTATCATATCAATATATCTGTATCATCTCAAGTCTAGCGTGATCCCTCATACAAATCCATCAAACCATCTCCATATCGTATCACCGTATCTCATCTATAACTATGCATGAAACTATATGAAATTGAAGGACATACTAGATGCGATACTATATAAATATCTTGAATAAATACTAAACTAACTAGATATCATAATACTATTTGTAAGGTTGCGGGGGTGCTATACTCCATCCACCCGACTTTCCCAGTAGATGTAAATCTACTCACCAACTTAGAAGCTCGCTGAATCTACGCTGCTACATCGCCCACTTCGTCTCGAAATCCTCGAATCATACCTATATTCGTATTTAAATCGCATAGAAGTAAATATCATATCGAAAACCAAAACAACAAGCTAAACGCCCATAGGTTAGAACCTACAACACACTTAGCCTAAAAACGTCAATATAATTCTGTTGTTAACGTATAAACGTCAACGGTTCAGCTGCAACATCAAAATACGAAAACTCCATATCGTAAATATCTAAAATTTGATAAACCATTTCTAAAACGTTCCAAGATTTTACTGTGTACATATTTAAACAACACAAACAAAACAGAGACTTGTAAAATATCAACTTAAAGGTACAGCAGAAAAACCAACACCAATTGCCTAGGTAAGGCCGGCGTCGCCGGAATTTTAGGGTGGGTCGTCGGATTTTGTGGTGAGTTTGGGGGTGGGTCGTGACAGTAGAACTACTCACGCCTCCATTATGGGGGTGTGGCGGCTCGTATTGGGATCGTCGAGGTTGTCGCTCGCCATCGGGTCGAGGGCGGAAGATCAACTTGATGGGGGAGAAGCTTTATAACGGCGTTCCAACAGACGGCGCCAACTGATGGAGGTCAGAATCTCCCTCAAATGTTGTCCTCCGTCGATCTGGAAGCGAGCGTTTTGGACAGTTGAGATTTTGTGTGGTGGTTCTTGAGCGTGTGGATCTCATTGGTTTGGTGTTGTTGTTAACGCCGAGCTACCTGCAAGTGAAATCCTGGAGTAGGAGACCACCGTAGGACCCTCCGACAATCAAGTTAGTACCATGGAATTGGAGCAGAGTAGCGGTGTATTGAACGATTTTGAGTTACTTGAGTCGTCTGAAAGAGGAGCTTATATAGTGGTCGTGTGGAGCGAGCCGGCACGAGATTCTCGCCGTCAGTTACGCCCTCTCATTACGCCCGTGTTGATGGCGGGATTCGCTCATTAATGGGGGGACGCGCCCGTGTGGGACACGAAACGTGGGGCGGCGGATATCTCGCTTTGGTGAGATATGCGGAGCCGTTGCGGGGGCGTATAGGCTCCACGCTCTCGGTTGATCGGGGAAGACAAGAAAGCTCGGCCTATCCGGTGGCTCGGAGATGAGTCGGGAGGCTGAGGAAGCTCAGGCCTTGCATTAGCTCGGAGATGAGCAAGGAGGCTGTGGAAGCTCTGCTCTGCAATAGCTCGGAGACGAGCAAAGGGGGTGAAGGTTCGACTGCTGAATTGCTCTAGGGCCAGAAGTAAAGGTGTAAGCTCGGAAACCATCTGAGGAAAATCACCAATGCTCTACACTGATTCTACCTCCGCAGCCTTCAGGGGCCTAATAGGCTTTACGCGGATAATACGTCATCTGCCACGTGTCGCGATCTGAAGAATTCCTACTTATGAGTATCATCAGAAGTTAACTATGATTATGGAAACCTTAAGCTAGTTTATTGAAATGCTACCGTACTTTTGATGCAATTTACCTTTTTCATGAACTTAGTTTTCACCTCAAAGCTAAAACGACTGAAAATTATCTAAACTACTCTAGTTTTTTTGTTTTGTTATAGCACTAGTTATTTTAAAAACCATTATTCATAAACATGATATCCTAAAGCCAGAACTTTTTTGCTCCATATAAAAAACAAAAAAAAACAAAGGGATTTGATCAAAGTGGATTTTGGGCTCTCCATAGAAAAGAAGAGTGTATCCCCCCACTCCCCCTGTCCCCCACCCCTCCCCTCCGCTCCCTCCACACATATATGAGAATAATGGGGAAAAAAAGTCCTGGGAGGCTTTTTCATCAAGCGGCGTAAAAAAACTACACCCTCACCATTTTATTCGGCGATTGGCATCCATCATCTTCATCTTTATCATCTATGTATATAGTAATGATCCGGTGAGATGCTTTCTTATTTGAGACAAATGAGACGCACTCTATAACACCGTATCCCCTGTGTATTTCACCGATTCGACTGTTCACCGCGATCTGCATGCCACACATATCTTACATATCAATTTTCATGAGATTTCTACAACTCCAGCACATGCGATCTTTTCCCCGCCGAAAGATGCGGAGACGCAACCACGCCGGTCCGTCTAGCCTGAATTTCAGGGCAGATGCTAATTGGTGCTATCTGTCCACCTCTCCGAAGATGCCAAGTTGATTTGTGACACCAAGTATCGAAGGTTTAAACGGATGCGGCCGATATAGCAAACTTCGTCAGATTCCCCCTCATTTGAGGGGGTTTTGATTGTGGAGATGCTCTTCCCTGCAGGCGCAAGCCCTTGCAGTTAGTTATGCTACCGCATCACGGTAACCACTTTCTCCTTCTCCAGATGGTCACTTTGTGTCGTGGGTGTTTGTTTTGTTTTTGGTTGCCCGTGGATTGTATACGGAGACTAATTTATGCCGTCGCCCGTAGGGCGTGGATTAGTCCAAATCCGTATTTTTTTAGATTTGGGTTTGGAGGTTGGGTTTAAGGATACGTTAGTCTCATTTGAGACTAAGATCAACTTAAACGTTAGTTAAGGATACGTTAGTCTAATTTTAGACTAAGATCAACTTAACAGGATCATTTTGATCCAACAAAAGAGCATTTGGGCTCTATTGTTTAGTTTAGGGACATTGCGGTCGATTAGTTTAAGGACATTACGGTCCATTGTTAGTTTAAGGACATCTCGGTCCAAGGTTAAGGACATCATAGTCCATGGGTTTTAAAGGACCCCACAGTCCAAGGTTAAGGACATCATAGTCCGTGGGTTTAAAGACCTCACAGTCAAGGTTAAGGACATCATAGTCCGTGAGTTTAAAGACCTTACAGTCAAGGTTAAGGACATCATAGTCCATGGGTTTTACAGGACCCCACAGTCCGTGGAATGTTTGGTTGTCCGGACCCGTCATCTCTCTGAAGACGTTGAAGGATTACAACGACAAATATCAAAGGAGTAAAGAGATGTACTCTCGAACCGATGTGAGTTGGTTGAAATATCTGTAGTCCAATTTGGACTAAGATCTGTGATTTATGAGCATATGGGCTCAATTAATATGAGTTGAGGACTTATGGCCAATCTTGGGCTAAGTCCAATCAGGTTAAAATGTTTAACATTTTTATCTTGGGCTGTTGAGCCTTTATTTGGGCTCGGCCCTTTTAACAATGCTGAGCATTGATTTATATCTTTGACAATGTTTTTGTCTTTTATTGAATGCCGAGCATTCATCAGAGCTCTGGGCTTATTAAAGAACAATTTATGTTCTATCAGCGCAGCACGTGGCGCGCTAGGCGCTTTGCGCCAGTCAAAAAGCACAGTGTGCTTCTGTCACGTGGCGCACATGTAAGGGACACGTGTCGCGCTTGGTGCTAGGCGCCAGATGATAAGCGCATGATGCCAGTTTATGAGCGCTGAGCACTAATCCATGAGCGCATTGCGCTTTCAGTTTAGTGGCGCAAACGTGAGTGACACGTGGTGTGCTTGGCGCTGAGCGCCATCCCATGAGCGCAGTGCGCTATTTCAATAGCGTAAAGCGCTAGTGGTTAATTGGCGCATACGTGATTGACACGTGGCGCATTTGGTGCTGAGCGCCAGCCCAAGAGCGCAGAAGCGCAGTTTAAGAGCGCAAGGCACATCTGATCAATTTTATGATCTGAGCTTTTAAAAAGAGACTTTGTCTCAAGATCTGAGAACAATCGTTCTTATTTTGTTTCAATCTCTCATATTGATGAAAGGCTTTGCCTTTATGGATCTATGATCCTTAAGAGAATTGAATTATTCTACTTCTTATAACGAGATGTTCATGATCTCTTTGAGAAAGACTTTAGTCTTATAGATCTATGATCTGTGAGAAGTAAGTTCTTCTTTTATTTTATGATGAGATCTTGAGATCTCTTTGTGAAAGACTTTTTGTCTTTGTAGATCTATGATCTTTTTAAAGAAATAATTTCTTCTTTCTTAATCATGAGATGATTTCATCTCTGTGTTCATCATTCATTTTTTTTACCTTGAAGAAAAAGAATCTTCTTCCAAGAGCTTGCTCTTTATCTTTGAGTTTCTCAAAGTTTATGGGGGGTTTCTCTGTTTAAGACTTGAAGTCTTGGGGCCTTTATATATGGCAAGCTGATTTGTTGAATCAGTTAAAGAGATCTTTCTCTGATTGATTTGGGGATGTTTCCCCACCATTGGATCTTTAATCCTAGGGCTTCTGTTTTACAGAAGGCCATCTTCTTGTTTTTAACGAGATTGATAAATCTTTTCATACAGAATTTATTCTGTCTTTTGGTAATTTTTATTTACCATTGGATCATCCAACGGTGCTCTAATTTACAGAGCACAATCTTGTTATTTGGAAAATTTTGAGGAATCTTTCCTTAACAGAATTTAATTCTTATTAATTAATGATTTATCATTATTATTAGATCTTTGATCTAACGGCGGGGAGCTTTTAGTTCCATCGCTAGCGCACCCGTGCTTTGCACGTGGTGCGCTGCTTAAAGGGCAGCGCACCCGTGTTTGACACGTGGTGCGCCGCTCAGAGCGCAGCGCACCCAGTGCTAGCGCATTCGTATTTTACGCGTGGTGCGCTGCTTAGGGTGCAGCGCACCCAGAGCTAGCGCACACGTGCTTTGCATGTGGTGCGCTGCTTAGGGTGCAGCGCACTTGGCGCTGCATCTGAAGCGTTGCATCATTTTGAAATTTAAATTTCAAACGGAGCTTTGCTCTGATTGGGGGAAAGAAATGCCCCCCCACCATTGCGCTCACGTGGCCCACATGTGAGTGCAGCGGTGGCAGCATCTGCGCCCTCGGATCAACTGAGAAGTTGAAACGGCACTCAGTGCCTATAAATAGGACCTTTGGTCCTTAGGATGATTTTTGATCATCTTCTTCCTCATTTTTCTGAGAATTTTTATTCTCTCACAGAGCATAGCTCTCCATCTTAAGAATTTCCTTAAGAACAAACACTCTGTCAAAATTTAGGTAAAGATTAAATATTTTAATAATCTAGGATTTTACCCATTAACAGAGCCTTGCTCTTCGTAGATCTTTGATCTAAAGAAAACCCTTTTAGGGTTTCATTAACAGAGCTTTTACTCTCTTGGAATTATAGATCTAAAGAGATCTTTTTCAGGGTTTCTTAACCCATTAACAGAGCTTTGCTCCTTTCAAATCATGTAGATTTATTAATCTTCTTATGAAGAACTCTTAAGAGTTTTTTCATGGATCTTGAAGATCTTAGAATTTTAATTCATATATAAAAATTAATTTTAATTCTTCTAATGGATTATTCCATCGTTTTTTTCCAGAGCAAGGCTCTTGAGAAATTTTTTATTCCTTCAAGATCAGAGTTTGACAAGTGTCATTCTGTCACAGAGCACTGCTCTCAAAGGGAGATTTACTCCTTATGCTGAGGGATTTTTCATTAAATGAGAATCAATTGAGGATCTCCTCATTTAATTAACAGTCTCATCAAATGATGGGGATGTTTTATTAATTGATGAATTGGCATCTAGATTTTGTGGGCCCCTTTTGGTCCCTCTTCACTGCATTGCATTGTGGTACAAATTCTAAAGTACCATGTGTCAGAATTTAAATTAAATTATCGCACTGACGGTTGACTTTTGTCCCTTTTTGCGCAGGCGACATGTCTTTCGATCCCTTTTTCCCGTTTGTTCGTTCAGAGGGAGGATTCCCTGGAGCGCCTGTGGACCGGGAAGTCTTAGCATTGATCAAAGATCATGACCCGGAACATAAGAATCTTCACCTCTGGGGGACATGGTATAATCAGATTATTAAGGGTCGGCAGAGCTTTTCGTGCGCGGTACCCTCAGAGCCCATCATGGCGATCCATTACACCGACCCACCCCCGGTGAAGTATACCGTGGAAGAAGTCAACTGGACTTCGGGAGGTCTTCTTCAGCCTGCTATGGCTTCGATACTCGTTCAGCCTCCAATGGCTTTGAATACCCTGGGGCGACGTATTTGTCAAGACGAGGCGCGACCGTGGGGACAACCATATATGATCGGCCTAATTCCTCGTCATCCAGCTGGCTATCTGCAATGGCCCGCTATATTCTGTCAGCGAAGAAGTCATAGTTGTTGAGGCTTGGGTTGTATCCCGCCATTTATGCCTCTCTCTTCCAGTATTCTACGCTTCCCGCCTGGTGGGTTAAGGCCTTTCTGGAGCAGTGGAACATTCCTACTTACACCATCCTTTCGCTGGACCGAGAAGTATCAATTTCCCTAGAGGAATTTGCAGAAGTTTCTGCCTTACCGGTTATGGGGGAGCATTATGAAGAACTGCTTCATACAGATGAATACGTTTTTGGTGCCAAGCCAGTGATAACAGGCCTTACCCCAGAGAACGCCATTCAACACCAGTTCCCTAGTTTAATCAAAGTGTTGAATATTTATGAGGGCCTTTTTCTCAAATCTAGGAGCCACGGGGTTACTTTCGAGGATTTCATTGCTCGTTTTCTCCATCCAGAAGTCCTCTCGAAGGATGCTGCTAAATTCGCCAAACTTGACGACCCTTTCGGTTTAGGGTTAAACAACTTCCCAATGGCGGAGGCAGATTAAAAGAGTTTCTTCCTTCCCAACACTCCAGTTGTTTCTTTCGCGGAGGTCGCAGTCCTTTGGATTGATGAGGAAACGTTCTTTTTAGGGTTTCTTGGGCTATGGCTGAGCTGGTTTGCGCTCCCGATGCACCCTCGCCGTATGAGGCCATCTGTCTTCTATCCGGCTCACCGAATGATTATTGGGGTGAAAGTGGCTGTCGAGGTTGCCGGGTTAGCTCATCTGTATTACGGCCTCAGCCAAGTGGCGGATACTACTGAACCCGGAGTGCAGCATGTGAACTTCTCGATGCATTACTTCATGTCATGGCTGGAGCTACATGCACTTGGCGTTTTCGGTATCCATAAAAGGTCGTCCTTCTACGACAGGTGCGGCTTCCCCCGGATTATGTGATTAGTCGATGCATCTAATGTAAATCCGTCACCGCGGGATGCTAGAGGTTTGCTCATTCAACCTCGCACGGTTGGAGATGGCATGACTTTCACCGACAAGATCCTGACTATCGGTAAAGAGTCCGTGACGATGGTGCAGCCATTGCGGGACATTTTTAAAGATAGAGCCTCTGTTTTGAAAGCTCGGGAAATCCTTCATTTATATTCCATCAGACCGGGCTTTCTAGTGTTTAGGCAAAATGATGCGGCGTTATTCATGAGATACAACCCGTACCGTTTCGCCCAGCAGCTGAGCTACAATCAGGGAGTCCCGCTTGAGGCTTTCTTGTTAGAACCTGCTGTCACTAAAGAAGGAATGCGAAACGCGCTGCATCATTTCATGCGCATGAACACGGGGTCCAACTTCTTTATCAGCGAATCGAGCTGTGTCCCGAAGGCCCTTAGTATGTACGTGGCGTGGTACCCGGCATTCAATGGGCGCCGTCATCAGGGAGGAGAAGCGACTGCTGCTCGATCGCAAAGGTGCACCCCCTGCTAGTGATCGAAACGTCCCTCTGAAGCGACGGACCATCGTCCCGCCTCCCTTAAGAGAAGCTGTCGTGATCGAAGTCCTGCATGACAGGCTCGAGCTACCAATACCCCGGGCTCCTGTAGAAAGGGTGACTGTAGCTTCCCCCGAGTCTGGCGTGGGTTCAGATATCGGGACTCGTCTTCCCAAAGTGCCCACCAAGTGTAAACTTGTGCTAGCTGCGACCGGCGCTCGCTCGCAGAAGAGGAAGAAAAAGTCAATCTTCTCTGCCGACGTTGTGCTCGGCCAGGAGCCTCATGCTCCTTATGGCGAGGGCCTGAGTGAGTATGGGACAAACGAGGGTTTATTCATGCCGCCGGACGATACTGATCTGGCGGCTGCCATTGCAGCTTCTGAGCAATTGGCAAGCCACGAAGCGGGACTGGCTATCCTTGCGCAATCAGGTAACCATCAGCTGTATCTTTCGTTATTGCATCATATTTTTATCATCATGTTTTGACTGACACTTTTTCTCCCTTACAGGCATTTCCACCGAAGAAGCTCTCGCAGCTTCTCTCAAGACTTTTGAGGAAGAGAAAAGACTTCGAGCATCCTTAGGCATCGGTATATTTCGGTTCACCGCGTCTCCGTTCCCGTTTCTCATGGGTAATCTAACCCCTCTTTTTCATCTTATTACAGGAGCTACCTCTACTCAGGTTATTCCAGGCATGGCACCGACTTCACAGGGCGGTGCGGAGACAATTCCCGGGTCGGCTATCGGAGTCTCAGTTCCGCCGGTATTGCCGAAAGAAGCTTCACTTAAGCAACCGATGACGGATGCCATAATGGCTCCAGAGGTAACCCTTGGCGCGGATGATGATGTTTTATTGATGGAGGCTTCTAGAATATCCGCTCTCACGGCCCGAGCGGAAAAGAATTGTAGAGTGCGCACAGCAAGGGAGCGTAACGCTGCCTTGGCAGCGGGTGCAGGTCCGAGTGCCGCTACTCCTGCCCTCACCCCTTCAGAGGATACTTCGGCTGCCTTGTCTACCGCCCACAGACAGGCAGCTCGTGCGGCTCGGGAGGCAATCGAAAAACCGACCCAAGGTAACGTAACATTGGGTTCTTTTGTCAAAGTTTTAATTCTCAGGTTCTCATATATCCTATCTTGCAGGGCCGAGTTTTGCCGAGGAAGTGGCGAGTGACGTGGCGGCAACCACGGAGCCTGAGATAGCAGTAGGTGAGACGGCTACAATTGCCGAGCCCGAGGTAGCCACTCTTTCTCAAGAGTCGGGCACTGCTCCAATCGTCACTCTTTCTCCCTGCATCTCCTTGCCGTTGCCGGGCGCTGTGAGTGTTACGACGATTCTCATGGAGTCGGGGGATGAGGCTACGGGTGGCGAGACCGTTCCGATGGAGGAGGGTGAAGCATACGCTGTATCCTCGACCGGCGACTCACCAGGTAGATTTTGGGTCATTACTCTCCCCTTTATTTTGCAAACCCTTTCAATTTCTTTTAACAGCGTTTACCTTATTTCTAATGCAGGCGTGATGAGGTCGGGGTTGTGCTATCCGAAGAAGCACCTCCGGTTACTGCTTTGACGGCGACTGCTCCTTTACTTTCTCTCGTACCTTCTCAAATGCTGGAAGGTGCGGATTCGTGATCCATCAGCTTCATTGTAGGCAGTATACTTTGTGTACTGACATTGAATTATTACATCCTTGCAGGAGTCCTTTTTGATCACCTGTATCAGGTGCTACACCCACACTTCTCCTTTCAGTCGGAGATTGCCTCTTCTAGCGGAGCTGGTGAGTACAGCCTCTAGCTAACGTCTCTTCTTTTCTTTTACGGGCAGTCGAATCGTTCCTAATTCTTCTTTATTTTAATTGCAGCCCTACAGATCGAAGGAGGATACGAAAGAACAGTTGCGCCACCGGTGCTCCCAGCCTTGCCTCCTGCTGCAGCCGGTATAGTAAACTCCATTGTTCATGAGCCTCCTTTATTTCTTGAACCGTCACTTAACTGTGATTTGTTTTGCAGCGGTGACATCGACTTCGGCTCCGTTTGAGTCTCAAGTCATAATGCCAGCAGGCCCCTTCTCTCGACTCCCCTCCTCCAAAGGTGTTGTGAATAGCCTGCGCATGTTGATCGATCATCTTGAGGAGCTTGATGCGGAGACTCCTGCCCTTACCGCAGATTTTGCTGCTGAGGTTAATCCTATGCTGGCGACGCTCGTACACTTTCATAATGAAGGCGTCGTGGAGTCCTGGGTTAATCACTGCAGAAAAATTGAGGCCTGTCTGCATGAACTCGATGTAGGACGTCCTGCCCCCGAGGTCTTGGCTGTGAACTCCCAACGGGATGCATGGGTCGAGGAGAGCACTCCCTACTTCCGCTATCTTGAACAGGAAGCGGCCTTAAAGCGTAAGGGGTGCAAAGAGACTTCAAGCGAATCTGCTCAATTGCATGCTCAAGTTGATGAAAACGCTGCACAGCTGAAAGTTATCTTCGAAAGCCTTCTACGATGTATTTCTTACGGGCTCACGCTGAGGCAAAAACTCGATCTCATCGATCGAGATGCACAGAATTGTGGGGCGGCTCAGCGGGTCATCGAAGAGCAACTTTCATCCTACTTGCAGCAACGAGCCCAGGTCGAAGCAGAGTTGGTCGCGGCAGCTGACCAAGAAAAGGGGTTGAGGGAAGTGCGCGAGCGACTGATTGGTCTATTGAAAACGCTTCCCTCTCAATAATTGTTTTTGCACCACTTGTAATTTTTAAATAAAATGTATCCCCCTTTTTTTCTTTCATATGATGTAAATTGTACTCAATTGAATTTATGAATAAAAGATACATTTCTTTCGTACTATCTTGTGTCATTTCTTGCTTTCTTCTTTTCTTTGTTATCGGCATGTCCCTTTAGTAAGCGTAGCCTACAGATGATAGAGAGAGCATTCCGTTTTGAATTCTTCGAGAGGTAGTGATGGCTTAGGAAGCGGGTTCAGATCTGCTGCCTAAGACTTTTCAACTTCATGAGCCGTGAGGGTCTCATAAATACTTTTCTCCCTACGAGTCGAGAGGATCTCGTAGGTGTATTTTCTCCTTAAGAATCGTAAGGATTCCTAAGTGTGTTTTCTCTTGAGAGTCATAGGGATCTCACAAGGGAGTTTACTCCCTTACGAGTCATGAGAACCCGTAAGTGATGGGTGAGGTTACCATTATCCGCATTTCACGGAGTCAGGAGTTGCTCTGGCCATTTCCCACGGGGTCAAGATTGACTTTAACCGTGTTCTATGGGATCAGGATTTGCTCTGGACGCTTCCCACGGGGTCAGGATTGACATAGGCCGTGTTCCACGTGACCAGGAATTTGCTTTGGATGCTTCCCACGGGGTCATAGCCGTGTTCTGCGAGGACCAGGATCCGCTTTAGACGTTTCCCACGGGGTCAGGATTGACTAGGCCGTGTTCCACATGACCAGGAATTTGCTCTGGATGCTTCCCACGGGGTCATAGCCGTGTTCTGCGAGGACCAGGCTCCGCTCTGAACATTTCCCACAGGGTCAGGATTGACATAAGCCTCGTTCCATGAAACCAGGAATTTGCTCTGGATGCTTCCCACGGGGTCTGATTGACATAACCGTGTTCTGCGAGGACCAGGCTCCGCTCTGGACGTTTCCCACGGGGTCAGGATTGACATAAGCCGCGTTCCATATGACCAGGAATTTGCTATGGATGCTTCCCACGAGGTCATAGTCGTGTTCTATGAGGACCAGGCTCCGCTCTGGACATTTCCCACGGGGTCAGGATTGACATAAGCCGCGTTCCACATAACCAGGAATTTGCTCTGGATGCTTCCCACGGGGTGATAGCCGTGTTCTGCGAGGACCAGGCTCCGCTCTGGACGTTTCCCACGGGGTCAGGATTGACATAAGCCGTGTTCCACGTGACCAGGAATTTGCTCTGGATGCTTCCCACGGGGTCATAGCCGTGTTCTGCGAGGACCAGGCTCCGCTCTGGACGTTTCCCACGGGGTCAGGATTGACACAGGCCGTGTTCCACGTGACCAGGAATTTGCTCTGAATGCTTCCCACGGGGTCATAGTCGTATTCTGAGATGACTAGGATCCACTTTGGACGTTTCCCACGGGGTCAGGATTGACATAAGTCGCGTTCCACATGACCAGGAATTTGCTTTGGATGCTTCCCACGAGGTCATAGCCGTGTTCTGCGAGGACCAGGCTCTGCTCTGGACATTTCCCATGGGATCAGGATTGACATAAGCCGCATTCCACGTGACCAGGAATTTGCTCTGGATGCTTCCCACGGGGTCATAGCCGTGTTCTGCGAGGACCAAGATCCGCTCTGGACGTTTCCCATGGGGTCAGGATTGACATTGGCCGTGTTCTACGTGACAAGGAATTTGCTCTGGATGCTTCCCACGGGGTCATAGCCGTGTTCTGCGAGGACCAGGCTCCGCTCTGGACGTTTCCCACGGGGTCAGGATTGACATAAGCCGCGTTCCACGTGACCAGGAATTTGCTCTGGATGCTTCCCACAGGGTCATAGCCGTGTTCTACGAGGACCAGGCTCCGCTCTGGACGTTTCCCACGGGGTCAGAATTGACATAGGCCGTGTTCCACGTGACCTGGAATTTGCTCTGTCCCACGGGGTCATAGCCGTGTTCTGCGAGGACCAGGATCCGCTCTGGAAGTTTCCCACAGGGTTAGGATTGATATAAGCCGCGTTCCACATGACCAGGAATTTGCTCTGGATGCTTCCTACGGGGTCATAGCCGTATTCTGCGAGGACCAGGCTCCACTATGGACGTTTCCCACAGGGTCAGGATTGACATAGGCCGCGTTCCACGTAACCAGGAAGTTGCTCTGGATGCTTCCCACGGGGTCTGATTGACATAGCCGTGTTTTGCGAGTACCAGGATCCGCTCTGGACGTTTCCTACGGGGTCAGGATTGACATAGGCCATGTTCCACGTAACCAGGAAGTTGCTCTGGATGCTTCCCACGGGGTCATAGCCGTGTTCTGCGAGGACCAGGATCCGCTCTGGACGTTTCCCACGGGGTCAGGATTGACATAGGTCGTGTTCCACGTGACCAGGAATTTGCTCTGGATGCTTCCCACGGGGTCATAGCCGTGTTCTGCAAGGACCAGGCTCCACTCTGGATGCTTCCCATAGGGTCGGATTGACATAACCGTGTTCTGCAAGGTCCAGGATCTGCTCTGGACGTTTCCCACGGGGTCAGGATTGACATAGGCCGCGTTCCACATAACCAGGAAGTTGCTATGGATGCTTCCCATGGGGTCATAGCCGTGTTCTGCGAGGACCAGGCTCCGCTCTGGATGCTTCCCACGGGGTCGGATTGACATAACCGTGTTCTGCGAGGACCGGGATCCGCTCTGGACGTTTCCCACGGGGTCAGGATTGACATAGGTTGTGTTCCACGTAACCAGGAATTTGTTCTGGATACTTCCACAGGGTCTGATTGACATAGCCGTATTCTGCGAGGACCAGGCTCCGCTCTGGACGTTTCCCACGGGGTCAGGATTGACATAGGCCGTGTTCTACGTGACCAGGAAGGGTTGACTTCATCCGCATTTCACGGAGTCGGGGTTTGACTCTCGGTCATTTGTACACCTCCGAGTCATGGAACTGGGAATTGCCGCGGTTCCGCTTTACTTGATGTTGTGTCTGTTGTAATGAGACGAATGTTGAGATGATCTTCAGGCTGTCTGTGAACCGTTGAGATTTGGCTTCTTCTTCTGATGGAGCCTGGGGAGGGAAGGTGTGATTCCTTCTTCGTTTGCGCCCCTGAATTGTATACAGGGATCGATGTGATCTTACCTGTAGGGTAAAAGGTTTCATTTTATATATTTTTCTTTTCCGCGATGCTCTATCATTTCAGCTTTTTATATCGCGAAAGTCGCGAATGCCCAATCATTTCGGCTATATGTTGTATTTTTACTCGCTACTTTTTATTGCGAGTTGCCCAATCATTTCGGCTATTTTGTATGCATACTTTTTTACTTGCTGATTTTGTTGCAAGTTGCCCCATCATTTCGGCTATTTCGCATGCATGTGTGGCTCGCTGGCTTTTTGCTGCAAGCTTTTTGGGATTTGACACCGATTTCGGCATCAGCATCGCTATAACTGGGATATTGCCAGGAGTGAACCATCATTTACCTTCGTCGATGTCGAACAAAGGTAGCTTAGTAGACAGGTTAGGATCCTGTCGACTAAGGCTTTTGACTTCATGAGCCGTAAGGGTCTCATAAAGGTATTTCTCCCTACGAGTCGTGAGGATATCATAGGTGCGTTTTCTCATTAGGGATCGTGAGGATTCCTAAGTGCGTGGTCTCTTATAAGTCGTAAGGATCTTACAAGAGTGTTTTCTCCTTGCAAGTCGAGAGGACCTACGAGTGTTTGTTCACCGTGTGAGCATATCCCTAGTCACGGATGGGACTTTGTTAGGGAAATGTTTATTCGCGCCCGTGGATTGTATACAAGGGTCAGCATTAAGCCGCTTGTAGGGCAGCATTGGTGGTTGTGGTGGCCTCTTAATAACAGGTTCAGATCCCTGTAGCTTAAGACTTTTGAATCTTATGAGCCGTGAGGGTCTCATAAGAGGGTTCTCCTTACTAGTCGTGAGGATCTCGTAAGTGTAATTTCTCCTTAGGAATCATGGGGATCCCTAAGTGTGTTACTCCCTTGTGAGTCGTAAGGATCTCACGCAGGTGGTTTCTCCTCACAAGGTCGAGAGGCTCTTGCAAGTGTCTTTTCACGAGATTGCGCTCTTTCGGGTTTTCACAAAATTCGCCGGTAGCCCTGCTGTTTTTACTCACGGAGCCCTTTAAGGTTTTCATCCGTGCCCTTTTTGCTTATGGACATACCGTTTTCTTTTTCTTTCTTTCTTTTTTTTATTCTTTTCTTTTTTTGTGTCAGCCTTAGGATGCTGCAGTCCACAGTAGTTTATCGACGTCTCAGTCAACAACCAGTTTTAAGACATAGTGGTCCAATGTTAGTTTAAGGACGTTTCGGTCCGAACCGGCTACTACTTATAGAGTTTGGGCTTAGGAAGATAGTGAGCGGATATAGTCGTCGTCATCTATCGTTGTCCTAAGCCGTGACTCGTCAGGCGTAGTATTTCTTTAGGAAAAGACCGTTTATTGGCCTGAAAGGTCTTTCACCATGCATGTCCATGAGTAGATAGGCTCCACCCTGGTAGACTTTGTCTATGATATACGGGCCTTCATAATTCGGCTCAAATTTCTCCCGTTTGGCACGATTAGGGATCATGGGTCTTTTGACCACTAGCACAAGTTCGCTTTGACGAAATGTTCTCGGCCTAGTCAACCTTTCGTATGAACGCGTCATCTTTGCTTTATAAGCCTCCAGATTTTGCTGCGCCATGAGCCTGGTTTCATTATGGGCATCGAGCTCCTCAAGACGAAGGTGAGCATTTTCTTCATCTGTTAGCTCGTAGTGAACCGCCACTCGTAGAAAGGGTAACTCTATCTCGAGGGGGAGTACCGCTTCTGTGCCGAATACCAATGCATACGGCGTTGTGTTTGTGGCCGTTTTAAACGTAGTTCGATACGCCCAGAGAGCTTCATGCAGTCTCTCGTGCTAGTCCTTCTTACTTCAAGACACCGTCTTTTTCACGATCTTTGTCAAGGTCTTGTTGAAAGCCTCAGCTAGACCGTTAGCTTGAGGATTATGGACTGAAGAGTATTTCCAGTCTATGTTATGTTGTTGTGCGAAGCGGCTGATCTTGTGGCTTCTGTAGGCCGGCCTGTTATCGGAAATGATCTGTCGCAGAGTTCCAAACCGATAAATGACGTGCGTCTTGAAGAAATGGAGGATATTCTCCGTCTTTACTTCCCTCAGTGGTACTGCTTCTGCCCATTTGGAGAAGTAATCAGTTGTCGCCAAAATGAATCTATGTCCTCTGGACGATGCTGGTTCGATGGGACCAATTATGTCAGTTCCACACATTTCGAACGGCCAGCTAGCCACTGTTGGATATAGTGGATTTGGATGCTGATGGATAAAGTCCCCATGAATTTGGCACGAGTGGCATTGCTTCGTGTATTCGAGGCAGTCCTGGATCATCGTGGGCCAATAGTAGCCCATCCTTTTGATCTTCAGCTTCATCTTCGGGCCGGCTTGGTGAGAACCGCAGAGTCCGTCGTGAGTTTCTTGGACGACTCTCCTTGCCTCTTCAGGTCCCAGGCATCTTAGCCATAAAGAATCAAATGATCTCTTATACAAAGTATCATTAACGAAGGCAAAAGACATAGCTCGTTTCATAAGCTGATGCCTTGAGAACGCATCTTCAGGTGTTTGACGGGATTTGAAGTAATCTATAAAGACTTCTCTCTAATCCTCAGCCTTTTCCTGGTCTTTTATTTGCATAGCCATTTGCTCGGTCGCTCCCTTTCTTCGGACGACTCCGGAGATATTTCTGCCGGTGTAAGAACCCGACGGCTCTGCACAATGATCCTCACGTCATCGAGGTTTTCCTCAGCCGGTTCTTTAGTGAGTTTGGCGAACGCATCCACTTTGCTATTTTCCGCACGCGGTATGCTTTTCAAGGTGTAGGAAGGAATTTGAGTCAGCAGTTGCTGTACTTTCTCGTCGTACTTCTGTAAGTGCACGGCGGCGCCCCGGTCGTCAATCCGACGGCCAAATACGGAAACGGTGATAAACTTTAATTTTGCGAACTTTGCAAACCGGCACCACCGCGCACTAAACCCCGGATCGGGCCATTAAACTTGTCTTAGCTAACTAACAAGATAGGTTAGAGATATACCGAGTGATCCGAGTCCTCCGGTCTTCTCGTCGTCGTCCCGATCTCTCGCGGAATGTCCGGTCTCCATCTCCTCGCCGGAAGGGCACCACATCGCCTGTTTCTTTTACGGGCTCCCACCTCAATACCGAGGCAACTCGGGCGCGAAGTTGGCTAGCCGACGCGCCCAAGATTTGCTGTAGAATATAGCGTAGAGTGCATGTCTCACTTTGGGGTATTGGTTGCCATTTGATGTGGAGGGAAGAATGAACTTTTTAAGGAAATGATGCTATCAATTTTGCAAAGAAAAATGAGATGAACAAATGATACTCCACACAAATGAACCTCTCTCATTTTCCCTCATCAAAATGTGTGGCCGGCCAAGTCTTGCCAAGGAAAAGGTGGAGGGAAAACAAGTATATCACAAGAGGGAGGTGAGTGTAGGAGATGTAGAAAGGTGACCATAAACAAACATCAACCATGCTTACACCTTAATCAACCCATACCCTTTCCAATCACAATTAAATGCAAGAATGGTGCAACAAAAGAAAAGATGCTCTCATAATAAATCCTTTTGCAATAAACCCCTCCATAAAATGTTATTTGCAAACTTGCAAATCACCCCCTCCATCGGAAAAGTCCGGCCGGGAAAGAACAAAGGAAAACCGGCCGGAACGGAATGCAAACTGGCAACTCCAGAAAACTGGTCCCGTAATAAATTACAGGAAAACCCCGATACTGTGCATACACACCCGCATCTGTATTCCGTCCGGATACAAATGCAAAGAGACAAAATCTACATTGTACTAAACTAGGATCTGGCTTAAACCAAAGCCGGCTAGTTCTGTTCGTCCGATCCTGATCCGTGCAATACTGCACGTATCTGATCGAACCCTGCCATATATCTATACGGCCTCTAGTACAAACCGTCCGATCCTGATCCGTGCAATACCGCATGTATCTGATCGGACCCTGCCATATCTCCATACGGCCTCTACAGCGTTTCGCCCGAAAGCTTGAGTAACTGAAAGTGTGGTGGACTCTAAAGACTCGTCAATACTATGGCTGTGGATTTAACCACTAGCACGTCAGAGGTATAAGCCAATACGTAACGGGCCACCAGCTATTGACCAAAAGGGACGTCGATGAGTGAACTCATCCTGACACCCTACTGAGCCTGTCAGTGACAATATCCGTACAGTCCGGTCCGTTCGTCTATGAGCATCGCATGTCGGGCTTAGGGGGTTGGTAAAAGTCAGACCCCCAAAAGCGGTACAAGTCGTGTCGGAGTGTAGCCCAGAACACCCTGAGATACTACTGGAATACCTACCAGTAAATCTCCTGCCTTGGCCAAGGACTTCGTGTAATGGCTCTCCTAGACACAGCGCGACCTCACCCCCAATACCGGGAGAGACGAACCCCTGAAGATCCGCTCACTGCCTCCATGTGGCTCGGGACTGTACCCAACTAAAACCTGTTTGCATGACTCCTTTGAGCCGTGGTAGGGTAGTAATCAAAGTACAGTGGGAACTCACACGAGACAAATGACGATCCCCAGGTCGATGAACTAACCTGTACACATGTCACCTGGGAACTGCTATCTGACGTCAGGTATAAGACCAACTAGCATGTTCCCGGCGAGTCCTGTCCGGTGTACTCATAACCCAATGAGCACCTGTATACATCTTAGGTGATCCAACTGACACCAGTGGCCTGTGAGACCGGCCACCGCCCCTCGTCGGGGTCTCGACTGTATACACTAGTCTACTCTGGAGAATCGATACCCTGTCTCGAAACTCCCACGACTAGGGACCTTTAAAGGATGTGCTTGTAGACTCCAGCTCTCACTTATATGATCGCCCTCATACTGCTGGCAGTCAAGCAAGAACCCTAGGGGCTCTATCAACGTGCAATAGCGACCTGTCAGGTCACCTAAAGCAGTACACGATGATAAAGATAAACCAGATAGCAAACTATCATCTCGAGTAAGACTGTCGTACCGGGATAGGTCCTCCCTCAATCATTGCAATCACGTGCCTGTGATCCAATAATTGACTCTGAGGGAACTATCTCCAACAACTTCACCAGCTCAGGCTTGCACATTTGATAGTCGCCGTTTACTTGACTAACGACCAATTGGGAGTCCCCGTATATGAGGAGGTTTTCAATTCCCATGTCGATAGCGATATCAAGACCTGCTATCAAAGCTTTGTATTCAGCTTCATTGTTCGTCCTCGACTCTGTTAAGGAGAAGGCAAAGCGCATTATCCCTCCTTGTGAAGTCACGAAGATGAGGCCTACCCTTGATTTGATTATGGGGGTGCTTTGTTTGCACTTTTTCATGGAAGATGCTCCATCGAAGTAGAGTTCCCACCGGGTATCATTCTCCCTTCTTTCCCCATCGATCGTGTCAAACGCGTGTTCTGTTGGAGATAGTGCCCTCAGAGTCAATTATTGGATCACAGGCACGTGATTGCAATGATTGAGAGAGGACCTATACCGTTAGAACAGTCTTACTCAAGATGATAGTATGCTATCTGGTTTATCTTTATCATCGTGTACTGTTTTAGGTGACCTTACAGGTCACTATTGCGCGTTGATAGAGCCCTTAGGATTCTTGCTTGACGGCCAGCAGTATGATGGCGATCATATACGTGGGAGCTGGGGTCTATAAGCACATCCTTAAAAGGTCCCTAGTCATGGGAGTTTTCGAGACAGGGCATCGATACTCCAGAGTAGACTAGTGTATACAGTCGAGACCCCGACGAGGGGCGGTGGCCGGTCTCACAAGCCACTGGTGTCAGTTAGTTCACCTAAGATGTATACAGGTGCTCATTGGGTTATGAGTACACCGGACAGGACTCGCCGGGAACATGCTAGTTGGTATTATACCTCACATCAGATAGCAGTTCCCTGGTGACATGTGTACTGGTTAGTTCATCGACCTAATATCGTCATTTGTCTCGTGTGAGTTCCTACTGTACTTTGATTACTATCCTACCACGACTCAAACGAGTCGTGCAAATAGGTTTTAGTTGGGTACAGTCCCGAGCCACATGGAGGCAGTGAGCGGATCGGCAGGGGTTTCGTCTCTCCCGGTATTGGGGGTGAGGTCACGCTGTGTCTAGGAGAGCCATTACACAAAGCCCTCGGCCGAAGCAGGAGATTTACTGGTAGGTATTCCAGTAGTCTCTCAGGGTGTTCTGGGCTACACTCCGACACGACTTGTACCGCTTTTAGGGGTCTGACTTTTACCAACCCCTAGGCCTGCCATGCGATGCTCATAGACGAACGGACCGGACTGTACGGATATTGTCACTGATAGGCTCAGTAGAGTGTCAAGATGAGTTCGCTCATCGACGTCCCTTTTGGTCAATACCTGGTAGCCCGTTACGTATGGCAAATACCTCTGACGTGCTAGTGGTTAAATCCACAACCAAAGTATTGACGAGTCTTTAGAGTCCCCCACAGACAGTTTCTCAAGTTTCGGGCGAAACGCTGTAGAGGCCGTATGGAGATATGGCAGGGTTCGATCATATACGTGCGGTATTGCACGGATCATGATCGGACGGATAATACTAGCGGGCTTTGGTTTAAGCCGGATCCTAATATTGTACAGTGTAGATTTTGTTTCTTTGCATTTATATTCGGACGGAATACAAATGCGGGTATGTATATACAGTCACGGGGTTTTCCTGTAATTTATTACGGGATCGGTTTTTTGAAGTTGCCAGTTTGTATTCCGTTTCGGCCAGTTTTCCTTTGTTCCTTCATGGCCGAATTTTTATGATGGAGGGGCTAATTTGCAAATGTGCAAATTAGCAATGTGGAGGGTTCTTTGTGGCATATGGTTTATTGATGGTTCTAGCATCTTTGCTTTTTCCTTCATCATGCTTTGCATTAATGGGAATGAGAAAGTATTTGGTGTGACATTATAACCTCATTATCATCACATTTTTATGGTTACCTCCTCACTCCTCTTGTGCTCACCCCTTTTGTATATTTCCCTCCACCCATTTTTGTAAAGGCCGGCCACACACAACAGAAAAAGGAGAGGGCCATTTCATTTTGGTGTGGAATTTATTCATCTCATTTTGCTTGCCACAAAAATTATATAGCCATCTCAAAAGTTTATTTTTCCTCTTCTCCACTTCAATGGCAACTTCATACCCCATTGAGACAAACTATTCTACACTAGCCTACAGCATTCTTGGACACGTCGACTCGCCAACTTCGTGCCCGAGTTGCCTCGGTCCAGAGGTGGGAGCCCGTAAAAGAACCCGGCGATGTGGTGCCCTTTCCGACGAGGAGATGAAGACCGGAGATTCCGCGAGGAGATCGAGATGGAGGCCGAAAACCGAAGGACACGGATCGCTCGGTATAGCATTCTACCCATTCTCTAGTTTACTAGCATTAGGTTAATGGCCCGATCCGGGTTTTTAGTACGCGGTAACGCCAGTTTTTAAGTATAAAGAAAAGTTTCGTTTCCGCATTTTGGCCTCGGACTGACGGCCGGGGCGCTGCCGTGCACTTACAATGGTATCAGAGCCACGCCATTAACCTAGTCTAGCTTGCTCTAACGTGTTTAAAAGTTCGATCGAACGGATTTTCCAAAAACCGCATTTCCATGTCGCGCTTTCTGTCGAATTTTTCCTTGCTCTAAAAATTATTTAGTATATTGGAAAAATACGTTCAGGGTTTTTTGAGAATTCTGTGAAAATTTGGTCGGCTAATATTACTGTAGAGCGGCGGATCAGCGGCCAAAACCATGTTTTGGCCGCGGATCCGCTGCCGTTTTATGGCCAAATTGCTCCAAATTTCTACAGTGGCTCTCTGACATGGAAATAGGGTTTCTGGTATATTCTTTTTGGGCCCAGATGTTTTTGAGTGCTACAGTTGTGCTTGGGGCCCACTTCAGGAAATTTAGTCGATCGAAAATTTTAAACATGTTAGTTCATAGTATTTACATTATATCTGCGACCGTGAATATCACTTGATCGGTAAATCCTGTCTAACTGCTATAGCCCTTTTAGACGGATTTACGAACGTGACATTCACGTTGATGTTCTGTGTTATGCTGTGATGTTGCGGATTTGTCGTGGTGGATAGCCTGGATGCAATGTTAGTATAGTTTTGTTTATATATGTACATTTGATATTGCGGGGCGAGCGTCCGACATGTGGACTGCCGTCACTGCCTGTTTGTTTATTATTCTTTTGGGGCACGACCGGGCTGAGGTCGATGTACCTGTTGTATATTTTACTTTCTGTACTAGGATTACCCCGCGGAGGGGTGCACGGATAGCCGGGTTCTAGAGGGCAACGGGCCCGCATCTCATGGCGTTGAGACGGGGGGGCTTCACTCTAGAATTGGCGGGCTATTCGCCGCACTCGTAGGGGGTACAGGTTGACCCAAGGAGGGGTGCTCAAGTTACCGGATTCCATGAAGTGCTGGGTGGTCCATTCACGTTGTTGAAGGGGGCTGCCTCGTTTCAGGTTTTGACGGGTAACTTTCCGCGCCCGTAGGGGTCTAGGATTTCATTGCACAGGCTATCCACACGACCAGGGGAACGTCGGGTTTCAGTAGCGGCTCTATGAAACCCGGGGATCCCAGATATCTGTATTGTTCTGTGATACTTATTACATTTCTGTGATGTTGCATTTTATCATGCCTTGAGCGAATATTATATATTGATATATATACTAGTAGATGTTGTATATGTTTTACACCCGCGCTAGTCCAGTCCCCGCTCTGTCGTTAGTTAAGTAACCTAACAGGTGATGACGGGACCCAGTGGCGAATGCGGATGGCATATACGTACATCATATTTTCGTTCTTTTGTGGTGTGATTAATTGATGGGACTGCGTTGATTCGGATCAATGCAAGCTAAACAAACCTATTCAGATGTTGTTGGAACAATTTTTCAAAAAGCTGTTATTGCAAGGACGTTCTCTTTTGTTTTGCACAGTGGTATTCGGTTATGAATATCCAGCACCTCAGTCGACGAGGCAAGGGCCGAGATCCCTTCACCGAGAGTGACCCCTTGGACAGAAGTTTGCATCAGGGTAATAACTTCACTATAGCCAATTGCCTTTTTGCTTTGCATCGTGGTATTCAGTTGGAATATCCTGCACCTTATTCTACGGGGAAAGAGCCGAGATCCCTTCACCGGAGTGACCTCTTTAGCAAAAGGTTTTCGTCACTATATTTTTATAAAAAGTTATCCAGTTCCTTAAACGATATCAAGTTCATTACGTTAAAGGTTTTTCGCCAAAAACCAGCCGTAGCCCTCCGTCATTTCAGATTAGTATTGCTTAGTATTCATGCTACGTATGTCGTGCATTGCCGAGGCGTAGTGTTCGGTAGCTCTGTAATGCTTTTCTGTCGCATGGATAAGTGGATTGGTTAGGACAGTCGTACGGTTATGTTGGCATTGTCAAGGACTCCAACGGGTGGGTTTAACGCAATCAAGATAATGATGGGTTGAACTTGATTAGGACTCTTTGATATGTTGGCATTGTCAAGGTCACTTGGGTCCTAGGGGTAAAAACATACATCGGAAGTTTCTAAAGAAACTGAAACTTGCCAGGCATGCGCATACCTTCTGGAGTGTGGTAATGTGAGTGAATTCCGTCACGTTATCATGCAATGATAGTTGGATCCTAATTCCCACTGATGAGTTGGTTTACTCATCGGGTGATCCCGACTAATTCTTCTTTTAGGTTTGGAGGAGAATTTGAGGTGACAGTGGGAGGTTTCCTGATTAGATAAAGTGATAACCATTCTGATCTAGGTAAGAGTGCACGTTGAGTGTTTCTTTTCTCTCTCTCTTTGGCAGCGACCATGACCCGACCCCTGACTATGACTCGGTGACCAAAATTAACCGAACCTTCTTATAAGACTGGCCTTTTGGATTGTTAGAGTTGCATACCTCATTGCCACTCCTACTTTTACCCTTTTCTCCAGGACACCCCGTATTACTACGAACGTCCACTTCCATTGGATAAAACCATCGTATGGTTATATACGAACTCGAAGGAATTTATTCGAGGATGGTTTCCGGTTCTGGAGAAAACGAATAGGACTATTCAGTTGTCTTTTCCTTTTACCTTCTCTCAGGTTGCGAGTGCTCCTTGGATTAGGGGATAGTACACCCATTACGACTATTGGATAGTCTTCTTCCAAACCATAGGCTGGTGCCGAACAGTAGGGAATGAAGAAAACCATTTAGCCTAAACGGTGTACAGAAGGTAATAAGTCAAGACAAATAAAGGGATTAGTAAGAGGGCAAAGTAAATTGCGACTGCTATTCACGACCAAACCAAGTATTTCATCGCCACTCCTATTTCACTTTTGTATTTCTCCAGGACACTCCGTATCACTACGAAGATCCACAGTTATTTAGATACTCCATCGTATGGTTATATACGAACTTGAAAGGAACTTGTTCCAGTTCAGGGATGGATTCTGGTTCAGGAGAAATAGGAATAAGGTTTTATTCAGTTGTCTTTTATCTTCACCTTCTCTCAGGTTGCGAGTGCTCCTAGGATTAGGACAGTACACCCATTATGCTTATTGGATAGTCTTCTTCCAAACCATAGGCTGGTGCCGAACGGTAAGGAAGGAAGAAAACCATTTAGCCTAAGAGGGTGTACAGAAGGTAATGACTAAAGACATATAAAGGGATTTGGAGAGATGGCAAAGAAATATACGGTTACAGTTGTGAATCTGATAATGGAAGAGGCATTACTAGGAATACCCGGATACCCCTACGAAACATTTACATGTTTCAGTTTCACTGTGTACTGTTAAAAGAAAACTAATTTCCCAATTAGTCCTTACTCCAGGGTATGTATTTACCAGGTTTGATTCTCACATCTGTATGGTTTTACAGATGATGAGTGGGAGTAAGTTATTGGGAATTGGGTGATCATCCTCATTATATCGGGATTCGTTGTAATTATTGATATTTGAGGAAATCACCTGGGTTGTTTGCCGGACGGCGAATATTTGGTTTTGAATATCCGTTGTTATGCACCAATTTCAAATTGATATATCTGTACGTTTATTTTTATAAAGTGAGATATAACTTTTGAAATTATGTCCATGACATTTACCTATATCAGTGGATAGTTAGGTAAGGAGCATTAAACAGCGGTGTAATTCTTCTTAACCATAAGTACAGTTTTCAACCTATAACGCACAGAGATTGAGTTATTGGACTCAGGGGACTTATACAGAGTATTGTATGTTGTCCAGTGTCCATGAGGACAGAGGGGTTGGTACTCGTACTATATTCTATTTACTTGTGACTTCTCTAGTTCTTAGACATGTGTTTCGTAGAAATGCAAGGTCTAAGTTTTGAGAAGTTATAGGTATATGAATAAAGTAGAGAACCAGGTATTGCAAGTATCAAGATTCTTCAAGGTGATCGAAGATGTAGATACTTATGTATGGTATTCAGATGATAGTAATGATTAAGAAAACTTGCTTCTCTTTCAGGTTACTCATAATTGGAAGTACTCCTAAGTTGAGTAATACTGATCAGCCTCTTTCCATTTAGTGGACATGCACTGGAAACAGCTGCATGATTTGAATCTGGTTCCAATTAAATCAGTGCCTCTATTTCTATATTGGATATAGAATAGTTCATATCTTAACAATGTTAAGGTACGGGGAGTTGTCCGGCTTATGCTTAAAACCAGTCTCTGGATAACTCAAGGCACGTTTCTGTAATGGCTGTTTGTGGGTTGACCCGGGCTATGACGAGGGTTAACTATTCTACCATCTGGAAGATCAATAGTGATATTGTTCTTGACTCGCCACAGTTTTAATAAAAATGGATTTTTTCAGAAAACAGTAGTGAGAGTATGGTAGAACTGGAAGTGATTCCAGAACCGCAAACGATTACTAAAAATTTGATAAGGACCTAAAGATTCAATCTGGATTGACATTCCATTAGCCACTCCGCAGATATGGTAGGTAACCTCAGACACCTGAGAGGTACTCCGGTAGCCTCAAGGACGGTGATAGGGAGGTTCTTGTTTACCCAGACTTGTCATTGCTGTTGTTCCAGACTGTGAGACCCGGCAGGAGGATGAGTATAGCGTCGTTCTAAACTAGCTTTAGAAGTGTACGTGTATATGACTCTACCAGAGAGTTGTCGTAGTCAGTGGGAGCAGCGGAAGCATAGTGGACAAGTGGCTTATGTCTATTTATAGACTAAAGCAGATATAGCGGAGATAGATCATCTATTTCTGATGTGACAGTCATAGGTTTGATTTCATCAGAATAGGGGATGGATCTGTTAAGAAGGTAGTAGGGTGTGATGTCCTGATATTTGGATGACATACACAAAGTAGGAAGTGAAATTCCTATACTACGAACGGTTATACTTTGGTTGTCATACAGTGGTTTCTCCACATAGGATATGGATATTATATCAAATATTCTGGTTACTAGATCTATGGTTTTAGATCTAAATTTGGGTAGTTTCCCAATATGGGTACTTAGACAGCATTCTAAAGGTGTTTTAAAATGGACGACTCCTGGCATGGTAGTGTACCTGCAGGTGATGGAGTCACCCTCTCTAAAGGTATCTTACAGACTAAAGGGGAGAGGGATGTGCATGATTGGCAGATCACTTGCTTAGGCAATTGAGTCAATCATGAGATATCAAGTACCACACCAGATGTTTTTGCAATAGATGCAATAAGTTGATATTGATCCAATCCTGGAGAAACATTCGGAAGCAGTCTTAGAACATAAGTAGATGTTCTAGGGATTTGATAACGACAGCCTCCTTTAGGAGACGGTTATCATTCCAGGCTTCCAAGGTGACCTGGATGACAGAGTGACTGTCAGAGTTATAGTTTTCCCCCTGACGAGGGGCAGTATTTTAGACAGGTGGTCCAGGCAGATACTGAGGGAGGCATGGCGCAGGATACTGATTAAGTTCAGTTGACGATACAGTCTAAGAAGTTTGGATTTGGAGTTCACTTATGAATTAGGTCCTATTAGATATCCAGACATATTCTAAAACAGGTATTACTCATTTCGGGAGATGGCTTTCTCCGTAAACTTGAGATAAAGAGAGACATAGAAAGAAACATCAGAGCGGATCCACTCACTGAGGCTATTCCTCGAACGCAATAGTTTCGCAAACGACCTTTGTGAGATTGACTAGTAGAGGAGTTGGGTGTTCGGTATCACACGGGCTGTGAGTATACGACATCGTAATAATTAGCTTTGAGTGCAAGTGGGAGATTGTTGGAGATAGTGCCCTCAGAGTCAATTATTGGATCACAGGCACGTGATTGCAATGATTGAGAGAGGACCTATACCGTTAGAACAGTCTTACTCAAGATGATAGTATGCTATCTGGTTTATCTTTATCATCGTGTACTGTTTTAGGTGACCTTACAGGTCACTATTGCGCGTTGATAGAGCCCTTAGGATTCTTGCTTGACGGCCAGCAGTATGATGGCGATCATATACGTGGGAGCTGGGGTCTATAAGCACATCCTTAAAAGGTCCCTAGTCATGGGAGTTTTCGAGACAGGGCATCGATACTCCAGAGTAGACTAGTGTATACAGTCGAGACCCCGACGAGGGGCGGTGGCCGGTCTCACAAGCCACTGGTGTCAGTTAGTTCACCTAAGATGTATACAGGTGCTCATTGGGTTATGAGTACACCGGACAGGACTCGCCGGGAACATGCTAGTTGGTATTATACCTCACATCAGATAGCAGTTCCCTGGTGACATGTGTACTGGTTAGTTCATCGACCTAATATCGTCATTTGTCTCGTGTGAGTTCCTACTGTACTTTGATTACTATCCTACCACGACTCAAACGAGTCGTGCAAATAGGTTTTAGTTGTGTACAGTCCCGAGCCACATGGAGGCAGTGAGCGGATCGGCAGGGGTTTCGTCTCTCCCGGTATTGGGGGTGAGGTCGCGCCGTGTCTAGGAGAGCCATTACACAAAGCCCTAGGCCGAGGCAGGAGATTTACTGGTAGGTATTCCAGTAGTATCTCAGGGTGTTCTGGGCTACACTCCGACACGACTTGTACCGCTTTTGGGGGTCTGACTTTTACCAACCCCTAGGCCCGCCATGCGATGCTCATAGACGAACGGACCGGACTGTACGGATATTATCACTGACAGGATCAGTAGGGTGTCAGGATGAGTTCACTCATCGACGTCCCTTTTGGTCAATACCTGGTAGCCCGTTACGTATGGCAAATACCTCTGACGTGCTAGTGGTTAAATCCACAGCCAAAGTATTGACGAGTCTTTAGAGTCCCCCACAGACAGTTTCTCAAGTTTCGGGCAAAACGCTGTAGAGGCCGTATGGAGATATGGCAGGGTTCAATCATATACGTGCGGTATTGCACGGATCATGATCGGACGGATAATACTAGCGGGCTTTGGTTTAAGCCGGATCCTAGTATTGTACAGTGTAGATTTTGTTTCTTTGCATTTATATTCGGACGGAATACAAATGCAGGTATGTATATACAGTCGCGGGGTTTTCCTGTAATTTATTACGGGATCGGTTTTTTGAAGTTGCCAGTTTGTATTCCGTTTCGGCCAGTTTTCCTTTGTTCCTTCATGGCCGGATTTTTATGATGGAGGGGCTAATTTGCAAATGTGCAAATTAGCAATATGGAGGGTTCTTTGTGGCATATGGTTTATTGATGGTTCTAGCAT
The DNA here is from genome assembly GCA_030015575.1 of Agapanthus africanus. NCBI lineage: Eukaryota > Viridiplantae > Streptophyta > Magnoliopsida > Asparagales > Amaryllidaceae > Agapanthus > Agapanthus africanus. The sequence continues at coordinate 757,895,882 of CM057337.1, read as the reverse complement.
CTTTGCTTTTTCCTTCATCATGCTTTGCATTAATGGGAATGAGAAAGGATTTGGTGTGACATTATAACCTCATTATCATCACATTTTTATAGTTACCTCCTCACTCCTCTTGTGCTCACCCCCTTTTGTATATTTCCCTCCACCCATTTTTGTAAAGGCCGGCCACACACAACAGAAAAAGGAGAGGGCCATTTCATTTTGGTGTGGAATTTATTCATCTCAGTTTGCTTGCCACAAAAATTATATAGCCATCTCCAAAGTTTATTTTTCCTCTTCTCCACTTCAATGGCAACTTCATACCCCATTGAGACAAACTATTCTACACTAGCCTACAGCATTCTTGGACACGTCGACTCGCCAACTTCGTGCCCGAGTTGCCTCGGTCCAGAGGTGGGAGCCCGTAAAAGAACCCGGCGATGTGGTGCCCTTTTCGACGAGGAGAAGACCGGAGATTCCGCGAGGAGATCGGGATAGAGGCCGAAGACCGAAGAACACGGATCGCTCGGTATAGCATTCTCTAGTTTGCTAGCATTAGGTTAATGGCCCGATCCGGGTTTTTAGTATGCGGTAGCGCCAGTTTTTAAGTATACAGAAAAGTTTCGTTTTCGCATTTTGGCCTCGGACTGACGGCCGGGGCTCTGCCGTGCACTTACATGTTCGTTTGGCAATTCGCAGTTCAAAGGAGATTCGGCAGGTATCGGATGCTCAGCGAGGAAGTCGGCGATGGCCTGGCCTTTCACTGCCTTGAGGGGTCGATAAGTTATCGAGAACTCCATCAAGAGCAGGGCCCATTTAGCGAGACGTCCTATTAATATGGCTTTCGACATCAAATATTTGAAAGGATCCACTTTTGATATGAGATGGACCTCATGTGCCAATGCGTAGTGTCTGAGCTTCGTTATCGCGAAGATCAACGCCATGCAGTGTTTTTCGATGGGGGAGTAGTTGCTTTCTGCCCCTAGTAGAACTCGACTCGGATAGTAAAGAGCTCCTTCTTTCCCTTGGTCGTTCTCTTGTGCCCACAGCGCGCCTAAAGAACCTTCGAGAGCTGTTGTGTACAGGACGAGAGGTTTTCCTTTAACGGGAGCGGCCAGTACTGGCGGATTCTGCAGATATTGCTTGATTTCGTCCAGTGCGCTTTGGCATTTGCGATCCTAGACTAATGGGGTTCCCTTCTTCAATAGGTGACTGTAAGGACGGCACTTGCCTGAGAGATTGGCTATAAATCGCCGGATATACGCGAGCTTTCCTTGGAGAGACCGCAGCTGTTTGAGAGTTCTTGGCGGGGGCATTTCCATAATCGCCTTGATCTTCGACGGGTCTATCTCGATACCTCGGTGTCGGACGATGAATCCCAGGAACTTGCCTGAGGACACTCCGAACGCGCATTTGAGAGGGTTCATCTTCAAGTTGTATTTCCGAAAGCGCTGAAACACGATCTTCAGATGCTCTAAATGTTCCTCGTATGATTTGCTTTTAACTACGAGATCGTCGATATAGCATTCGACGATTTCATGTATGAGGTCATCGAAAATCTTCGTCATGGCCCTCTGATAGGTGGCACCGGCGTTCTTTAGACCAAAAGGCATCACCTTATAGCAGAATATACCCAAAGGGGTCCGGAAGGCGGTATTCTTTTGGTCCTCGGGATGTATCTTTATCTGATTGTAACCTGACGAGCAGTCCATGAAGGAGAAAAATTCATGAGTGGACGTATTGTCTATCATCAGCTCGGTAACTGACACTGGGAAGTCGTCTTTTGGGCAGGCTTTGTTGAGATCCCGAAAGTCCACACATATGCGCACCGTCCCATTTTTCTTCATCACTGGGATGATATTGGCGATCCAGTCAGGGTACTGAACCTCTTGGATGAAACCGGAGTCAATTAGCTTCTTGACCTCGACTTTGATGCTCATCTCAAGCTCGAGCCGCATTCTTCTCGGTGCTTGTTTGATCGGCTTGACGTCCGGGGATATTGCCAATTTGTGGACAGCAATCTCTGGATCTAGTCCTGGCATCTCGGAATAGTTCCATGTGAAACAGTCTCTATGCTGCATAAGCATGTCCTTTAGTGTAGCCATCCTTTCTTCGAACAGCAACTCACTGATGAATGTCGGTCGCGGGTCACTTGTCGTCCCCAAGTCAATTTTCTTGAGGTTATCTGCAGTAGTATGTATCCCATCTTCCAGCTCTTTTGGCGCCGATGGAAATTCTGAGATCATCTCGTCATCATTGTTTTCAAAGCGAGATCGCTTCCAAGACCGACGTTGATCCGGCTGTGCTTTCATGGCTTTTGGTTCATGCTTCTGCGGCGGGGTTACCCTCCAACTGCTGGATAAAGCGAACTTGCCTTGCTGATACCGGTCTTCTACCCAGTTTTTAAATGTGAAGCAGTCTTCGAGAGGATTTCCTATCGCTCGGTGATAGGGGCAATAATCTGGATGAGAGACCTCGCCTGCTTGCTCGGGGTGCTTGGACTCCGGGAGGGTAATCATATGATGTTTTATGACAAGATCAAGTATCTTTCTTGTCTTGTCTTGGGAAAAAGAATACGCTCGACCCATCTTCCTTATAAGAGATGAATCCTGGTTGCTCGATTCTCGCTCACGTGGCTTCTTAGACCCGCTTGGCCACTGTCGAACGTTTTTTTCCGTTCTTTGGTTTATTTTTTCCTCTGCGCCAGGTCTTTTGTATGGCGGGCTGGCGACGAAGAGCATCGTCATTTTTCGTAGCCTCCTGAAGGAGGCGTTGTGTCCTGGCTTTCTCATAGATGGCCATTTCGCGGTTATGGTCATCCCGAACCTTTTGACCCGCTTCCCTTATTATCTTGTCCATCCGTTCTTCAAACGACGGACTCGGCATTTTGATGGCAGGCTCTCGTTCTGGTTCAGAGTTAGCATCTTCCTACAGAGCATCTCCTTCTTCATCAAAGTCATGTATGACGTAGCTACCATGGACTCGTTCCCGTTTCTTGGATTGGACATATCCAAGCCCGACCGTTTCCATTCTCCCGTTGGGCAACTTTCGCTGAGTTCCGGGGACATTCCAGATCCTGTTATAGAGCCATGCTTGTCGAGCAGTTTGCTTAAAGGGTACACCTTGGCGTCTCAAGAGTCTCTTTAGTCCGTCTGTGTAATATCTGGGCAAACGGATGGGCTGGAGCCTGTCAAGTGTAGAATCCGCACCATTCCAAATTTCTTTCTCCACTTTGGTTTCCCCGGATTGGTAGAATAGAATTGCCTTTTCACCTTTTCGCCTGGGAAGGACGTAGAATGTCTGCAGTTCTTCTACACTGTAGGTATCAAGCGTGTCTAGCTCTTTATAATGCTCCCGCGGAACCATGGCAACTTGCAAAATTTGATCTTCATCAGCGAAGGCTTGTATTGATGGCCGAGCAGAGAATACGGCATTGACTTCATCTTCCGAGTCGCTGCCAAAGATCAACATAGGGGTGGACGGTCCTGGCTTGTTGCATTGGGGCGGCCCTGAATAAACTATCTCTTCTTCTTCCTCGGTATCACTCCCGAAGACCGGAATAGTGGTGATAGCTTTGTTCTTTGGTTTGTGACATCTTTCCGTGTCCTTAAAATCCGGTAAGAAGTATTTTGCATCTTCATACTTTCGGACTTCATTCACGGAGAATGGGTTCAACTCCCCCGTCACAGTGTACTCGAGACCATCCTTGAAATACTTCATACACTGATGTTGTGTAGAAGGGATGAAGTTGTACTCGTGTAACCAAGGCCGGCCGAGCAAAGCGTTATAGTAGGTCTTAGCGTCAATGACGTGAAACTTGATGTCCGTGACGAGCAGCCCAAAACGTAGTGTCAATATTACAGACCCAAGCGTCCGTGATGACTGGGAGTCAAACCCGGAAATTGTGATTTTATCACGAGCGAGGTGCTGAACGCTCATGCAGATTTCCTTCAACACTCTTACATTGAGGAGATTGACGGAGGACCTATTGTCAACCAGGATTTTTCCTATCTTGATGTAATGACAGTATCCGGAAACATATAGGGGACGGTTATGCTCACGCGTCCCGAGGAGAAGATCTTCATCGCCGAAGGTGATATCGGCTGTGTGCACTTCTTCCAACTTGTCCTTCATCTTTTCTTTGGCGAGGAAAGCTTAGAATTGTTCAGGCTCTTATAATGCCTTGATTAGCGAATCTCTCGCCTCTTTGGATAGCAGAAGGGCGTCGAGAATACTGAGCTGCGAGGGTATCTTCCTCAGGTGTGCAAGAACGTTGTAATCCACCTTACTTTTCTTGGGCGGGTCCTTGGCTGCCAGCTCTTCGACGACTCAATCATCGAGGGCGATATCCTCAGAGACTTTTTCTTTCCCTTTTTCCTTTTTGTTCGAACCCTTATTTGCAAGTCCGAGATTCTTTTCAAGTAATGTGCGATTGCACAGCTGAATGTTCTCGCAGCTCTTCGGTTCTTCCTCTTTTCCCGAGATGGATTCTTTGAAGAGAGGGCAAGAGTCATTTCTTCGTTAGAGTCACTCCCGAAGGTAAGAACTTGCGATCCCCCAGCGTCAACCACGTGACAGTTGTTGGTAGTTCCTTTACGCTCTTCGGTCATATTTCTTTGCTCCCGACGAGTTTTGCGTTTCATCCGCTTGAAATGTTGCCGGTGAGTAACATATCCCTGCCACCATCTTTTAAAAGCGTGGCACTCTTCGGTGGGGTGCGCAATCCTTTGATGATATAAGCAGTAGTTAGGATGTTTTTCCGCTTCACCCGGAGTGTTTCTTTCGGAGGGTGGCAGCTTCATTCCCATCGATATGACTTTGGCGAACCTCTTCCTCGTCTTGAACCTACTTTTATTTGCAGTGGACGTACTTCGATCTGGCGGGAGTGTTTCAATCCTTTCATCCAGTCGCCGGCGTTTGGCTTTTTCGAATATGGCCATCTCATGCTCTCGGGCAGCTTTGCTTTTAAGAAGAGCCTCGTCCAGGAATGCATCAATCATTTCGTCTGATGGCCCTAGAAGTTCCGGCTCAGGATCTTCCCCCAGTTTCTCTGTGTAAGGAGCTTCTTCATTGTCTATCGACGAGTGAGAGATCACATAGCAACTTGCCACGTAATCCTCAGATTCATCCGACGAGTCTTCTCTATTGTCATCATCTCCGTCCTCAAGGACGTGACTGAGAAATTCTTGGAGCGTGACTGGAGTCCGTGCTTTTTGGTTATATTCTTCCAGCGCGTCAATCTGTTTTTGCAGGTCCGTGCGCTTGTAACCAGGCTTCACGGGCTTTTTAGTCTTCTTCTTTTTCTTCGAAGACTTTGACGGCTGGGTGTGAGCGCTTTGGCTATCACCACCAATCTTTGGATTCGGGCACGGTTTCAGCATTCCCTCGATGATCTCAGGTTCCAGTGGATTTTTCCACCTAATCGCCGGACATGTTTGGAGATCCTTCAGCATTCTTTTAGTCTTGGCTGAAAGAACGACCTCCCATGGAGCTTCTTCTATGAAAGAGCATGATACCCTCGGTGTGTCCGTCTTCCTGGGAGCGTGTGGCTGTGGTGGGTTCACCTTCCAATTCTCGGACAGCGCAAACTTTCCCTGTTGGTATTGGTCCTCGATCCAGCCTTTAAAGACGAAGCAAACTTCAATTGGATGGCTTACCGTTTGATGGTAGGGGCAATAATTGGTACTATTAGCCTCGTCGGGTTGCAACAGTCGTTTTGGATTCGGCAGATTGATGAGCCTGTTGTGCACCGCTAGTTTGAACAATCTCTTCGTTTTGTCCCGGGGAAATGAATAAGGGCGCTTCATCTTCTCATTATAGTATCGCCGTCTTTCCTCTAGGCGATCCGTTAATTTTGGACCACTGGGCTGCTGTTGAGTATTCGCAACGAATGTCGCCTTTCCTTTACCCTTTTCGTTTCGTGGCTCCGGCTTTGAAGGAGACGGTCTATGACACATCTGGTCCATTTAGGCCAATTTGTCGATCAAGCCCTGGAACGTGGTTGGCTTGAAGAACATCATGAATTTGGAAATAGTTGCTTGAGGGTCAAGAGTGCCCACGAACATGCCCACTACCGGCGCTTCCTCGATGTGCTGCTCACATTTCGACCATAAATTCCGCCATCGTATTGCGTATTGAACCCATGTCTCGCCAGGTTTCACCCTGGCATTGATCAATGTCGGTATTGGGGTGCGTTCGCTAGCACTTGCGAAACGCTGGGTGAATAGTAGCTCCATCTCTGCAAAGGTTTTGACAGAATCGTTTGGAAGCTCTGAATACCACTCGAATGCCATCTCCGACAAGCTACCAACAAACTGACGGAGCAGAAGTTTATCATCACCTCCGGTGTTGCCGCACAAGGCTCTGAATTGAGCGACATGCTGATGTGGATTTCCCGTCTGTCACGCCCCGCTTCCTAGAGTGCGCTAAGATCGGCACGTGACAGAGCCAACCATGCTACCTGTGGCTAGGAAACATCCCTCCACAGTCACATTACGGCTGTCTATAAGATATCAAGAACAGTAGAAATAAAATAAACTATCTAGTACATGCCCATGAGCCAGAATAAACGAGTCAAGAAATAATATGCGGAAGCGATAAATCCAATGAGTAATAACATCTGGAAAGTAAACATAACTAAACTGGATACTAACAGGATCCTCATTGCTCGGCCTGACGGCGGAAATACTCCTGATCAACCTGCGACAAGGGTAGAGGATCTGGACCATGCAAAACCCAGACGTCGGTGCGTCATAATATCAACAATAATATAATCAAGGGGTAGCAGGACATGCAGGCACGAGTAAGAACAGTAACAAGTCAACAGGAATATATAACAGTGAAGTATATCAGTATAAGTGACGTGCAGTGATCAATCTAAACTGTGCTACTGGGTTATCTATTCTAAGTCTTCGAAATCAATTAATGTAATCCTCATCGTAACCCATCGGTGATTATTCCGTAACGCCCGGAAAAACGGCAAACAATAGGTATTTCATAACGTCCGGAAAACGGAAAACAATAGGTATTCCATAACGCCCGGAAAACGGCAAACAATAGGTATTCCGTAATGCCCGGAAAAACGGCAAACAATAGGTATTCCGTAACGCCCGGAAAAACGGCAAACAATATGATAGACCTTTGAGTTACGTTCGGTTACATTCTTGATTTCCCTATACCCCCAAGTTATGTGTTCAAGTCAGGTATTGATAAATCTGAAGCTAATGCCAACACAGGATCAAGCAGGAACAGGTTTGTCTATATAGACAACAGAATATGTCCATCGGGACAACATGTCAGGATTGTCGGTATTAGAAACAGGATCAGGTAACATGTCAAGTAGTGATATATCAGGTCATGTCAAGTTGTGTATATGTATCATGTCAAGTAGTGGTGTATCAGGTCACGTCAAATAGTGGTGTATCAGGTCACGTCAAGTAGTGTACAGGTATCAAACGGATGCTCATAATAAAACTGTAACAGGTACGGGTGCACAAATAAAGCATAGATGCACAAATATTTATCAGGGATTACATCATGAATATGTAGGATGCATAAGATCAAGTATGGGATACTAATGTAACAGTAAAATGAAATAATATGGTCTCGGCGTGCAACTAGATATGTAATAAACCGTACGGATACAGACGGATACTATAAAACTGTAAATCGGTAAAATTTGATGAATATTCACAAGCACTATTATTTATTAAATAAATATTGATATAATAATATTAACATGGATAACATATTCAAACCGATTAATAACTATAAAAGTGGTATTGATTAACCATGCACAAGAAAGTTCCGTTCAGAAATTCAGCGTCACCCTGATTTGTAAAATAGCTTAAAAATAACACGCGTTTTCCAAAAGGAACGTGTCTTATACCAAAACAAAGATAATTCAATAAGATTTTTATTTTTATAAGTTGAGATATCTCAGGTTGTTCCTACAAAAATCTATGAACATTCGAAGTTGAAATTTTGCTGCTGGAATTTCCCTGGACAGCAGTTTAGAGATATTTTCATTTGCATTTTACGTTATTTAAAAAAATTTCTTTGCAAGTAAATATTTCATAGAGTTATATTATTCTGAGTTTGCTTCGTAACGAACTAAAGAACGTATACTAATAATTTTTCTATGATTTATAATGAATTTTATAAGGTAAGGTGTACAATAAATTTCAGATTTGTCGTATCCGCTTTGCAACGACATTTCATGTGTAAACTATAATATTTTCAAACTATATTTTGTATAATATTATAAAATGCAGATTATAAATTAATTAAAGATAATAATAAGAAATATTACGACGATATAAATTTTATAGATATAATTATAGCATGTCGTAAGTTGTAAACTTTCATACATTTTATATTATAAAACCGATTAATGTTAAATAACTACGGTGTATAAATTATATAGATATAGCTGTATGATGATGATGATGATGATGATGATATGGAAACATATAAATAAATTACATAAAGCATGGCATGTAGCAAGTTGTAAACTTGCCTCGATCGAATCACGCGACGGATACACATGGCACGTCCGACGTCGGTAAATCGTCGTAACGCACACGCGGCATGCGGGACGGGTCCAGGCAAGGAAAGAGGGTGATCATACAGGCAAGGTACGTTCACTTGATCACTCGGATCGTCAGTGACGAGCAAGGCTCCGACGGTGATCACCGGAATCAAGAAACAAAATCAAGAAAAGAAAGAAGAAGAGGCTGTGTATTAAATAAGGAAAGAAAAAAATAAATAAATAAAATATATATAAATATATATATGCAGAGGAGAGAGAGAGAGAGAGAAAGAGAGAAAGGGGTTGTTATTAAGGTTTAGATTTTAATTTAAAAAGATTTTGTAAGTTATAAATATTTTAAACTGTTAAATTTTAATAAAGATATTAGATGAAATAAAATTGGATTTTCTGGTAAATACAAATTTAGTCCAAAATACGCCCGGGTCAGGTCTAAATGTAACAACCCCAAAATTTTTATACATTTGTTTTATCTCTCTTCAATAATATACCGTATTTATTTGTACTTGGTATTTTCCTTTTTCTATTAAATTTATTATTATTTTATTTCTCAATCTATTATGTATTTTTTTTCTAGGTACAATTTCTTTTTCTTATATTTAAGTTTTTAACTTCTCATTCTTATTTTTTCCTTTCATAAATATTTAACCCAAATCCATTATTCTTATTCTCTACAGCCCATCTAAAAAGCCCATTTTCTTTTTAAGCAACATCATATATTTAATTCTAATTAAATATGTGCATGAACAACCTTATAGCTCATTGGATAAGTCCTTGCATTGTTATTCCATAAGTCACATGTTCAAATCCCCATTCTTGCAATTATTTTTTATCATTTTTTTTATTCTTCTCATAACCTACAAATGAGACCTTTCATTTCCAAAATGAATGGTGACCTTTCATTTCTCTTTTAATTCTTATGTTAAATGCATATATTATTATACATAATTCACCATTACACCATCTTAATTGTCCTCCTCCATCTTTTCCTTCCTCATATTTTTCTATCTCTCATTTCTCCCTCTTCACCTAAAGTCCAAGAAGAAGAACATGAAGAACTCTTCAAGAAGGTCTCGCTAGTAACGCGAGACTGTCGGCGGATAGACAAGCCCGGTGACAATACCGGCTTGTGTATGTAAGTCCCTTCTCTCTCATTTTCCCCCACCTCTTATTTTCCTCTTGTCATGCATCGTGAACCCTCTATTCTTTTCATATCATAATCCATAAGAGAAGATACACATAAACATATACATATACATATACATAAGTTTAGATATATATGATTCTATATGGTTTAATAATATCTTATTATCTCTTGTTCAAATTAAAGTATTTTTAATTCTTTGTTCATGGCTAGGAATGTTTATTACAACTTGTGAGAACACAAATTTCATGCCACAATATATCTATAATGTCACATGAAATCGGTTTGTTTATTAAAAGAAAAATAGAAGCCTGCATAAAATACTAGTTAATCTTTCTGCCGATTTTAGTATACACATCAATACCTTTAGTTTTAAAATAATTTTTATAAATTAATTTTTAACTCTGAAAATTTCAGGAAATTTACATATGATAGAATATATTATTTTGTATACGTTGTAAAAATTTTAGATCGATCCGCATAACGGTTTAGGAATTACATCGTATTTATTCACTGATCGTAAAACAGAAAACTGCAGCTGTCGGTCAATTTCTAGGACACATAACTTGGTATACCGGTATCCAAATTGAGCAAACTCAGGTGTTTTTGATATCTACATCGAATGAAATAGATTTTATTAGTTTTATATTTTTACTGAAAACTGACGTAAAATATAGAAAACTGTGTTACAATATTAAGTGACGGATCTGGACAGAATCTGTTCCGATTCGCACACTGTTTTTAAATTGGACATAACTCGAACACCCGATGTCCGTTTGTGACAAAATTTAGATGTGTAGATGCACCATTGATAGAACTATAATTTTCTTTATATTATATTACTTAGGAATGCATGAAACAACCTGATATAGGCTTTGCAATAGAATATATAGTTGCTGTCCAGAAATCTGAATTTCTGTTTTAAATGTTGATATTAAAATGATCATAATTAGAGCTTCAGAAATCCAAATCATGTGAATCTTGGTGTTTTGGATAAGTACATCGAAATACCTACAATTTTATAATAAGCTTCGTAACCTGAAACCCGATAGAAATTAACTCAAACTGCGTTTTAAAAATATGTGACGGTGCCGAATAGATTCTGATCTGTTTTGCGCGACGATACGAAAACATATATATCTCTCAAACCGGTAGTCGTATTTAGGTGAAACTGGAACTTACGCATGCAAAACATTTAGAGCCATATTTCTGTTTCGCATTCGTTCAACTTGATTAATTAGTCGTACATAGTATTTCTTTACAGCATTGTTTATGGTAGTTACTCGAATAATATACTTGACTCATTTCATGCTATTCGAACATGTATACATATTTAGCTTGATCATTAAATTGTTGTATGTACTTAAAGACGATAATTAAATACTTGAGTTATATTTTGAAAACTATACAAAAATATTTTTACATAAAACCCCCTCAAGTTTATAAATTACCCTAAGGACCCTAACAATTATAAGACCACGATTCATAATTCTGATTGTCTGACTCGGGTTTGAGTCTGATTAATTTGACTTGAATCTGATTCAAGTCAACCTATAATCTACAAGATTCCAATTCAAAATGAACACATGAATCCATGAATACAATTATCAATTTATACAATTTGGCTGAACCGAACCATGGATATATTCCTTTTACATGATTCTCAGTATTCCATTTACATGACTCTACGGTTACAACCGTTTCCTGATATCATGGTTTCGGTCAGTCAGTCAATCAATCTACAATTACTACAATTTACAAGATAACAATACAAATAAGACTTCGCGGGGTTTAAGGGGTAGATTGGTACGGAAGGTGTTAAAGGTGGCACGAGGTGGTCAGATTTAATACACCTAACATGAATCCAGTTGCTGTTGTACCGTGGCATAAACGGTTCCTTGTACTATACGTGCCCTTAGTCTCTGGCATATAGAGACTCCTCTCGTATACACTGGCATCCTTCTGTACCAAGCTACAAAACTTAAATATGTTTCAAGTCAATCTATATTCTTTTATATTCCAACTCAAGATGAATACATGAATTCCAGATTCCAGTTAACAATCTATATAACTTGACCGAACCGAACCATGGATATTCCTTTTACATGATTCCCAGTATTCCATTTACATGACTCTATGGTTATAACCGTTTCCTGATATCATGGTTTCGGTCAGTCAATCAGTCAATCAGTCAATCAAAGTCAATCAAGCAATCATTACAAGTTTACAAGATAACAATACAAATATGACATCACGGGGTTTAAAGGGGTAGATTGGTACGGAAGATGTTAAAAGTGGAATGAGGTGGTCAGATTAAGACACCTAACCTATATTCCGTTGCTGTTGTACCGTGGCATAAACGGTTCCTTGTACTATACGTGCCCTTAGTCTCTGGCATATAGAGACTCCCCTCGTATACACTGGCAGCTTTCTGTACCAAGCTACAAACAATTACGTTAAACAATATTTCATAATATTCTACAATACAATACTTTAGAAAATACTATACTCTGTCACTCTCATTCTTCATTCTTCTTTGGGACTTACCGAGCGACCTGTTCGCTGACGACATTCTATTTCTCTCTTCTTTGAATGTCGTCAGGTGCGTTGGACCAAGTTGAGACCGAGCCCACAAGTGAAGATTTGGAGCAGTTCCAGGAAGACCCAGAGCTCTAGACATTGTATCTTGTTCTTTCCAGTATTTCCTTTTATTGTTATGCCACTGTTTAGGCATTGCTTTTTCATTTCAGATGTATTTTCATTTCATGCATTGTATAAAGAATGTTATTAATAAAAGTTGCTGTTATTTCTATTATTCGTCTCTTGTGATTCATTTTATATTGCTTAGTTACGCTTAGCATATGTACTTCTGAGTACATACGTAGCGGGCCTCGTCACGTCCACTTCGCCGTACACTGGGAAGCGGGGCGTGACACTAAAATTCAGTTTCAAAAATATAAAAAAATATACATGTCGACCAAATCTCAAATTGGATGTCCGGGTAACGAAAATGCATACCCCCAAGAACGTATGCACGTACGTGCACGTAGCCATCCAAACAAGTCCGTTTCACTGAACGGGACGAGAACAAGATCCGCGGATGGTATGGCAGGGTTAATAGTATCATGCAGGCTATGCTAGATATTTTTAAAATATTTTACTTAACTTTAAATGTTATATTAAAAAAAATGTAGATGCCGGATAAAATGCCAGTATGTAGTATAAAATGAAAAAGCACGAATCCATGTAACAGGTCAGGATAAATCATAAACATGAATCAAGACAGGTTTTAAGCAACCGAGTCGGGTAAAATGCAAATACAAATGTCAAAATACTATTCGCACCCAAAACACAGTAAACCAAGAAACTACCATAAATAAGTAAATACTTAAACTGGAATTGGTATAAATGAACTAGGGTGTTACATTATACCCAACTACAAAAAGAATTTCGTCCTCGAAATTCCCAAGCCAAGAAAAGATAAACAATTATGAAACTACAGGAAGAGATCTGGAAACTTCTGTCGAATCTCGTCTTCTCGTTCCCAAGTCGATTCTCCGTGCGAGCGATTCCCCCAAGAAACAAGTACGAAAGGGATAACCTTGTTCTTAAGGACCTTTTCTCTTCGATCATCGGTCGTTCCTCAAAGGTCAACTCCTCTCTTATAGTCAGCTCCGAATGATCCAGCACGTGTGTTTCATCTCGAACATACTTACGGAGTTGAGATACATGAAACACTTCATGAACATTCGCCAAAAATTGTGGTAAAACCAATCGATAAGCCACTTCTCCAACATGCTCCAAAATTTTGAAAGGCCCTACGAATCGAGGACTAAGCTTGCCTCGACTCCCAAAATGAATCACTCCTCTAGTCGGTGATATCTTTAAGAACACAAGATCACCAACAGCGAACTCTAAAGGTCTTCTCGATGTGTCGGCCCAACTCTTCTGCCATCTTGTATTGCCTTCATGTGATTTCGGATAGTATTAACTTTCTCAACTGTTTGCATGATCAAATCCAGTCCCAACAATTTTCGTTCTCCAGCATCGTCCCAACAAACAGGTGAACAACACTTGCGACCATACAATGCTTCGAATGGAGCCATCTGAATAGTCGCCTGAAAACTGTTATTTTACGAAAACTCCACCAAGTGCAGATGATCCTCCCACGAACCCTTGAAGTCTAACATGCAAGCTCTCAACATGTCTTCAAGAGTTTGGATCGTTCTCTCCGACTGGCCATCTGTCTGAGGATGATAAGCTGTGCTAAACTTCAATCGCGTCCCCAAACTTTCCTGTAAACTCCTCCAGAAGTGCGATAAGAATTGGGTGTCACGATCAGATACGATGCTCACAGGTACTCTATGAAATCTCACAATCACCTGCATGTACCGTTCTGCCAACGTTTCCGTTGATTGACCAACTCGAAATGGTATGAAATGAGATGCCTTGGTCAATCGATCAACAATCACCCAAACTGCATTGTTGTCCTTTGGACTCAGCGGTAAAGCTGTCACGAAATCCATGGTTACATGTTTCCACTTCCATTGAGGAATCAGAAGTGGTTGCAATAAACCAGCAATCCTTTGATGTTCATCCTTAACTTGCTGACACACCAAGCACTTCGCTACAAAGCGAGCAATCTCCCTTTTCATGCCTTCCCACCAGAAATATTTTCTTAGATCGCGGTACATCTTCGTGCCTTGTGGATGTACGGAATACACGGAACTGTGTGCCTCCTTCATAACCTCTTTACGAATGTCCCCTTTCGGCACACACAAATGGCTACCATATCGCAACGAACCATCTTCATGAATCAACAAGTCCGTTCGAAGTCCAGCTTCAACCTGTTCTCGAAACCTTTTCAATCTTGGGTCCTGCGACTGCGTTGCTTTAAAATTATCGACCAACGACGACTGTACTTGCAGCTGCATCAACTGTCCCAAAGAATACGGTAGCACAATCTCCAACTCGAATTTCCGAAAATCTTCGATAAGCTCCTTCTGTGCAGTCAACATCCGAATTGCTGGCATCCGACTAAGCGCATCCGGTACTACATTAACTTTCCCCGGATGGTACTTAAGATCAAGATCGTAGTCAGCCATCAACTCCAACCATCTACACTGCCTCATGTTAAGCTCTTTCTGCGTGAACACATACTTTAGGCTTTTGTGATCGGTGAATACTTCGACCCTTTCGCCCAATAAGTAGTATCTCCAAATCTTCAAAGCAAAAATCACAGCTGCTAGCTCCAAATCATGAGTTGGGTAATTCTTCTCATGGGTCTTCAACTGTCGTGATGCATAAGCTATAACTTTCCCATGCTGCATCAAAACACATCCCAAACCTTTCCCAGATGCGTCGCTGTGAATCACCAATCCTCCGGAACTGTCTGGTACGGTCAAAATAGGAGCGATTATCAACCTTTGCTTCAACGCCTCGAAAGCTGACGCACATCTATCCGTCCATACGAACGGTACTTCCTTACGTGTAAGCTTGGTCAAAGGCTTATCTAAGCGGGCAAAATTCTCCACGAACCTTCTGTAATATCCAGCAAGTCCAAGAAAACTTATGATCTCTGCTACGTTCTTCGAAATCGGCCAATCTTGAACTACTGCAATCTTTTCGGGATCAACGGCGATTCCATCTCAGGATATGACATGCCCCAAAAACTTCACTTCTTCAAGCCAAAACTCGCACTTGCTCATCTTTGCATATAATCTTTCTTGCCTCAATGTCTGCAGTGCGATCTTCAAGTGTTCCGCATGCTCTTCAATGCTCCTCGAGTAGACCAGAATATCATCGATGAACACCACTATAAACTGGTCCAAGAATGGTGAAAAGATTCGGTTCATCAAGTCCATAAATATCGCCGGTGCATTCGTGACTCCGAATGGCATCACTAAATACTCGTAATGTCCATACCGAGTTCGGAACGCAGTCTTGCAAATATCCTCTGGTTTAACTCGGACTTGATGATATCCGGATCACAGATCCAGCTTCGAGAATACCCTCGCGCTATTAAGTTGCTCGAATATTTCACCAATGCGAGGGATCGGGTACTTGTTCTTAATAGTCACCCGATTTAATTCTCGATAATCGATGCACATTCTCCTTGTGCCATCTTTCTTCTTTACAAGAAGAACTGGAGCTTCCCAAAGTGAATTGCTGCTGCGAATCCAATCCTTCTCAAGCAATTCGATAACCTGCTTCTTGACTTCTTCCTACTCCACTGGTGCCATTGGATAGTACGCCTTTGAGATTGGCGCTGCACTAGGAACAAGATCGATTGTGAACTCCACATCTCGTTTTGGTGGTAAACCCGAGATGTCCTCGAACACGTCCATAAATTCTCGAACTACAGCTGGCGCTTCCTCCTTATCAACTTCCATTGACGAAAGAACATTGCTTGTCGGCCTAGCCCTAAACTTGACTGGCCCGACAGAACTGCTTCTTCCAGCAAAACAAACTCCGGATGTCCTGAAATCTGGAAAATCACTTTCTTTGCCCTACAATCAATATGAGCGTGGAAAGTGCAGAGAAAGTCCATTCCCAAGACAACGTCATAACTGCCGGTATCGATCACCAAGAGATCTGCAAAACATGAACTGGTAAGCAATGAAACTAAGAGAACCAAGGTAATAAAACGACCATGGAACAAGGAAATGAATCAAGACCAGGACTCCAAGTTACTTAAATAGAGTACCGCATTGTAACCATGCTGCAGTTCATAGTTACAATCATATAACTCCGTTCAAGTCGCCTAAATCCTAGTATCAGAATCAAAGAAACAGGGAGCAACAATAGGGAACCAAAGTTTCCAAGCCGAGATGCAAAGTTGTTTGCATATCGTCAAGACAAGGGTTAAGAGAAAGATATGATTCAAGAATCACGATAACAATATGGCAGGACATGTTCCTAATTACGAGTTTTCCGATTCGTGTATTGGGTCCAATACCAAACTACAAAAAGAATCAAACCCGATTAATCTAAATCCTATGTCTCTGATACCAAACAAACTCTGTCACGTCCCGCTTCCCAGAGAGCGCTAAGATCGGCACGTGACAGAGCCAACCATGCTACTTGTGGCTAGGAAACATCCCTCCACAGTCACATTACGGCTGTCTATAAGATATCAAGAACAGTAGAAATAAAATAAACTATCTAGTACATGTCCATGAGCCAGAATAAACGAGTCAAGAAATAATATGTGGAAGCGATAAATCCAATGAGTAATAACATCTTGAAAGTAAACATAACTAAACTGGATACTAACAGGATCCTCACTGCTCGGCCTGACGGCGGAAATACTCCTGATCAGCCTGCGACAAGGGTAGAGGATCTGGGCCACGCAAAATCCAGACGTCAGTGCGTCATAATATCAACAATAATATAATCAAGGGGTAGCAGGACATCCAGGCACGAGTAAGAACACTAACAAGTCAACAGGAATATATAACAGTGAAGTATATCAGTATAAGTGACGTGCAGTGATCTATCAAAACTGTGCTACTGGGTTATCTATTCTAAGTCTTCGAAATCAATTAATGTAATCCTCATCGTAACCCATTGGTGATTATTCCGTAACGCCCGGAAAAACGGCAAACAATAGGTATTCCGTAACTCCCGGAAAACGGCAAACAATAGGAATTCCGTAACGCCCGGAAAAACGGCAAACAATAGGTATTCCGTAACGCCCGGAAAAACGGAAAACAATATAATAGCCCTTTGAGTTACGTTCGGTTACATTCTTGATTTCCCCATACGGCAAACAATAGGTATTCCGTAACGCCCGGAAAAATGGAAAACAATATGATAGCCCTTTGAGTTACGTTCGGTTACATCTTGATTTCCCCATACCTCCAAGTTATGTGTTCAAGTCAGGTATTGATAAATCTGAAGCTAATGCCAACACAGGATCAAGCAGGAACAGGTTTGTCTATACAGACAACAGGATATGTCCATCGGGACAACATGTCAGGATTGTCGGCATTAGAAACAGGATCAGATAACATGTCAAGTAGTGATATATCAGATCATGTCAGGTTGTGTACATGTATCAAGTCATGTCAAGTAGTGGTGTATCAGGTCACGTCAAGTAGTGTACACGTATCAAACGGATGCTCATAATAAAACTGTAACAGGTACGGGTGCACAAATAAAGCATAGATGCACAAATATTTATCAGGGATTACATCATGACTATGTAGGATGCACAAGATCAAGTATGGGATACTAATGTAACAGTAAAATGAAATAATATGGTCTCGGCGTGCAACTAGATATGTAATAAACCGTACGGATACAGACGGATACTTTAAAACTGTAAATCGGTAAAATTTGCTGAATATTAAAACACAAGCACTATTATTTATTAAATAGATAGTGATATAATATTATTCAAACCGATTAATAACTATAAAAGTGGTATTGATTAACCATGCACAAGAAAGTTCCGTTCAGAAATTCAGCGTCACCCTGATTTATAAAATAGCTTAAAAATAACAAACGTTCTCCAAAAGGGACGTGTCTTATACCAAAACAAAGATAATTCAATAAGGTTTTTATTTTTATAAGTTGAGGTATCTCAGGTTGTTCCTACAAAAAGCTATGAACATTCGAAATTTTGCCGCTGGAATTTTCCTGGACAGCAGTTTAGAGATATTTTCATTTGCATTTTACGTTATTTAAACAATTTATTTTGCAAGTAAATATTTCATAGAGTTATATTATTCTTAGTTATCTTCGTAATGAACTAAAGAACGTATACTAATGATTTTTCTATGATTTATAATGAATTTTATAAGATAAGGTGTACAGTAAATTTCAGATTTGTCGTATCCGCTTTGCAACGACATTTTATGTGTAAACTATAATATTTTCAAACTATATTTTGTATAATATTATAAAATGCAGATTATAAACTAATTAAAGATAATAATAAGAAATATTACGACGATATAAATTTTATAGATATAATTATAACATATCGCAAGTTGTAAACTTTCATACATTTTATATTATAAAACCGATTAACATTAAATAACTACGGCGTATAAATTATATAGACATAGTTGTATGATGATGATGATGATGATGATACGGAAACATATAAATAAATTACATAAAGCATAGCATGTAGTAAGTTGTAAACTTTCCTCGATCGAATCACGCGACGGATACGCACGGCACGTCCGACGTCGGTAAATCATCGCAACGCACACGCGGCAATCGGGACGGGTCCAGGCAAAGCAAGAGGGTGATCACACAGGCAAGGTACGTTTACTGGATCACTCGGATCGTCAATGACGAGCACGGCTCCGGCGGTGATCACCGGAATCAAGAAACAAGATCAAGAAAAGAAAGAAGAAGAAGAGGCTGTGTATTAAATAAGGAAAGAAAAAAGTAAATAAATAAAATATATATAAATATATATATGCAGAGGAGAGAGAGTGGTTGTTATTAAGGTTTAGATTTTAATTTAAAAAGATTTTGTAAGTTATAAATATTTTAAACTGTTAAATTTTAATAAAGATATTAGATGAAATAAAATTGGATTTTCTGGCAAATACAAATTTAGTCCAAAATACGCCCGGGTCGGATCTAAAATTCAGTTTCAAAAATATAAAAATATACATGTCGACCAAAACTCAAGTTGGATGTCCGGGTAACGAAAATGCATACCCCCAAGAACGGATGCACGTACGTGCGCGTAGCCATCTAAACAAGTCCGTTTCACTGAACGGGACGAGAACAAGATGCATGGATGCTACGACAGGGTCAAGGGTATCATGCAGGCTATGCTAGATATTTTTAAAATATTTTACTTGATTTTAAATGTTATATTAAAAAAATGCAGATGTCAGATAAAATGCCGGTATGCAGTAAAAAAAATGAAAATGCACGAATCCATATAACAGGTCAGGATAAATCATAAATATGAATCAAGATAGGTTTCAAGCAAGCGGGTTGGGTAAAATGCAAATACAAATGTCAAAATACTATTCGCACCCAAAACACAGTAAACCAAGAAACTACCATAAATAAGTAAATACTTGAACTGGAATTGGTATAAATGAACTAGAGTGTTACACCGTCCCTTTATATACGTGAAATTTAGGAATCGTATATCCCGGCGGGTACCTTATTTGGGCATACCAGCCTGGATATGGTCTCCCAGTTTTAACAATTTGGCCGACCGCTTCATTCGCCTAGTGAGCTCGTATTTGCTGAGCGATGTAATCATCCAGGACAGCTTTGGAGATGGTCTCCTCTTTGGCCGCTGAAAGAGCCGGAAGAGGGTTCGATGTCTCCCCTCTGTCGTCTTCAATGATAATCGGGGGGTCTTCAGCTGGTAGTTCCGGCTGTAACATCATCTCAGCCATGTCTTGAAACAAAAGAGCCATTCGTTTTATAATGGTCGCCTGCTCCGCAGCCTCTTTTTCTTTCCTTTCGAGCATTCTTCGGAGGAACTCGATATTAGTTTCTTGTTCCCGACACTGCTCCGAGGTCTCTGGATTTTCTTTTGGCCCAGTAAGTGCGGCCATTGCAGTCAGCATCTCCTGAAGTTTCTGCTGATGTTGCTCCTGGGCCTTCGTTATCGATCAGGTAAGCGGTCGATGACCCGTAGAAGCACGGCTTTCTTCTTTTCCGGAAGCCATATAAATGGTATGTATCGCCATGCCCCCAGACTTGGAGCGTTTAGATCCGACGTCCTTGCGATTCGCCGCGGTCACAGGGGCTTTTTCTGGCCTCCTTCTCTTGTGAGCAGTTGAAGTCGAGGGAGCCGTTGCAGCGGGAACCCAGACGGATGACGTCTTCTGTGGTACCACGAGATGGCTCTTTTCTTGCTGAGCTTTAAGCTTCTTTGGCCGGCGAGAGTAGTCCTGGTTAATCACCGATTCCTGAACCTGTCGCCAGACTTTATAAATTTTGGAGGATAGCCGCTGAGGGGGCGGCTCCGGCTTCTTTTCTATAATAATCTCCATAGGTGGAGGAGATCTCTTCAGCACGGCAGTCGGAAGGTTCTTGCGAACCCTCCTAAGCGGTTCAAAGCTGTTCCCAGTTGGAACAGCAGCATTGATTTCCACCATGGGAGCTGACGGATTTAGCCTGAGGGGGAGTTGCCCCCGGCCTTCCTTACTCGGCGCCAGTAGCGACGGCGAGCATGTCGCACAGATGGTGTTGGTTCAGCTATGGGGATGGCTTTGTCATGCCCCCTGTTCTGGCGAAGAGTCGTCGCCGGCGTCAGCCTCTTGAAGACCGATGCCCGTTGAGAAGCGATGTCCAATCTGTCAACCTCTGGGCGGAGGAAGCAGCTTTGATGACTTTGCCTGGAGCGGGAGCCGGAACGGCCAGCCTTGTAAAGACTGACTTCTTGGCAGAAGAAGCTTCTCTAATAATTTTGTCTGCTTGAGCCGGGATAGCTATCCGCTTTGGGATGGTTGCTTCAGGTATCGCGGGCTTTTTGGCATTCTGGCCCAGTCTGTTGAAGACTGAGGCAGTGGAGTTGGACGACCCGTTGAGAGGGGCCGCAGCAGCGGTAAGTCGATCAAAGACCTACTTCTTTGGGGCTTCTTGTGGCAGCATCAGGGCATTGAAGCTCGTGGGTGGGATCATAGTCCCAAAGAACAGCCCAGTGGTGGCCTGAGTTACTTGGTCCACCGACATTGTGAACAGGGAGGCCGCCTGGGGCCCGTAAGTTACACCTCCAGATGAGGCGGAACGGGAGTTGCAGTTGCAGCTGGAACATTTTGTGCAGGTAGACGCCATTGATCTTTCGTTTTCTACACCGAGCAAGACACCAAATCTTAGTACCTCGAACCCAAGGGCAACCATAGCAAACCACGATTCGTTCGCGACCACGACACACGAAGTGTGGAGTGGAAATAGGTTTAGGTCCCACCGGGCGTGCCAGAATCTGTTCCCACCGAAAGACGCGGAGACACGACCGCGCAGGTCCGTCTAGCCTGAATTTCAGGGCGGATTCTAATTGGTGCTATCCATCCACCTCTCCAAAGATGCCAAGTTGATTTATGACACCACGTATCGAAGGTTTAAATGGATGCGGCCGATGTAGCATACTTCGTCAAATTCCCCCTCATTTGAGGGCTTTTTTATTATGGGGACGCTCTTCCCTGCAGGCGCAAGCCCCTGCAGTTAATTACGCTACCGCATCGCAGTAACCACTTTCTCCTTCTCCAATTGGTCACTTCGTGTCGTGGGTGTTTGTTTTGTTTTTGGTTGCCCATGGATTGTACACGGAGACTAATTTATGCTATTGCCCGTAGGGCGTGGATTAGTTCAAATCCGTATTTTCTTAGATTTGGGTTTGGGGGTTGGGTTTAAGGATACGTTAGTCTCATTTGAGACTAAGATCAACTTAAACGTTAGTTAAGGATACGTTAGTCTAATTTTAGACTAAGATCAACTTAACAGGATCATTTAGATCTAACAAAAGAGCATTTGGGCTCTATTGTTTAGTTTAGGAACATTGC
Organism: Agapanthus africanus; assembly: GCA_030015575.1. NCBI lineage: Eukaryota > Viridiplantae > Streptophyta > Magnoliopsida > Asparagales > Amaryllidaceae > Agapanthus > Agapanthus africanus. The sequence continues at coordinate 757,873,717 of CM057337.1, read as the reverse complement.
GGTCGATGAGTTTCAGGGCATTACGGTCCATTGTTAGTTTAAGGAAATCTCGGTCCAAGATTAAGGACATCATAGTCCATGGTTTTAAAGGACCTCACAGTCCGAGGTTAAGGACATCATAGTCCGTGAGTTTAAAGACCTCACAGTCAAGATTAAGGACATCATAGTCCGTGAGTTTAAAGACCTCACAGTCAAGGTTAAGGACATCATAGTCCATGGGTTTTAAAGGACCCCACAGTCCGTGGAATGTTTGGTTGTCGGGACACATCACCTCTCTGAAGACGTTGAAAGATTACAACGATAAATATCAGAGGAGTAAAGAGATGTACCATCGAACCGATGTGAGTTGGTTGAAAGATCTATAGTCCAATTTGGACTAAGATCTGTGATTTATGAGCATATGGGCTCAATTAATATGAGTTGAGGACTTATGGCCAATCTTGGGCTAAGTCCAATCAGGTTAAAATGTTTAACATTTTTATCTAGGGCTGTTGAGCCTTTATTTGGGCTCGGCCCTTTTAACAATGCTGAGCATTGATTTATATCTTTGACAATGTTTTTGTCTTTTATTGAATGCCTAGCATTCATCAGAGCTCTGGGCTTATTAAAGAACAATTTATGTTCTGTCAGCGCAGCACGTGGCGCGCTAGGCACTTTGCGCCAGTCAAAAAGCTTAGTGCGCTTCTACCACATAGCGCACATGGAAGGGACACGTGCTAAGCGCATGATACCAGTTTATAAGCGCTGAGCGCTAATCCATGAGCGCATTGTGCTTTCAGTTTAGTGGGGCACACATGAGTGACACGTGGTGCACTTGGCGCTGAGCGCCAGCTCATGAGCGCAGTGCACTATTTCAAGAGCGCAAAGCGCTAGTGGTTAATTGGCGCATACGTGATTGACACGTGGCGCATTTGGCACTGAGCGCCAGCCCAAGAGCGCAGAAACGTAGTTCAAGAGCGCAAGGCGCATCTGATCAATTTTATGATCTGAGCTTTTAAAAAGAGACTTTGTCTCAAGATCTGAGAACAATCGTTCTTATTTTGTTTCAATCTCTCATATTGATGAAAGGCTTGCCTTTATGGATCTATGATCCTTAAGAGAATTGAATTATTCTACTTTCTATAACGAGATGTTCATGATCTCTTTGAGAAAGACTTTAGTCTTATAGATCTATGATCTGTGAGAAGTAAGTTCTTCTTTTATTTTATGATGAGATCTTTTGATCTCTTTGTGAAAGACTTTTTTTCTTTGTAAATCTATGATCTTTTAAAGAAATAATTTCTTCTTTCTTAATCATGAAATGATTTCATCTCTGTGTTCATCATTCATTCTTTTTACCTTGAAGAAAAAGAATCTTCTTCTGAGAGCTTGCTCTTTATCTTTGAGTTTCTCAAAGTTTTTGGGGGGGTTCTCTGTTTAAGACTTGAAGTCTTGGGGCCTTTATATAGGGCAAGCTGATATGTTGAATCAGTTAAAGAGATCTTTCTCTGATTGATTTGGGGATGTTTCCCCACCATTGGATCTTTGATCCTAGGGCTTCTGCTTTACAGAAGGCCATCTTTTTGTTTTTAACGAGATTGATAAATCTTTTCATACAAAATTTATTCTGTCTTTTGGTAATTTTTATTTACCATTGGATCATTGATCCAACGGTGCTTTGATTTATAGAGCACAATCTTTTTATTTGGAAAGATTTTGAGGAATCTTTTCTTAACAGAATTTAATTCTGATTAATTAATGATTTATCATTATTATTAGATCTTTGATCTAACAGCGGGGAGCTTTTAGTTCCAGCGCTAGTGCATCCGTGCTTTGCACGTGGTGCGCTACTTAAAGGGCAGCACACATTGCGCTAGCGCACCCGTGTTTGACACGCGGTGCGCCGCTCAGAGCGCAGCGCACCCAGCGCTAGCGCATCCGTACTTTGCACGTAGTGCGCTGCTTAGGACGCAGCGCACCCAGCGCTAGCGCACACGTGCTTTGCACGTGGTGCGTGTTCCCCTCCGAATGGCGGCCTAGACTTCGCGTCTCGCCTGAGATTCGGGGCAGATGCTATATGATTTTATCCGTCTACCTCTCCGAAGATGCCAAGTTGATTTATGGCGCCGTATATCGGAGGTTTAGATGAATGCGGCCGATGTAGCAGACTTCGTCAGATTCCCCCTCAGGGTGAGGGGTTTTTGATTGTGGGGACGCTCTTCCCTGCAGGCGCAAGCCCCTGCAGTTAATTACGCTACCGCATCGCGATAACAACTTTCTCCTTCTCCAGAATTTCACTTCGTGTCGTGTGTGTTTGTTTTGTTTGTGGTTGCCCGTGGATTGTATACGGAGACTGAGTAATGCCGTCGCCCGTAGGACGTGGATTAGTCCAAATCTGTATTTGCTTAGATTTGGGTTTGGTGTTTTTAGTTTAAGGGTGCATTAGTCGCATTGCGGCTAAGATCGACTTAAACGTTCGTTAAGGATACGTTAGTCCTGTTTTGGACTAAGATCAACTTGACGCGGTGATTCATTTAATATATGGCCGTCGGGACTCATCACCTCTCTAACGTCATTGAAGGATTACAACGACAGGTGTCAGAGGAGTTCAGAGATGTACCCTTGAACCAAAGTCAATTTGGGGTTTTATAGTCCATTTAAATGTTTAAGGATACGTTAGCCGTGTTTGGGGCTGAGATCAACTTAAACGGGATCGTTTAGATCCGACAAAAGAGCATTTGGAGGCTCTATTGTTCCAGTATAGTGGTCCATGTTCCAGTTTAGGGACGTGGTGGTCTGAGTTCCAGTTTAGGGACATGGTGGTCTATCGCCAGTTTAGGGACGTGGTAGTCCATATTCCAGTTTAGGGACGTGGTGGTCCGATATTAGTTTAAGAACGTTTCGGTCCAATATTAGTTTAAGGACGTCTCGGTCCGATATTAGTTTAAGAACGTCTCGGTCCGATATTAGTTTAAGGACGTCTCGGTCCGATATTAGTTTAAGGACATCTCGGTCTGATATTAGTTTAGGGACGTTTCGGTCCAACATTAGTTTAGGGACGTTTCGGTCCAGCATTAGTTTAGGGACGTTTCGGTCCAGCATTAGTTTAGGGACGTTTCGGTCCAGCATTAGTTTAGGGACGTTTCGGTCCAGCATTAGTTTATGGTCGTCGGGACCCGTCACTTCTCTGGCGTCGTTGAAGGATTACAACGACAGGTGTCAGAGGAGTTCGGAGATGTACCCTCGAACCAAAGTAAATTGATTTAAGAGAGTAATCTTGCTCAGTCAACTTAATTTAAGGACTTATGGCCAAAATTGGGCTAAGTCCAGTTTCAACATTTTTTGTCTTTGGCCTGTGCTAGGGCTTTACCCCTTTTTAGTAATGCACTGCATTATTCTTGTTTTGATTAGGCTTTGCCATTTTATAAATGATGCAGAGCATCTATTTTTTTTTGTTTGGGCTTTGCCCTTCCCTCCCCTTCTTAAAATGCATAGCATTTTTTATTAGGCCTGTTAGGCCTTTTAATTGGGCTCTGTCCCTTTTCTTTAATAATGCAGAGCATTAAATACTCTGACAGTGCCCCACGTGGCTTGTCAGGCGCTTTGCGCTAAGTAATGAGCGCAAACGCATATGGTGGTGACACGTGTCACGCTCTGGTGAGCGCAAGCGCAATAGCGCAGATGCGCTAGCGCTAGTGCGCTGCGCTATTGCACTGCTGACACGTGGCGCGCTCTGGTGAGTTGCGCCAATTCCAGAGAGCAAAGCTCTATTTCAAGAGCGCGTAGCGCAAGTAGCTGACACATGGCGCTCTCTCAAGAGCGCAACAGCGCAGTTTAGAAGTGCAAAGCACTAAGAATCTTTTAGATTCAAGAACAGGAGTGCAGAGCACTATTTGATTTCTTGATCTAATTTAGATCAAAGAAAATAAATTTTTCTTTTTTGTTTCAAGAACCAGAGGTTCATAAAAAGTGCAAAGCACTATTATTACTTATTTATATATATATATTTTTTATTTAAAATTATTGATCTTGTTCTTAGATCAATAATCTGTCCATAAGAGAATTTTCTCTTTTTCCTAAAGGTTTTTACCTTCTGTTGTTCTTGAGGAATTCTCAAGAGTTCTCTTCTCTCTCTTTTTTTTTAGAAGGATGCTGATGCCTTTGAATTGAGGCCTAGGGTCCTTTTTATAGTGTCCATAAATTAGTTAAATTTGTTAAAGAGATCTTTCTCTGAGTGATTTGGGGAATTTTTCCCACCGTTGGATCTTTGATCCAAGGGCTTCTGTTTTACAGAAGAAAATCTTCTTGTTTTAACAAGAACAGAAAGATTTCTTCAAAATCTTAATTCAGTTTGGCGCAAATGCCCCAACGCGTGACACGTGTCGCGCAGCGCACAGCACAGCGCAACGGCGCTAGCGTATCTGCGCTGACACGTGTCGCGCAGCGCAACTGCGCTAGCGCAACTGCGCTGACACGTGTCGCGCAGCACTGTGCTTGCGCAACTGAAGCGTTGCTTCAGTAAAATAGAGCTTTGCTCTGATTGGGCGCGCCTTCTTGGGCGCTGCGTTGGCGTATCAGCGCCGGACACGTGGCGCATTGCGCCCGGGCTTTGAAGCGTTGCTTCAAAATTTGAATTTTGAATTTCCAGCAGAGCTTTGTTCTGATTGGGGGAAACAAATGCCCCCCCACCGTTGCGCTCACGTGGCGCGCACGTGAGTGCAGCGGTGGCAAGCCCCTGACCGTTGGATCAAAGGGTGAGCTGAAGGGGCGCAAGCGCCTTATAAATAGGACCTATAGCCCTTTAGAAAACTTCACCATTTTCTAAATTTTGATTCCAGAGGTTTGCTCTTGCTTAGAACTTAAGAGCTTTGCTCGTTTCCACAGTTAAAACTTTAGGTAAAACTTAATTTAAATCAAATTAATCTAAATTGATCTTAACCAAAGAGCTTTGCTCTCACAGATCCTTTGATCTAAAGAGATCCCCATTGGGGTTTTCTCAATAGAGCTTTGCTCTCATAAATCCATGGATCTGAAAAGATCTTGCTCATGGGTTCTAACCCATGAGCAGAGAGCTTTGCTCATGGATCCAAGAATAGATCTTTTAGGTCCAAAAATGAAGAACTTCTAAGGGTCTTCAAAAATGTTTTAATCTTCTTTAGGAGTTTTAAATAAGTTTTCTCATTATCACCACAGAGCTAAGCTCTTTTTTAAAGAATCTTATTCCTCTAAGACCAGAGTTTGACAAATGTCACTCTGTGACAGAGCTTTGCTCTGAAAGAGGAGATTTCCTCCTTGTCTTTAGAGATTATTTATTAATAGGAATGTTTTCCTGGGGACCAACTGATGATCTCATCCAATGATGAGTTTGTCTTATTAACCGACGTATTGTCATCCAGATTTTGTGGGTCCCTCCTTGGTCTCCTACTCACTGCACTGTTGTGTGGTGTAATTAATTAATTTTAATTTAATTTAATAAATGCATTTTCCTCTTTTTAACGCCAAACGTTGGAATTACAACACTAACGGCTAAATTGTTCTTTTTGCAGCGACCATGTCTCTAGACACTTCATTCCCGTTCGTCCGCGCGGAGGAGGGATTTCCCGAGGTGCCCCTGGACCGTGAAGTCCTGGCTATGATCAAGGAGTACGACCCTGAATACAAGAGTCTCCATCTTTGGGGGTCGTGGTACAATCAGATCATCATGGGCCGACGGAGCTTCACCTGCGCAGTGCCGTCAGAACCCATCACGGCAATTCACTACGCTACCCCACCTTCAGTGCAGTATGCCGTGGAGATGATAGACTGGACCGCGAACAGCTTTCTTCATCCCGCTATGGATGCGGTTCCAGTTCAGCGTCCCATGGTCTTGGATATCCTAGGACGCCGTATTTGTCAGGGAGAAGCACGGCCTTGGGGGCAATCATATAACCTTGGTTTGATTCCCCGTCACCCGATTAGCTATCTGCCGTGGGCCCGATACATCATGTCGACGAAGAAGTCGCAGTTGATAAGACTCGGACTGTACACCGCGATCTACGTCTCTCTTTTCCAGTATCCCTCGCTCCCCACCTGGTGGTTCAAGGCTTTCTTGGAGCAATGGAACATTCCCACCCACACTTTCCTTGCCATGGATCGGGAAGTGTCCATTTCTTTGGAAGAATTCGCGGAGGTATCCGGCCTACCGGTCATGGGGGAACACTATGAAGAGCTGCTCCCGACAGATGAGTACGTCTTCGGTGCTAAGCCGATGGTAAGGGGGATTACGCCGGAAAATGCCGTTCAACACCAATTTCCGAGCCTGATCAAGGTGTTGAACATCTACGAGTCCCTCTTCATCGAACACGGGAGTCGAGGAGTTAATTTTGAGGACTTCATTGCTCGCTTCCTCCGTCCGAGCGTCATTTCGCCAGGAGCCGCCAAATCTGCTATCCTGGATGATCCTTTTGGTCTAGGTTTGGATAACCTGCCGACGAAGGAGATAGACCAAAAGGCTTTCTTCCTCCCAGACTTCTCTACCATATCTTTCGCGGAAATTGCAGCCCCTGGGATGGACGAGGAGGCCTTTTTCTTAGGATTTCTCGGGCTGTGGCTGAGTTGGTTCGCGATCCCAATGCACTCTCATCGCATGCGGCCCTCTGTCTTTTATCCATCCCACCGCATGGTCATCGGGGTAAAGGTGGCCGTGAGGATTGCCGGCTTAGCGCACTTGTATCATGGTCTCAGCCGAGCCGCGGATGCCAACGAGCCTGGGGCATTGCACGTGGTCTTCCCGATGCACTACTTTATGTCATGGCTCGAGCTACATACAGCGGGTGTATTTGGAATGCATAAAAGGCCTTCGTTCTTTGACAGGTGTGGTTTCCCTCGTATTATTTAATTGATTGGCGCATCAATCGTGACCCCTTCACCACGGAATGCTAGAGGCTTACTGCTCCGCCCTCACACCGTTGGAGTTGGGATGTCCTTCATTGATAAGGTATTAACCATTGGAAAAGCGTCCGCCACTGCGGCGCGACCATTACAGGACTCCTTTAAGGATGGAGCTTCAGTATTGACGGCCCGGGAGACCCTCCACTTGTATTCTATCAGACCGGGCTTCCTAGTCTTTAGGCAGGGCGGTGCAGCAATCTTTATGAGATATAACCCGCATCGTTTTGCACAACAACTGGGTTATGATCAAGGGGTACCCTTGGAAGCTTTCTTACTGGAACCTGCTGCTAATGAAGAAGGGATGGAGAACGCGTTACATCACTTCATGCGCTTGAGCACAGGTTCTCGTTTCTTTATTAGCGTGCCAGCCTGCGCTCCATGACTCCTTAACGTATATAAAGAGTGGTACAGTCATGCGACGGGGGCCGTTATAAAGGAGGAGAGGCGAGTGCTGATCGACCATAAAGAAGCACCTCCCGGCACCAATCGTAACGCTCCTTTAGTGCCGAGGACCCCGGTGGTTCCTCCTTTCAAAGATGCCGGGGGCAGACCATCACGTGCGCAAAGTCCTCCACGTGAGCTGCTGCTCCCTGATATCGCAGATGCACCTCCCTCACCCTGTGCTCCAGTGGAGACAGTGGTTGTACCCTCGCCGGAGTCTGGCGTGGGTGCGGACATCGGGACCCGTCGTCCCAAAGTGGCTGCCAAGCGGAAGTCGATCCCCCGTGAGCCTAGGGTCGGAGGTGGCGAAAGAAAAAGAAGTCGCTCTTCGCTGTGGATGTCGTGTTCGTCCAGGAACCCCACGCTCCCTATGCTGAAGGTCTGCTCGAATATGGGACTAACGCAGGGTTAGTGATGCCGCCGCCGGACGATACAAACTTGGAGGCTGCTCTCAAAGCTTCAGCATGGTTGGCGAGGCGTGATGCATGGCTAGCTAAGCTTGCGCAATCAGGTAGTTACTAGTCACATTTTCCTTACTACAACAACATATCTTCCTTATCGCTCTTGATTAACGCTTTTCTTTCCTTTCTTTCAACAGGCATCACTGATGAAGAAGCCATCGCTGCGTCTTTAAAGACTTTCCAAGAGGAGGAACGTCTTAGAGCATCTATGGGCCTTAGTAAGTTTTAATTCATCAAGTCTTCATCTCCCTCGTGTTATGGTCGATCTAACCTCTCCCTTTTTATTGCAGAAACTTCAATGCCGTTCCCACCAAGCGACACAAATGTTCCGCCAGCCGCCGATGTTCCTGCTTCTTCTGAGCCGCCGCAGGAGGTTCGTCTTGAAGAGCCGATGAGAGATGCCTTAAAAGCTCTGGAGGCATCCCTGAACGAGGATGACGATGCCTTGAAGGAGGCGTCACAGAGGTCCCTTATGACCGCTCGGGAGGAGAGGAAGCGGCTAAGGCGTGAGGCGAAGGCGCGCAGGGCTGCCTTGGCTGTGGGAGCGGGCCCTAGCACCGTCCCCTGCGTCGATGCTCCATCCGAAGAGGCCCCTGTCGCCTTATCTACTGCCCGTATAGAGGTGACATGTGCAGTTCGGAGCGCGAACGTAAATCTGCCTCAGGTAATGTTTCTCTCAGAGTTTGTGTTACAAGGATTTTAATGTCATTGGTCCTTATGTCTCTTATCTTGCAGGGCCAAGTCCGATCGAGGGGGAGGCGGAAACCGTCAATCCCAAAGGGACAGAGGAGGCGGTACCTGCCGAACTCGAGCCGACGGTGGGCAACGTCATTGTGGCTTTGGAGCTTGAGGTGGAGGTCGAGGGGCCTGCAGCCGAGAAGGTCATTGATGCCGAACCTGAAGTGGTGGCAGGTGATATGATCATTATAACTGAGCCCAGGGTGGTGGCGGATGAAGCGCTCGAGGCCGGCGATCTCGTGGTGATGGTGGACGATACAACCGCGACTACTGAACCTGAAAGAGTAGTGGGTGAGGTGGCCATGATTCCCGAGGACGAGCCAACCGCTCCTTCTCTGGAATCTGGCAATACTCCAGTCATAGCCCTCCCCGTCTATAGTCCTCCGCCGTCTCCAGGCCTTGTGAGCACGACAACGGTCCACATCGAGTCGGGTGATGAAGCCACGGGCGGTGGTCTCATGTCGATAGAGGAGGGAGTCGCCTCCGTTTCAGCCGGGAGCTCCTCAGGTAAACCCTAAGTTGCTGTTTTTCTTTGCTTTACAATCTTTTCTGACAAGTTCACTTTGTCGTAATGCAGGTGCAGCCAGTGCCGATGCCCCACTATTTGAGGGAGCTCCTTCCACAACTGCCTTGGCGATGGTCACCCCTCAGCCCTCTTTCACACCGTCAAAGATGTTGGAAGGTATGAGTTTGCAACTTACTAAACTCATTTTTCAAATGTGTAATCCATATACTAAATTCACATCGTCGTGTCTTTCAGGAGTTCTCTTTGACTATTTATATCAAGTGTTGCTCCCACACTTCTCCTTCCCATCTGAACTCGCCGCTCCCTCTAGTAGTGCTGGTGAGTATAGTTTCCGACTGATGCCTTTTCTTTCGATGACAATTATTTCTAACTTTTTCTCGTCTTTACTGCAGTGCTGCAAATCGAAGGGGGAGCAGAAATCTCGGTCCCGCCACCGGCTCTTCCGGCCTTACCACCTGCTTCAACTGGTATAGTAGATTATCACTGACTTTCCCACATCTATTGGATTTCCATCTGATCGTATCTTTTCTTTTCAGCTGTCGTTCCAGCCTTGGCGCCTTTTGAATCTCGTATCATAATACCGGGTGGCCCTTCCCAACGACGTCCGTCCTCGAAAGGTGCGGCGAATAGTTTACACATGTTGAGCGACTACATCGGGGAGCTCGATATCGAGGCTCCTGTATCTGCTGCGGACTTCACCACGACGGTTAACCCAATGTTAGCGATATTTGCCACCTTCCATGACGAGGGCCTTGTCGCCTCTTGGGTTAACTATTGTCGGGAGATCGAGGCTCGCCTTCATCAGCTAGAGTCGATGCGCCTATCCCCCGAGACTTTGACTTTGAGCACTCAACGGGGAGCATGGCTCGAGCAAAGCACTTCTCATTTCCGTCATTTGGAACAAGAAGCAGCTTTGAGGCTGAAGGAGTGCCAAGAATCTTCACGCAACACTGCTCGTCTGCGTGCTGAAGTTGAGACGAATGCCGCTGAGGTAAATGCCGTCTTCGAGGGTCTTCTGGAGCGCATCTCAAATGGGCTGAGACTGAAGCGGGCACTCGATGTTGCCGAGCGTGACATTCCAAGCCGTGAGGCTGCTCATCAGGCCGTCAGGGATCAGCTTGCATCTGTCGCACAGCAACGGGCCTAAGTGGAGGCGGAGTTGGTAGTGGTGGCCAATCAGGAAAAGGCATGGAAGGAAGTGTGCGAGCAATTGCTAGATCTGTGCAAGACGCTTCCTTCTCAGTAATTTTCCTTGTATCGTTGAGACTTGTAACATATATGTATATTTTGTATTCTTTAGTACGATGTATCCTGTACTCAATCGATATTTATGAATAAAAGATGCACATTTTTGTAATGTCTTGTGCTATTTCCCCGGCTTTTCTTTCTTTTCAGCATGATATCTTTGATGAACTTAATTGGCAGATAACTTAACTTCTCCGAGAGATAGTGATGACTTAGGCCGTAGGTTCAAGTCTCTACCGCCTAAGACTTTTCAACTCTATGAGCCGTGAGGGTCTCATAGAGACTTTTCTCCCTACGGGTCGAGAGGATCTCGTAGGTGATTTTGTTTTTTTTTCCTCCTTAGGAGTCGTGAGGATTCCTAAGTGTGGTTTTCTCTTATAAGTCGTAAGGATCCTATAAGAGAATTTTCCCTCTTACGAGTCGAGAGGATTCGTAAGTGATTGTTTCCCACCTCGTCGAAATTCGACTTTGGAGAGTGAGACCCGTGAATAGTATGCAAGAGACCATTTCGGATTGACTTGCAGGGCCCCATTGTTCAGGAAGCAAGTTTTTTAATCCTTGCTGCCCGAGACTTCATCTTGCAAATTGATAAGCAAATTCAATTTGTTGAAGAAATCTCTTTTCTGAATGATTTGGCGGAACTTCCCCAACCGTCGGATCTTTGATCCAAGGGCTTCTGTTTTACAGAAGAAAATCTTCTTGTTTTAACAAGAACGGAAAAGATTTCTTCAGAACTTTAATTTTGTTTGGCGCAAATGCTCCATAGTATGATACATGTCGCGCGGCGCAGCGCAATTGTGTTAGCGCATCTGCGCCGACGCATGTCGCGTAGCGCACGACGCAGCGCAACTATGCTACCGCATCTGCGCTGACACGTGTCGTGTAGCGCACGGCGCAGCGCAGTTGAAGCGTTGCTTCTTTTAATTTTGCTTGAAATAGAGCTTTGCTCTGATTGGGTGCGCTGCTTTAAGCGCTGCGCTGATGCGTCTGCGTCAGACACGTGGCACGTTGCGTAGCACAAATAATCTGAAGCGTCGCTTCATTAAATTAATTTTCAAGACAGAGCTTTGCTCTGATTGGGGGAAGACGAAGCGTTGCTTCATCTCCCGCCTCGGAATTTGAACAGAGCTTCGCTCTGATTAGGGTAAACCGTCGTGACAACTTTTGGAAGTCGAAGAGGCACTTGATGCCTATAAATAGGACCTTTGGTCCCCCACAGATACTTATCATCTTTCAGATTTTTATTTTCAAAAACTTCAGAGCTTTGTTCTCGCCTTCAAGAACTCCGGTGTCTTGCTCCTTTTTTAAAAGTTTTTTAGAAAAACTTTAGGTAAAATCGATTCTTAAATTAATCTTAACCAGCAGATCTTTTGTCCAGGGGATTTTATCCTTGAACATAGTTTTGCTCTCTAGGAATTTAGTCCTCTATGTATATTGTCGCTTTTCTATTGCTGATTTTCCTGTAATATTTCTTCCAGGCATAATGGAGGCGGTGCATCTATACAGTTTGCACGAGTTCATCACCTACGACGATATCCGAGCTCAGGGTCGTCAACAAAACCAAGAGTTTACAGACGCTGAATGTGCAGAAGTCATGGGTCGTCTGAACGCAAGCGGTGGTTGGCTGTTGCCTCGTCGTTCGGCCCTTTTGAAAGTCGTGTTGGGAGCCATATGGAGAGCACTTCCGGGTCTTCATGAGGCCTTACCGCTCAATGCGCTGGATGATGCCGAAGACAAGGTGCATTCAGTGTACCTGACAGGGCTGATCTCAAAGAAACGGCGGAACAGCCTCATTGACATCCTACACCAAGTCTTCCAGCAGACGACGATAGTTGCTGCTTATCGAAGGCCAGGAGGGCTTGCCGATGATCTTGACACAGAGGAGCGCGAAAGACTGCGCATAAGAATAATTAGAAAGGCCAGAAGAACTCTGGATGGCCTTACTTTCGATTTCCTCAATCCGTGCCCCGGATCTGAGGTTATACCATTGTAATAATTCGAATAATGTTTCTTATTTATTGTTCTTATAATTGTAAAAAAAAGGAATTTTCTAGCGGTATGAATGGAAACCCTCCTCCCTTTTTATTTCAGCTTGTCTTATTTCTCGTCCTGAGTCTTCTGCCTGTACATAAATGAATGCGTCACTAACGCCAGATCAAATGTAGGTCAGATATTCTTTCTGTCATCTTCTTTTTATTGTCACAGGCTGTCTTAATAACCATGATTGATGGATATCTAAAACGAGTATTCTGACTTCCTTAAGAAATAGCGATGGCTTAGGCCGCAGGTTCAGGTCTACTGCCTAAGACTTTTCAACTCTATGAGCCGTGAGGGTCCTATAGAGGCTTTTCTCCCTACGGGTCGAGAGGATCCCATAGGTGGATTTTCTCCTTAGGAATCGTGAGGATTCCTAAGTGTGGTTTTCTCTTATAAGTCGTAAGGATCCTATAAGAGAATTTTCCCCTCTTACGAGTCGAGAGGATTCGTAAGCGGTTGTTTCCCTCCTTGTCGAAACTCGACTTTGGAGAGTGAGACCCGTGAATAGTATGCAAGAGACCATTTTGGATTGACTTGCAGGGCCCCATTGTTCAGGAAGCAAGTTTTTTAATCCTTGCTGCCTGAGACTTCTTCTTACAAATTGAGACAAATCGGGAATTTGCTCGCAGAGAGGGCGGTGGCTCTGCGAGTTGACATGAGTCAAGAGGCTCTCATCATGGAGTGTTTGTATCCGTGAGTCAAGGAGTTCGGTAGGGATTATTTGTTTCCCGAGCGCCAAGGATTATTTGTTTCCTTGGGGTTTGAAACGAGTCGAGGATTTCCACGGAGGCACTGGTGGCACGGCAGGTCGACGCGGATCAGGAGGCTCTCGTCAAGGAGTTTTTGTATCCGTGAGTCGAGGAGTTTGCTAGGGATTATTTGTTTTCCAAGCGCCAGGGATTATTTGTTTTCCAAGCGTCAAGAATTATTTGTTTGAAACGAGTCGAGGATTCCCACGGGGGCACTGGTGGCTCTGCGGGTCGACGCGGATCAGGAGGCTCTCGTCAAGGAGTGTTTATATCCGTGAGTCGAGGAGTTTGCTAGGGATTATTTGTTTCCCAAGCGCCAAGGATTATTTGTTTCCTTGGGGTTTGTGTAAGTGCACGGCGGCACCCCGGCCGTCAATCCGATGCCGGAATGCGGAAACGGTGAAAAACTTTAATTTTGCGGACTTAGCAAACCGGTACCACCGCGCACTAAACATCCGGATCGTAACCATTAACAAGTCTAAGCTACTAACAAGATGGGGAAGAGAAGTATACCGACAGATCCGAGTCCTCCGGTCTTCTCGTCGTCGTCCCGATCTCCTGCGGAATGTCTCGTCTCCTCCTCGTCGCCGGAAGTGCACCACATCGCCTACTTCTTATACGGGCTCCCACCTCAATGCCGAGGCAACTCGGGCACGAAGCCGGCTACTCGACGTGCCCAAGGTTCGTTGTAGAATATGTAGTGAGCAAGTCTCATTTTGGGGTTTGTGGAATTGCCTTTTGTGGAGGGATTGAACTTTGAGCTTTTTGAGAATGATCTTGTGGGTTTTTGCAACATGAAATGAGCTAAAAAACCCACCCAAAAAATTGGGACAGCCTCCACTAAGGGAGTGGCCGGCCAAGACTTCAAGAGAGGGAGGAATGAGAGAGTGGGGTGATAGAATGAGATAGATCACACCATAATGCAAGAGGGAAACAAAAGCCATCATGAAAGAACATGATCACTAACACCAAAACCACACTCAACACACTAATCATCAACAAACATGATGCTAACAAAGTCAAGCCATCATGAAGTATGAAATCAAGCAAGTCAATGGATGGTGCACCATCATGAAGACTATCATGATGCTACAAAAAGCAAAGACCCCCTCCACAAATACAAATTTGCAACAATGCAAATAAACCCTCATCCACCAAACTTCGGCCAATGAACGGAACAATGGAAATCGGCCGAAACGAAAAGCAAACTGGCAACTCCAGAAAACTGGTCCCGTAATAAATTACAGGAAAACCCCAATACTGTGCATACACACCCGCATCTGTATTTCGACCGAAATACAAATGCAAGGAGACAAAATCTACACTGTACTATACTAGGATCCGGCTTATACCAAAGCCGGCTAGTAATATCCGTTCGATCCTGATCCGTGCAATACCGCACGTATCTGATCGAACCCTGCCATATAACCATACGGCCTATAGTACAGACTGTCCGATCCTGATCCGTGCAATACCGCACGTATCTGATCGGACCCTGTCATATCTCCATACGGCCTCTACAACCTTTCGCCCGAAAGCTGAGTAACTGAATGTGGGGGACTCTAAAGACTCGTCAACACCTTGGTTGTGAATTTAACCACCAGCACGTCAGAGGTATAAGCCAATACGTAACGGGCCACCAAGTACTGACTAAAAGGGATGTCTGTGAGCGAACTCAGCCTGACAACCCTACTGAGCCTGTCAGTGACAATATCCGTGCAGTCCGGTCCGTTCGTCTATGAGTATCGCATGGCGGGCCTAGGGGGTTGGTAAAAGTCAGACCCCCAAAAGCGGTACAAGTCGTGTCGGAGTGTAGCCCAGAACACCCTGAGATACTACTAGAATACCTACCAGTAAATCTCCTTGCCTTGGCCAAGGACTTTGTGTAATGGCTCTCCTAGACACAGCACGACCTCACCCCCAATACCGGGAGAGACGAACCCCTGAAGATACGCTCACTGCCTCCATGTGGCTCGGGACTGTACCCAACTAAAACCTGTTTGCACGACTCCTTTGAGCCGTGGTAGGGTAGTAATCAAAGTACAGTGGGAACTCACACGAGACAAATGACGATCCCCAGGTCGATGAACTAACCTGCACACATGTCACTAGGGAACTGCCATCTGACGTCTGGTATATGACCAACTAGCATGTTCCCGGCGAGTCCTGTCCGGTGTACTCATAACCCAATGAGCACCTGTATACATCTTAGGTGATCCAACTGACACCAGTGGCTTGTGAGACCGGCCACCGCCCCTCGTCGGGATCTCGACTGTATACACTAGTCTACTATGGAGAATCGATGCCCTGTCTCGAAACTCTCACGACTAGGGACCTTTTAAGGATAAGCTTATAGACCCCAGCTCCCACTTATATGATCGCCCTCATACTGCTGGTGGTCAAGCAAGAATCCTAGGGGCTCTATCAGCGTGTAATAGCGACGTGTCAGGTCACCTAAAGCAGTACACGATGATAAAGGTAAACCAGATAGCATACTATCATCTCGAGTAAGACTGTCCTACCGGGATAGGTCCTCCCTCAATCATTACAATCACGTACCTGTGACCTAATAATTGACTCTGAGGGCACTACCTCCAACAATCTCCCACTTGCACTCAAGGCTAATTATTGCGATGTCGCATACTCACAGCCCGTGTGATACCGAACATCCAACTCCTCTACTAGTCAGTCTCACAAAGCTCGTTTGCGGAACTATTGCGTTCGAGGAATAGCCTCAGTGAGTGGATCCGCTTAGTTGTTTCTTTCTATGTCTCTCTACACCTCATGTTCGCGGAGAAAACCATCTCCCGAAAAGAGCAATACCTGTCTCAGAATATGTCTGGATGTCTGATGGGACCTAGCTCATAAATGAACTCCAAATCCAAACTTCTTAGACTGTATCGTCAACTGAACTTAATCAGTATCCTGCGCGCCAGGCCTCCCTCAGTATTGCCTTGGACCACCTGTCCAAAATACTGCCCCTCATCAGAAGGAAAACTATAACTCTGACAACCTCCTTGTCGTCCATGTCACCTTGGAAGCCTGGAATGATAACTGTCTCCTGAATGAGGCTGTCGTTATCATATCCCTAGAACATCCACTTATGTTCTAAAACTGCTTCCGACTGTTTCTCCAGGATTGGATTAATGTCAACTTATTGCATCTAGTGCAAGAACAACATCCGGTGTGGTACTTGACATCTCACGATTGACTCAATTGCCTGAGCAAGTGATCTGCCAATCATGCCCGTCCCTCTCCCCTTTAGTCTGTAAGACACCTTTGGAGAGGGTGACTCCATTACCTACAGGTACACTACCGTGCCAGGAGTCGTCCATCCTAAATACTCTTAGAATGTTGTCAAGTACCCTGATTGGGAAACCACCCAAATCTAGATCTAAAACCATAGATCTAGTAACCAGTATGTCTGATATAAAATCCATTTCCTTTGTGGAGAAACAACTGTGTGACGACCAAAGTATAACCGATCGTAGTGTAGGAGTTTCTTTTCCTACTCTGTGTATATCATCCAAATACCAGGATATCACACCCTACTACCTTCTCAACAGATCCATCCCCTATTCTGATGAAGTCAAACCCATGACTGTCACGTCAGAAACAGATGATCTATCTCCGCTACATCTGCTCTAGTCTATAAATAGACATAAGCAACCTGTCCACCAATGCTTCCGCTGCTCCCACTGACTACGACAACCCTCTGGCAGAGTCATATAGACGTACACTTCTAAAACTGGTTTAGAACGACGCTATACTCATCCTCCCGCCGGGTCTCGTAACCTGGAACAACAGCAATGGCAATTGTGGGTAAACAAGAACTTCCCTGTCACCGTCCTTGAGGCTACCGTAGTACCTCTCGGGTGCCTGAAGTTACCCACCTTATCTGCGGAGTGGCCAATGGAATGTCAATCCAGATTGAATCTTTAGGTTCCTTATCAAATCTTCAGTAATCGTTTGTGGTTCTGGAATCACTTCCAGTTCTACCATACTCCCACTACTGTTTTCTGAAAAAATCCATTTTTAATAAAACTGTGGCGAGTCTAGAACAATATTGCTATTGTTCATCCAGATGGTAGAAAATCAACCCTCGTCATAGCCTGGGTCAACCCACAAACAGTCATTACAGAAACGTGCCTTGAGTTGTCCAGTGTCTGGTTTTAAGCATAAGCCGGACAACTCCCCGTACCTTAACATCGTCAAGATATGAACTGTTCTATATCCCATATAGGACCAGAGGCACTGATTTAATTGAACCAGATTCAAATCATGCAACTGTCTCCAGTGCATGTCAACTGAATGGAAGGAGGCCGATCAGCGTTACTCAACTTAGGAATGCTTCCAATTATGAGTAACCTGAAAAAGAAGCAAGTTCTCTTAGTCATTACTATAAACTTAATACCATACACAAGTATCTACATCTTCGATCTCTTTGAAGAATCCCGATACTTGCTACACCTGGTTCTCTACTCTATTCAAATACCTATAACTTCTCAAAATTCGGACCCTGTGTTTCCTACGAAACACCTGTCTAAAAACTAGAGAAGTCATAAGTAAACCGAATATAGTACGAGGACCAACCCCTCTGTCCTGATGGACCCTGAACAACATACAATACTCTGTATAAGTCCCTTGAGTCTGATAACTCATTCACTGTGTGTCGTAGGTTGAAAACTGTACTTATGGTTAAGAAGAATTACACCGCTGTTTAATGCTCCTTACCTAACCATCCACTGATATAGGTAAATGTCACAGACATAATTTCAAAAAGGTATATCTCACTCTATGAAAATAGACGTACAGATATATCGATTTGAAATTGGTGCATAACAACGGATATTCAAAACCAAATATTTGCCGACGGGCAAACAGCCCAGGTGATTTCCTCAAATATCACAGATTACAACGAATCCCGATATAATGAGGATGATCACCCAATTCCCAATAACTTACTCCCACTCATCATCTGTAAAACCATACAGATGTGAGAATCATGCCTGGTAAATACATACCCTGGAGTAAGTATCTAATCGGGAAATCAGTTTTCTTTTAACATTACACAGTGAAGCTGAAACATCGAAATGTTTCGATGGGGTATCCTGGTATTCCTAGTAATGCCTCTTCTATAATCACGACTGTAACCGTATAATTCTTTGCCAGCTCTCCAAATCCCTTCATATGTCTTTAGTCATTACCTTCTGCACACCCCTTTAGGCCAAATGGTTTTCTTCCTTCCCTACCGTTCGGCACCAGCCTATGGTTTGGAAGAAGACTATCCAAAAAGCATAATGGGTGTACTGTCCTAATCCTAGGAACACTCGCAACACGAGAGAAGGTGAAGATAAAAGACACCTGAATGTACTTTATTCCTATTTCTCCTGAACCAGGATCCATCCCCGAACTGGAACAAGTTCCTTTCGAGTTCGTATATAACCATACGATGGAATATCCAATAAACTGTGAATCTTCGTAGTGATACGGAGTGTCCTGGAGAAATACAAAGGTGATTTTAGGATTGGCGAAGAAATACCTGGTTTGGTCGTGAATATCTGTTGCAATTTACTTTGCCCTCTTACTAATCCCTTGCTTTGTCTTAACTTAATACCTTCTGCACACCATCGTTAGGCTAATTGGTTTTCTTCATTCCCTACCGGTCGGCACCAGCCTAAGGTTTGGAAGAAGACAATCCAATTTGCGTAATAGGTGTACTACCCCTAAACCAAGGAGTACTCGTAACCTGAGAGAGGGTAAAAGGAAAAGACAACTGAATAATCCTATCCGTTTTCTCCAGAACCGGAAACCATCCTCGAATAAATTCTTTCGAGTTCGTATCTAACCATACGATGGTTTTGTCCAATGGAAGTGGACGTTCGTAGTAATACGGGGTGTCCTGGAGAAAAGGGTAAAAGTAGGAGTGGCAATGAGGTTTGCAACTCTGACAATCCAAAAGCCAGTGTTTAAGAAGGTTCGGTCAACTTGGTCACTGAGTCATAGTCTTAGGGTCGGGTCAATGGTCGCTGCCAAAGAGAGAGAGAAAAGAAACACTCAGCGTGCACTCTATCCTAGATCAGAATGGTTACCAATTTATCTAATCTGGAATCCTCCCACTGTACCTCGAATTCTCCTCCAAACCTAAAAGAAGAATTAGTCGGGGTCACCCGAGGAGTAAACCAACTCATCAGTGGGAATCGGGATCCAACTCTCATCGCATGACAACGTGACGGAATCCGCTCACGGTGTCACACTCCAGAAGGTATGCGCATATCTGGCAAGTTTCAGTTCTTTTGAAACTCCCGATGTGATTTCTGCCCCATGCTCTTATGACCTTGGCGTGAGGTCAAAATATCATAAGTCACATGTCAAGTTCTGCCCGTCATTATCCAGGTTAATTTGAACCCACCCGTACATACCCTTGACGTAGGCCAAAATAGTAGTACGACTGTCCCAAACCAACGCATCTATCTATGCAACAGATAAATAACCGGCAGCTACCAAACACTATGCCTTGGCGTGAGGTCAAAATACATAGCTTGAATACTACCGAATATTTAACTGAAATGACGGAGGGCTACGAATGGTTTCTGGCGAAAACCTTTAACGTAATGAACTTGATATCGTCGAAGGAACGGATAGCTTTTAAAAATATAGTGACGAAAACCGTTGCTAAAGAGGTCACTCCCTGTGAAGGGATCTCGGCTCTTTCCCCGTAGAATGGGGTGCAGGATATTCCAAATGAATACCGCGATGCAAAGCAAAAGTAATCGGCTATAGTGAAGTTAATGCCCTGACGCAAACTTCTGTCCAAGGGGTCACTCCCGGTGAAGGGATCTCGGCCCTTGCCTCGTCGACTGAGGAGCAGGATATTCCAATGAATACCACGATGCAAAACAAAAGTAAACGTCCTTGCAATAACAGCTTTTTGAAAAGTGTTCCAACAACATCAGATTAGGTTTGTTTTAACTTGCATTGATCCGAATCAATGCAGTCCCATCAATTGATCACACCAAAAAGAACGAAAATATACTGATGTACGTATATGCCATCCGCATTCGCCACTGGGTCCCGTCATTACCCGTTAGGTTAGCTAACTAACGACAGAGCGGGGACTGGACTAGCGCGGATGCAAAACATATACAACATCTACTAATATATATACCAATATATTATATTCGCTCAAGGCGTGAATAGAATGCAACATCACAGAGAATGAACAGCATCACAGAAACAATACAGATATCTGGGATCCCCGGGTTTCACAGAGCCGCTGAAACCCGACGTTCCCCTGGTCGTGTGGATAGCCTGTGCAATGTAAACCTAGACCCCTACGGGCGCGGCAAGTCACCCGCCAAAACCTGAAGCGAGGCAGCCCCCTTCAGTACCGTGAATGGACCACCCAGCACTTCACGGAATCAGGTAACTTGGGCACCCCTCCTGGGTCAACCTGTACCCCCTACGAGTGCGGCGAATAGCCCGCCAATCCTAGAGTGAAGCCCCCTCCGTCTCAATGCCATGAGATGCGGGCCCGTTGCCCTCTAGAACCCGGCTATCCGTGCACCCCTCCGCGGGGTTATCCTAGTACAGAAAGTAAAATATACATACACCGGGTACATCGACCGCAACCAGGTCGTGCCCCAAAATAATAATACAAACAGGCAGTGACGGCAGTCCACATGTCGGACGCTCGCCCCGCAATATCAAATGTACATAATACAACCAAAACTGTACTAGCATTGCATCCAGGCTATCCCCACGACCGATCCGCAACATCACAGCAATACATAGAACATCAACGTGAAAGTCACGTTCGCAAATCCGTCTAACCGGGCTATAGCAGTTAGACCGGATTTACCGATCAAGTGACATTCACGGTCGCAGATATAATGTAAATACTGTGAAAAATGTGTTTAAAATTTTCCGATTGACCAAAAAATTAACAAGTGGGCCCCCAATCAAAACTGTAGCACTCACAGAAAACTTGGGCCCAATTTTAATATTCCAAAACCCCTAGTTACAGCCCATAAGCCCACTGCAAAAAAATTTCCACACGAACCCATACAACTGCGGCGGAAGCGCGGCCAGAAGGGGATTTTGGCCGCCCTTCCGCGGTCGTACGGACGAATTGTGTCAGCAAATTTTTCCAGTGTTCTTATAACTCCCTGCACATCATTCTGAGACCACCTGAAAAATTTTTAGACTCCAAAAAATTTCGACAGAAACTGATGCGAAGGCAATACGGGTTTTGGAACTTTTTGATCGATCGGAAATGCAAACACATTACACAAAGCTAGACTAAGTTAATGGCGAGGCTCTGATACCACTGTAAGTGCACGGCGGCACCCCGGCCGTCAATCCGACGCCGGAATGCGGAAACGGTGAAAAACTTTAATTTTGCGGACTTAGCAAACCGGTACCACCGCGCACTAAACATCCGGATCGTAACCATTAACAAGTCTAAGCTACTAACAAGATAGGGAAGAGAAGTATACCGACAGATCCGAGTCCTCCGGTCTTCTCGTCGTCGTCCCGATCTCCTGCGGAATGTCTCGTCTCCTCCTCGTCGCCGGAAGTGCACCACATCGCCTACTTCTTATACGGGCTCCCACCTCAATGCCGAGGCAACTCGGGCACGAAGCCGGCTACTCGACGTGCCCAAGGTTCGTTGTAGAATATGTAGTGAGCAAGTCTCATTTTGGGGTTTGTGGAATTGCCTTTTGTGGAGGGATTGAACTTTGAGCTTTTTGAGAATGATCTTGTGGGTTTTTGCAACATGAAATGAGCTAAAAAACCCACCCAAAAAATTGGGACAGCCTCCACTAAGGGAGTGGCCGGCCAAGACTTCAAGAGAGGGAGGAATGAGAGAGTGGGGTGATAGAATGAGATAGATCACACCATAATGCAAGAGGGAAACAAAAGCCATCATGAAAGAACATGATCACTAACACCAAAACCACACTCAACACACTAATCATCAACAAACATGATGCTAACAAAGTCAAGCCATCATGAAGTATGAAATCAAGCAAGTCAATGGATGGTGCACCATCATGAAGACTATCATGATGCTACAAAAAGCAAAGACCCCCTCCACAAATACAAATTTGCAACAATGCAAATAAACCCTCATCCACCAAACTTCGGCCAATGAACGGAACAATGGAAATCGGCCGAAACGAAAAGCAAACTGGCAACTCCAGAAAACTGGTCCCGTAATAAATTACAGGAAAACCCCAATACTGTGCATACACACCCGCATCTGTATTTCGACCGAAATACAAATACAAGGAGACAAAATCTACACTGTACTATACTAGGATCCGGCTTATACCAAAGCCGGCTAGTAATATCCGTTCGATCCTGATCCGTGCAATACCGCACGTATCTGATCGAACCCTGCCATATAACCATACGGCCTATAGTACAGACTGTCCGATCCTGATCCGTGCAATACCGCACGTATCTGATCGGACCCTGCCATATCTCCATACGGCCTCTACAACCTTTCGCCCGAAAGCTGAGTAACTGAATGTGGGGGACTCTAAAGACTCGTCAACACCTTGGTTGTGAATTTAACCACCAGCACGTCAGAGGTATAAGCCAATACGTAACGGGCCACCAAGTACTGACTAAAAGGGATGTCTGTGAGCGAACTCAGCCTGACAACCCTACTGAGCCTGTCAGTGACAATATCCGTGCAGTCCGGTCCGTTCGTCTATGAGTATCGCATGGCGGGCCTAGGGGGTTGGTAAAAGTCAGACCCCCAAAAGCGGTACAAGTCGTGTCGGAGTGTAGCCCAGAACACCCTGAGATACTACTGGAATACCTACCAGTAAATCTCCTTGCCTTGGCCAAGGACTTTGTGTAATGACTCTCCTAGACACAACACGACCTCACCCCCAATACCGGGAGAGACGAACCCCTGAAGATACGCTCACTGCCTCCATGTGGCTCGGGACTGTACCCAACTAAAACCTGTTTGCACGACTCCTTTGAGCCGTGGTAGGGTAGTAATCAAAGTACAGTGGGAACTCACACGAGACAAATGACGATCCCCAGGTCGATGAACTAACCTGCACACATGTCACCAGGAAACTGCTATCTGACGTCTGGTATATGACCAACTAGCATGTTCCCGGCGAGTCCTGTCCGGTGTACTCATAACCCAATGAGCACCTGTATACATCTTAGGTGATCCAACTGACACCAGTGGCTTGTGAGACCGGCCACCGCCCCTCATCGGGGTCTCGACTGTATACACTAGTCTACTATGGAGAATCGATGCCCTGTCTCGAAACTCTCACGACTAGGGACCTTTTAAGGATAAGCTTATAGACCCCAGCTCCCACTTATATGATCGCCCTCATACTGCTGGTGGTCAAGCAAGAATCCTAGGGGCTCTATCAACGTGTAATAGCGACGTGTCAGGTCACCTAAAGCAGTACACGATGATAAAGGTAAACCAGATAGCATACTATCATCTCGAGTAAGACTGTCCTACCGGGATAGGTCCTCCCTCAATCATTACAATCACGTACCTGTGACCTAATAATTGACTCTGAGGGCACTACCTCCAACAGTTTGAAATGAGTCGAGGATTCCCACGGGGGCACTGGTGGCTCTGCGGGTCGACGCGGATCAGGAGGCTCTCGTCAAGGAGTGTTTGTATCCGTGAGTCGAGGAGTTTGCTAGGGATTATTTGTTTCCCAAGCGCCAAGGATTATTTGTTTCCTTGGGGTTTGAAACGAGTCAAGGATTCCCACGGGGGCACTGGTGGCTCTGCGGGTCGACGCGGATCAGGAGGCTCTCGTCAAGGAGTGTTTGTATCCGTGAGTCGAGGAGTTTGCTAGGGATTATTTGTTTCCCAAGCGCCAAGGATTATTTGTTTCATTGGGGTTTGAAACGAGCCGAGGATTCCCACGGGGGCACTGGTGGCTCTGCGGGTCAACGCGGATCAGGAGGCTCTCGTCAAGGAGTGTTTGTATCCGTGAGTCGAGGAGTTTGCTAGGGATTATTTGTTTCCAAAGCGCCAAGGATTATTTGTTTCCTTGGGGTTTGAAACGAGTCGAGGATTCCCACGGAGGCACTGGTGGCTCTGTGGGTCGACGCGGATCAGGAGGCTCTCGTCAAGGAGTGTTTGTATCCGTGAGTCGAGGAGTTTGCTAGGGATTATTTGTTTCCCAAGCGCCAAGGATTATTTGTTTCCTTGGGATTTGAAACGAGTCGATGATTCCCACGGGGGCACTGGTGGCTCTGCGGGTCGACGCGGATCAGGAGGCTCTCGTCAAGGAGTGTTTGTATCCGTGAGTCGAGGAGTCTGATGAAGATGCTGGTTTCTTCGGAGTTGGACTGAACCGTCGAGATTTAGCTTTGCCTTCTGGCGGAGCCTGCTGGGAAAGTATGGTTCCCTCTTTGTTTACGCCCTTGGATTGTATATAGGGATCGATATGATCTTAACTGTAGGGCCAAAGTTTTATCATCATTTTTTTTGTTTTATCTCCGCGATGCTCTATCATTTCAGCTTTTATATCGCGAAGGTCGCGACTGCCCAATCATTTCGGCTATTTTTCGCGGTGCCCAATCATTTCGGCTATTTAATTTATTTTTACTCGCTGTTTTTTTTTATTACGAGTTGCCCAGTCATTTCGGCTATTTTGCATGCATACATTTTTACTTGCTGCTTTTTCTTGCAAGTTGCCCAATCATTTCGGCTATTCCGTATGCATGTGCGGCCTACTGGCTTTCCGCCGTAAACCTGGAATTAGACACCGATTTCGGCATCAGTACCGCTACAACTGGGATATTGCCAGGAGTGAATCATCATTTGCTTCCGTCGATATCGAACAAAGGTGGCTTAGCGAACAGGGTTAAGGCGCTGTCGACTAAGGCTTTTAACTTCATGAGCCGTAAGGGTCTCACAAAGGTATTTCTCCCTACAAGTCGCGAGGATCTTGTAGGTGTATTTTCTCCTTAGGAATCGTGAGGATTCCTAAGTGTATGTTCCTCTGTAAGTCGTAAGGATCCTATAAGAGGGTTTTCTCCTTGTAAGTCGTAAGGATCCTATAAGAGGGTTTTCTCCTTGTAAGTCGAGAGGACTTATAAGGGTTGTTCATCATGCGATCATATCCCCAATCTCGGATGAGACTTGATTAGGGAAATGTTTATTCGCGCCCTTGGATTGTATACAAGGGCCAGTATTGAGCCACTTGTAGGGAAGTATTGAAGGTTGTGGGGGTTGCTTAAGCACGGGTTTAGGTCTCTGTAACTTAAGACTTTCAAATCTTATGAGCCGTGAGGGTCCCATAAGAGAGTTCTCCTTACGAGTCGTGAGGATCTCGCAAGTGTATTTTCTTCTTAGGAATCGTGGGGATCCCTAAGTGTGTTGTTCCCTTATGAGTCGTAAGGATCTCACGCGGGTGGTGTCTCCTTACAAGGTCGAGAGGATCTTGTAAGTGTCTTTTAACGAGGTTGTGCCCTTTCGGGTTTTCACAAACACTCGCCGGTAGTCCTGCTGTTTTTACTCACGGAGCCCTTTCGGGTTTTCATCCGTGTCCTTTTTGCTTATGGACATACCGTTTTTTTTTATTTTCTTCTTTTTTATTTTCTTCTTCTTTTTTTACGAGGTCGCGCCCTTTCGGGTTTTCACGAACACTCGCCGGTAGTCCTGCTGTTTTTACTCACGGCGCCCTTTCGGGTTTTCATCCGTGCCCCTTTTTTTGCTTATGGACATACCGTTCTTTCTTTTATTTTATTTTTATATATATATTTTTTTTAATCTCACTGGCCTAAAGATGCTGCGATAGTAGTTTAAAGACGTTTCGGTCTGCTATTAGTTTTAGGACATTTCGGTCCGCTGTTAATTTAAGGACATTTCGGTCCGCTGTTGAGAAGTTGGCTACTGCTTATAAAGCTTGAGCTTAGGAAGATAGCGAGCGGACATAGTCGTTATCATCTATCATTGACCTAGGCTATGGCTCATTAAGCGTAGTATTTCTTTAGGATGCGACCGTTTATTGGTCTGAAAGGCCTTTCACCATGCATGTCCATGAGTAGGTAGGCCCCACCCTGGTAGACCTTATCTATTATGTACGGGCCTTCATAGTTTGGCTCGAATTTTCCCCGCTTGGCGCAATTAGGGATCATAGGCCTTTTGACCACTAGCACGAGTTCGCCTTGGCGGAATGTCCTTGGTCGGGTTAATCTTTCATACGAGCGCGTCATCTTTGCTTTATAAGCTTCCAGATTTTGTTGTGCTAGTAGCCGGGTTTCATCAAGAGCATCCAGCTCTTCAAACCGTAGGTGAGCATTTTCTTCATCCGTCAGCTCGTAGTGAACTGCCACTCGCAGAGAGGGTAATTCTATCTCGAGGGGGAGTACTGCTTCCGTACCGAACACCAACGCGTACGGCGTTGTGTTCGTGGCCGTCTTAAATGTAGTTCGATATGCCCAAAGAGTTTCTTGCAGTCTTTCATGCCAATCTTTCTTATTTCGTGACACTGTTTTCTTCATGATCTTCGTCAAGGTTTTGTTGAAGGCCTCAGCTAGACCGTTAGCTCGCGGATTATAAACTGAGGAATATCTCCAGTCTATATTATGCTGTTGCGCAAAGAGACTGATCTTGTGGCTTCTGTAGGCTGGCCCGTTATCGGAGATGATCCGTCGCGGAGTTCCAAACCGATATATGACGTGCGTCTTGAAGAAGTGGAGGATATTTTCCGTCTTCACTTCTCTTAACGGTACTGCTTCTGCCCATTTAGAGAAGTAGTCAGTCGTCGCCAGGATGAAACGATGTCCCCTAGACGATGCTGGTTCGATAGGGCCGATTATGTCAGTTCCCCACATCTCGAACGGCCAGCTAGCCACCGTTGGATGTAATGGATTTGGATGCTGATGGATGAAATCCCCATGAATTTGACATGAGTGACACTGCTTCGCATATTCGAAGCAGTCCTGAATCATCGTGGGCCAGTAGTAGCCCATCCGTTTTATCTTCAACTTCATTTTTGGGCCCGCTTGGTGAGAACCGCAGAGTCCATCATGAACTTCCTGGACGACCCTTCTCGCTTCGTCAGGTCCTAAGCATCTCAGCCACAGAGAATCAAATGACCTCTTGTATAGAGTATCATTGACGAAGGCGAAAGATAGAGCTCGTTTCATGAGCTGATGTCTTGTGAACGCTTCTTCGGGCATTCGGTGGGATTTAAAGTAGTCTATGAAGACTTCTCTCCAATCCTCAGTATTTTCCCAATCTTTTACTTGCAGGGTAGTCTGCTCGTTCGCTCCTTTTTCTTCGGATGATTCCGGAGATATTTCTGCTGGGGCAAGCACTCGACGGCTTTGTACCACGATTCTAACGTCATCGAGGTTCTCGTCAGCCAATTCTTTAGCAAGTTTGGCCATGCGTCCGCTTTGCTGTTTTCCGCGCGCGGTATGCTTTCCAAAGTATAGGAGGGAATTTGGGTCAACAATTGTTGCACCTTTTCCCCGTACTTTACCAACTCCGGTTTGCACGTTTGGTAGTCGCCGTTTACTTGACTAACGACCAGTTGAGAATCCCCGTATATGAGGAGGTTTTCAATTCCCATGTCAATGGCGATCTCGAGGCCTGCTATCAGAGCTTCATATTCAGCTTCATTATTCGTTCTCGGCTCTGTTAAGGAGAATGCGAAGCGCATTATCCCTCCTTGTGGAGTTACAAGATGAGGCCTACCCCCGATTTGATTATAGGGGTGTTTTGTTTGCGCTTCTTCATGGAAGATGCACCATCAAAATAGAGTTCCCATCGGGTATCACCACCGTCGATTGCATCAAACGCATGTTCGTCTGGAAGATCGCAATTTAGAGGAGAATCGGCGGGTATGGGATGTTCAGCGAGGAAGTCAGCGATGGCCTGGCCTTTCACTGCCTTGAGGGGTCGATACGTTATCGAGAACTCCATTAAGAGCAGGGCCCATTTAGCGAGTCGTCCCATCAATATGGCCTTCGACATCAAGTATTTAAGGGGGTCCACCTTTGAAATGAGACGGACTTCGTGCGCCAATGCATAGTGCCTGAGCTTTGTTATCGCGAAGATCAACGCCAGGCAGTGTTTTTCAATGGGGGAGTAATTGCTTTCTGCCCCCAGCAGCACTCGACTTAAGTAGTAGAGTGCTATTTCTTTCCCCTGGTCATTCTCTTGTGCCCATAATGCGCCCAAAGAACCTTCAAGGGCGGCCGTGTAAAGAATGAGAGGCTTTCCCTTAACTGGAGCAGCCAACACTGGAGGGTTTTGCAAATATTGCTTGATCTCGTCCAGTGCACCTTGGCATTTGTGATCCCAAACGAATGGGGTTCCCTTCCTCATCAGGTGACTGTAAGGACGGCACTTTCCTGAAAGATTAGCGATAAACCGCCGAATGTATGCAAGCTTTCCTTAGAGAGATCGCAGCTGTTTAAGAGTTCTCGGCGGAGGCATTTCCATGATCGCCTTGATTTTAGAAGGATCTATCTCAATACCTCGGTGTCAGACGATGAATCCAGGAATTTTCCTGAGGAAACTCCAAATGCACACTTGAGCGGGTTCATTTTCAAGTTGTATTGTCGAAGGCGTTGAAATACGGTCTTCAAATGCTCGAGATGTTCTTCGTATGATTTGCTTTTAACCACGAGATCGTCGATATAGCATTCGACGATTTCGTGTATAAGGAAGTCGAAGATCTTCGTCATGGCCCTCTGATAAGTAGCACCGGCGTTCTTTAAACCGAAGGGCATCACTTTATAACAGAATATTCCTAAAGGGGTCCTGAAGGCTGTGTGCTTCTGGTCTTCTGGATGCATTTTTATATGGTTATACCCCGATGAGCCGTCCATGAAGGAGAAAACCTCATGAGTGGATGTATTGTCTATCATCAATTCGGTGACTGGTACTGGGAAATCATCCTTTGGGCAAGCTTTATTGAGATCCCGAAAGTCCACGCATACACGCACTGTCCCATTTTTCTTCATCACCGGGACGATGTTGGCGATCCATTCCAGATATTGAACCTCGTGGATGAAGCCAGAATCGATCAGCTTTTTGACTTCAGCATTGATACTCATCTCAAGCTCGAGCCGCATTCTTCTCGGCGTCTGTTTGACTGGTTTGACGTTTGGGGATATTGCTAGTCTATGTACAGCGACTTCTGGATCTAGTCCTGGCATCTCGGAATAGTTCCATGCGAAGCAATCTTTATGCTGCATAAGGACGTCTTTTAACGCAGCCACCCTCTCTTCAGACAGCAGTTCGCTGACGAATGTCGGTCGCGGATCGTTTACCGCCCCCAACTCGATTTTCTTGAGGTTATCTGCAGTGGTATGTATTCCGTCCTCCAGTTCTTTCGGAGCTGGGGGAAATTCTGAGATTACCTCATCATTGCTGTTTTCGAGGCACCAAGGGAGGCTGTCCATCTTCTCGGATTCTCCTTTTAATAGTGTTATCATGTGACAGGTACGAATTCGTTTCCAGTCCCAATGTGGAACTGTTTTTTCTTTCATGGCCTTGGGTTCGTGGCCTTGTGGTGGTGCTACCCTCCAGTTGTCGGACAGAGCGAATTTACCAAGCTGGTACTGATCTTTGACCCAATTCTTGAAGGTGAAGCAATCTTCAAGAGAATGACCTATCACTTGATGGTAAGAGCAACAGTCCGGGTGTGAGGCTTCGTCCGCTTGTTCGGGGTGTTTAGACTCCGGCAATGTAAGCATTTGGTGCTTTAAGGCAAGATCGAGTATCTTCTTCGTCTTTTCCCGAGGAAACGAGTATGCTCGACCCATTTTCTTCATGAGGGATAGGTCAATAACGCTCGATTCCCGTTTGCGTGGCTTCTCAGCCCTGCTTTGTTGCTGTTGAGCACTTCTTTGGCCTTTCGACTTGTTTCTGCCTCCGCGTCGAGCCCTTTTTGTATCAGGTTGACATGGGGCAGCATCTTCGTCTTTTACTGCCTGTTGAAGGAGGTGCTGCGTTTTGGCTTTCTCATAGATTGCCATTTCACGACTGTGATCATCTCGGACTTTTTGACCCGCTTCCCTTATGAGTTTGCCCATCTGGTCTTCAAATGATGGACTGGGCGATTTTTTATCAGGAACTTTTACTGGTTCAGGATTAGCGTCTTTCCCTTGAGCGTCTGCTTCTTCATCAAAATTATGCACGACCTAACAGTCGCGGAGCAGCTCTCGTTTCCTGGAGCGAATGTATCTGAGCCCGATCGTCTCCATCCTCCCATTAGGTAGCTTGTGCTGAGTTCCGGGGACATTCCAAACCCTGTCATAGAATTTGGCCTTCCTAACGGTCTGTTCGAAGGGTATCCCCTGGCGTTTCAGCAGCCTCCTCAAGCCCTCCGTATAATATCGGGGTAGACGAATGGGTTGAAGTCTGTCCAGCGTTGGATCCGCACCGTGCCAAAGTTCTTTTTCCACCTTGTTTTCTTCGGAACGGTAGAATAGGATTGCCCTCTCGCCTTTTCGTCCGGGAGGGATATAAAATGTCTGCAATTCTTCCACGCTGTCGTTGGCGAGCGCATCTAGTTCTTTATAATGTTCAAGCGGCACCATGGCTATCTGCAGACTTCGCTCTTCATCAGCAGAAGCTCGTATTGAAAGCCGAGCAGGGAATACAGCATGGACTTCGTCCTCCGAATCACTACCAAAGATCAGTGAAGGGGCGGATGGTCCCGGCTTGGTGTATTGGGGCGGACCCAAATAAATTACGTCCTCTTCTTCCTCGGTATCACTGCCGAAGACAGGGATGGTTGCATTAGTTTTGTTCTCTGGTTTGTGACACTTCTCCGTATCTTCGAAATCTGGCAAGAAGTATTTGGCATCTTCGTATTTGCGGATTTCGTTCACAGAAAACGGGTTCAGTTCTCCCGTCACGGTATATTCGAAACCATCCTTAAAATACTTCATACACTGATGTTGTGTAGAAGGGATGATGTTGTACTCGTGTAACCATGGTCGGCCGAGCAAAGCGTTGTAGCATGTCTTGGCGTCTATGACATGGAACTTAATGTCCGTGATGAGTAGCCCGAAGCGTAGCGTCAGTATCACAGACCCAAGAGTTCTTGATGACTGGGAGTCGAACCCGGAGATGGTGATCTTGTCACGAGCAAGGTGCTGGACGCTCATGCAGATTTCTTTTAACACTCGCATGTTGAGAAGATTAACGGAGGATCCATTGTCGATCAGGATTTTGCCTATCTTAATATCGTGACAGTATCCTGAGACATAAAGGGGGCGGTTGTGTTCACACGTCCCAAGGAGAAGGTCCTCATCGCCGAAAGTGACATCGGCCGTGTGCACCTCCTCCAATCCATCCTTCATCTTTTCCTCGGCCAGGTAAGCTTGGAATTGTTCCGGCTCTTGGAGTGCCTTAATTAACGAATCTCTCGCCTCTTTTGATAGCAAAAGAGCGTCAAGAATGCTAAGTTGTGAGGGCAGCTTCCTCAGATGCGCTAGGACGTTGTAATCCACCTTATTCTTCTTCGGCGGGTTGTTGGCGCTTAGCTCCTCCAGAACTTGGTCATCTAAGACGATATCTTCAGAGACCTTTTCTTTCCCTTTATTTTTTCTGTTTGAGGGTCCGAGATTCTTTTCAGGTAGCGTCCGATTGCGTAGCTGGATATTTTCGCAAACCATTGGCTCTTCTTCTTTTCCCGAAGTTGACTCTTTAAAGAGAGGGGCAAGTTCTAGCTCCTCATCAGAATCGCTCCCGAATGTAGGCACTTGTGACCCGCCAGTGTTAACCATGTGACAATCGCCGGTAGTTCTTTCAAGCCCTTCAGTCGTGTCTCTTTGCTCCCGACAAGTTTTGCGCTTTTCCCGCTTAAAGCGTTGTCGATTAGCGATGTATCCTTGCCACCATTTATCAAAAGCTTTACATTCTTGAGTGGGGTGCGAGACCTTCTGATGATATAAGCAATAGGAGGGGTGCATTTCTATTTCACCAGTAATTATTCCTTCAGAGGATGGCAGCTTCATGCCCATTGATATGGCCTTAGCAAACCTCTTCTTTATCTTGAATTGGCTTTTGTCGGTAGCGAAGGTGTTCTGGTCCAGCGGGATCGTCTCAGCTTTCTCATCAAATCGCTGGCGCTTGGCCCTTTCAAATATGGCCGTCTCGCGTTCTCGATCAGCCTTACTTTTCAGTCGAGCTTCTTCAAGGAACGCGCCAATCATTTCGACTGATAACTCCGGAACTCTTGATTCGGTATCTGCCCCCAGCATTTTAGTGCCAGAAGTCTCTTCATCGTTCGTGATCGAATGGGAGATCATATGACAGCTCGCTACATATTCCTCGGATTCATCCGATGAACTTTCTCCCTCATCTTCTTCTTGAAAGACGTGATTGAGGAATTCTTGAAGCATAATGGGAGTCCGTGCCTTTTGGTTGTATTCATCCAGAGCGTCAATTTGCTTTTGTAAGTCCGTGCGCTTGTCGCCAGGCTTCACGGGCTTCTTAGATTTCTTCTTCTTCTTTTTCGAAGATTTTGATGGCTGGTTGCGAGTGTTTGAGCCCCCACCATCGGTCTTTGGAGTTGGACGTGGCTTCAACATCCCCTCAATGACCTGCGGTTCCAAGGGGTTCTTCCACTTGATCGCTGGACAGGTTTGAAGATCGTTCAGCATTCTCTTTGTCTTGGCTGATAATACAACCTCCCAAGGAGCTTCTTCAATTACGGAGCATGTTGCCCCTGGCGTATTCGTCCCCTTAGAGGTGTGGGGTTGCGGGGGATTCACCTTCCATTTGTCGGATAGCGCAAATTTGCCCTGACGGTACTGGTTCTCAAGCCAATTTTTGAAAACGTAGCAATCCTCGATGGGATGGCCTAGCACTCGATGGTAAGGGCAGTAGTTGGGCTCGTTGACGTCATTCGGTTGCAACGGACGTTTTGGATCTGGCAGATTTATGAGTCTGTTGCGCAACGCCAGCTCGAATAGCCTCCTCGTTTTATCGCGGGGGAAGGAATAAGGACGTCCCATCCTATCCTCAAGGGGTACGTACGGGCGCGTATTGTTTGGACGAGCAACCGGTTTCGAGTCGCTCGGTTGTTGTTGAGCATTAGCGACAACGATCGCTTTTCCCTTTCCTTTGTCATTTCGGGAGTCCGGCTTTGGGAGAGGGGGTTTATGGCCCATCTGGTCCATCTGCGCTAGTTTGTCAATCAAAGCCTGGAAGGTAGTCGGCTTGAAGAACATCATAAACTGTGAGATGGTTGCTTGTGGATCAAGGGTTCCAACAAACATTCCTACCGCAGGAGCTTCTTCTATGCGCTGCTCGCACTTCGACCATAGATTACGCCACCGTATAGCATACTGAACCCATGTCTCGCCGGGTTTTACCCTGGCGTTAATCAGTGCCGTCATCGGGGTACATTCACTGGCACTTGCAAAACGTTGGGTAAACAGCAGCTCCATCTCCGCGAAGGTTTTAATAGAGTCATTGGGGAGCTCAGAATACCACTCGAACGCTGTATCTGATAAGCTTCCAACAAATTGGCGAAGCAACAGCTTGTCATCACCGCCGGTGTTGCCGCAGAGCGCTCTGAACTGGGCAACATGCTGATGAGGATTGCCCGTCCCCTTGTAGACATGGAACTTAGGAATTGTATAGCCTGTCGGGTACTTAATCTGATCGTACCAACCCGGATATGGCCGCCCCGTCTTTACGATCTGACCGGCTGCTTCAGTCGCCTGATGCACCCGTATTTGCTGGGCGATATATTCATCCAAATCAGCTTTTGATATGGTATCCTCTTTAGCTGCGGATAAAGCCGGTGGAGGATTTGATGTCTCTCCCCTATCGTCTTCAAGAATGATCGGGGGATCTCCAGCAGGTGGATCTTGTTGAATCATCATACCCACCATATCCTGGAATAGGAGGGCCATTTTCTTTATGTTGGCTGCCTGTTCCGCAGCCTCTTTATCTTTCTTCTCTAGCACGCGCCGAAGGAATTCGGCATCCGTTTCTTGTTCTTGACGTTCTTCTGAGGATGTTTCCGGGGTTTCTCCTGGAGCTTCTGTTGCTGCTCCTGAGCCTTGGTCACTGACCGTGTAAGCGGTCTATGACCCGTGGATGTACGGCTGTCTTCTTTTCCCGATACCATGTAAACCGTATGAACTGTTATGCCCCCTGACTTGGGGCGTTTAGGTTCACCATTTTTAACTCTTGCCGCTGACACGGGGGTTTTCTCTGGCCTCCTTCTTTTGTGGGCCGTTGAGGTTGAAGGAACTATTGAAAGGGGCACCCTAGCAGCTGCTGTCCCCTGCTGTTTAATAGGGTGGCCTTTTTCTTTCTGCACCTTCATCTTCTTTCGTTGACGGGAGTGATCCGTGTCGATCACGGAGTCTTGAACCCTCCTCCAAACTTTATAAATTGTTGAGGACAGCCGTTGAGGAGGCCGTTCTTGCTTCGTTTCCGGAACTCTCTCCGTAGGTGGAGGAGATCTCTTCAGTGTAGCGGTTGGAGAGTTCTTCCGTACCCTCCTCAGCAATTCGAAGCTGTTCCCAGTTGGAACAGCAACGTTGAGTTCCACCACTGGAGTCGGTGGAGTTAGCCCTGAGGGGGAGTTGCCCCCTGCCTTCCTCACTCGTTGCCAATGGCGACGTCGAGCACGACGAGCCGTTGGGACTGGCTCAGAGATAGAGATAGCTTCTTTCTGCCTTCTGTCTGAATGAGGCACCGCCGGTGTTAACCTTTTAAAAACTGAGGTTGTTCCTTTCGGGGTAATATCCAATCTGTCAAAGACAGATCTTCTTGTAGGGGCAGGAACGGGAATCTTCAGTCTTGAAAAGACTGACTCTTTGACAGGGGAAGCCGCCTTGACGACTTCTGGAGCAGCAGTCATTGCCTTCCTTGGGACAGCCAGTTTAGAGTCCTGATCTAGCCTGGTGAAAACAGAGGTTGTCGGTTTGGTAGCGGGCGACCCGTTGACAGGGGTCGTGGTAGCAGTGAGTCGGTCGAAGACCGACTTCTTGTTCACCTCCGGTGCAGGTATCGACATAGAGAAGCTTGTCGGTGGGATCATGGTCCCGAAGAATAAGCCAGTTGTGGCTTGGGTCACCTGGTCTACTGGCAGAGTGAGGAAAGAGGCCTCTTGGGGCCCATATGCTACACCTCTAGGTGAGGTGGAGCGTCCGTTGCAGTGGTACTTCGCGCAGTTGGTGCAGTTAGAATCCATGGATGCTTGAGTTCTGCGCCAGACAAAAGACCAAATCTTAGCAACTTGAAATCCGAAGGCAACCATTTAACAAACAGCGATTGGTTCGCGAGGACGACACACGAAGTGTGGAGTGGAAAGAGGAAGAAGTCCCACCGGGCGTGCCAGAATCTATTCCCCTCCGAATGGCGGCCTAGACTTCGCGTCTCGCCTGAGATTCGGGGCAGATGCTATATGGTTTTATCCGTCTACCTCTCCGAAGATGCCATGTTGATTTATGGCGCCGTATATCGGAGATTTAGACGGATGCGGCCGATGTAGCAGACTTCGTCAGATTCCCCCTCAGGGTGAGGGGTTTTTAATTGTGGGGACGCTCTTCCCTGCAGGCGCAAGCCCCTGCAGTTAATTACGCTACCGCATCGCGATAACAACTTTCTCCTTCTCCAGAATTTCACTTCGTGTCGTGTGTGTTTGTTTTGTTTGTGGTTGCCCGTGGATTGTATACGGAGACTGAGTAATGTCGTCGCCCGTAGGACGTGGATTAGTCCAAATCCCTATTTACTTAGATTTGGGTTTGGTGTTTTTAGTTTAAGGGTGCATTAGTCGCGTTGCGGCTAAGATCGACTTAAACGTTCGTTAAGAATACGTTAGTCCTGTTTTGGACTAAGATCAACTTGACGTGGCGATTCATTTAATATATAGCCGTCGGGACTCATCACCTCTGTAGCGTCGTTGAAAGATTACAACGACAGGTGTCAGAGGAGTTCAGAGATGTACCCTTGAACCAAAGTCAATTTGGGGTTTTATAGTCCATTTAAATGTTTAAGGATACGTTAGCCGTGTTTGGGGCTGAGATCAACTTAAACGGGATCATTTAGATCCGACAAAAGAGCATTTGGAGGCTCTATTGTTCCAGTGTAGTGGTCCATGTTCCAGTTTAGGGACGTGGTGGTCTGAGTTCCAGTTTAGGGACATGGTGGTCTATCGCCAGTTTAGGGACGTGGTAGTCCATATTCCAGTTTAGGGACGTGGTGGTCCGATATTAGTTTAGGGACGTCTCGGTCCGATATTAGTTTAGGGACGTTTCGGTCCAGCATTAGTTTAGGGACGTTTCGGTCCAGCATTAGTTTATGGTCGTCGGGACCCGTCACCTCTCTGACGTCGTTGAAGGATTACAACGACAGGTGTCAGAGGAGTTCGGAGATGTACCCTCGAACCAAAGTAAATTGATTTAAGAGAGCAATCTTGCTCAGTCAACTTAATTTAAGGACTTATGGCCAAAATTGGGCTAAGTCCAGTTTCAATATTTTTTGTCTTTGGCCTGTGCTAGGGCTTTACCCCTTTTTAGTAATGCACTGCATTATTCTTGTTTTGATTGGGCTTTGCCATTTTATAAATGATGCAGAGCATCTATTTTTTTTGTTTGGGCTTTGCCCTTCCCTCCCCTTCTTAAAATGCATAGCATTTTTTATTAGGCCTGTTAGGCCTTTTAATTGGGCTCTGTCCCTTTTCTTTAATAATGCAGAGCATTAAATACTCTGACAGTGCCCCACGTGGCTTGTCAGGCGCTTTGCGCTAAGTAATGAGCGCAAACGCATATGGTGGTGACACGTGTCATGCTCTGGTGAGCGCAAGCGCAATAGCGCAGATGCGCTAGTGCGCTGCGCTATTGCGCTGCTGACACGTGGCGCGCTCTGGTGAGTTGCGCCAATTCCAGAGAGCAAAGCTCTATTTCAAGAGCGCATAGCGCAAGTAGCTGATACGTGGCGCTCTCTCAAGAGCGCAACAGCGCAGTTTGGAAGTGCAAAGCACTAAGAATCTTTTAGATTCAAGAACAGGAGTGCAGAGCACTATTTGATTTCTTGATCTAATTTAGATCAAAGAAAATAAATTTTTCTTTTTTGTTTTAAGAACCAGAGGTTCATAAAAAGTGCAAAACACTATTATTACTTATTTATATATATATTTTTTTTATTTAAAATTATTTTTCTTGTTCTTAGATCAATAATCTGTCCATAAGAGAATTTTCTCTTTTTCCTAAAGGTTTTACCTTCTGTTGTTCTTGAGGAATTCTCAAGAGTTCTCTTCTCTCTCTTTTTTTTAGAAGGATGCTGATGCCTTTGAATTGAGGCCTAGGGTCTTTTTTATAGTGCCCATAAATTAGTTAAATTTGTTAAAGAGATCTTTCTCTGAGTGGTTTGGGAAATTTTCCCCACCGTTGGATCTTTGATCCAAGGGCTTCTGTTTTACAGAAGAAAATCTTCTTGTTTTAACAAGAACAGAAAGATTTCTTCAAAATCTTAATTCAGTTTGGCGCAAATGCCCCAGCGCGTGACACGTGTCGCGCAGCGCACAGCGCAGCGCAACGGCGCTGACACGTGTCGCGCAGCGCAACTGCGCTGACACGTGTCGCTCAGCGCAGAGCGCAGCGCAACTGCGCTAGCGCATCTGCGCTGACACGTGTCGCGCAGCACACAGCGCAGCGCAACTGCGCTGACACGTGTCGCGCAGCGCTGTGCTTGCGCAACTGAAGCGTTGCTTCAGTAAAATAGAGCTTTACTCTGATTGGGCGCGTCTTCTTGGGCGCTGCGCTGGCGTATCAGCGCCGGACACGTGGCGCGTTGCGCCCGGGATTTGAAGCGTTGCTTCAAAATTTGAATTTTGAATTTCCAGCAGAGCTTTGCTCTGATTGGGGGAAACAGTGCGCTGCTTAGGGCGTAGCGCACTTGGCGCTGCATCTGAAGCGTTGCTTCATTTTGAAATTTAAATTTCAAATAGAGTTTTGCTCTGATTGGGTGAAACACGATCAAATGAATGAAAAATGAACGTCTTTCACTAGTTTAAAAAACGATATCATTGATCGTGCGTGCTGGAGATGTAGGAATCTCATGAAAATTGATACGTAGGGTATGCGTGACATACAGATTACGGTGAACGGTCTAAATCGGTGAAATACACGAGGATATGGTGTCATAGAATGCGTCTCGCATAAGAAAGCGTCTTGCTGGATCATTAACCACTCCCCCCCCCCACACACACATATATATATAATGTACAAATGAGGTCCCAGGAGGGTTTTTTGTTAGGCGGCGTAAAAAAACTCCACCCTCCATCATTTTATTCGACGATCGGCACCAATCATCATCATCTTTATCATCTAAGATATGGATATACGAAATTCCATGTGATTCCAACACCTTAGCAATGTAAAAAGTTCTATTGTTGGTAAACCGTTAAATTTGCACCCACTAAATTAACGGTGAAAAAGTGATAGAGTCACATGAAATTTGGCATATTAACATCTTAGATGATAAAGATGATGACGACGAATGTCGATTATCGGAAAAATTAGTGGAAGGTGAATTTTTTTGTGACACATAACGAAAAAAACCTCCTAAGCCCCCCCTCCACGCCCCCACACATGAAATTTGGCATATCAATATATTTGATGATAAAGATGATGACGACGAATGTCGATTATCAGAAAAAATAGTGGAAGGTGAATTTTTTTGTGCCACCACATAACGAAAAAAAACCTCCTAAGCTCCCTCTCCTTCCCCCCCCCCCCCCCCCGTGTGTGTATGAGATTAATGAAGAATATGTGACATATGAGGGAATTTTCTCTTATGGCGTCGAGAAAATACAACTACATGATTTTTCCGATGATCGACATCTATTATCATCTTTATAATCTTAGTTGTAGATATACCAAATTTTATATGATTTTATCACTTTTTCACCGTTAATTTAGTGGGCACAAAATTAACAGTTTACCGACGATAAAATGTTAATTTTGCCACTTTTTCTATGATTTTATCACTTTTTCACCGTTGATTCAGTGGATACACCAAATTTCACGTGATTCAACCATTTTTTCACCATTGAATGTGCAATGTCAAACGTTCTATTGTCGGTAAACTGTTAATTTTGTACCCACTAAATCAACGGTGAAAAAGTGATAAAATCATATAAAATTTGGTTTATCCACATATTAGATGATAAAAACGATGTTGATGGATGCTAATCATCGAAAAAAATCGTGGAGGATATACTTTTTCGACACCATAGGAGGATGGTCTCTCTCTCTCTCTCTCTCTCTCTCTCTCTCTCTCTATATATATATATATATAAACGAGATCTTAGATTTTTTGTGGACACATCTGTCCAACCCGATTTGTGCCCATTAAGAACAGTCAACTTAATTATGGCTCGTTTGGACAGACGAAAGTACTGGAAGTAATCGTAAAGTTACTTCTAAAAGAAGTTCGTGCAATACTGGATATCTGGATTGGCTTTAAATTCAATTCTTTTAACGAGCTTTTATGAGAGTATTTACTTTTAAATAAGAATCCAAAAGAGAATAATGGAGAAAAGAAGCCATAGGAGGGGATTTCCTCCTATGGCGTCGAAAAAATACAATCTCCATCATTTTTTCCGACGGTCGGCATCCATCATCATCGTCGTTACCATCTATGATGTGCATACACCAAATTTCATGTGATTCTACCACTTTTTCACCGTTGAATTAGCAATGTAAAAAGTTCTATTGTCGGTAAACCATTAATTTTGCACCAACTAAATCAACTTTGCACCAACTAAATCAACGGTGAAAAAATGGTATAATCACATGAAATTTAGTGTATCCACAACATAGAATCTTAGATGATAAAAATGGACGTGATGTATGCCGATCGTCCAAAAACTTCTTGAAGGATGCATATTTTCGACGCCGTAGGAGGAAATTCCCTCCTACGGCACCTTTCCTCCGTTAACCTCAATCCAAAATTTGAGAACACAACCGGTTATAATCAAGTTCAACCGACAATTTACACTCAACTAATAACTGAGCAGGTTTGGACCGAGCCAGCTATAATACAACCCGACCCGACCCAATTGCCGCGCTCTATTCAAAGGACTACACATTCTTGCACCTTTCTCTTTCTAAAACTTTTTCCAAAAAAAACCAATCAATCGATTGCAAATTTTTATTTTCTTGAATATAGAAGTTTCCAGAATTCATAGCTTTTGCCCTTATAAATATTCGATCTATAAGTTCCACAAGCCTTCGCTTTTTTTTTTTTACCCCAATTACATTCACACTCTCGACTGCAATCAATTACTAGGGTTTCTTTTTAATCGATCGTTGAGAGCAGAGATCGAGACAATGACTCATATCCTTAAAAAAACCAAACTTTTTCTTGAATTTGTTCCTTTTTTCTTCAAATTTGTTGCGTTCTTTATGTTTTTTTGTTTCAATTTTTTTTGTTCAATTAGACAGTGGATTTCCTTAGCTGGAAGCGTTCTTACGTGGGAACCAAAGGGAGCGAGATCGCGAGAGGGCGCAGGCTCGAAAGCAGCAGGCGAAGGCCCGAGACGATGGACTCACTCCTGAGCAGCGACGCGAAAAGTACGATCTCGAAATTTTTTACAATTTTCAAGAATTTATTTATTTATTTCATTTAATATTATTTTTTGGCGCATGCAGAGATGCGAAGGCGCTGCAAGAGAAGATTGCGAAGAAAGCTGCGCAAGCAGGAAATGGCGATGTGAAAAATAAAAGTATTAATAAGTGAATATGAAGAAGCAAACAAATTAAAGGGGGAGGCTGTTTGTGTAAGGTTTTTGGGGGTGGAGTGCTAATTATGTGGGAACGATTATGTAAAATTAGTCATTTGATTGTCGGTGAATATTGATTCTCGAGATTTTAGATTGATCTCTTGTTACTTGCATAACTGCTGGATACAGAAATTTTGGACAGCGGGACATGCAGCAAACAATGATAACTAGATTTATTTTATATAATTCAAGAATGAAACTGATTACTTATCTGAAATAATATCACTAAAATCCTTATTTATTTAAATAATTGAGTTTTTACTATGCGGAACCCATGAGCTTTCACAAAATAGCAAAATATATTACATATTACCACCTGATTTAGACATCACCCTTTCCCATTAATGATACTAGAATTTATGCACGTGCGTTGTACGTGTTAGTTTAAAAAAATTTGAGAAGGAAGGAGAGGGGGAGAGATATGCGGGAGGTTCTAGAGTTTTATTTATTTATTTATTTAAATAAAGAGGATTGATAATGTGAAGGGTTCTAGATAAACAATTAATTATTTTTGGGAGGAGAGAGAGAGATGATGTGGATGACTTAAGAGGTGAGAGGGATGATGTGGAGGGTTTGAGAGATGAGAATTTTTCTCCTTTTTTCTATTTTTCTAGAAAAAAGAAGAAGTGTGGATATTTAACCATGGGTATTTGCATTATATATAGAGATAGGTATTTTGCTTCAATGCATGTTTTAACAAAATAAAGCATATTAAACATTTTATTGGTTAATTTTCATACAAAAATATATATTGAATTTCTATGTAAAGAAAAATCCGACATGTCTCTTTGAAAATGCGCTTATCTCAAAATTATTAAATAATTTATAAAATTCATAAATTTAGAATGCGTTAAAGATATGAGAACTCACCTAATATTCCTTCTTTTATTTTTCTTTTCTTTTCTTTCTTCCTCTTTCATTCATGAAAGATATTTCTTGTATTAAACAATGTCTAGGGAAAAAAAATTACCACCATCCTTACATAAAATCATTGCATATTAAAAAAATTTAAAAATAGGTTGAGAAAGGGGGAGAAATCACCAAGCTTCTTCTTCCGATTGATACAACCTATGAAGAAATAAAACAATATCTATACATTAATAACTTTAAACTTATTAGAATTTGTGTATGTGCGTTGCACGTGTTAATTAAACAATTAATTATTTTTTGAAAGATGAGATATGATGTGGAAGGTTTTATATATATATATATAGTTAGTTAGTTAGTTAGTTAGTTTGGGAGAGGGATG
This sequence comes from Agapanthus africanus, assembly GCA_030015575.1. Lineage (NCBI taxonomy): Eukaryota > Viridiplantae > Streptophyta > Magnoliopsida > Asparagales > Amaryllidaceae > Agapanthus > Agapanthus africanus. The sequence continues at coordinate 757,831,571 of CM057337.1, read as the reverse complement.
GCCTAGAGAGGTCTAGATAAACAATTAATTATTTTTTTGGGAGAAGAGAAAAAGAGATGATATGGAGGCCTTAAGAGAGGAGGATTTTTCTCCTTGTTTCTATTTTTGTCACAAAAAAGAAGGGTGGATCTGTAACCTAAAGGTATTTGCACTATATATAGAAGATTTTATTTTATTTTTGGTGGGGGAGAGGATACCCTAACATCCTTCTTCCTGCTCATCTCATCTTTGTTCAAATGACAATTGATTTCCCATTGCTTAGTTTTGTATTTCCTTCATTAACAGTGTTTTTAAAGATGCATGTGGTTTTTCTTCTTATTTTTGTTTAGACGTAAGCATGTTGGTGAGAAGTTGGAACGTGGTCGGGTGAGAAGATATTTGGAGAAGTTATGGAGTTATGGGAAGTTCCAAATTTGTTTTGATAGTGGAGAGTTTGTTAGGAAATGCATTGTAACATTAAAGCCTAAAATTCTATAATTTCTTTTTTTAATTTCAGTTTAAATTAAAATAAAAAATCTCATATTTTGACACGTCAACATTGCTTACATGGATAAAATTAGTGGGGGTTTTTCCGCATGTGTTTCAATACCTTTTTTGGCATTAATACAGTAGAGATATATAATATACTTTAAAAACACGGAAACTTTTAAACCATATTTATTATTTTCCGAAATTTGAGTGTGGGCATGTGCCCCTCTCCTCTCTACGTGGTTCCACATCTGACTTGCATGTGGGTATTGGTTATGTTTTGGGTTGGAATGTAATCTTGAAGTGGTCCTTCTCAGATTTTTTTTAACGAGAAAAACTATTTCAAGTGTATTCCAGCTGTAGGATAAGAGATGACCATGGGAGCCTTATCTAGTAATTTATATATTTTGTAAAGCTCAGGAAGAAAATGACTTGAATATACGGTGCATCTCTGTCGCCACAGCCAAAGAAACGAGGCCAATTACCTTTTTTCTCCTTATTTACCCTGCTTCTTCTTCTTTTAACCTTAGCATAATTGATGTGTATATTTTTCTCACTGATATGATCTCGTCAAGACAAGAATTCACTAGGGCAATCGGTCGTAACAATGAGGATCACAAACTTAATTACTTGAAAAATGTCCGCGTTAGCATAGTTGCAAATTTTTCTCCAGTAATCAAGAGACTTTGTGGAGTTGCTCTAAGCCATATCTGGCCATAAAAATCCTGAAGGTAAGATTTTTACCAAAAATTGATGATAAAAAAACCTAAATTTTCAATTTTGACTAAAATTCCAACTGTTTTGACTAATGAATCCATATGCGTTTCACAATTTGATTGATAAACACCAAAGGCAATCAAAGATAAGATTTTGATCAATGGCATCCCTCAAATTTCATTCAATTCACAAAACCCAAATCTGAAAACAACCAAAAGATTTTGATCAAAAATTTTGAAGTGACAACTACTGAATCCAAATGAGTTTTCGAAAAATACATCATCAAACTTGATAGCTTATGGTTTTTGATGATCCGTTTATTTAGTTTTGATGATATCTTAAACATGAATAATTCGTTTAGTATCTATTACTTATCTTGTTTTATCCTATCGACACTAAACTCGTATACACTTGATATTTAGTTTGTTTATCTTATATCTTGTGGATATCGAGCAATATATCAATATCTCATGTTATACTTGTGTTATATTCTTGATATCGATATATTACTTCTATTCATAGTTTTGGTAATTCACAATATGAATTTGTATATAAATGTGATCTATATCTTACTTCTTTTATACCATGTATACATATTTAGTATATCAATATCTCATGCATTGAGATGCATTGAGTTTGAGTTATATTTTGATATTAATATACTATTCATGGTTGTGCTACCGAAAACAATGAATGTCAATATACTCGTGTTTATTAATTTACTTATATTTCACAACACTGTATATGATGTGTTTGGTATTTGAGATTGCATTTCAGATTTTCGGATATCTCGAGACGAAGCTCTATAAATGAGATTGGATGTTATTGAGCTTAAACGGATTTATCTAATGGAGGTTAAAGGATACAAACGAGCACTTCTCAATTTGTCAAGATTAAGCTACGGACAGTTAAGAAGTGATGCAACTTGAACTGTCAAATTTTGTCCGATCAGCGCGTTCCAGCAGCCAAATCGAAAATCTCACAAAATTGTATGGGTCAATAGATATGCCACATGCATTATATTGACGTCTCTCGGAATCGCCTAATTCCATCGTTTAGGGCTCCAAAATTGTGTATCTAAAATGAGGGTTGCACCAAGAAACCAAGTCATAATTTGAAGCGTTATGAGTCGAAATCAAATTGAAAATTTATCGACCAACACTCGTGAGTGACGTGTTCAAGTTTGAAGCTATGAAGCCAAGTTCAAGAGCACGTCAACGTTTGAGAGCTCGAGACGACAAAGATTTAAGAATTTGAAGAATTTGCGATACCGACATAAGAATCTTTGTAAGTACTCTATTGTTGGGGTCAAAAATTACACCCGATTAACCAAGTCAAAATCAAAGTCAACCCTAACTAAGTGGGCCCAAGCCCAGGTCAAGTGGGTCCATGTCCAAGTCGAGCCCCCACGGCCAGCCTGTCCCATGCCAAAATGAAAATTATGTAATAAATAATTTTGATGTAATTTTTTATGAATAAATGTAAGGAAACTGGGTATAAAACCAAATTTTTGTAAAGCTCATGCCTCATGTACAAAAGAAATAAGCACATGAGGTATGAGATGGGCAATATGCCATTTTAAAAAGCCCAAGGGGCTATGTGTAAATTTGTAAGCCTATATAAGACAACATGATAATGAAATGAATAATAAGTTGATTTCCCTAAAAAATTAGGGTTTCTGTGCCTCCTTCTCCTTCCTTAAAGTTCTAAACTTTCTTTCCCTTTCTGAATTAAATCAAGAGTTTAACTCTTTTTTTGCTTAAAAAAATAGTTTTTCACCATAAAACCCTTGAAGGGGAACCCAAATCACCCATCAAATCTCCAAAAGGGGAGATTTTTAAATCTCACCCACTTTTCTCCAAGATCCGGCCAATAGAGAGGAGGAAGAAGAAGACCCATATTCAAAAATCCCACTTTGGAAAAATCCAAAGCTCAAGAGAAGATGCAGGGCTCAAGGGAGAAGAAAGGGGCCCCTTTTAATCACATCCGAAGATTTTTAGGGAGTTCAATTTCAAGACCCAAATTCTCAAAGGAGTTTAACTCATAATCCAGATCTTTTAGGCGTTTAACTCCAAATCCAGATCTTTTGGAGTTTAACTCCACTCAAAATCCATTGGGAGTTTAACTCCATAAAGATAAAAATCCTCCATCCTCTGGGAGTTTCCAAAGTCCCTCGGAGTTTAACTCCTATTCCCAGGGCTAAGTCCTCCTTCTTCTTTTCTGCAGGCGCCCAGCGCCCACGTGCCAGACGCGTTAGACGCCAGCACCCAGCACCCACGCGCTTTGCACGTAAGGCGCCGGCGCCTAGCGCCCACATGTCGGACGCATAAGGCGTCGGCGCCTACATGCCGGACGCATAAGGCACCGGCGCCCACACGTCCTTAGGACGTTACCAACGCGTTTTAAAGACGCTTCTCACCCCTTTTTCCCACACTTTTCACACTCAAAACATGTCCCCGCTAGAAAAAAATTCTAATGTGCGCTGCCCCGCATCCCGCAAGAGGGGTGCTAGCCCCTTTGACCCCCAGCCCGCAATCAGGGTAGCGGGACCTCCGTAAACTCTGCGAGGCTCCCGATATACCCAAAACCCCAAACACAACACGGGCACACCGCACATTGAGTTCGCATGACTAGTTTTACTCGTCAATCGGAGATTCTCTCTCCAAAAGCGAGGGGTAATTAACGGAAGTTTAGTCCGCGGCTGCCGGAGATTCGGATCCCAACAATCAATAAACCCCCGCCTATCGTAAGTAGGGGGAATCTGTAATACGCCTGATAAGTGTGTGCATTCCCATCTCAATGGGGTGACGAAAAATACCCTACATTTATAAAATATGATTTATATCAATTAGAGCTCTTGAACATTCACGCACGCTTGCACAAATGTTTTACATTGCATGAACTTTGGGGTTTTCGATTTAAAATTGATTTTCATCACAAAACATAAGTTTATGAGTTTTCACATTTCAGACGTCTGTCGTCTTTCTGTGTGTTTACAAAACCCTTAAATATCAGAAATATCAGTTTTCATGCATGCTTCAGACGTCTGTCTCGTACTTATTCAGACATTTGTCTGTTGTCTGTGTTCTCATTGAGATGAAACTTTTTAAAAGAACAAACGTTGAAGCTTACCAGAATAAACGTCTGGTTGTTCTTTGTGCTTTCATTGTCTTAAAACTTTTGACAGAACAAATATCCGTCAATACTTTTTCAAACGTCTGTTTGTTCTCTGTGCTTTCGTTGGAATGCTTTTTTAAGGAACAAATTTTTCACCGCGGAAAATAGAGACAAACTGGGATAGATCGTTTTGCCTGAATTTGGAGGCAGATCCTATTTGGACTTCTCCAGTCACCTCTCCGAAAATACCAAGTTGATTTATGAAACCATATATCGGAGGTTTGGACAGACGCGACCGTTGTAGTGTGACTTTATCATATTCTGTAACGACCGTGTTTTCTAATAAAATATCTTTTATTTAACTTTCTAGTATCAAGTGATTATTTACATATTTCGTTGATAGAAAAATATTTTTAAAGTGACGTTAGTAATATTCAAAGCATTGGAAAATAATTAAAGGAAATTTCAAAAAAAATCTATTTATATTTCTCTAGGCTTTAAATGTTTTAATCAAATTTTATAATGCCTTAAAATAATTTACATATTATTAGTATCAATTAAAATAATTATTTCGTAATTAAAATATTTCCAAGGATAAAATAGATTTTTAGATAATTTATGATGACAAAACAAAAATCATAGATAAGTGAATATTACTTAGTTTTAACCCAAAATCATTTTTAAACTAAAGATAACAATAAAATATATTTTCTGAAATTTTTCCATAATTTACCTGTATTTTAAACTATTCTTAACAACTTTTGGGAAACAAATGCGGTATTAAAAAAATTAAATAGTATAAGTTTTAGTTTAAAAAAATTTATTTAATCCCTTTAACCTGGACCGTTGGATGCAAAGATCCAACGGCCCAGAGCTATCGGGCGGCGCCCACATGGTGGGGACCACGCAAAAACGCGTGATCCCCACACCCGTGACGCGTGGCGCATGAGCTGAGGCGTGGCGGCGCGATCTCAACCGTTGGATCAAGATCCAACGGCTGTGGAAGGCTGGCGGAGGCGCAATCGTCACTAGAATTGTAACCCTCTAGTTCATTTATACCGGTTCTAGTTCACGTATTTCTTTATTTATGGTATTTTCCTGATTTATTGTATTTTGGGTGCAAGTAACATATCTGACATCTATATTAGCATCCGACCCGCTTGCTTGAAAGCTGTCTTGATTCATGTTTATGATCTACCCTAACTCGTTACGTAGACTCGTGCACTTTCATTTTAATTTATACATTGCATACTCGCATTATATCTGGCATCTGCATTTTTAAATATAACATTTAAAGTCACATAAAATATTTTAAAAATACATCGCATTGAATGCATGACACCCCTAACCCCGTGGTAGCATCCGCACATCTTGTTCTCGTCCCGTTCAGTGAAACGGACTTGTTTGGATGGCTACGCGCACGTACGTGCATCCGTTCTTGGGAGTATGCATTTTCGTTACCCGGACATTCATTTTTAATTGTGGTCGACATGAATATTTTTCGTATTTTAAAACTGGATTTTTAGATCCGACCTGAACGTGTTTTGGACTAAGTTTGTATTTACCTGAAAATCAAATTTTATTATTTAAATTTAATCGACAGTTTAAATTTAAAATAACTTACAAATCTTTTTCAATTAAAATCTTAATTTCATAACAACTCTCTCTCTCTCTCCCTCTGACCCCACTCTGTCTCTCTCCTCTCTCCTCTCTCTTTCTTTTTCTCTCTCCCTATCTACGCATCTCTCTCTCTCCTTTCTCTCTCCTCTCGCGCCTCTCTCTCTCCTCTCGCGTTTACTGTGCACTCCTTGAGTGTGGTCACCGCTGCGAGCTTCCCGTCACCTCCCTCTTCTTTTCTCTTCTTTTCTCCTTCTTCTATTTAAGCCGAGTTCCCCCACGGGAAAACCCATAGCTCTTGAAACCCTAACCCTAAGCCAGCCCCCTCGACCTCAAAACCCAACCTCGTCACCACCTCCATCTCATCATCTCCTCCTCCTCCTCCTCCTCGTCATCTTCTTCTTCCTCCTCCTTTCCCCGAGCCTGCACCCCGCAGAACCCGTCACCCAACACCTGCACACCTCGACCTCGCCGTCACCACCCTATTCTCCTCTCCTTCTCCTCTTCATTCTCTTCTCTTCCTTCTTTCCTTTTCTTCTTCTTTCTTAAAACCACCACATCAGAACCCTAACCTGCACCCTGCACCCTCGCCAGCACCTCACCGCCAGTGACCCCGACACCACCACCTCGTCTCCCTGACCCCAGTGCACAACCCAGTAAGCAATCCCTTCTCCCATCTTCTTCCTCTTCTTCTTTTCTTTTTCTTGTTCTTGAATTCTGTATTTTCCAGCGTCGCCGTTGCCGTTCCAGACGACCCAGTAGACGTGCCTTACCTGCACGATCACCCTCTTGCATTGATTGGACCCGTCCCGCGTGTCGTGCGTGCGTTGCGACGTTTTACCGACGTCGGACGTGCCGTGCGTATCTGTATCGCGATTCATCGAGGCAAGTTAATCTTGCTACATGCTATATTACTATATTCTATATCCATTTGAATAATAACACTCCATAATGATTAGTTATGCATCCACATTATCATTTTGGCATGTTTTACCGTTTTCGGACATCCGTATGCGTCCGTACAATCTATTACCTATATAGTGCATACAAACTTATCTTGTTACATACTATACTGCAATATACTGCATCCAATTGAATATTTCCATTTCATATTATTTAGTTGTGCATCCCGCATTTACCAGTTTATCATTTTACGGTTATATGACATCCGTATGCATCTATATCAGTATTTACATATTTATTCGCATGCTAAATCATCTTGCCATATGCTAGGTATAGTATTATGCATCCATATGAGTAAAATGTTACCCGTTCATCCCATTATGCATCCATATTACAATTTTATTGTTTTCGGATACCCATTTGTATCCATATCATTTAAAATATATATAACAGTATCTATAGATCATATTAATACATATTATTGTTATGTTAACACCCCATGCTAGATAATGTGCATCTCATTTAGTATTGGAACCATAAATGTAACCCTAATAGATAATCGTGCATCCATACTCTTGATTTTATATTTATTCGCATACCATGTCACATTATTTCATTTTATTGTTATATTAGTACTACATACTTGATATTGTGCACCCTACATAACAATGAGGTAACCTCTGATAATTATTTTGTGCATACATGCTTTTATTGTGCATCCGTACCTGTTACAGTTTTATTATGAGCATCCGCTTGATACCCGTGCACTACTTGACACGACTTGATACATGCACACTACTTGACCTGTTACACCACTACCTGACATGACCTGATATATTACTACTTGACATGTTACCTGATTCTGTTTTTAATACCGACAATCCTGACATGTTGTCCCTGTTTCCTGATTTAAAATCAGGAAAACTTATGGAGGAGGCATCACGTGCTAGCACGTGACTAGCGGTCACGTGTTGACACGTGACATTTAAAAGCAGCGGCAAAAGGCAGATTCGCTCCCTGTTTAAATCAAAGAAAAGGCTCCAGAAAAGGTCACGTGCTCACACGTGACCTGGGGTCACGTGTTGGCACGTGACGGCTGAGCAGCAGCCAGAGAACAGAGCGCAAAAGGAGAAGAAAAGCTAGTTCCAGGGGTCACGTGCCTACACGTGACCAGGGGTCACGTGCATACACGTGACCAGAGGTCACGTGGCCACACATGACCGTCTTTCAAAGCCTCTTTATTTTACAGAATTAAATTCTGAGAATAGAGCACTCAAATCTTTCCAAAGGAGAATAATTATTTGGAACCGTTGGATTAAAAAATCTAAAGCTGATTAAATATCACCTATTTATGGAAAAGTCTTGAACTTGGAAAGATTTCCCCTTAAAATCTAACCGAAATAACAAAGGAATATCTTTGGATTTAAAATCCAATGGTGAATAAAATTCACCTAATAATCCAAAGGTCCAGATGAATGATGAATGCAAATCAAATCTCTAAATGAATGCAAATCAAATCTCTCAATGAAAGATTCACTAAAACAAATTGATTCTTCTCCTTCTCCTATAAATAGGAGCCAAGAAGAATAGAAAGGAGATATATACAGAGACATAGAGAGAGAGAGAAATAGAGCCTTGAGACTTTGGAAGAATTTGATCCTCTGCAAAAGAAAACCTTAGGTAAGAAAGGAGAAGTTTAAAAAGAGAATTTAATTCTCAAAAGAGTTTAACTCTTATATAAAAAGAAGAACTTAGTTCTTTCTTTAGTGGAGGATCTGCAAAGTGCACATCTCCTCATGAATTGAGAATTTAATTCTCATTGGGTTGAGATCCTGCCATGCAGATCCAAAACATAGAGGAGGAATTGAGTATTGAGAATTTAATTCTCACAGAATTATAGGAATTTAATTCCTTTGAGATAAAATTAGGGTTTAACCCTATGTTATAGGAATTTAATTCCTTCAAAATGGACAGAACCAGGATTTAACCCCAATTGAGAACTTAATTCTCTCAAAATCACAGGAATCTAATTCCCTTAAAAAAAGAAAGAGAAGATAGGGTTTCACCCTATGCCAGAATTTAATTCTACATATATGGGGAATTTAATTCCTACAAAAAAGAAATTAGAGTTTAACCCTATCTAAGAATATAATTCTTCAAAAGAAAGTAGGAATTTAATTCCACTAAAGTTATTGCTAGATCTTTAAAACATGGAGTGAAACAGGGTCACGTGCTACCACGTGACCCCTGAAAATTTCCACAGAGAAGGGCTTCGAGGCAACGCCTCACGTGCCCCACGTGACCCCTTGGCAGAAGCACTAACAGACAAACACTTAAATGTCCATCACGTGACAGCACGTGATGCTTCAAAGTATTCAATATTTTTGGCAGAATAAAATGAAGTGAGGGCGTTCTCACGTGCTACCACGTGACCTCTCTTGCCTTAGTGTTTAACACTAAAGTTGAAACCTCTATATCCAGTGTTCAACACTGTTTTTCTCAGTGTCTAAACTCTAATGTGGAAAACTCTATTTATAGTGTTTCACACAGATTTTCTTAGTGTTTAAACACTAATTTGGAAAAACTCCATTTATAGTGTTTAACACTGACTTTCTTAATGTTGAACACCAATTTGGAAGACTCTGTTTTCAGTGTTTAACACTGACTTGCCTTAGAGTTAAACACTAATTTGAAATCTCTATTTTCAGTGTTTAACACCGATCTGCTTTAGTGTTTAACGCTAACTATCTCTTAGTGTTAAACACTAACTTGTCAACCTCATTCTCAGTGTTCAACATTGATTGGTCTTTAGTGTTTAACACTAACCTTAACCCAATTAGCTAAGTTCTAGAGGCAAAGCCTCTTCTTCAATGGACCAACAGAAAGTCTATATTCCAAACATGATTGGACTTAGCCCAAGATGGCTATAAGTCCTCAATTCAAACTTAACTGGGCTAATGGGCTCATAATATAATTAATTGGTCTTGGTTCCAAATTGGGCCAAAAACTATTTAATCTACATTGGTTCAAGGGTACATCTCTTCATTCCTTTGATACTTGGTGTTGTAATTCCTCAATGCCTTTAAAGAGGTGACGGGTCCCGATGACCACACATTGATACGGATTGTGGGGTCCTTAAACTCATGAACTATGAGGTCCTTAACCTTGACCGGGATGTCTTAAAACTAACAACGGACTATGAGGTCCTTAACCTTGACCGGGATGTCTTAAAACTAACGCCGGACTGTGGAGTCCTTAAATCCTCGGACTATGACGTCCTTAACCTTGATCGGAATGTCTTAAAACTAACAATGGACTATGACGTCCTTAACCTTGACCGTGATGTCTTAAAACTAACGCCGGACTGTAGAGTCCTTAAATCCTCGGACTATGACGTCCTTAACTTTGACCGGAACGTCTTAAAACTAACAACGGACTATGACGTCCTTAACCTCGACCGGGATGTCTTAAAACTAGCCACCGGACTGTGGAGTCCTTAAATCCACGGACTATGATGTCCTTAACCTTGACCACAATGTCTTAAAACTAACATTGGACCGCAATGTCCTTAAACTACCTATTGACCGCAATGTCACTAAACTAAACAACATGGCTCCCTTAATTGCTCTCTTGTTGGATCTAAACGATCCCGTTAAGTTGATCTTAGTCCAAAAATTAGACCGACGTATCCTTAACAAATGTTTAAGTCGATCTTAGTCTCAAATGAGACTAACGTATCCTTAAACCCAAACCCTCAAACCCAAATCTAAGATAATACGGATTTGGACTAGTCCACGCCCTACGGGCGACGACATAACTCAGTCTCCGTATACAATCCACGGGCCACTAAACACAAAATAAACACACACGACACGAAGTGACCATCTGGAGAAGGAGAAAGTGGTTACCGCAGTGCGGTAGCGTAATTAACTGCAGGGGCTTGCGCCTGCAGGGAAGAGCGTCCCCACAATCAAAAACCCCTCAAGCGAGGGGGAATCTGACGAAGTCCGCTACATCGGACGCATCTGTTTAAACCTTCGATCCATCGTGCCATAAATCAACTTGGCATCTTTGGAGAGGTAGACAGATAGCACCAATTAGCATCTGCCCCGAATCTCAGGCAAGACGTCCCTGCGCCGTCGCCGTCTTTCAGAGGGGAACAGATTCTGGCACGCCCGGTGGGACCTTTTCCTCTTTCCACTCCACACTTCGTGTGTCGTGCTCACGAACCAAATACGGTTCACTAATGGTTGCCCTTGGGTTTCAAGGTACTATGATTTGGCGTTTTGCTTATTGCAGAAAGCAAAGAAATCAATGGCTTCCACTTGTGCGAAATGCTCCAACTGCAACTGCAACCGGCGCTCCGCCTCGCCAGGAGGCATAGCCTACGGGCCCTAAGCTGCTTCGCTGTTCACAATGCCCGCGGAACAGGTCACTCAAGCCACCACAGGGTTATTTTTCGGAACCATGCTCCCGCCAATGAGCTTCACCACTCCCGTGTTGACACCGGAAGCTCCCAAGAAGTCGGTCTTCGATCGGCTTACACCTACCGCGGCCCCTCTCAACGGGTCGCCCAACACCAGTGCCTCGGTCTTCTCCAGACTGGGCCAGAGCTCCTGTGGACTAGCAATGGGGCCTGCAATCCCAGAGAAGGCTGCTACTACGAAAACAACCGATCCTGCTCTTGAGGTCGTCGAGGCGGCTTCTCCTGCTAAAAAGTCGGTCTTTACAAGATTGACTGTCCCAGCTCCCGCTCCTTCTATCCAAAGGACATCGGTTTTTAACAGGCTGACACCAGCAGCGACTCCCCACCTACACAGGGGACAAGACAAGGCTATCGCCATCACCGAGCCGATTCCATCAGCACGACACGCTCGACGTCGTTACTGGCGTCGAGTGAGGAAGGCCGGAGGCAACTCCCCTTCTGGGCTAACTCCTCCAGCCCCGACGACAAAAGTTAATGCTGCTGTTCCAACTAAAAACAGCTTTGAGATGCTGAATAAGGTGCGTAGGAATTCTCCTACCGCGGCGCTAAAGAGGTCTCCCCCTCCGCTGAAAAAGGCTGCGGAAATAAAGCCAGAACAGCCCCAATCTCCTCAACGACTGTCTTCCAAAATCTATAAAGTCTGGCGGCAGACCCGAGACTCGGTGATCGATCCAAATTTCTCCCGCCAGCACAAGAAGCTGAAAATCCAACAGGAAGTCAGTCATCACGCTAAGCCATGAAAAGCTGTCTGGGCACCCACCTCAACGGCCCCCTTAACTTCCACTACTTATAAAAAGAGGAGGCCGGAGAAGATCCCCGGGCCTGCGATGAGTGCTAAAGGCGCTGAGCCCAGACGCCCTAAGTCTGGGGGTAGGATGGTCCATACTGCATACATGGCGTCAGGGAAGGAAGACAGTCGTGCGTCTACAGGTCATAGACCGCTTACACGGTCGGTGACCAAAGCTCAGGAAAAACACCAGAAGCTCCAGGAAATGATGATCGCAATGGCTGCGCTTACCGGGCCGAAAGAAAGCCCCGAAACGTCCACGGATCAGCGACAAGAACAGGAAACCGACGCTGAGTTCCTTCGGAGGATATTGGAAAAGAAAGATAAAGAGGCTGCGGAACAAGCGACCAATATAAAGAAAATAGCCCACTTATTTCAAGACATGGTTAGTATGATAATCCAACAAGAGCCTCCTACTGAAGATCCTCCAATCGTTCTTGAAGACGACAGGGGAGAAACGTCAAATCCTCCGCCCGCTCTGTCAATAGCCAAGGAGGAGACAATCTCCAAAGCTGACTTGGAAGACTATATAGCCCAGCAGATATGGGTTCATCGGGCAACTGAAGCAGCTGGTCAGGTCGTAAAAACGGGACGACCGTATCCAAGCTGGTACGACCAGATCAAATACCTGCCGGGTTATACAATACCAAAATTCCATGTGTATAAGGGGACTGACAATCCCCACCAACATGTTGCCCAGTTCAGGGCCCTTTGTGGTAATATCGGCGATGATGATAAACTGTTGCTTCGCTAGTTCGTGGGCAGCTTATCAGAAACAGCGTTCGAATGGTATTCAGAACTCCCGAATGATTCCATCAAGACATTCGCTGAAATGGAATTGCTATTCACTCAGCGATTTGCAAGCGCCAGCGAACGTACCCCGATAACGACATTAATTAATGCCAGGGTGAAACCAGGCGAAACGTGGGTCCAGTACGCTATACGCTGGCCAAATTTATGGTCGAAATGCGAACAACGCATTGAAGAAGCTCCCGCGGTGGGTATGTTCGTGGGAACCCTAGACCCTCATGCAACTATCTTCCAGTTCATGATGTTCTTTAAGCCAACCACGTTCCAGGCTTTAATCGACAAGTTGGCCCAAATGAACCAAATGGGCCATAGACCGTCTCCTCCAAAGCCGGAGCCTCGGAGTGACAAGGGTAAAGGGAAGGCAACCTTCGTCGCGAATGCTCAGCAGCAACCCAGTGCATTAAAGCTGGCGGATCAACTGGAAGAAAGGCGCCGGTATTATAATGAGAAGATGAAGCGTCCCTAATCGTTCCTGCGGGACAAGACGAAACGGTTATTCGAGCTGGCAGTATGCAATAGGCTTATAAACTTGCCAAATCCGAGGCAACCGCCACAACCCACTGAGGTGAATAACCCCTATTATTTCCCTTACCATCAAACGGTAAGCCATCCAATTGAGGATTGCTTCATCTTCAAAGGATGGATTGAAGATCAATACCTCCAGGGAAAGTTTGCGCTGTCCGAAAAGTGGAAGGTGAACCCGCCACAGCCGCATACTCCTAAGAAGACAAATACACCGGAGGAAACCTGTTCTTTCATTGAAGAAGCGCCATGGGAGGTCGTGCTATCAGCTAAAGCCAAAAGGATGCTGAGTGATCTTCATGCGTGCCCGGCGGTCGAATGGAAAAACCTGCTTGAACCTCAAATCATCGAAGGGATGCTGAAGCCGCGTCCAACCACAAAGATTGGTGGTGATGGCCCAAGTCCTCACACCCAACAGTCAAAATCTTCGAAGAAAAAGAAGAAGAAATCCAAGAAGCCCGTGAAGCCTGGAAACAAATGCATGGATTTGCAGAAACAGATTGACGCGCTGGAAGAGTACAATCAAAAGGTGCGGACTCCCGTCACACAGCAAGAGTTCCTCAACCACGTCTTTCAGGAGGAAGATGATGGAGAGAGTTCGTCGGATGAATCCGAGGGTTATGTGGCGAGTTGCCATGTGATCTCCCACTCGTTTACAGACAATGACAAAACTCCCGGCACCGAGAAACTGTGGGCACAGCCTGAGCCGGAACTATTATGGCCAACAGATGAAATGATCGACGCCTTTTTAGACGAGATTCGTCTGAAAAGCAAAGCCGATCGGGAGTGTGAGACGGTCGCATCAGAAGGAGCCAAACGCAGACGACTAAACGAAAGAGTCGAGGCACTCCCGCCAGATCAAAAGACATACGATGCGGATAAAAACGTATTCAAAACGAGGAAAAGGTTTGCCAAAGCCATGTCAATGGGAATGAAGCTACCACCCTCGCAAGAGAACACGTTCGATGGGGCGAAGAGGCACCCTAATTATTGCTCATATCATCGGAAGATTTCACACCCTACGGAAGAGTGCGACGCTTTTAGGGTATGGTAGCAGGGATATGCTGCTCACCGGCAACATTTTAAGCGCATGAAACGTAGAACTCGTCGGGAGCAGGGAAGAACTACCGACGGGCACAAAAGAACTACCGGCAACTGTTACATGGTCAACGCCGGAGGATCACAAGTTCTCACCTTTGGGAGCGACTCTGATGAAGAAATGGCTCCGGGCCTTCTCTTTAAAGAGTCCGTCTTAGGGAGAGAGGAAGAACCGGAGGCTTGCGAAAACATTCAGCTGCGCAATCGCACGCTCCCAGAAAAGAATCTCGGACCCGCGAATAAAAAAGATAAGGGAAAGGAGAAGGTTACTGAGGATATCACTTTAGATGACCAAGTCATGAAAAAGCTGACGGCCAAGGACCCTCCCAGGAAGGGTAAGGTAGACTACAACATCCTAGCACACCTAAGGAAACTACCTTCACAGCTCAGCATTCTCGACGCTCTCCTATTATCAAAGGAAGCGAGAGATTCATTAATCAAGACGTTACAAGAGCCAGAGCAATTCCAAGCCTTCCTCGCCGAAGAAAGGGTGAAGGATGAACTGGAAGAAGTGCATACAGCCGACATCACTTTCGGTGACGAAGACCTTCTCTTCGGGACGTGCGACCACAACCGTCCCCTATACGTCTCTGGATAGGCAAAATTCTGGTCGATAATGGATCCTCCGTCAATCTCCTTAATGTTCGAGTGTTGAAGGAGATCTGCATAAGCGTTCAGCACCTCGCTCGTGACAAAATTACCATCTCCGGTTTCGATTCCCAGTCATCACGGACTCTCGGATCGGTGATATTAACATTGCGCTTCGGACTACTCGTCATGGACGTCAAGTTCCACGTCATTGACGCCAAGACCTGCTACAACGCCTTGCTCGGTCGTCCTTGGTTACACGAGTACAACATCATCCCTTCTACACAGCATCAGTGTATGAAATATTTCAAGAATGGTCTCGAGTATACCGTAACAGGTGAGCTGAACCCATTCTTCGTGAACGAAGTCCGCAAGTACGAAGATGCAAAGTACTTTTTGCCAGATTTAGAGGATACGGAAAGGTGTCGCAAACCGGAGAACAGAGCCGCCGCCACTATCCCTGTTTTCGGGAGTGATACCGAAGAAGAAGAAGAGATAGTTTACGCTGGGCCGTCTCGACGCAACAACCCGGGACCGTCCGCCCCCATATTGATCTTCGAAAGTGACTCGGAAGATGAGGTTAATGCTGTGTTCTCCAGTCGGTCGTCAATACAAGCATCCCCTGGCGATAATCAGAGTTTGCAAATCACCATGGTACCGCGGGAACACTACAAAGACCTTGACGCACTTTAAGTTCACAGCGTGCAAGAGCTGCGGACATTTTATGTCCCTCCCAGGCGAAAAGGAGAAAAGGTAATCCTATTTTATCGATCCACGAAAACAAGAGTGGAGAAAGAAATCTGGCATGGCGCGGATTCTACACTCGACAGGCTCCAACCCATCCGTTTGCCCAGATATTACACAAATGGACTAAAAAGGTTATTGAAGCGCCAAGGGGTACCCTTAAAATAGACTATTCGACAAGCTCAATTCTACAACAGGATTTGGGATGTCCCTGGAACTCAGCGCAAATTGCCCAACGGGAGAATGGAAATGCTCGGGCTTGGATATGTGAGATCCGGGAAACGGGAACGAGTCCACGGTAGCTACGCCATATATAACTTCGATGAGGAAGAGGATGCCCTGTCGGGAGATGCTAATCCCTCGTCAAAACTGGATCCCGCAATCAAAGTGCCGAGTCCGTCATTTGAAGAACGAATGAGCGAGCTTATCAGGAAAGCAGGTCAAAAAGCTCGGGACGACCATAACCGCGAAATGGCCATCTACGAGAAAGCCAGGATGCAACGTCTCCTTCAACAGACTGCAAAAGGCAAAAATACTCCTCCCTGTCAACCTGTGGTGCAAAAGGCCCGACGCAGAAGTAGAAACAAGTCGAAGAGCAGAAAAGGCGTTCGACAGAGACAAAGTGGGACCGAGAAGTCACGCGATCAGAAATCAAGCGGTCCGGATTTGTCCCTCATGAAGAAGATGAGTCAGGCATACTCTTTTCCTCAGAACAAAACACGGAAGATACTTGACCTCGCTTTAAAACATCGAATGATTACACTTCCGGAGTCTAAACACCCCGCGCAAGCTAATGAGGTCTCTCATCCGGACTATTGATCTTATCACCGAGCCATAGGACATCCTATCGAAGACTGCTTCACCTTCAAGAACTGGATCGAAGACCAATACCAGCGAGGCAGATTTGCTCTATCCGACAGCTGGAGGGTAACGCCGCCACGAAAGCACGAACCCGAAGCCACAAGAGCAGAACCAGGCCCACATCGGTTTTGTAAGCGAGCTTGTACCTGTTGCATAATAACGATATCAAAAGAAGAGCCCGAGAATATGGATGACCTTCCCTGGTGCTTCGAAAACAATAACGACAAAGTCATCTCGGAATTTCCGCCAGCGCCGAAAGAACTAGAAGATGGCATACATACTACTGCAGATAACCTCAGGAAGATTGAGTTGGGGTCGGCAGATGACCCGCGACCGACGTTCGTCAGCGAGTTGCTATCTGAAGAAAGGGTGGCCGAGTTAAAAGACGTGCTTATGCAGCATAGAGATTGCTTCGCATGGAATTATTCTGAAATGCCAGGACTAGATCCAGAAGTTGCTGTGCATAAACTGGCGATATCCCCGGACGTTAAGCCAGTCAAACAGGCACCGAGAAGAATGCGGCTCGAGCTTGAAATGAGCATCAACACCGAAGTCAAGAAGTTAATCGACTCTGGCTTCATCCAAGAAGTTCAATATCCTGACTGGATCGCCAACATCGTCCCGGTAATGAAGAAAAATGGGACAATACGCATATGTGTGGACTTCTGAGATCTCAATAAAGCCTGCCCGAAGGATGATTTCCCAGTGCCGGTTACTGAGCTGATGATAAATAATACGTCCACTTATGAAGTTTTCTCTTTCATGGACGGTTCATCAGGGTACAATCAGATAAAGATGCATCCCGAAGACCAGAAGCACACCGCTTTCCGGACTCGTTTGGGTATATTCTGCTACAAGGTGATACCCTTCGGTCTAAAGAACACCAGCGCCACCTATCAGAGGGCTATGACGAAGATCTTCGATGACCTTATACATGAAATCGTCGAGTGCTACATCGACGACCTAGTAGTGAAGAGCATGTCATACGAAGAGCATTTAGAGCATCTGAAGACCGTATTTCAACGCCTTCGGCAATATAATTTGAAGATGAATCCCCTCAAATGCGCATTCGGAGTTTCCTCGGGTAAATTCCTGGGATTCATCATCCGACACCGAGGTATCGAGATAGATCCATAAAAAATCAAGGCGATCATGGAGATGCCTCCGCCGAGAACTCTCAAACAGTTGCGGTCTCTCCAAGGGAAGCTTGCGTACATCCGGCGGTTTATCGCCAACCTGTCAGGCAAGTGCCATCCTTACAGCCACCTAATGAAGAAGGGAATTCCATTCGTCTGGGATCAAAAATGCCAGAGCGTGCTAGATGAGATCAAGCAATACCTGCAGAACCCGCCGGTGTTAGCTGCTCCAGTCAAGGGAAAGCCCCTTATTCTTTATACAACAGCCCTTGAGGATTCCTTAGGCGCATTATGGGCACAAGAAAACGACCATGGGAAGGAGAGAGCGCTCTACTATTTAAGCCGAGTTCTTCTAGGGGCAGAAAGCAACTACTCTCCTATTGAAAAACACTGCCTGGCATTGATCTTTGCGATAACAAAGCTCAGGCACTATGCATTGGCACATGAAGTCCGTCTTATTTCGAAGGTGGACCCTCTTAAATATTTAATGTCAAAGGCCATATTGACAGGGAGACTCGCTAAATGGGCCCTGCTCTTGATGGAGTTCTCGATAACCTATCAGCCTCTCAAGGCAGTGAAAGGCCAAGCCATTGCCGACTTCCTTGCTGAGCATCCAATACCCGCCGGTTCTCCTCTGAATTGCGATCTGCCAGACGAACATGCGTTTGACGCTATCGATGGGAACGATACCCGATGGGAACTCTATTTTGATGGAGCGTCTTCCATGAAGAAGCGCAAACAAAGTACGCCAATGATCAAATCGGGGGTAGGCCTCATCTTCATAACCCCACAAGGAGGAATAATGCGCTTCGCTTTCTCCTTAACAGAGCCGAGGATGAATAACGAAGCTGAATACGAAGCTTTGATAACAGGTCACAAGATCGCCATCGACATGGGAATTGAAAACCTCCTCATATACGGAGATTCTCAGCTAGTCGTTAGTCAAGTAAACGGCGACTACCAAACGTGCAAACCGGAGTTGGTGAAGTACGGGGAAAAGGTGCAACAACTGTTGACCCGGATTCCCTCCTATACTTTGGAAAGCATACCGCGCGCGGAAAACAGCAAAGCAGACGCGTTGGCCATGCTCTCTAAGGAACTGGCTGATGAGAACCTCGATGACGTAAGAATCGTGGTACAAAGCCGTCGGGTGCTTGCCCCAGCAGAAATACCTCCGGAATCATCTGAAGAAAAGGGAGCGACTGAACAGACGACCTTGCAAATAAAAAACCGGGAAAAGGCTGAGGATTGGAGAGAGGTCTTTGTAGACTACTTCAAATACTGTCGAACGCCCGAAGACGTGTCCTCAAGACATCAGCTTATGAAACGAGCTCTGTCTTTCGCCTTCGTCAACGATACTCTATACAAGAGATTGTTTGACTCTCTATGGTTGAGATTCCTGGGACCCGACGAAGCGAGAAGAGTCGTTCAGGAAGTTCACGACGGACTCTGCGGTTCTCATCAAGCAGGCCCGAAGATGAAGTTAAAGATTAAACGGATGGGTTACTATTGGCCCACAATGATCCAGGACTGCCTCGAATATGTGAAGCAATGCCACTCATGCCAAATCCATGGGGACTTCATCCACCAACATCCAAATCCATTACATCCAACGGTGGCTAGCTGGCCGTTCGAGATGTGGGGAACTGACATAGTCGGCCCCATCGAACCAGCGTCGTCTAGAGGACATCGTTTCATCCTGGCGACGACTGATTACTTCTCCAAATGGGCAGAAGCAGTACCGTTGAGGGAAGTGAAGACGGAGAATATCCTCCACTTTTTCAAGACGCACGTCATATATCAGTTTGGAACTCCACGGCGGATTATCTCCGATAACGGGCCAGGCTACAGAAGCCACAAGATCAGCCGCTTCGCGCAACAACACAATATAGACTGGAGATATTCCTCAGTTTATAATCCCCGAGCTAACGGTCTGGCCGAGGCTTTCAATAAGACCTTAACAAAGATCATGAAGAAGATGGTGTCCCGAAATAAGAAGGACTGGCACGAGAGACTGCAAGAGGCTCTTTGGGCGTATCGAACTACATTCAAGACGGCCACGAACACAACGCCATACGCGTTGGTGTTTGGTACAGAAGCAGTACTCCCCCTCGAGATAGAGTTACCCTCTCTACGAGTGGCGGTCCACTACGGATTGACGGGCGAAGGAAATGCTCACCTTCGGCTTGAGGAGCTTGATGCCCTTGATGAAACCCGGCTCATAGCGCAACAAAACCTGGAGGCTTACAAAGCAAAGATGACGCGCTCATACGAAAGATTGACCAGGCCAAGGACGTTCCACCAAGGCGAACTCGTGCTAATTGTCAAAAGACCTATGATCCCCAATCACGCCAAGCGGGAAAAATTCGAGTCAAACTATGAAGGCCCATATATAATAGACAAGGTCTACCAGGGTGGAGCGTATCTACTCATGGATATGCACGGTGAAAGACCTTTCAGGCCAGTAAATGGTCGCTTCCTGAAGAAATACTACGCTTAACGGGTCAAGGCCTAGGTCAATGATAGATGACGACGACTATGTCCGCTCGCTATCTTCCTAAGCCCGAACTCTAAGTAGTAACCGACTTACTTTACAACGGACTGAAACGTCCTTAAACTAATGACGGACCAAAATGTCCTTAAACTAACAACAGACCGAAACGTCCTTAAACTAACAATGGACTACTATGTCCTAAAACTAGCTGTTGACCGAGATGTTGATAAACTACGGTGGATTGCAGTAGCTCAAAGCCGATAAAAAAAATAAATAAAAAAATAATAATAAGAATAAAAAAAACGGTATGTCCATAAGCAAAATGGGCACGGATGAAAACCCGAAAGGGCTCCGTGAGTAAAAACAGCAGGGCTACCGGCGAGTGTTTGTGAAAACCCGAAAGGGCGCAACCTCGTTAAAGGACACATGCAGGGTCCTCACGATCTTGTAAGGAGAAACCGCCCGCGTGAGATCCTTACGACTCACAAGGAAGCAACACACTTAGGAATCCCCACGATTCCTAAGGAGAAAATACACTTGCGAGATCCTCACGACTCGTACGGAGAACTCTCTTATGGGACCCTCACGGCTCATAATATTTGAAAGTCTTAAGTTACAGAATTCTAAACCTGTTCTTAAGCAAACCCCCCATAGCCTTCGATATTGCCCTACAAGTGGCTCAATACTGACCCTTGTATACAATCCACGAGCGCGAATAAACATTTCCCCAGCAAGGTCCCACCCATGACTAGGGATATACCCATATGGTGAACAACCCTTGTAAGTCCTCTCGACTTAGGAGGAGAAAACCCTCTTGTAGGATCCTTATGACTTACAGAGGGGCATACACTTAGGAATCCTCACGATTCCTAAGGAGAAAACACACCTGCAAGATCCTCACGACTTGTAGGGAGAAATATCTTTGTGAGACCCTTACGGCTCATGAAGTCAAAAGCCTTAGTCGACAGGACCTTAACCCTGTTCGCTAAGCCACCTTTGTTTGACATCGACAGAGGCAAATAATGATTCGCTCCTGACAATATCCCAGTTGTAGCGGTGCTAATGCCGAAATCGGTGTCTAATTTCAGGTTTATGGCGAAAAGCCAGCAAGCCACACATGCATACGAAATAGCCGAAATGATGGGGCAACTTGCAATAAAAAGCAGCAAGTAAAAATGTATGCATGAAAAATAGCCGAAATGATGGGGCAACTCGCAATAAAAAAAGTAAAAATGAAATAAATAGCCGAAATGATTGGGCACCGCGAAAATAGCCGAAATGATGGGGCAATCGCGACCTTCGCGATATAAAAGCTGAAATGATAGAGCATCGCGGAAAAAGAAATAAAATAAAAATGAAATTTATGCCCTACAGGTGATGTTATATCACTCCCTGTATACAATCCAAGGGCGTAAACAAAAAAGTGATCATACTTCCCCCCAGGTTTCATCAAAGAAAGAAGCCAAATCTCGACGGGTCGCAAGTGACCTAGAGATCATCTCAACACTCGTCTCGTGACAACAGACACAACATCAAACAAAGCGGAACAGCGGCAACCCCCAGTTCCAAGGCTCGGTGATATACATATCACCAAGAGTCAAACCTCCATTCCGTGAAATGCGGATACAATCAGCAAAATTCCTGGTTACGTGGAACGCGGATAATGTCACTCTTTGACTCTGTGGAAAACGTCCAGAGCGGATCCTGGTCCTCGTAGAGCACGGCAGTGAATCCGTGTGAAGCATCCAGAGCGGAGCCTAGTCCTCGCCGAACGCGGCAGTGAACTCGTGTGAAGCATCTAGTGCAAATTCCTGGTTACGTGGAACGCGGATAATGTCACTCTTTGACCCCGTGGAAAACGTCCAGAGCGGATCCTGGTCCTCACAGAGCACGGCAGTGAACCCGTGTGAAGCATCCAGAGCGGAGCCTAGTCCTCGCCGAACACGGCAGTGAACTCGTTTGAAGCATCTAGTGCAAATTCCTGGTTACGTGGAACGCGGATAATGTCACTCTTTGACCCCGTGGAAAACGTCCAGAGCGGATCCTGGTCCTCGCAGAGCACGGCAGTGAACCAGTATGAAGCATCCAGAGCGGAGCCTAGTCCTCGCCGAATACGGCAGGGAACCCGTGTGAAGCATCTAGTGCAAATTCCTGGTTACGTGGAACGCGGATATTGTCACTCTTTGACCCCGTGGAAAACGTCCAGAGCGGATCCTGGTCTTCGCAGAGCACGGCAGTGAACCCGTGTGAAGCATCCAGAGCGAAGCCTAGTCCTCGTCGAACACGGCAGTGAACCCATGTGAAGCATCTAGTGCAAAATTCCTAGTCACGTAGAACGTGGATAATGTCACTTTTTGACCCCGTGGAAAATGTCCAGAGCGGATCCTAGTCCTCGCAGAGCACGGCAGTGAACCCGTACGAAGCATCCAGAGCGGAGCCTAGTCCTCGCCGAACACAGCAGTGAACCCGTGTGAAGCATCTAATGCAAATTCCTGGTTACATGGAACGCGGATAACATCACTCTTTGACCCCGCGGAAAACGCCCAGAGCGGAGCCTGGTCCTCGCCAAGCACGGCAATGAACCCGTGTGAAGCATCCAGAGCAAACATCGGACTGTGGAGTCCTTAAATCCACGGACTATGAGGTCCTTAACCTTGACCGTAATGTCTTAAAACTAACATCGGACTGTGGAGTCCTTAAATCCACGGACTATGAGGTCCTTAACCTTGACCGTGATGTCTTAAAACTAACATCGGACTGTCGATTCCTTAAATCCACGGACTATGAGGTCCTTAACCTTGACCGTGATGTCTTAAAACTAACATCGGACTGTGGAGTCCCTAAATCCATGGACTATGAGGTCCTTAACCTTGACCGCGATGTCTTTAAACTACGATACCCTGGAAAACATCCCAAAGCGACCCTTGACCCCGTGAAATACGGATAAGAGTGACCGCACCCAACACTTGCGGGTCCTCACGACCTGCAAGGAAGAAAACTCTCTTGAGAGATTCTTACGACTCCCAAAGAAGAACCCGCTTAAGAATCCTCACAATTCTTAAGGAGAATTTACACCTACGGGATCCTTTCGACCTGTAGGGAGAAAAACTCTTTATGAGACCCTCACGGCTCATAAAGCTCAAAAGTTTTAGGAGGCAGATCTTAACCCTGAATCCTAAGCCATCGCTACCCTACAAAGAGATCAAGATAGACTGTCCGCAGAACACATTCAATAAAAAAGGGAACACACCATTGAGAAGAAAATATGTCTTTATTCATAAACCAAAATGAATACAGAGTACAATTCATGAAAGAACAAAAAGAAAATACTCTCATTCAGGAGTATGTACAAAAAGGAAAGAAAAGATACAAGTTTTTTAAGCCGGCGGGCGATTTAGTAATTTCGCTAGCTCATCCTGCTTTTGCTGGGTCACGGCTTCATTATTCAGGATCGCCAGAAGACGAGCCTCCGCCTGTGCCTGCTGGGCCTGATACGAAGCAAGCCGGCTTTCAAGCTCTTTCTCAGTGGCCTTGTGAGCCTCGACCCTCTCGCGGGTGAACGTGGCAACTTTATCAAGAGTCACCACCTCCCTGATAGACTTTTGAAGCACCCGTCGGAGTTCGTATGCTTTGTTGGCCTTAGCAGTAAGATTAGCTTGAAGCTCGCTCAGCGCTTTAGAAGCCAGCTCCCTGTCTGAGAATTTACGGCCGAGCCTCTTCTTGCACGATGTCATGTTTGCTGCGCACCGCGCTATCAGCCCCCGCAAGTCCGCCTTTGCAGCCATGGCCTCCGAGGAAAGACGGGAACATTCAAGTGCGTGCAAGCAAGCCTCTACCTGCCGACAGAACTCCACCCAGACTCGCACCACCTCTTCGCTATGGTAGGTGGCGAGAAAAGGAAGAGAACCGTTGGCCTCGGCAGCAAATGCTTCAGCTGTAGTCGCGCTGCCAGCACGGAGCTCCTCAATCAAAGATGATAAGGAAACAAGGCTTAATTGGGCCAAGCGTTCTGAAGCCCGCAGAGCATAGGGGCGGGCGGCATAACGATGCGCGATTCCAACGCTATGGAGGCTGGCAGGGCTATTCAGATTTGAAAGACATCAATAAAATTCTTAAGGAAAAAAAAAAGAACAGATGGGACCGTAATGAAATGTCACTTACCTACGGTCATGCAAGTAGAAGCTGAAGATTCCCCTGGCCCTTCAACGACCTCGACCTCGTCGTCATCTTCCAAAACTGTAAAAGACATCAATGTCATTTCGCAAAATGGCAACAATGCTATAATAGTAGCGAACAACGCTAACCTTGCCCAGAGGAAAGGACAATGCACTGAGGGGAGATCGCCTGCGGAGCTGCCATCTCCAATAAACGCTGAAACGATTGCCGAGGAGACAAATCAGCAATAGAGGCCGCCAGCCCGTGCAATTCTGGGGAAGACAAAAGAATTCAGACCATAGAAAGATTACTAATTTAAAATGCAGAAGGTTACCTTCAACACTCCTCCCGTTCTGAGTCGGGGGGATAGCGGCTTCGACGGCCTCTACCGTGACCTCGGGCTCCAACAAAGGGAGGGTGGTCCCGACTACCTCCATCTCAGCCTCTGGGCTGCCTTCGGGGAGAGTCGTCGGGGCGGTGACCACCAAAGGAGCCTCCCCCAAAGGAGCAAGCGCTCCGTGATCAATAACTGCCACTGGAGGCTCTTTTGTAAAAGGAGCAGCCTCATTAACCCCCTCCACATCGAGCAATGCTTCATCGGGAATGTCGACAGGCTTTAGCTTCAATAAGCCTGTAGGGACCTCCCCCATCGTCGAAGATTCTGCACAATTCACACAAGAATAAGGATACATACGTGCAGGAGTAAACAATCTGAAATGCTACGAAGAAGTATAAAGGCATACCAATGCGTAACGAAGCCTTCAATATGGCTTCTACAAGCCGCTGCTCCTTCTCAAGGAGGCGTGCTCGCCGGGGTTCGAGGGTGGACTCGTGGCCGCCTGTCCATAAAGAAAGCGCGTCTGCCGCGTCCTCTGAAGCAGCCTGCTTCAAGGCCTTTTCCCCCTATTCCTCCAAAGGGCCTATAAACCGCCGCCGAATCCACAAGGGGTCTTCGTAAAAGATTATAGCAGGATAGGGCTTCTTCGGAACCCTAGCGTTCTGAGACGCGTCTTTGGAACGCCTGTTTCGCCCAATCAGAGCAAAGCTCTGTTGAAATTCAAAATTCAAAATTATGAAGTAACGCTTCAAATATCGGGCGCAACGCGCCACATGTCAGGCGCTGATACGTCAGCGCAGCGCCCAAGAAGGCGCGCCCAATCAGAGCAAAGCTCTATTTTAAGCAAAATTAAAGGAAGCAACGCTTTAGTTGCGCAAGCACTGCGCTGCGCGACACGTGTCAGCGCAGATGCGCTAGCGCAGTTGCGCAGCGCTGTGCGCCGCGCGACACGTGTCAGCGCAGTTGCGCTGCGCTTTGCACCGCGCGACACGTGTCAACGCAGATGCGCTAGCGCAGTTGCGCTGCGCTGTGCACTGCGCGACACGTGTCAGCGTAGATGCGCTAGCGCAGTTGCGCTGCGCTGTGCGACACGTGTCACCCGCTGGGGCATTTGCGCCAAACAGAATTAAGATTTTAAAGAAATCTTTCTGTTCTTGTTAAAACAAGAAGATTTTCTTCTGTAAAACAGAAGCCCTTGGATCAAAGATCCAACGGTAGGGAAAATTCCCCAAATCACTCAGAGAAAGATCTCTTTAACAAATTTAACTAATTTATGGGCACTATAAAAAGGACCCCAGACCTCAATTCAAAGGTATCAACATTTCTAAAAAAAAAAGAAGGGAAAGAGAACTCTGAAGAACTCCTCAAGAACAAAAAGGTAAAAGCCTTTAGAAGGAAGAGAAAGTTCTCTTATGAACAAATCATAGATCTAACAACAAGATCAATGATCTTTAATAAAAAAAATAATAATAATAAAATAGTGCTTTGCACTTTTATGAACCTTTGGTTCTTTAAGATAACAAAAAACAAGAAAAACTTATCTTTTCTTTGATCTAAATTAGATCAAGAAATCAAATAGTGCTTTGCACTTCTGTTCTTGAATCTAAAAGATTCTTAGTGCTTTGCACTTCCAAACTGCGCTGTTGTGCTCTTGGGAGAGCGCCACGTGTCAGCTACAGAACAATTTGCGCTACGCGCTTTTGAAATAGAGTTTTGCTCTCTGGAATTGGCGCAACTCACCAAGGTGCGCCACGTGTCAGCAACGCAAGCGCAGCACACTAGCGTAGCTCACTGCGCTTGCATGACATGTGTCGTCATCACAAGCGCTTGCGCTCTCTGATTGGCGCAAAGCGCCTGAAAATGCAACGCATTTCCTGAAGGGCCAGGCCCAATTAAAAGGCCTAACAAGCCTAATAAATAAAATGCTATGCATTATTTAAAAGGGTAGAGCCCAATTGAAAGGTCCAATGGACCAAAACAAATGATCTGCATCATAATAATGTTAGTTATATGTATGCCCTAGAGGCCATTACTGTACATACGATGTATATTGTAGTGGGTGCTAGGACATATATAGGGAGGACTTTCTTGCTCGATATGATAGTATGCTATCTGGTTGTACTTTATCTTAACATGTACTCTGATTGTCTCTATATTACATGTTGATAAAGCCCTTAGGATATGTACTCGACTACTGGGACTATGATGAGATCATACTAGTGGGGCCACGGTAGTCGACGAGTACATCCTATAACTGTTCCTAGTCGAGGGTGTATCGAGACAGGGCATCGATACACCAGAGTAGACTAGCGTATACGCATCTTGACCCATATGATGGGCGATGGATGATCCCATATCCATTGGTGTTTGACATCAAGGATGGTGTACGGGTGCTCAGTAGAGACTGGGTACACTGGACGGACTCGCCGAGAACTCCCAGATGGTATTATACCTCACGTCAGATGGCAGTTCTCCGGTGACACTGGTACAGAGTAGTCTGTTGACCTAAGATCGTCATAGAGTCTTGTGTGATTCCCACTGTGCTTTGATTTCCATCATACCACGTCCAAGAGGGTGTGCAAAAAGGTGGCTTTTGGGTACAGTCCCGAATCACATGGAGGCAATGAGCGATAGGAGGGGATTCGTCTCTCCCGGTATAGGGAGTTGATGTTGTGCTGTGTTCGATTGGCTATAACCGGAAATCCCTGGCCAAGGTTGCTGAGATTTACTGGTAAGTGTTATCAGTAGTTTCTCGAACTATTATAGACCTCATATCGACACGACTTATCGAGCTACTGGGGTCTGACGTTTACCACCCCTAGGCGAGATATGCAACATATCAGACGACGAGACCGGACTGTACGGGAGTGTTACTGTTTGGATTCACAGGAGAATGTACAGGCTTGCTTGTTGATCTTCTGAGCGCTCAATACCTGGGTAGCTGTTACGTTTAGCTGACCGCTTGCAGCTTGTGGATATTTGATATGATCATCACCTATCGCCGGCGTATTGACGATTCTTTAGAGTCCTATACAGAGGTTTCTTGACTCAGGCAAAACGGAGTAGGAGCACATATGTGATATGTGCGGGACCGAGGATAATACGATATGAGATACCGTATTCTATTCTCGCGATATTTGATATCAGCCGGGTCATCGGATCAAGTGTTGATTCGATGAATCGGTACGGATATATATTAGTCGGTTATATGCGATATAGCCGGATTGTCGGATCAAGTGTTGATTCGATAATTTAATGTATAATAATATATATGATATATTAAATTACATTAACTAATATTAGCTCACTAAAAGATTCTTTTTCTCACTCGGGTAATACATTGATATATATGCGATATATGTTAATTGTATTATTTTATTTTGTTACGATAAATATTATATATGTGATATATAATATTGTAACATGATATGATAACTAATGCAACATGTTTAGTGGAGTTTAAACATGATTAGGGTTTGGATTAGGGTTAAGCTTTCTAGATGATTCTAGAAGGTTTTGGTTTTGTTTTGTGAAAGATATTTTCAAGTGACTCATGCTTTAACCCAACCCAAACCCTAACCCTAGTTAATTCTCTACATGGGTTTGGTCAACCATGGTTGCATTATTCATCATATTATTTCTTTTTCTATTCATCACAAAAGAAATAAAATCATTATTCATCTTCTTCTTCCTTCATTCTTTCATAAAAAAGCTTTCTAGATTTTCTTCAAGTGATGAATAAATGTGAGAAAAAGATAAATAAAGAGAGCAAAAATCCTATTTCATCATCCTCATCTTCCCTTGCCATTTAGATGAGGGTGTTCACATCATTTCATGAGTGTTAGCTTGTGTTAACGAAACTTCAAGGTAGATCATCTTAGTATCGAAGATCGGAAGCAAAGGTTGCATCTTTCTCTTCGTGGAACCTCTCGAGAGTCCGGAACCCGATGATCGCAGCGAAGGGACCACAACACGGAGCATATGAAGTGAAGGACCGGATCTACAAAGGTTGTAATCCCTCTCACTTAGTGTTAAAGTTGTTAACATGTTTGTTTTCGCCTAATCTCTAGTTTAAAGATCCGTATTCGGGTTGTTCGGCACGGCTAATTTTTTAATCGGGTATGGTTGATACCTCCTAGACCCTTGTGCGCGTGCCTAGCAACCCTACAAATAAAAAGGGCAGCGCCCAGTCAAAATGGGCATAAATGGCCTGAAGTAATGCTATGCATTATTCTAAAAAGGGGAAAGCCCAGACAAAGGCCAAATGCAAACAAAATGTTGAACATTTTCAACTGGACTTAGCCCAATTCTGGCCGTAAGTCCTTAAATTAAATTGAACTGAGCACAAATGCTCTCTCTCAAATCAATTTACCTCCGGTTCGAGGGTACATCTCCGAACTCCTCTGACACTTCTCGTTGTAATCCTTCAACGACGTCAGAGAGGCGACGGGTCCCAACGACCACACATGGATATGGACTGCGGGGTCCTTAAACTCATGGACCGAAACGTCCCTAAACTAATATTGGACCGAAACGTCCCTAAACTAATATTGGACCGAAACGTCCTTAAACTAATGTCGGACCACCACGTCCCTAAACTGGAACATAGACCACCACGTCCCTAAACTGGAATACGGACCACTACGTCCCTAAACTGGAACACGGACCATTACGTCCCTAAACTGGAGCAATAGAGCCCCCAAATGCTCTTTTGCCGGATCTAAACGGTCCCGTTAAGTTGATCTTAGTCTCAAAACAGGACTAACGTATCCTTAACGAACGTTTAAGTTGATCTTAGCCGCAACGCGACTAATGCATCCTTAAACTAAAAACACCAAACCTAAATCTAAGTAAATACGGATTTGGACTAATCCACGTCCTACGGGCGACGGCATTACTCAGTCTCCGTATACAATCCACGGGCAACCACAAACAAAACAAACACACACGACACGAAGTGAAATTCTGGAGAAGAAGAAAGTTGTTACCGCGGTGCGGTAGCGTAATTAACTGCAGGGGCTTGCGCCTGCAGGGAAGAGCGTCCCCACAATCAAAAACCCCTCAAGCGAGGGGGAATCTGACGAAGTCTGCTACATCGGCCGCATCCGTCTAAACCTCCGATACACGGTGCCATAAATCAACTTGGCATCTTCGGAGAGGTGGACGGATAAAACCAAATAACATCTGCCCCGAATCTCAGCGTCAGGACATCGCAGTCTTGTGCGCCATCTTTCGGAGGGGAACAACGCCTTATAGCCTCAGCCAACTGTGCGGCTTCCTCAGCGGCTGAACTAGGGAAAAGTAGTTCGGCATTTGATTCCGGTAAGGCCAACGGCTCGTTTTCAAGGATGGGCTCAGAATCCGTTAAAGAGTCGAGCAAATTAGTAGCCACCTTCCTTCGACGCTTGGATCCAGAACCAGTCGCCGAGGACGACCGTTTCTTTCCCTTCAAAGCCTTAGTGCGGCGTTGGCCCATGTCGCCCTCAACACCCTCACCCCGGGCCACAACTGGAGATGACACTGCCATCGTTGATGCCACGGAGGGTGGTGCTGCCTCGGGTGGTGGTACCGTTACCGGAGCCCGTCTACCCCGCGACCGAGTACCCAGGGGCATACCAACTATTGGAGTAAGATCTACTCCCGACTCTCCAGGAATAAGCGCAGTGCCGGTATCCCTTAGGGGAAAGCGGACCGGGGCACGTGGTTGCAGCATGGCTCCTGTGGCCAGAACCTGAATAGGGGCGCCGTGGCCAAGAAGCACCCTTCTCTCCTCAATAATAACTGGGTTCACCCGATGGAGATACCAGCCCATGAACGACCCCACGCATCGGGGAATGTAATCACCATCGGGGATCATGAACTGAGAACCGGTGTTCAGCCTCACAAAGTGGTGGGCGGCATCTCGGACGGCCTCGAGCGAAGGAATCGACGCGACTATGAAAGCTTCAAACGGGACGCCCTGATCATAGCCAAACTGTCGGGCAAAGCGATGCGGATTGTACCGCATGAAGAGAGCCGCACTGTCCTAACGGAACACTAGGTAACCCAGTCTAATTGCATATAAGCGCGCGGCCTCCCGGGGCTTCAAAGTGGGCGCGTCATCTTTCGACCGGTCCCAAAGCGGCTGGGCTGAACCCGCGGAAGAAGATAAGACCCGATCATTAAATATTAATCCGCCGGCAGTAGCGTAAGGAGAAATCAACGCCCGAATAGCCCCGAATTGAGTTGGGTCAGCGGCAGAAGCATCCACCAATCGCATAAGCCGAGGGAAAGTGTAGGAGTCATAAAATGCGCGCCTCTGATGCATAGCGAAAACCCCCAACACATGCATTTCGATCCAAGACATGATGTAATGAAGCGAAAATTTTACTACATCCATGCCAGGAGTAGAAGTATTAGCTATGGTGCCCAACCCGTGATAAAGATGTGCCAACGCCGGGATACCGACGGCCAACCGCGTCCCCTCAGCGATACAATGAGCCGGGTAGATAACCGAAGCCCTCATAAAGCGACGATGCATGGGGATGACAAACCAACTGAGCCAGACACTGACAAACCCCATGAAGAATGTCTCCTCATCCATACCGGGAGCTGCAATGGATTCGAAAGACATCGGCGACATAATGGGGATGTAGTACTATGGTAGATCCGATTCAGTGGTCGGCAGCTTCTTCGGACCAAACCCAAAGGGGTCTTTGATGTTGGCGAACTTCGGAGCTGTCTTCGACAAGACGTCCTCGCGAAGGAAACAAGCAATGAAGCTCTTAAAAGTAACACCCTGCTCTTCGGATTCGGTGAACAAACGATCAAAGATACTCAGCACCTTGATTAAGTTGGGACGATTGTGACGGACGGCGTTCTCAGCAGACAAGCCGTCAACCGGAGCAGGCTCTGGTTCAAAGACGTATTCATCATAGGGCAGCAACTCCTCATAAAGCGTCCCTTGAATTGGCAGTCCCGAGATCTCGTAGAACTCTCCCAAAGAGATCGAGACTTCTCTGTCCCCCAGAAGAAAAGTGTTGGTGGGGAGATTCCATTGATTCAAGAACGCCTTAACCCACCAGACATGCGGGGATTGATAATGGAAGAGTGACTCATATATCACTTGGTAAAGCCTGACCTTCTGCAGCCGCGCACAATGGGTAGCAAGGATATAGCGAGCCCAGAGAAGGTAGCCCATAGAGTGCCGAGGAGTGAGCCCTATCTTATAAATTTGTCCCCATGGGTGGGCCTCACCCTGGCAAATGCGTCATCCCAGGATATCTATAGCGGGGATTGGATGGTTCAGAATACCGGTCGTCGAAGGCTCAAGCCGTCCCGTCGGAGTCCAATTTAGCATCTCCACAGCGAAAACCGTCCTCGGAGGATCCATCGGTGAAAATGGGAAAGTGGGCTCTGTCGGAACTTCACAGAGGAAACTCCGACGACCCCGGATAATATGGCTGTACCAAGTTCCCTATAGAAGCAAGTTGGTGCAGTTCGGGTCATGAGCCCGGATCATCGCCATCGCTTCCTCGTCAGATGGTGACCGAGGAAAAGCGGCCTCCGAGCGAGTGAAGGGAAAGCACGGAACAGAAGCCATTGCACCTGAAATCGAATAAAAGAAAACTGTCAAAAGCAAAGCAGCAATATATATGCATGCATGAATATGAAGACAGTTGAAGAAAGCGACAGCAGACTCTTTTTATGGGACCATTGGCTACAAAACACATGGGCCCCACAGAATCAGGATGACGGCTCGTTAATAATGAGACCAAGCAGTTGTAATAAGACAAAGGGGATATCCTCATTAAATAAGAAGTGGGTTTCAAGTGGCCCTGCACATCTCCTAGAAGACAAATCTTCCTTGGACTCTACAACAAATCAAACAGGATCAAGGGAATTAAATTCCCACAAAAGACATCATTGCAAGCTTCTACTTCATTAATTACTAAAGGACAACCTAGGGCAAAGAGACCCTAAGAAGCCTCCATGTGAAGAAACTGAGTTCTTCATAGGAATTAAATTCCTTATTGAGAAAAGGGAATTAAATTCCTAGAAATATTTTTGGGATGGAATTAAATTCCATGGATTTGAACCGCCATCATCATCTCCCTAAAGATCATACGAGCCCTAAAAGATCTACTGTTGAAAATTAAATGGTTTCATATTTTGATTGAAAAGCTTAAAGAAAGAATGGGTTCCTGTTAAAAAGGGTAAAAACCCTTGCCTTGGATTTAAAATCCAGAGGAATGTGAAAGTTCATCGTTCATTCAAGAGCATTACCCGAAGAAAAGAGTCTTTTTGAACAGAGTTAAACTCTGAAAATGTTTCAAGGCAGAGAACTAAGCTCTGGAAGAAGAGAATTAAATTCTCAGAAAAAGTTTGCAAGAAGGAAGATAAGCAAAAGTGGAGGCGTTTCTGAAACGACCCCTATATTTATAGGATGTGATGGAGACGCTTCATCTCCCCAAATCCCTAGAGGAATCCAACGGTCACAAAAAGTGACAGCATTGCACCCACGTGCAGACATGTGAGAACAACGCTGTGGGGGCATTTGTTTCCTGATTTAAAATCAGGAAAACTAATGGAGGAGGCATCACGTGCTAACACGTGACTAGCGGTCACGTGTTGACACGTGGCATTTAAAAGCAGCGGCAAAAGGCAGATTCGCTCCCTGTTTAAATCAAAGGAAAGGCTCCAGAAAAGGTCACGTGCTTACACGTGACCTGGGGTCACGTGTTGGCACGTGACGGCTGAGCAGCGGCCAAAGAACAGAGCGCAAAAGGAGAAGAAAAGCTAGTTCCAGGGGTCACGTGCCTACACGTGACCAGGGGTCACGTGCCTACACGTGACCAGAGATCACGTGGCCACACGTGACCGGCTTTCAAAGCCTCTTTATTTTACAGAATTAAATTCTAAGAATAGAGCACTCAAATCTTTCCAAAGGAGAATGATTATTTGGAACCGTTGGATTAACAAATCTAAAGGTGATTAAATATCACCTATTTATGGAAAAGTCTTAAACTTGGAAAGATTTTCCCTTAAAATCTAACCGAAATAACAAAGGAATATCTTTGGATTTAAAATCCAATGGTGAATAAAATGCACCTAATAATCCAAAGGTCCAGATGAATGATGAATGCAAATCAAATCTCTAAATGAATGCAAATTAAATCTCTCAATGAAAGATTCACTAAAATAGATTGATTCTTCTCCTTCTCCTATAAATAGGAGCAAAGAAGAATAGAAAGGAGATATATACAGAGACATAGAGAGAAAGAGAAATAGAGCCTTGAGACTTTGGAAGAATATGATCCTCTGCAAAAGAAAACCTTAGGTAAGAAAGGAGAAGTTTAAAAAGAGAATTTAATTCTCAAAAGAGTTTAACTCTTATATAAAAAGAAGAACTTAGTTCTTTCTTTAGTGGAGGATCTGCAAAGTGCACATCTCCCCATGAATTGAGAATTTAATTTTCATTGGGTTGAGATCCTGCCATGCAGATCCAAAACATAGAGGAGGAATTGAGTATCGAGAATTTAATTCTCACAGAATTATAGGAATTTAATTCCTTTGAGATAAAATTAGGGTTTAACCCTATGTTATAGGAATTTAATTCCTTCAAAATGGACAGAACCAGGGTTTAACCCTAATTGAGAACTTAATTCTCTCAAAATCACATGAATCTAATTCCTTTAAAAAAAAGAAAAGATAGGGTTTCACCCTATGCCAGAATTTAATTCTACATATATGGGGAATTTAATTCCTACAGAAAAGAAATTAGGGTTTTACCCTATCTAAGAATATAATTCTTCAAAAGAAAGTAGGAATTTAATTCCTCTAAAGTTATTGCTAGATCTTTAAAACATGGAGTGAAACAGGGTCACGTGCTACCACATGACCCCTGAAAAGTTCCACAGAGAAGGGCTTTGAGGCAACGCCTCACGTGCCCTACGTGACCCCTTGGCAGAAGCACTAACAAACAAACACTTAAATGTCCATCACGTGACAGCACGCGATACTTCAAAGTATTCAATATTTTTGGCAGAATAAAATGAAGTGAGGGCGTTCTCACATGCTACCACGTGACCCCTCTTGCCTTAGTGTTTAACACTAAAGTTGAAACCTCTATATCCAGTGTTCAACACTGTTTTTCTCAGTGTCTAAACTCTAATGTGGAAAACTCTATTTACAGTGTTTCACACAGATTTTCTTAGTGTTTAAACACTAATTTGGAAAAACTCCATTTATAGTGTTTAACACTGACTTTCTTAGTGTTGAACACCAATTTGGAAGACT
Source organism: Agapanthus africanus (assembly GCA_030015575.1). Taxonomy (NCBI): domain Eukaryota; kingdom Viridiplantae; phylum Streptophyta; class Magnoliopsida; order Asparagales; family Amaryllidaceae; genus Agapanthus; species Agapanthus africanus. The sequence continues at coordinate 757,796,453 of CM057337.1, read as the reverse complement.
CTGTTTTCAGTGTTTAACACTGACTTGCCTTAGTGTTAAACACTAATTTGAAATCTCTATTTTCAGTGTTTAACACCGATCTGCTTTAGTGTTTAACGCTAACTATCTCTTAGTGTTAAACACTAACTTGTCAACCTCATTCTCAGTGTTCAACATTGATTGGTTTTTAGTGTTTAACACTAGCCTTAACCCAATTGGCTAAGTTCTATAGGCAAAGCCTCTTCTTCAATGGACCAACAGAAAGTCAATATTCCAAACATGATTGGACTTAGCCCAAGATGGCCATAAGTCCTCAACTCAAACTTAACTGGGCTAATGGGCTCATAATATAATTAATTGGTCTTGGTTCCAAATTGGGCCAAAGACTATTTAATCTACCTTGGTTCAAGGGTACATCTCTTCACTCCTTTGATACTTGGTGTTGTAATTCCTCAATGCCTTCAAAGAGGTGACGGGTCCCGATGACCACACATTGATACGGACTGTGGGGTCCTTAAACTCATGGACTATGAGGTCTTTAACCTTGACCGGGATGTCTTAAAACCAACAACGGACTATGAGGTCCTTAACCTTGACCGGGATGTCTTAAAACTAACGCCGGACTGTGGAGTCCTTAAATCCTCGGACTATGACGTCCTTAACCTTGACCGGAATGTCTTAAAACTAACAACGGACTATGACGTCCTTAACCTTGACCATGATGTCTTAAAACTAACGTCGGACTGTGGAGTCCTTAAATCCTTGGACTATGACGTCCTTAACCTTGACCGGAACGTCTTAAAACTAACAACGGACTATGACGTCCTTAACTTCGACCGGGATGTCTTAAAACTAGCCACCGGACCGTGGAGTCATTAAATCCACGGACTATGATGTCCTTCACCTTGACCGCAATGTCTTAAAACTAACATTGGACCGCAATGTCTTAAAACTAACATTGGACCACAATGTCCTTAAACTACCTATTGACCGCAATGTCACTAAACTTAACAACATGGCTTCCTTAATTGCTCTCTTGTTGGATCTAAACGATCCCGTTAAGTTGATCTTAGTCTAAAAACTAGACCGACGTATCCTTAACAAACGTTTAAGTCGATCTTAGTCTCAAATGAGACTAACGTATTCTTAAACCCAAACCCCCAAACCAAAATCTAAGATAATACGGATTTGGACTAGTCCACGCCCTACGGGCGACGACATAACTCAGTCTCCGTATACAATCCACGGGCAACTAAACACAAAATAAACACACACGACACGAAGTGACCATCTGGAGAAGGAGAAAGTGGTTACCGTAGTGCGGTAGCGTAATTAACTGCAGGGGCTTGCGCCTGCAGGGAAGAGCGTCCCTACAATCAAAAACCCTTCAAGCGAGGGGGAATCTGACGAAGTCTGCTACATCGGACGCATCCGTTTAAACCTTCGATCCATGGTGCCATAAATCAACTTGGCATCTTCGGAGAGGTAGAAGGATAGCACCAATTAGCATCTGCCCTGAATCTCAGGCAAGACGTCCCTGCGCCGTCGCCGTCTTTCGGAGGGGAACAATCCCGATGGACATATCCTGTTGTCTGTATAGACAAACCTGTTCCTGCTTGATCCTGTGTTGGCATTAGCTTCAGATTTATCAATTCCTGACTTGAACACATAACTTGGGGGTATGGGAAAATCAATGATGAAACCTGACTTGTAACTCAACAGTTCGATACTTATACTGATCAGTTTTACGGGCTAGGCCATCCCGGGGATGCTGCTGCTGACATCATCTGTACATGTTTCCTGTTAGTGCCTAGCGACATGTCTCGGTTTCAGCCCGAGAATCTGGACCGTGGTCCTGGGCACGCACGGGATACTATTGAGTTATATCGACGATTCATTAAATTGATTTCACAGAATTAAGAGTAGTTACCCAGTGGTTTAGTTCAGATTACCCACTGCACGTCACATGTGCTTTTACACTTTACTGTTCCACATTCGTGTTACTGTTATACCTTTATTACTGTCCATACTCTTGCCTGCATGTTTGTTACCCCTGATTGTATTATTGTTGATATTATGACGCACTGACGTCTGGGTTTTGCATGGCCCAGATCCTCTACCTTTGCAGCTACCCGAACATGAGTATTTCAGTGAACAGGCCGAGCAGTGAAGACCTGTTAGTATTTTAGTTTAGTTTTCTTTCAGCATTTTCATTCCTGATGTGAGCCCGTATTTAGGACGTACATTCCAGATTATTATTGTTTATTGGATCTATTGCTTCCGCATTTTATTTCTTGACTCGATTATTCTGGCATATTGACATGTACTAGATAGTTTATTTTATTTCTACTGTTCTTGATATCTTTACACAGCCGTAATGTGACTGTGGAGGGATGTTTCCTATCTACAGGTAGCATGGTTGGCTCTGTCACGTGCCTATCTTACCGCATTCTGGTAAGCGGGGCGTGACAGGGTTTGTTTGGTATCAGAGCCTTAGGATTTATGTTAATCGGGTTTGATTCTTTTGTAGTTGGGTATTGGACTCAATACATGAATCGGAAAATCCGTAATTAGGAACATGTCCTGCCACATTGTTATCGTGATTCTTGAATCATATCCTTCTCTTGACCCTGTGTCTTGACGTTATGCAAACCACTTTGCATCTCGACTTGAAACTTTGGTTCCCTGCTGTTTATCTCTAGGATTTGGGCGACTTGAGTGGAGTTATGTGATTTTAACTATGTACCGCGGCATGGTTACAATGCGGTACTCTATTTAAGTAACTTGGAGTTCTAGTCTTAATTCATATCCTTGATTTATGGTCATTATTCATCGCAAGTTTGAATCTTGTTTATCATACTAATACTTTTGGTGTTTTGGTTCTAGGAACATGGTAGACAGGAATTTACGATCGTACCAGAGGCGTGTTGATGACGCCGCTTTGCTTGGAGTAATTCATGGGATGCTTGAGGACCAGAAGCGGCAGACCGAACTGAACCAGCGGCAAGCTGAAGCTTTTCAGGAAGGTTTGCGGACCGTCCAACAGTCCGTAAACAATGTTGCAGCCAAACCGCTAGAGCGTGTGGGTACCGTGGCGGATTTCAGGAGACTGGGTCCATCCATCTTCACTTGTTTGGAGGAGCCGTTGCTAGCGGAGCAGTGGCTGGTTGAAACGGAGAATTTGCTAGTCGCGGCACAGATTCCAGAGGACAAGAGAGTGGGTGTTGTACGCATCCAATTAGTTGACTATGCCCGTGAATGGTGGCTTGTGAAAGAGACCCGTTTGCCCAAGCCGATCAGTTGGGCAGATTTTTCGAAGAGTTTCTTGGAGAAGTTCTTCCCGCAGACTGCACGGGAGGAAATGGAAGAAAGGTTTATCGGTTTGAAGCAGAATGGTGTATCCGTGGATGCGCATGCGGCTGAGTGGACACGGCTCAGTCGTTTCGCTGGACCTTTGGTAGCTAAAGAAGCTAATAGGGCATGAAGGTTTATGCTCAGTTTGGACGTGGACATCCAGAGGCACATTATATCTCTGGGTTTGACCACTTTCTCGCAAGTGCTTAAAGCGGCCAGAGAGCAGCAGAGCTTATCATTGAAGACTGAGGGTACGCAGCAGCGGGCAGTTGTGGTACGGAAGCCGGCGTTTATGTCGAACCGAGCGCCTATACGCAGAGGTATTCCGGTGAACCGACGTGGCGTGGTGCCGATGAAGATGCCCGTCGTTGATCAGAGAAAGAGCGTGATTTGTAACTACTGCCATTTACCCGGACACGTGAAGAGAGATTGCCGAAGGATGCTGAGACTTTGTTTGGTTTGTGGATCGGCAGATCATACTATCAATACTTGTCCGTCGAAGCTTTGTTTGAAGGATGATGTTCAGAAGCCACCGCAGAAGCAGTTTTAGGGGCAGAAGCAGTTGACTCAGGGACCCAATCAAGCTCGAGCCTTTACCCTGACGGCTGAAGAGGCCAAGGCTTCAGAGGAAGTTGTTTCAGGTATCCTACTTGTTCATGATTTTCCCGCATTAGCATTATTCAATTCTGGTGCATCCTATTGTTTTATGTCGTCCAAGTTTATTGCTGCACACTCGATTTCTTGCACGACCCTGTCTAGTTGTTGGGACATACACAGTGGAAATGAGAAGATCATATCTAGTAGAGAATGTAAGGTTTGTTCAGTTGTTATTTGTGGACGGGAGTTATTTGCAGATTTCTTGGTGATTGATTCCGGCAGTTATGAAGTTGTCTTGGGAATGGACTTTCTCGGCACTTTCCATGCTCATATTGATTGTAGGGCAAAGGAAGTGATTTTTCAGATTCCCGGACATCCGGAGTTTGTTTTTGCTGGAGGTAGCAGTTCTGTCGGGTCAATCAAGTTTAGGGCTAGGCCGACAAACAGTGTTCTTTCGTCAATGGAAGTAGATAAGGAGGAAGAGCCAGCTGTAGTTCGAGAGTTCATGGACGTGTTTGAGGACATCTCAGGTTTACCTCCAAAACGAGATGTGGAGTTCGCAATCGATCTTATTCCTGGTGCAGCGCCAATCTCAAAGGCGTACTATCCAATGGCACCAGTGGAGTTGGAAGAAGTCAAGAAGCAGGTTACCGAATTACTTGAGAAGGGTTGGATTCGTAGCAGTAATTCACCTTGGGGAGCTCCAGTTCTTCTAGTCAAGAAGAAAGATGGCACAAGGAGGATGTGCATCGATTATCGAGAATTAAACCAGGTGACTATTAAGAACAAGTACCCGATCTCTCGCATTGGCGAATTATTCTAGCAACTTAGTGGCGTGAGGGTATTCTCGAAGCTGGATTTGCGATCCGGATATCATCAGGTCCGAGTTAAATCAGAAGATATTTGCAAGACTGCGTTCCGAACTCGGTATGGACATTACGAGTATTTAGTGATGCCATTCGGAGTCATGAATGCACCGGCGATATTTATGGACTTGATGAACCGAATCTTTTCACCGTTCTTGGACCAGTTTATAGTGGTGTTCATCGATGATATTCTGGTCTACTCGAGGAGCATTGAAGAGCATGCAGAATACTTAAAGATCGCACTGCAGACATTGAGGCAAGAAAGATTGTACGCAAAGATGAGCAAGTGCGAGTTTTGGCTTGAAGAAGTGAAGTTTTTAGTGCATATTGTATCCGGAGTTGGAATCACTGTTGACCCTGAGAAGATTGCAGCAGTGCGAGATTGGTCGATTCCGAAGAACGTAGCAGAGATCAGAAGTTTTCTTGGACTTGCTGGATATTACAGAAGATTCGTGGAGAATTTTGCTCGTTTGGCTGAGCCTTTGACCAAGCTTATGCGCAAGGAAGTACCGTTCGTATGGAAGGAAAGATGTGTGTCAGCTTTTGAGGCATTGAAGCAAATGTTGATAACCGCTCCTATTTTGACCGTACCAGACGGTTCCGGAGGATTGGTGATTCACAGCGATGCATCTGGGAAAGGTTTGGGATGTGTTTTGATGCAGCATGGGAAAGTTATAGCTTGTGCATCACGGCAGTTGAAGACCCATGAGAAGAATTATCCAACTCATGATTTGGAGCTAACAGCAGTGATTTTCGCTTTGAAGATTTGGAGACACTACTTATTGGGCGAAAGGGTCGAAGTATTCACCGATCACAAAAGCCTAAAGTATGTGTTCACACAGAAAGAGCTTAACATGAGGCAGCGTAGATGTTTGGAGCTGATGGCTGACTAGGATCTTGATCTTAAGTACCATCCGGGGAAAGTTAATGTTGTGCCGGATGCGCTTAGTCGGTTGCCAGCGATTCGGATGTTGACTGCACAGAAGGAGCTTATCGAAGACTTTCGGAGATTCGAGTTGGAGATCGTGCTACCGCATTCTTCGGGACAGTTGATGCAGTTGCAAGTACAGTCTTCGTTGATCGAGAGTATTAAAGCAGCACAGTCGCAGGACCAAGATTGCAGAAGTTTCGAGAACAGGTTGAGGCGGGACTTCGAACGGACTTGTTGATTTATGAAGATGGTTCGTTGCGATATTGCAGCCGTTTGTGTATGCCAAAAGGAGATATTTGTGAAGAAGTTATGAAGGAGGCGCACAGTTCCACGTATTCCGTACATCCAGGAGGCACGAAGATGTACCGTGATCTACGACAGCATTTCTGGTGGGAATGCATGAAAAGGGGGATTGCCCGTTTTGTAGCGAAGTGCTTGGTGTGTCAGCAAGTTAAGGCTGAATATCAAAGGGTTGCTGGTTTATTGCAACCACTTCCGATTCCTCAATGGAAGTGAGAACATATAACCATGGATTTCGTGACAGCTTTACCGCGGAGTCCAAAAGGTAACAATGCAGTTTGGGTGATTGTTGATCGATTGACCAAGGCAGCTCATTTCATATCATTTCGAGTTGGTCAATCAACGGAAGCATTGGCAGAACGGTACATGTAGGAGATTGTGAGATTGCATGGAGTACCGGTGAGCATCGTGTCCGACCGTGACACCCGATTCTTATCGCACTTCTGGAGGAGCTTACAGGAAAGTTTGGGGACGCGATTGAAGTTTAGCAAGCTTATCATCCTCAGACAGATGGACAATCAGAGAGAATGATCCAAACACTTGAAGACATGTTGAGAGCTTGCATGTTAGACTTCAAGGGTTAATGGGAGGATCATCTACACTTGGTGGAGTTTTCGTACAACAACAGTTTTCAGGTGACTATTCAGATGGCTCCATTCGAAGTATTGTATAGTCGCAAGTGTCGTTCACCTGTTTGTTGGGACGATATTGGAGAACGAAGATTGTTGGGACTGGATTTGATCGTGCAAACAGTAGAGAAAGTTAATACTATCTGGAATCACATGAAGGCAGCGTAAGATCGGTAGAAGAGTTGGGCTGACACATCGAGAAGACCTCTAGAGTTCGCTGTTGGTGATCTTGTGTTCTTAAAGATATCACCGACTAGAGGAGTGATTTGTTTTGGGAGTCGATGCAAGCTTAGTCCTCGATTCGTGGGGCCTTTCGAGATTTTAGAGCGTGTTGAAGAAGTGGCTTATCGATTGGCGTTACCACAATCTTTGGCGAATATTCATGACGTGTTTTATGTATCTCAACTCTGTAAGTATGTTTGAGATGAAACACACGTGCTGAATCATTCGGAGCTGACTGTAAGAGACGATTTGATCTTTGAGGAACGACCGATGTCGATTGTTGATCGAAGAGAAAAGGTCCTTAAGAACAAGGTTATCCCTCTTGTACTTGTTTCTTAGGGAAATCGCTCGCACGGAGAATCGACTTAGGAACGAGAAGACGAGATTCGACAGAAGTTTCCACACCTATTCTTGTAGATTCTTGATTGTTTATCTTTTCTTGTTTTGGGAATTTTGAGGACGAAATTCTTTTTGTAGTTGGGTATAATATAACCCCCTAGTTCATTTATACCAGTTCTAGTTCACGTACTTCTTTATTTATGGTATTTTCCCGATTTACTGTATTTTGGGTGCAAGTAACATATCTGACATCTATATTAGCATCCGACCCGCTTGCTTGAAACCTGTCTTGATTCATGTTTATGATCTACCCTGACTCGTTACGTAGACTCGTGCACTATCATTTTAATTTATACATTGCATACTCGCATTATATCTGGCATCTGCATTTTTAAATATAACATTTAAAGTCACATAAAATATTTTAAAAATACATCGCATGGCCTGCATGACACCCCTAACTCCGTGGTAGCATCCGCACATCTTGTTCTCGTCTCGTTCAGTGAAACGGACTTGTTTAGATGGCTACGCGCACGTACATGCATCCGTTCTTGGGGGTACGCATTTTCGTTACCCGGACATTCATTTTTAATTGTGGTCGACATGAATATTTTTCATATTTTAAAACTGGATTTTTAGACCCGACCTGGGCGTGTTTTGGACTAAGTTTGTATTTACCTGAAAATCAAATTTATTATTTAAATTTAATCGACGGTTTAAATTTAAAATAACTTACAAATCTTTTTCAATTAAAATCTTAATTTTCATAACAACTCTCCCTCACTCTCCCTTTGACCCCACCCTGTCTCTCTCCTCTCTCTTTCTCTTTCTTTTTCTCTCTCCCCCTCTACGCATCTCTCTCTCTCTCCCCCATCTCGCGCCCCTCTCTCTCTCTCCTTTCGCGTTTACTGTGCACTCCTCGAGTGTGGTCACCACCGCGCGCTTCCCGTCACCTCCCTCTTCTTTTCTCTTCTTTTCTCCTTCTTTTATTTAAGCCGAGCTCCCCCACGAGAAAACCCATAGCTCTCGAAACCCTAACCCTAAGCCAGCCCCCTCGACCTCAAAACCCGACCTCGTCGCCACCTCCATCTCATCATCTCCTCCTCCTCCTCCTCGTCATCTTCTTCTTCTTCCTCCTTTCCCCGAGCCTGCACCCCGTAGAACCCATCACCCAACACCTGCACACCTCGTCGCCGACGATCCCTCGACCTCGCCGTCACCACCCCATTCTCCTCTCCTTCTCCTCTTCATTCTCTTCTCTTCCTTCTTTCCTTTTCTTCTTCTTTCTTAAAACCCCCAACATCAGAACCCTAACCTGCACCCTCGCCGGCACATCACTGTCGGTGACCCCGACACCACCACCTCGTCTCCCTGACCCCAATGCATAACCCAGTGAGCAATCCCTTCTCCCTTCTTCTCCCTCTTCTTCTTTTCTTTTATTTTCTTTTTCTTGTTCTTGAATTCTGTATTTTCCAGCGTCGCCGGAGTCGCGTCGCCGTTGCCATTCCAGACGACCCAGTAGACGTGCCTTACCTGCATGATCACCCTCTTGCATTACTTGGACTCGTCCCGTGTGTCGTGCGTGCGTTACGACGTTTTACCGACGTCGGACGTGCCGTGCGTATCCGTATCGCGATTTATCGAGACAAGTTAATTTTGCTACATACTATATTACTATATTCTATATCCATTTGAATAATAACACTCCATAATGATTAGTTATGCATCCACATTATCATTTCGGCATGTTTTACCGTTTTCGGACATCCGTATGCGTCCGTACAATCTATTTCCTATTTAGTGCATACAAAATTATCTTGTTACATACTATACTACAATATACTGCATCCAATTGAATATTTCCATTTCATATTATTTAGTTGTGCATCCCGCATTTACCAGTTTATCATTTTACGGTTATATGACATCCGTATGCATCCATATCAGTATTTACATATTTATTCGCATGCTAAATCATCTTGTCATATGCTAGGTATAGTATTATGCATCCATATGAGTAAAATGTTACCCGTTCATCCCATTATGCATCCATATTACAATTTTACTGTTTTCGGATACCCGTTTGCATCCATATCATTTAAAATATATATAACTTCATCTATAGATCACATTAATACATATTATTGTTATGTTAACACCCCATGCTAGATAATGTGCATCTCATTTAGTATTGGAACTATAAATGTAACCCTAATTGATAATCGTGCATCCATACCCTTGATTTTATATTTATTCGCATACCATGTCACATTATTTCATTTTATTGTTATATTAGTACTACATACTTGATATTGTGCACCCTACATAACAATTAGGTAACCTCTGATAATTATTTTATGCATACATGCTTTTACTGTGTATCCGTACCTGTTACAGTTTTATTATGAGCATCCGCTTGATACCCGTGCACTACTTGACACGACTTGATACATGTACACTACTTGACATGACCTGTTACACCACTACCTGACATGACCTGATATATTACTACTTGACATGTTACCTGATTCTGTTTTTAATGCCGACAATCCTGACATGTTGTCCCGATGGACATATCCTGTTGTCTGTATAGACAAACATGTTCCTGCTTGATCCCGTGTTGGCATTATCTTCAGATTTATCAATACCCGACTTGATCACATAACTTGAGGGTATGGGGAAATCAATGATGAAACCTGACTTGTAACTCGACAGTTCGATGCTTATATTGATCAGTTTTATAGGCTAAGCCAGCTTGGGGATGCTGCTGCTAACATCATTCATCTGTACATGTTTCTTGTTTAGTGCCTAGCGGCTTGTCTCGGTTTCAGCCCGAGAATCTGGACCGTGGTCCCGGGCACGCACGGGATACTATTGAGTTACATCGACGATTCATTAAATTGATTTCACAGAATTGAGAGTAGTTACCCAGTATTTTAGTTCAGATTACCCACTGCACGTTACATGTGCTTTTACACTTCATTGTTCCACATTCATGTTACTGTTATACCTTTATTACTGTCCATACTCGTGCCTGCATGTTTGTTACCCCTGATTATATTATTGTTGATATTATGACGCACTGACGTCTGAGTTTTGCATGGCCCAGATCCTATACCTTTGCAGCTACCCAAGCAGGAGTATTTCAGTGAACATGCCGAGCAGTGAGGACCTGTTAGTATTTTAGTTTAGTTTTCTTTCAGCATTTTCATTCCTGATGTGAGCCCGTATTTGGGACGTACATTACAGATTATTATTATTTATTGGATCTATTGCTTCCGCATTTTATTTCTTGACTCGTTTATTCTGGAATATGGACATGTACTAGATAGTTTATTTTATTTCTAATGTTCTTGATAACTCTACACAGCCGTAATGTGACCGTGGAGGGATGTTTCCTATCCACAGGTAGCATGGTTGGCTCTGTCACGTGCCCATCTTAACGCACTCTGGGAAGCAGGGCGTGACAAGAATCATGAGGCAGTCATTGGGCGCAGATTTTTTGAGGATTTTAACGGATTTTTTAGATTTTATGGTTAGTGAAAACACCCTATAAATAAAGACCTTCAAACACTGATTTCTCACACCTCAGAACTCCAAAAATTCTGAAAAAAATCCTACGCCTTCGTATCGACGACGCCGATGCTGTGGTTCCACCCAAGCATTAAGGAAAAATTCGAACGCAGAGCTATTGAGGATTTAGTACGAGTCTATATTTTCGACTCATCGACATACAACTCAAACAAAAGGTAGGATCCTCCCCTCTCCACTCATCTATCGAATTCCTTCTTTCAATGATCTTAGCTTCAACTTTTAGTCATCAACCCCATATTAAAATAATGTAAAAATATTTCTGCATGCCATTTGGTACCTCTTAATAATAAGAATTGGACCCCAAGTTTAAAATGGTTTAATTAATTGCCTCTATATGCGTGAATATTGCACCCTCATCCTACATAAAATATGATATGCTTAGTGTTATAACCCACGGGGTATCAATTCACCCCTTACATACCCACACTTACCCATGCTACCTATGTGATCTCGAAATAAGTTACTTCCACAAAACACCCTCATTTTATTAAAATGTCATATATGATTAAAATACCCATATGAGATAAGATATTTGGAATAAATATTTTAGACACTAAAACGATATATTTCTACTTACAATTCTATCCACCAACTACTTTAATTTTGTTAAATCCCTTTACCTTTTTGAAATGGGGTAATACTAAATCTAAATAACGGTATATGGATTTTTCCAAGTTTGCCCCTTTCACTTGAAAGGATATTTTTATATTAATTTTTCTTAGCATGTTAACTAAAGTTTAATAAGATACTTTAATAGGGGCTTGTTTTACCTGAATCACCCCGCGGTTACTAGATAATCGTCCTTGAAAAGGACATAAATCCTGCCGCCCATATGCAGCGGTTGTCAACACGGAGTCGTTCTTGTAGAATAGCACCTCTAATAGATTACCCTAATAATAGGGTAATGTTTTACGTAAGTATCTCGTGGTTGATAGGAAATCGTCCCCGAAAAGGACACAAATCTTTCCGTCCATGTGCAATGGTTGCCAACACGAACGTAATTTAATTCAGAGAGGTTAAACCTCTGTTAATGGTATTTTGACCATTAACGATCACCAAGATCACTATTTTGAGATTCTTGGATCGGGTTCTTTAAGAACTAAGTTCTTAATTTGAAGGAACTAAGTTCTTGGAGTATTACGGACTCCGTCTTCTATCTTTTCAACTTTGTTCTTCTCTGATTCTTTGATTCTCAAGAACAAAATCTTTCTGATGAGAATTAAATTCTTAACTTGTGAGAGACTTGTCTTGTGGATCTCAGATCCAGAGAAAGAACTATATTTTTTGAGAAGGGTTAAACACTTAGACATGGCATGTTAGGTAAAGGAAATATTTTGATCTCTTCCTTTTTCTTTACCTAGAGTTTTTTAGGAGGGAGATCTTCTTCTTTGAGAGAATTAAATTCTCTGTTGTTTTGAGAGCCTTATGTATCTTTACAGAAGTTTATAGGAGTCTCCTATCCTATTTTCCCCTCCTCTTTATTCTCCTTGATTAATCTCGTTGTTCCTATTTATAGGAGAAGAGAAAAGTCAATTTGTTGAGAAAATCTCTCATTGAGAGATCATGATTGATTTCATGATCAATCAAAATGATCTTTTAGATCAATCGGTGAATTTTATTCACCATTGAATTTTTAATCCAAAGGCTCTTGATTAGTCAAATATATTGCACGTTTGAATGAACATTTTCCCTACTATTGTTAATTGCTAAAAGGTGTTAATTATAAATAAAGAACAATGTGGGTTTATTTGTAAAATGATTATTATCATATATTTCATCATTTTAATTAATATAATTAGGGAATATATATGCATATAATATTTAAATGAAATATTAGTAATTAAATTATGCATACTAAATCAAATATTCCTAATCAATATTCTTAAGATATTATATTATATAAATGGTTGGAATAATATCTCAAAAATACCAAATGCTACTAACACTTTGATTTGAGATATTGTGCAGATATTAGCTCAGGTCTGGAATCCAAATAAGAGATCTGAGTCAAATCGGAATATCGGAACCGAATCTGCCAAATTTTAGAAGCAAATCGAGGAATCTAGCAACAGCAGAGACTCGGAGTAATATTTTCAGAATCTATATATCAAAAGGATCTCCAAATATCGACACCAAAAGCTAGAAAAAATCTCAAAATCCAATTCCACCAAAGCGCAGCGGAACCGCGGCCAAACAAGGCATTATGCGGCGGTTCTGCGATCCAATCAGAACCGTTCGATGTGGGATTTTGTGGATATGATCTTAACAGTATCTCCACACAAATGGAATCTAGAGTTTTTGGTTTCAAATACTATATAAAGGACCGAGAGCTGTACATTCAAAATCATCATCGAAGAGATCAAAAGATTCAAGTATTCAAGTGATCATCATCTATTCATTTACCTTCATAAAGAGAGAGATCTAAAGCAAACTAGGGTTCTTGTAATTTACTTTCTAAAGAGAATTGTAAATGCAATAATTGATTAATAAAGATAGTTTTTATTTTAATTCTTTTTGCATTTATTTTCCGCGTTTAATTTCTGCACATTACTTTTCTGTATTTTAATTATGTTTTCATTCATCTTCAACCTTTCTTCTAAATATCTAACTGTAACATTTCAGAAAAATAAAATATTATTTTTGGTATTTAAATTAATAAAATAAGAAATTTTATGAATATTATAAAAATATAGATATTGGTTTTAATAAAGTAGTATGGTTATATACTTATAGTTTGGAAAATAATTGGAAAATTAATATAAATTATTGATTTTGAGGGTATTTACGTGATTTTGACATTTTATAAATTATTATACAATTAATTGTATACAAGTTAATGCTAAACTCGATTAATATTTTACTAATTATATATTAACCATGTTTATGTGTTATGACATGCAACATGTCATGTTGTAACACTTGTTCATATTTGTAGCCATGGATTTATTTTCATTTGCTTTTAATGATTTTGTTTTGTTTTAGAAAAGAAAATGAAAAGATAAAAAGAAAAATAAATGGAAAGATATTTTGTGGCATGGGAGATATGTAGGTATGGGCAAAGAGAGAGAGAGAAGGGGGGAAGGGGGTTATTCTCACCATGGCTCTTCTCTTCACTTCTTTTTTTTCTCACCTCCATTCTTTCTCCTTCATCTCCCTCATCCTCCACCTTCTCTACCACCCTCATACACCCTAAAATCCACACAAAAACACCATGCCCCCTTCACAAATATCTTTCCAATCACTATAAACCCGATGGGTAGATCAAGTTGGGACTTTGAGGCACTTGGGCAACCCTAGAATTTTCTTGAGTTGCCAAATGAGCTAATCCCTACACTTCTAGTTAAGTTTTTAGTTTCCTATGATCCTATAGTGGTTTAGAGCTAAACTAGTGCATGTTTGTGGTGTTAGAAATTTCCAAGATGAGGTTCAGGGTATATTATGAATTGAGAAAGTGTAATTGAGGTGTAGTAGTGGCTACAAACCCTTCTATTGTTAGAATCCTTAGATGACTTGAGTTTAGAATTTTTCGATGTCGGTTTTGTGGAGTTTTTTGAGGATCAAATGAATTCTGGAGCAACTTGGGGTATTTATAAGAAAAACAAACAACTACATTGACCTAGTTAGACCATTAGAAGACCACCACAGAAAAACGAGACCCAAATTCCAAAATTTGGCCGTCGCCACCGGTTACTGTAGCACCTTCTGGCGGCCAAATTTTGGAATTTGATGTTGGGGTTTGGCCTGTAGCTCACACTCTTTATAACTTAGCCACTGTATTATTTGTTTTGTCCCAAACTACCTGTGCAAAAATCAGGGCACATTTTGAGTTGGTTTTGACAGTGTTTTTCGATATTTGAATCATGGATATTTGGATTTCTTGATGTAACTTGGTCGTTTGACGTTCGCGCGTTGTCGTTAGAGAGTATTTTGTAGTTTTAGCGCGCGTTGACCATAGGTTCTAACCTATGTGCGCTTCGCGTGTCGTGTCGGTTTTTGAATATGATTTTGATGTGATTCGATGTGTTTTGATTTGTAGGTACAAGCGCGCAGATTTTTGGGATGATGAAGGAGGACAAGGCATCCGTCGGGATCGACTAGAGCGAGGCGTTGTAGGTGTGTAGATATATATCTATGGAAGAATTCGGGTGGATGGCGTATAACACCCCTGCAATCGTAGAATAGGATATTTATATACTATATATATGTTAATGCGAGACATGAATGCGTAGAAAATAGGGTTCTAGGAGACCGTAGGATTAGATTTAGCTTACTCATAGGAAGGTTACTCTTAGTTTAGTTCCTTAGTCGTGAGTCGTCGGTTTTATATTATCACACACACACACAAACTTGATATGATATGTGTGCATATGTGTGTGCGTGTGTGTGTATGGATGTGTGTGTGTGTGTGTGTACGTGTAAGATGAGGATATAATATATTATATGGTTTTGAGTTGATATGATTGGACTTGATGTCGCGAG
Source organism: Agapanthus africanus (assembly GCA_030015575.1). Lineage (NCBI taxonomy): Eukaryota > Viridiplantae > Streptophyta > Magnoliopsida > Asparagales > Amaryllidaceae > Agapanthus > Agapanthus africanus. Next base: position 757,781,163 of record CM057337.1, on the reverse strand, counting down.
ATTATGATATATGATCGAGTTGAGACATTGCATATGATATGATATATTAACGGATCGTTGGGCGATATACACATAACATGTGATAACATGTGTCTCTATGTGATAATAGAATGTATGTGACCTTAGATCCATACCCTTATTTATGATATCGTACGACGGATGATACCGTACGAAATATGAAATATATGATATTGACCCGTACCCTCGATTTTGAGGATGTCGTATGACGGACTATACCGTACGAGATGTATATATGATGATTGATCTGCACTCTTGACTCGAGGATGCCGTACGATAGATTATACCGTACGTGATGCTATGAGGCTGGATCGTCGACTACTAGATATATCGACTCGGTTATGTATAAATTTCTATTCACTTTGACACTATTTTAGTTTAGTCCCTTAATTACTTAAGTAGGTGTTAGAATAGAGTTCGAGTCATACTCATTTTCAAAACTAACGAATCGTATGCATTTTCATAGGACAAACCGAGTGACGCTACGGATTTTCAAAAGGTATTTCTTTTCCCAAAACACCGTAGCCCCTACTTTTCTAAAAACGAAAATTCGTGCTATTTTAAATACGGCAACCGTATGACTCGTATATAGATATATACATGTGTTTTCATTAACTATTATGATGTCGTTTGTTAGGACACATGCACCATTACCGATGATGCGTATGTTGCACGTACACATGCTTGCCAGCTCACACACATCATCATCGGTAATTGCCATGCCACATACACATTAGAAATAGTTATCTCACTTGTATAACTTTATAGATGGTAGTTTGATTATATTGTTAGTGTTCTTGCTCTCACATGCTAGTTTAGATATTGTATTTCTCATTTAGATGCCATATGCATTGTATACAAACATTCTGGTTATGTACTGTAGTTGGGCTTTATGCCGATATTCATTATTCATTATTAGCCCATGATTATGAGATTCTGATTTTCATGAGATTTCTGGATTTGGGAAACCGCATGTGAAATTGAAAACTTATGCTCCTTTTAAAAGAAAAATATGATTTTCCCTTGATATGATGTGTGGCGTCTAGCATGAGATTTCTCGGTTCTGGAGCATATATGTATACCCGACTCGAGGAGACACCGACTACGGGTACATAGTGGGCCCGGTGCGGTATCCCGGGGCAAGAAGGCCGTATAGATGAAACGTTGAGCCCGGTAGGGGAGTACTACCGACCCGTGATAGTTTGGCGCGGCGGATATCCGGAGGATACCGACCGCAGTCGTGAAATCAGATGGATGTGGGCCGATCCGGACTGACGGAGCCCGAGCTATGAGAATTATGTGTCGTTACTGGACGCAGTTTTCATGATGTTTTCGAGTGTCGATACGGGGCACTTAGGTTTTATAATTATTTAGTGTGTTGTTGCTGGACACACATTGGTTGATGCATTTACACTCATACATATATTTATATATGACATAGTATTACATTATGACCTGGACATGATTACTAAAGTGTTGTTATATTTATGCTTATATTATTATCCTTATTACCACTCGATGTTATCGTATTATTATTGTACTGTATGACTTAGGAGATAATCATACATTCGGTTTCTACTCGGTGATGTCTTCTATTCACGAGTTGGCAACTCACCCCCGTTATGCCACAGTTTTCTTGCAGGTTTGACCGCATAGGTTTTCGTAGCGGCTTTGTTGGCACACCGTTTCTTCCGGGTGATTGCTTTGGTAGGTGGGTTCATTTGCATCGTAACCACTATTGTACTTGTATATTATTTCAGTTGTATCTAGTTAAAACTCCATCAACCAGACTATGTATATTTATAGACTTAGAAACACCATTTGTATATTCATTCGAACTTAGAGTCACGCTCGTGTATTTATTCTTATTCCTGGTTTTCTTGATGATGCTTGTTTCCTTTATTTTCCTTCTGTGTTTTGATCCTCGCCTTCGGCGTTGTATATTTATATTATTGCGTGGTTGTTTCCGCCAATTGGCGAAGAGTTAGCTCCTGCTTGGGGATACCAATTATTATTATTGTTTGTATTTTTTTCGGATTAAAATATACAATGGAGGTGCTGCCCAAATTTCTAATGACGAAAATGTTTTAACAACGGTATATAATCTTCATGTGTTTTATATTATATTACTTATGTTTTTAAAAAAAGAACTTGATTTTATTATACCGTTATTTCAGAACTTCACCTCCACTATTTTCCCTAAAAGGTTTAGATTTCTAGGCTTTTGGCTTACTTGAATTAGGTGGGGTCATATAGACTTCACGTGATTCAAGTGTCAGTCGCATGCCTTTTCCAGGTCGTGACACTAACCATGAGCGAGTAATTTCTAGCCTGCTAGGGTTTGTAGGATATGGTAGGATAATGGATGAAAATCCTTTTAACTTCTTTTTGACAATTTAAAGTTTATAAACTTTAGCAAAATAAATGTTAACCTTCCGATCCGGCATGCTATCAATTTATTGATAGTCATGACCATGATTTGAGATTAGTTGAACACTTGTTTTGTTAAGGGCTAGACATGAATAGAGATCAATGAAAGGACAAGGGCTAGTAGTGGGGAAACCCTAGTTTCCTCTAAGAACCTTAATCCACATTCATCACTATCACTATATTTTTAAACTATTAAAAGATAAAAGAGTCGTTTTTAATTATTCATCCATTAACTACTAAGTCTTATGAACCTTACAAGCCTTTTTATTATAAATTTTATATCCGTTTTAAAATATAATGACAAACAATCACCGATCTTTCATTAACTCGTCTAAAGCAAGAAAAGAGTTCACGTTTCTTTACAGACGACCCATACTCATCGCGGATAGCTAGTAGCGACACCGTTTTGATTGCGGTTATTTACAAAAGCACTTCTTTTGCACACGATCAATCAAATGGCGCTGCTGCTGGGGAAACGGTCATAATTTTTTCTTGTTATTCGGGTTGATTTCTTATAAAATCCAGCAAACATAAAATAAATAAAACCGCATCTTGTATTTTTAACGATTATTGTGCAAGTTTTGCAAGGGAATCTGGAGTAACTGGAGCAAGGAAACAGAGATTCAGAGATTTCAATTTTGACCAGAGGAGCATAGGGGTGCTTTGAAGAAAAATTAGCAGAAGATCCACCAAAGAGGCGGCAGAACCGCGGCTTCTTGGTCGAATTGGGCCCCTAAAATGCTCAGGTACCCCCTTATTATCTTTCTCTCTCCTCTGAGCTCCAATAATCTGATTTTACTTGCAGGATTCTCTGCAAATATCGCCATTCAAAAGTCTTTTTGTGTGTTTTGATTTCGATTTGTTTTTGCATATCTAAACCAGACTTTAAGGGGCATTAAATCCAAATTCAGATTAGGTGGGGATTTCATCATCCTTCCTAGGCCCCACAAATCACAAACGAGCATACTATCATCCTACATTAATTTAAAAAATATCTAGACCAAGCCTATAAGGACTGTCGCGCTCAATTAGGACAGAGGAGGGTCGTGGGCAATCCATTGCTTATCCATATTTTTCTTGTGGTGTCTAGACAAGTGTGACTAGAGAAAGTGGTTACATAATTAGGCCCGCTATATAGCGGATACCTCCCACTTACCTGGCACTTTCCTGGCCACAAGATTGATAAAGGGGTAGTAGAGGATTGATCCTGCGACTTGTCCTTTGGAAGTCTAGGAGCGGTCTAGTGACTTGATCTAGGTGACCCTAGTTTTAGGGATTGATTGTGCATTTTGTGATTTGTTGAGTCAAGCCTCACGTCCGACATTTTTTTCAAAACAAATCTTCTTAAAAGAGTTCTCACATATCACACGCTTCCATGTGCACTAAATCCGCTTAGTGCATGATCGGTTGGATACAGGATTCTAGTGCCCGTCTTGTCCGCGTTTTTGCTATCGACTCCGAAGTCGGTACTTCTTCATCTTCTATTTCCCCTCTACCTACCACATCTCCAGAGATGGACAGATCTCCAACAGGATTTAACGATACCATCTTGCCACCATCCATAGGTACGCAAAATCCACCATGCATCTCTCTACAAGAAAGATGCTACCTCGTATGCGGACCCCTTCCTACTTGTCTATCTGTTCCACCGGCCAATGGGCATAACTTCGAAGTTAAACCCCACTTCATCAACTTGCGGCCTAAATTTCACGGGCTTGAATCTGAAGATGCATACGTTTTTATAACCAAATTCGAAAACGTATGTACAATGATGAGCACAACCCAACTTTCAGAGGATGTACTGCGATTACGTCTTCTCCCTTTTACCTTGAGCGATATCGCAGAAAAGTGGCTTTATAGCACAGCCACACATTTTATCGCTAAATGGGATGAATTCATCGTAGCATTCCTTAAGAAATTTTATCCTCATCACAAAACCGCTCGTATTCGGAGCGAGATTAACTAGTTTGCCCAACTTCTCAACGAACCCTTTTGGAAATACTTTAAACGGTTTAAAAATCTTCTAGTCCAATGCCCTCATCACGGAATCGGTAGATGGAAACTTTGTCGCATTGTATATGAGGGTGTTAATCCAGCACAAAACAAATGCTAGAAACCATTTGTGAATGTCATTTCATATCAAAAGACGATGGCGAAGCATAGCAATTTATGGAAGATCTCGGCGAACAAACAGTACAGTGGGAGTGCACTAGACCAACATCGTCTTCATCTAGGGCAGATATCCTTCAGCTTGATATTTCGATTGCAGTGAAAGCCGAAATGGGTGCGATGCAAAAGAAACTCGAAGCTATGGAAAGCAAATTCTCTTCAGCCTCCCTAAACCAAGTTACGCCTCCCAAAATCGTATGTGGTTGTTGTTTTGACCCATCACATTTAACGGAAGAATGTCCTTTGAATCCTCCGACTCAAGGTCAAGAACAAACTAACGTTGATTTTCAACAACGACCTAGAAACGATTCTTATTCATTTACATATAATCAGGGATGAAGGAATCATCCTAATTTTGCTTAGAACCAAAACCAAACTCAAACTCAAAATCAGTTTCCAAGCCAAAATAACTATCAGAGGCTTCCCCCACCGCAACAACAACCACCACAATAAATTCAGCAACCCTTTCAACCGCAATGTTTCCAAAATCCGGCCAACAACTTTATACCTTATAATAATTCTTTTCAACCACTGATTAATACTCCAACAGCCAATACTGAAAAATTCTCTGCACTCGAACGAAACTTAGAAACGTTTATTAAACATTCCACACAAACGATAGCTAATTTAATGTCTTCTATCCAAATGTTAATGCAACACACTGCTTCCTACGGTGAAAGCATAAGATCAATCGAAGCACAAATTGCACAGATAAATATCGCGATGAGTGAGAGAGAGAAGGGAGACTTTCATCTCAATCTCTACTAAATCCTGGCCACTCACAAAGCGCAAATCATATCCTTCAAAACCATAATGTAAGTGTCGTAACTACGTTGAGATCAGGAAGAGAGCTGAATAACCAGGTCGGTGAACAAGTTGATGATTCGGATGATACCCCGGCTACTACTTCTACTCCTACTTCGTCATATCCCCGGTAAAAATCTATATTGACTGAACCGAACCATGGATATACTTCCATTTACATGATTATCCAGTTACATCCATGATTCTCCAGTTACATCCATTTACTGATATCATGGTTTCGGCAAGTCATCCAATTATACAATCTATATTACAAGACAACATAATACAAACAATACAAACAAGATATCGCGGGGTTTAAGGGGTAGATTGGTACGAAAGGTGTTAGAAGTGGCACGAGACAGTAAGATTTAATACACCTAACCTGAATCCAGTTGCTGTTGTACCGTGGCATAAACGGTTCCTTGTACTATACTTTCCTCTAGTATCTGGCATATAGAGACTCCTCGCATATACACTGGCATCCTTCTGTACCAAACTACAAAAAACAGTGTTAATACAACATTATAAATACAACCTTAAAAGCTACCTTCTTATTCTGTCTATTCTATTTCTCCCATATCTTTGGGACTTACCGAGCGATCTGTTCGCTGACGACATTCTCTTTCTTTCTTCTTTGAATGTCGTCAGGTGATCTAGGCATTCCTGAGATCGAGCCCACTGCTGAAGACTTGGACCACTTCATTGAAGATCCAGAGCTTTAGTTCATCGTACACTTTTATTTCAGTACTTTTCCTTTCTGTTATAGCATTGTTTAGGCATTGCTTTCATTCAGTTGTATTTACTTTTCCATGCATTGTACAGAAAGAATGTGAATAAATAAAGTTGTTGTTTTATTATATCTTGTCTCCTGTGCATTTATTTTTATATTGCTTAGATACGCTTAGCGTATTTACTTCATAGTAAATACGTAGCGGCCTCGTCGCGCCCTCTGCCCGTATACTGGGAAGCGGGGCGTGACAGAACAACATTGAACCGCTTAGGAGGGTGAGAAAGAACTCCCCAACCGCGGTGTTGAAGAAATCTCCACTTCCTGCAGAAAACATGACACAGGAAAAATTAGAGCACCCCCCTCAGTGGCTGTCCTCCCAAATCCACAGGATCTGGCGGAAAGTCCATGACTCTGAGATCAACAAAGACCACTCTCGTCAACCGGAGAAAATGAAGGTTCGACAAGAGGAAAATAATCCATCCACCATACAGCGAGGGACTTCTTTCATACAGGCGCCTGTTACAACGGCTCCTTCAACCTCGACCTCCTACAAAAGGAGGAAGCTAGAGAAAAACTCATTGCCTGCAGCAAATTCCAAAGACGCTGGACCCAAACGCCCCAAGTTTGGGGGCATGGTTGTACACACAGTCTACATGGCTTCTAGGAAAGAGGAAAGCCGTACTTCCGTGGGTCATCGACCGCAAACTCGGTCATTGACAAAAACTCAGGAGCAGCAACAAAATCTCTAAGAGATGCTAACGAAAATGGCAGCACTCACCGGGCAGAAAGAAAGCCCGGAAGCGGCGTCTGAACAATGCCAGGAGTAGGAGACCGATACAAAGTTCCTGCGAAGGGTGCTGGAAAGAAAGGATAAGGAGGTCGCGGAACAGGCTACTAATATAAAACAGATGGCGCTCCTGTTCCAAGACATGGTTGGAATGATGATCCAGCTAGAACCTCCAGCTGAAGACTCGCCGATAATCATCGAGGATGATAGAAGGGAAACATCAAACTCTCTTCCAGCTTTATCAATTGCCAGTGAGGAAACGATCTCCAAGGCCTCCCTTGATGATTACCTAGCTCAACAAATACAAGCTCATCAAGCGAGCGAAATGGTTGGCCAAGTCGTCAGAACTGGGCGACCGTATCCGGGCTGGTATGATCAAATCAAATACCCGCCGGGATATACGATCCCCAAATTCCATATGTACAAAGGGACAGGCAACCCATATAAGCACGTTGCTTAGTTCAGAGCTTTGTGCGTCAATACTAGAAGTGACGACAAACTGCTGATTCGCTAGTTCATTGGTAGCCTATGAGAGACGACATTTGAATGGTACTCAGAGCTCCCAAATGACTCCATGAAAATATTCACAGAAATGGAGTTGGTATTACGCAGCAGTTCGCCAGCGCAAGCAAGCGCACCCCGATCATGACATTAATCAATGCCAGGGTGAAGCCAGGAGAGACCTGGGTTCAATACGCGATCCGGTGGCGGAACCTATGGTCAAAATGCGAACAGTGCATCAAAGAATCTCCTGCTGTGGGCATATTCATCGGGACCCTTGATCCTCAAGCGACCGTGTCCCAGTTCATGACGTTCTTCAAGCCGACCACCTTCCAGGCGCCAATCGACAAGCTGGACCAAATGGACCAGATGGGCCACGGGCCTTCCTCTTAAAAAATGGACCCTCGGAATGCAAAGGGTAAAGGGAAAGCGGCCTTTGTGGCCAACACTCAACAACAACCGAGTGACCCGAAACTGGTTACTCGCCAAAACAACGTGCGCTCGTGCCAATCCCTCTAAGAGAAGTTATAACGTGTTTACTCGTTTCCCCGTGATAAAACGAGGACATTGTTCGAACTGGCAGTGCGTAACAAACCCATTACTCTGCCGGGCCCAAAACATCCACGGCAGCCCGGTGACGTCAACAACCCCAACTACTGCTCCTATCACAGAATAATGAGCCACCCAATTGAAGATTGCTATGTCTTCAAAAAATTGGATCGAGGTTCAGTATCAATGGGGGAAATTTGCGCTTTCTGAGAACTGGAGGGTAAGCCCGCCACAGAAGCACGCTCCTAAAAAGGTGGATATGCCGGGGGCATCATGCTCGCTTGTAGAAGAAGTTCCATGGGAATTCGTCCTTTCAGCTAAAACTAATAGAATGCTGAAGGATCTTCAGGCATGTCCGGCGATCAGGTGGAAAAGCTCGCTAGAGCCCGAGATCATTAAAGGGATGCTAAAACCGCATACTGTACCAAAAACCGTCGACAAAGGGCAAAATCCCAAAGTCGAGCCTTCAAAGTCTTCAAAGAAAAAGAAGAAGACCAAGAAGCCTGTGCAGCCTGCCGAGTATGACGACAAGCGCACGGACCTGCAAAAGTACATTGACGCGCTGAAAGAATACAATAAGAAGGCGTGGACACCAGTCACTCTCGAAGAGTTCCTCAACCATATCCTTGAAAATGAAGATAGTGACGATGATGAGGAACATGACTCATCAGGAGGAACCCAAGACTATGTAGCAAGTTTCCACATGGTTTCTCATTTGTCGTAAAATGGCGAAGCAGCTCCCTCGGCGTTAGAAAACAACATAGAGAAACTAGGGGCAGGACTGGCGCCAAAATCCCTAGAATCGTCAGAAGACCCAATTGACAGGCTGCTAAACGAAGCCTTTCAAAAGAGCAAAGCTGAACGAGAACGTGAAACGGCATATACGAAAAGGCCAAGCGTCGGCGTCAGGATGAAGAAGACGCGGTAAGAAGGAGTCGCAAAGTGCTCCAGACTGACGCACACCTGCGGCAAACAAAAGCAGGACCAAGACAGAAAAGCGGTTCACCAAAGCCCTATCAATGGGAATGAAGTTGCCACCTCTCAAGGGAAATATTCCTGGGGCCATATGCCTCAATGGAGAGATTTCACATCCGAACTACTGCATATATCATCGGAGGGCCACCCACCCTACCGAAGAGTGCAATGCCTTCAAGAATTGGTGGCAAGGATACGTTGCCCACCGACAACACTTCAAGCAGATGAAGCGCAAAGCTCGTTGACAGCAAAGAAGCACGACAGATGAGCCTGAAGTAATGGCTGGCTACTGTCATATGGTTGATACCAGTTCGACGAAAGGAAAATCTTAAGTTCTTACATTCGGGAGCGATTCTGAGGAAGAAATAACCCCCAGCCCTCTCTTCAAAGAATCCATCTCCGGAAAAGAAGAAGAGGAGAAGAACTGTGAGAATATTCAACTGTGTAATAGCACACTGCCTGAAAAGAACCTCGGGCCTACAAACAATGGTTCGAGCAAAAGAGAAGGGGAAGGAAAAAGTCCCTGAGGAAATTGCCCTCGATGATAGAGTCGTCAAAGAGCTCGCGGCCAAGGACCCGCCTAAGAAAAAAAGATGGGTTACAATGTTCTCGCACATTTGAGGAAGATACCCTCACAACTGAGCATACTGGATGCTCTCCTCCTGTCTAAAGAAGCAAGAGATTCTCTTTTCAGGGCATTACAAGAGACCGATCAGTTCCAAGCTTTCCTTGCAGAAGAAAAGATGAAGGAAGAGCTGGCAGAGGTTTATACAGCTGATATTATATTCGGTGATGAAGATCTCCCCCTTGGAACGTGCGAGCACAATCGTCTTCTATATGTCACCAGGTACTGCCACGACATCAAGATAGGGAAGATCCTGGTTGACAACGGGTCCTCTGTCAACCTTCTCAATGTGAAGGTGCTGAAGGAGATTTGCATGAACGTTCAGCACCTGACTCGGAACAAAATTACCATCTCCGGATTCGAATCACAGTCATCACGGACGCTTGGGTCCGTAATATTGACATTGCGCTTTGGGTTTCTCATCACTGACATCAAATTTCATGTCATCGACACCAAGACTTGCTATAACTCTCGGCTCGGCCGGCCTTGGTTATACGAGTACAATATCATCCCTTCTACACAACACAAGTGTATGAAGTATTTCAAAGACGGACTCGAATACACCGTCACGGGAGAGCTAAATCCATTCTCCGTAAATGAAGTCCGAAAATATGAAGATGCAAAGTACTTTCTACCATACTTCAAAGACACAGAAAGATGTCATAAGCTAGAGAATAAACAAAAAGCCGTCGCCACCATCCCGATATTTGGGAGCGATACCGAGGAAGATGAGGAAATAGTCTACTCGGGGAAACCCCAATACAATAGGCCTGGACCATCTACTCCTATTTTGGTCTTCGGCAGTGACTTTGAGGACGAGCCCGACGCCATATTCTCCGTTCGTCCGTCAGCACAAACCGTTACTGGAGCTGATCAGAGTTTACAAGTCATCATGGTTTCGCCACGGCATTACAAAGAACTTGAGGCACTCGATACTCACAGCGTACAAGAGCTACAGACTTTCTACATCCTTCCCAGGAGAAGAGGTGAAAAGGCGAGCTTCTTCTATCAATCTAAGAAGACCCAAGTGGAAAAAGAAGTCTGGCACGGTGCCGATCTTTTACTCGACAGGCTCCAACCAATTTGTCTGCCAAGATACTACACGGAGAGACTAAAAAGGCTGTTAAGATGTCAAGGTATACCCTTCAAACAAACTGGTCGACAAGTCCAGTTCTACAACAAGGTTTGGGACGTCCCGGGACTCAGCGAAGAATGCCCAACGGGAAGATGGAAACAACCGGGCTCGGATACGTTCGGTCCAAGAAATGGGAGCGATTCCATGGCTGCCGCATCATAAATGGCTCCGGTGTAGAATGGAATGCTTTTCCAGATAGCTGTGACGTTGGAACGGAAGTCCCGCTATAAGAACATCAAGTCCGTCGTTCGAAGAACAAGTTGACAAGCTAATAAGAGAGTCCGGTCAAAAGATTCGGGATGATCACAACCGCAAAATGGCTATTTATGAAAAGGCCAGTACGCAACGTCTCAACCAACAGTCTGCGGAAAAAGAATATTGTGATGCCCTTCACCCTCAGCCCGCTATACGTTCTCATAACAAGAGAAATGCCCGAAACAAGGACAAAAAAAGGTGAAGAACGAGAACGACGTTTTGAACTAGCGAAGCGGACCTAAGAAACTACGCAATCAAGAAAAAGTCAGCTGGAATCCGTCTTTTATGAAGAAGATGGGCCGGGAATACTCTTTCCCCAAGGACAAGACAAAGAAAATATTTAACCTTGTCATCAAACATTAAATGATGAAGCTTCCGGAATCTCGGCACCCCGAACAAATAAACGAGGTCCATCATCCGTATTATTGCTTTTATCACCGAGCAACAGGCCATCCCCCTTGAAGACTGCTTCACCTTCAAAAATTGGGTCGAAGACCAATATCAACAAGGCATGTCCGCTCTATCTGACAGCTGGAGGGTAACCCCACCGCAGAAGCATGAGCCAAAAAGAACCTATATCACGGAGGTAGGACCAGCTCATCATCAAGATTGGAAGCAAACTCATACCTGTCAAGTGATAACATTCTCAAAAGAGGGAAGGCACAAGAATATGGAGGACCTCTTTAGGTGCTTCGCAAATGAGGACGAGGACGAGACGATCTAAGAGTGTCCGCTAGCACCAAAAGAGCTGGAAGATGGGATACACACTATGGCAGACAACCTGAAAAAATTGACTTAAGGACGGAAAACAATCCAAGGCCGACGTTCGTCAGTGAGCTGCTATCTGAAAATCAGGTGGCCACTTTAAAAGATGTACTCATGCGATATAAAGACCACTTCGCATGGAACTATTCTGAGATGCCGGGTCTAGATCCAGAAGTAACAGTACATAAACTGGCCATATCGCTGGTGTTAGTTATGTATATGCCCTAGAGGCCATTGTTGTACATATGATGTAAATTATGATGGATGCTTGGATATATACAGAGAGGACTTTCTTGCTCGTCATGATAGTATGCTATTTGGTTTCACTTTATCTTAACATGTTGACTTGTATTGGTTTACTGTTTTTCTCTCATATGTTGATAAAGCCCTTAGGATCTGTACTCGACTACTGGGATTATGATGAGATCATACTAGTGGGGCCACGGTAGTCGATGAGTACATCCTATAAATGTTCCTAGTCGACGGTATATCGAGACAGGGCATCGATACACCAGAGTAGACTAGCGTATACGCATCTTGACCCATATGATGGGCGATGGATGATCCCATATCCATCGGTGTTTGACATCAAGGATGGTGTACGGGTGCTCAGTGGAGACTGGGTACACTGGACGGACTCGCCGAGAACTCCCAGTTGGTGATGTACCACACGTCAGATGGCAGTTCTCCGGTGACACTGGTACAGGGTAGTCTGTAGACCCGAGATCGTCATAGAGTCTTGTGTGATTCCCACTGTACTTTGATTTCCAACTTACTACGTCTAAGAGGGCGTGCAAAATGGTGGCTTTTGGGTACAGTCCCGAATCACATGGAGGCAATGAGCGATAGGAGGGGATTCGTCTCTCCCGGTATAGGGAGTTGATGTTGTGCTGTGTTCGATTGGCTATAACCGGAAGTCCCTGGCCAGGGCTGATATAGAGATATACTGGTAAGTGTTACCAGTAGTATCTCGACCTGTTATGAGCCTCACATCGACACGACTTATCGGTTACTGGGGTCTGACGTATACCACCCCTAGACTTGATATGCGACATATCAGACGAACAGACCAGACTGTACGGGAGTGTTACTGATTGGATTCACAGGAGAACGGACAGGCTAGCTTGTTGATCTTCTGATAACTCAATACCTGGGTGGCTGTTACGTTTAGCTGACCGCTTGCAGCTTGTGGATGTTTGATATGATCATCACATGCTACCGGCGTATTGACGATTCTTTAGAGTCCTACACAGAGGTTTCTTGGCTCAGGCGAAACGGAGTAGAGGCACATATGTGATATGTGCAGGACCGAGGATAATGCGATATGAGATACCGTATTATATTCTCGTGATATTTAGATATGAATCGGGATATCGGATCAAGTGTTGATTCGATGAATCGGTACATGATATATTAGCCGGTTATATTCGATATAGCCGGATCGTTGGATCAAGTATTGATTCGATAATTTAATGTATAATAATATATATGATATATTGTATTACATTATCTAATATTGGCTCGCTTTATTATTTCATTTTCTCACCGGATTAATACATTGATATATATGCGATATATGTTAAATGTATTATTTTCTTTTGTTGCGAATATATAATATATATGTGATATATATTATTGTAACATGATATGATTTATTATTAAACATGTTTAAGGATGATAATGAGGGATTAGGGTTTGATTAGGGTTAGCTCTTTCAAATTCATTCTAGAAGGATTCTATTTTGTCTTGGTTAAGATATTATGGTTGATCTTTATCTTTAACCTAACCAAACCCTAACCCTAGTTTATTCTCTACAAACTCTTAGCCTATCATCCTTGACCATGGTTCTATAATCAATCATATACATTTCTTTTCTATTCATCACAAAAGGAATTATCTTTTCATTATCATCTTCTTCTCTCTTGAGTTAAAAAGAAAAAGCTTACTAGAAATTCTTTTGGTGATGATAAATTGTGAGAAAGTGAATTAAAAAGAAAGCATAAATACTACTCTCTCATCCTCATCTTATCTAGCCCATGAGATTAGGTTGTTCATCTCTACAGAGTGAGAAAGCTTGGGTTTTTGCAACTTCGACGTAGATCATCGGAGAATCGGAACACTTCAAGCTATCATGGATCGTTCGAATCGTGGAGCCTCTCTTGAGTCCGGGAGATCGTGGATCACAGCAAAAGGACTTCTACTCGGAGCTTGTGAAGCGAAGGAGCGGACTACAAAGGTTGTAATCCCTCACACTTAGATAAAAAGCTGTTATCTTGCATGCTAAACCCTAATAATCTAGCAAAGATCCCGTCTTTGGGTTGTTCGGCACGTCTAAAATTTTATCCGGGCATGTTTGATGCCTTATGAACCTTCACAAGAGTGCCAAGGAACCCTACAGTGGTATCAGAGCCTAGCTAGAGTATTAGGCGACGTGTTTAAGAAGTTAAAACTCCGATCGAACCCGAACCGACGAAATTTACCCCCTTTCTAGGAATTTTTCAAAATCTGGGATTTTTCTGAATTAAAAATACCTGAAAAATACAGAAAGAAAATATAAGAATTATGGTGAAATTCGTGCCTCCAATTCGACAACTTGGCCGCGGAACCGCGGCAAAGACCCACCATTGGCGGCGGTTCCGCGGTAGTATAAGTGTATTAGGCACGGTTTTGTGCACAGTAATTCTTATATCTGTATTTACTATTTTATGGGTATTTTTATTCTGACTCAAGTGTTGAGAACTTTGGGAAATTTAGGGTATTTGATTATCTGTTCGAAAAGTTTAATACTGTCTATTTATCTGGAATGTGATACAATATATGGAATTCATAAAGTTAGGCATGAAATGCGGAGTATGTGATATTTCGGATTTACGATGTCTAAAGTGATTATGGATTCCAAATATTGTAGTTTTACACTTTCTTTTCTGTGACCGTAAGTGTAGTATGTAGTTGTATTACCGGTCTTCGTTGCTATACATCGACAACGATCGGTGTATGCATACTTACTTACGTTGATGATATGAGATATTATGTGTTGCTGAGATATGATGTGCAGGATTGTCGCGATTGAATAGCCGGGGGTTTTATGTGAGATGAGAGTTTTATATTTTCATTCATGTAAATTCCATTGTAATGTAATATTCTTTTATTTGGGGCACTTCCAAGTTGAGGTTGATGCCACCAGTGTTGTATATTATTTACTTTTCCGCATTAGAATGGACCCAAGGAGGGGAGCACAGGTGACCGGGTTATGGGGTTCAGTGGGAGGCCATCTCGAGGAGTCGAGACCGGGTCTCCTAAACTCCAGAATTGGTAGGGTCGCTTGCCGCTCTCGTAGGGGTCCAGGGTGTGGGCTTGGCTATTCATCGCGATTGTGGAATCCGTATTTTCTATTGTTAGCTAAATACTAAATACGGACGTCCTAGTATATCCCACATTATATCTATGTTTCTGCTATGATATCTGTGATGTAATCATTTGATATGTTGTGATGGATACAGTATATAGTATATATGATATATTATATAGATGTTACTTATGTTTTACACCCGCACTAGCCCTGCCCTGCTCTATCGTTAGTTACCTAACCTAACGGTGCACGAGGGGACATCGAGACGAATGCAGATGGCATAAGTGTACGTCGTATTTATCTGTGATGCTTAAGAAGCATAAGCTGATGGGATTTTATTAATGAGATTAATAAAAAGAAAAGAAACCTAAAATGATGTTGTAGAATCAAAACTTTATAAAAAGGGTAGCTACAGTTTTGCTTTGCATAGTGGTATATATGATATACCCTGCACCTTATTCGATGAGGAAAGAGCCGAGATCCCTTCACCGGGAGTGACCTCTTTAGCGAAACTGGCAGATGATACAAAACTCGGTTTGTCTTTTGATTGCTTTTAGGGTTTTGCTTTGCACAGTGATATATATGATATGTCCTGCACCTTATTCGATGAGGAAAGAGCCGAGATCCCTTTACCGGGAGTGACCTCTTTAGCAAAACTAATGAAAGCCTAAAAAACACTCCATTTCAAAATTTCACATGATTCTACGACGATATCAAGTTTATTACGCTCATGGTTTTTCTGAAAAAACCTGCATAGCCCTCCGTCATTTCAGATAGATATTATTTAGTATTCGTGCTATGTTTGTTGACTTAGTCAAGGCGTAGTGTACGGTAGCCAAGTGGTGTTTATCTGCTAAAACATGAGATGTGATTGGATTAGGGTATTCGCACGGCCTTGTTGACTCAGTCAAGGGTCGTACGGGTGGGTTTAATTCAATCGAGAAATGTACCGGTTGAACTTGACTTGCGATTTATGCTTTGTTGACTTAGTCAAGGTCATAGATCGCTAGGGGCAAAATATTATCGGGAATTTCAAGTGTTGAAATTTGCAATGAGATTGCATACCTTCTATGAGATAGTTGGATCCCGATACCCACTGCGAGTAAGAGTTACTCCTGGGAGAATTTTACACAGGACAATTAGTCATTCAAGTAGGTGTCTAGAAAAGTGTTAACGAGGTTACGCCTCTGGGAAAATGAGGTTTACTTTAATTAGGTCCGTGCGAAAGTACGGGGAACCTCCCTCAAAGTACCGACACTGATCTGGCTGAAAGATTGACGAAATTGTAGGGTGTAATTAATCCCGGCTAATCTTACCTTTTAGGGTTTGAAGGTAGATTTGATAAAAACAGTGGGAGACATCCTGATTAGATAAGATAATAACCAATCTAATCTTGCAAGAGCATACGCTAAAGTGTTTCCTTCTCTCTCTCTCTCCAGGTAGCGACCATGTCAGGCCATAATCAAGATAATAATATGGATGTATTGACTGAACCCACTTATTATACTGAGCAGGGGAACGTTGGACCCGTTCTTTCTTATAAGAGTTATAAAACTGAACAGGAAATAGGAGAATATCTTGATTCTCACGCCGCCCAAAAGAACATGCATGTTGATACATCTTCTTCAGGTGTGTTAGTTATTAAGAACTGTTTCTCAGTTCACCCTACGTCCTGGGTATTGGATACCGGATCGGGATCCCACATATGTAAATTGTTACATGGGCTACGTAAAGGTAGAGAACTGGGAAAAGGTGATCATTCCGTTCAAGTAGGGAACGGTACAAGTATTGCAGCCAAAGCAGTTGGCGAATATCACCTTGTATTACCAAGTCGTAATACACTGATTCTAAATGAGTGCTATTATATACCGAACATGATGTGCAATATTATATCAGTTTCTTTATTAAGTAAAGAAGAATATAATTTTGTAGTAAAGGATAATATTATGAACATATTCCTAGATCAAAAGTTGATTGCATCAGGCTCGTTACATAATGGCATATTCATTCTAAATCAGAATACAGTCCTCAATATACAAAACACACACAAGAGGAAAAATTCAGAAATGAACGAATCTTTCTTGTGGCATTGTAGACTTGGCCATATCAATGAGACACGGCTAGCTAAGTTACATAAAAATGGATATTTGAATTCATTTGAATTTTCATCTTATGATACTTGTCATTCATGTCTCAAAGGAAAAATGACCAAAGCTCCGTTTAGTGGACACGGAGAAAGAGTTACTGAACTCTTAGGACTGGTACATAGTGATGTATGCGGTCCCATGTCTACGCATGCCAGGAACGGTTCTTCCTACTTTATTACATTCACTGACGATCTCTCTAGAAACGGGCATGTGTTCCTGTTGAAACACAAGTCTGAAGCTTTTGAGAAATTCAGAGAATATAAGCACGAAGTAGAGAACCAAACGGGCAAAAGTATTAAGATCCTTCGATCTGATCGAGGAGGAGAATACTTGAGCAATGATTTTCTGGATTATCTAAAAGAGAATGGGATTCTCTCTCAGCTTACTCCTCCTTATACACCACAGTACAACGGTGTATCGGAACGAAGGAATCGGACCCTATTAGATATGGTGCGATCTATGATGAGTGATGCTGAGTTACTTATTTCCTTCTGGGGGTATGCGCTTGAGACAACCATATACATATTGAATCTAGTTCCGTCAAAATCTTTACCTACCACACCATATGAGATATGGAGTGGGAAGAGACCATATTTTAAACGAGTTAAGATATGGGGTTGTCCAGCCTATGTCAAAAGACAAAATCCGGACAAACTCGAGGCACGATCAGTCCTTTGCAAATTTATGGGATATCCAAAGAATTCTCAAGGATATTTTTTCTACCACGCTGAGGAACAAAAAGTGTTTGTTGCTCAACATGCCACCTTTTTGGAAAGGGAATTTCTTGCAAAAGAAATTAGTGGCAGAGAGGTAGAGCTGGAAGAAGTTCCAACACCACAAACCGCAACTGATGATTTGTTGGAACCAGAAGATTCAGTAGTACCCGACGAACCCCAGCCTCTCCGCCGATCTAGCAGGATTTCTCATCCACCTGAGAGATACTACGGTTTTCTCATTGATGGTGGAAGCGAGGATTGCATCATGGAAGATGATGACCCGACTAGTTTCGAGCAGGCCATCACGAGTGGTGACTCGGTGAAATGGCTGGATGCAATGCGATCTGAGATGGAATCCATGTACACCAATAAAGTATGGATTTTGGAAAATGCTCCTGAAGGGGTAAAACCTATTGGGAGCAAGTGGATTTTTAAAAAGAAATTTGGTGTAGATGGAAAAGTTGAGACTTTCAAAGCAAGACTTGTAGCAAAGGGATTTCGTCAACGACCAGGTGTGGATTATGACGAAACCTTTTCTCCAGTGGCTATGCTTAAGTCCATCCGGATCTTACTTGCCATTGCTGCATACCATCACTACGAAATCTGGCAAATGGATGTTAAGACCGCCTTTCTAAATGGTGATTTAGAAGAGTGCGTGTACATGACTCAGCCAGAGGGCTTCATAGATAGTGGGAGCAGCGGAAAGGTGTGAAAGCTGCTTAAACCTATTTATGGGTTAAAGCAAGCATCGCGGAGTTGGAACATCTGTTTTGATGTAGTAGTCAAAGAGTTTGACTTCATCAAAAACATAGATGAACCTTGTATCTATAAGAAGGTAGCAGAGAGTAAGGTTGTCTTCCTCGTATTATACGTGGATGACATACCCTTGATAGGAAATGATATTCCTATGCTGCAATCAGTCAAGCTCTTCTTATCACAGAGATTCTCAATGAAAGATCTAGGTGATGCCTCCTGTATTTTGGGAATTAGGATCTATAGAGATAGATCCAAACGGATACTGGGATTGTCCCAATCCAGGTACATTGACACCATACTAAAGAGGTTTAGTATGGAAGAATCCAAGCGTGGGAACCAACCCACGATCTTTGGACTCACTCTCTCCAAAGAGATGTCTCCCAAGACTGATTTGGAGAGAGCTCGCATGCAAGGGATACCCTATGCTTCGGCAGTAGGGTCTATCATGTATGCGATGCTATGTACCAGACCCGATGTTGCATACTCACTAAGTGTAGTGAGTCGGTATCAAGCAGATCCTAGAGAGAGTCACTGGACGGCTGTGAAGAACATTCTCAAGTACTTACGAAGGACTAGAGACATGTTCTTGGTGTATGGTAACGGAGAACTCCGAGTGGAGTCTTTTACCGATTCCAGCTTCCAAAGTGATAAGGACGACTCTAAGTCGCATTCGGGTTTTGTCTTTACCCTCAATGGAGGGGCGGTATATTGGAAAAGTTCCAAACAGGATATCGTTGCAGACTGAATACATCGCTGCCAACGATGCTGCCAAAGAGGCTGTCTGGATGAAGAAGTTCATCACTGAACTTGGTGTGGTTCCATCCATTGTACATCCAATATCTCTGTATTGCGATAACAATGGAGCTGTGGCTTTAGCCAAGGAACCCAGATCCCATCAGAAATCCAGACATATTCTGAGGCGGTATCACCTGATCAGGGAGATAGTTGATCGCCGGGAGATCGAGGTTAGGAGAGTAGATACGAAGGACAACACTGCGGATCCACTCACGAAGGCCATTCCCCAGATACAGTTTGAGAGATTATTCGGGATGCTAGGTATGAGATACTACAGCAGCTGGCCTTAGTGCAAGTGGGAGATTGTTAGTTATGTATATGCCCTAGAGGCCATTGTTGTACATATGATGTAAATTATGATGGATGCTTGGATATATACAGAGAGGACTTTCTTGCTCGTCATGATAGTATGCTATTTGGTTTCACTTTATCTTAACATGTTGACTTGTATTGGTTTACTGTTTTTCTCACACATGTTGATAAAGCCCTTAGGATCTGTACTCGACTACTGGGATTATGATGAGATCATACTAGTAGGGCCACGGTAGTCGATGAGTACATCCTATAAATGTTCCTAGTCGACGGTATATCGAGACAGGGCATCGATACACCAGAGTAGACTAGCGTATACGCATCTTGACCCATATGATGGGCGATGGATGATCCTATATCCATCGGTGTTTGACATCAAGGATGGTGTACGGGTGCTCAGTGGAGACTGGGTACACTGGACGAACTCGCCGAGAACTCCCAGTTGGTGATATACCACACGTCAGATGGCAGTTCTCCGGTGACACTGGTACAGGGTAGTCTGTAGACCTGAGATCGTCATAGAGTCTTGTGTGATTCCCACTGTGCTTTGATTTCCACCTTACCACATCCAAGAGGGCGTGCAAAATGGTGGCTTTTGGGTACAGTCCCGAATCACATGGAGGCAATGAGCGATAGGAGGGGATTCGTCTCTCCCAGTATAGGGAGTTGATGTTGTGCTGTGTTCGATTGGCTATAACTGGAAGTCCCTGGCCAGGGCTGATATAGAGATATACTGGTAAGTGTTACCAGTAGTATCTCGACCTGTTATGAGCCTCACATCGACACGACTTATCGGTTACTGGGGTCTGACGTATACCACCCCTAGACTTGATATGCAACATATCAGACGAACAGACCGGACTGTACGGGAGTGTTACTGATTGGATTCACAGGAGAACGGACAGGCTAGCTTGTTGATCTTCTGATCGCTCAATACCTGGATGGCTGTTACGTTTAGCTGACCGCTTGCAGCTTATGGATGTTTGATATGATCATCACCTGCTACCGACGTATTGACGATTCTTTAGAGTCCTACACAGAGGTTTCTTGGCTCAGGCGAAACGGAGTAGAGGCACATATGTGATATGTGCAGGACCGAGGATAATGCGATATGAGATACCGTATTATATTCTCGTGATATTTAGATATGAATCGGGACATCGGATCAAGTGTTGATTCGATGAATCGGTACATGATATATTAGCCGGTTATATTCGATATAGCCGGATCGTTGGATCAAGTATTGATTCGATGATTTAATGTATAATAATATATATGATATATTGTATTACATTATCTAATATTGGCTCGCTTTATTATTTCATTTTCTCACCGGATTAATACATTGATATATATGCGATATATGTTAAATGTATTATTTTCTTTTGTTGCGAATATATAATATATATGTGATATATATTATTGTAACATGATATGATTTATTATTAAACATGTTTAAGGATGATAATGAGGGATTAGGGTTTGATTAGGGTTAGCTCTTTCAAGTTCATTCTAGAAGGATTCTATTTTGTCTTGGTTAAGATATTATGGTTGATCTTTATCTTTAACCTAACCAAACCCTAACCCTAGTTTATTCTCTACAAACTCTTAGCCTATCATCCTTGACCATGGTTCTATAATCAATCATATACATTTCTTTTCTATTCATCACAAAAGGAATTATCTTTTCATTATCATCTTCTTCTCTCTTGAGTTAAAAAGAAAAAGCTTACTAGAAATTCTTTTGGTGATGATAAATTGTGAGAAAGTGAATTAAAAAGAAAGCATAAATACTACTCCCTCATCCTCATCTCATCTAGCTCATGAGATTAGGGTGTTCATCTCTATAGAGTGAGAAAGCTTGGGTTTTTGCAACTTCGACGTAGATCATCGGAGAATCAGAACACTTCAAGCTAGCATGGATCGTTCGAATCGTGGATCCTCTCTTGAGTCCGGGAGATCGTGGATCGCGGTAAAGGGACTTCTACTCGGAGCTTGTGAAGCGAAGGAGCGGACTACAAAGGTTGTAATCCCTCACACTTAGATAAAAAGTTGTTATCTTGCATGCTAAACCCTAATAATCTAGCAAAGATCCCGTCTTTGGGTTGTTCGGCACGTCTAAAATTTTATCCGGGCATGTTTGATGCCTTATGAACCTTCACAAGAGTGCCAAGGAACCCTACAGTTGGACATCAAGCCAGTCAAATAGACGCCGAGGAGGGTGCGTCTCGAACTCGAGATGAGCATCAATGCTGAAGTCAAGAAACTAATTGACTCTGGCTTCATCCAGGAAGTTCAATAACTTAACTGGATCACTAACAACGTTCCAGTGATGAAGAAAAATGGGACAGTGCGTATCTGCATGGACTTTCGGGACCTCAACAAAGCCTACCCGAAGGATAACTTCCCAGTACCTGTTACCTTGCTGATGATCGATAACATGTCTACCCATGAGATTTTCTCTTTCATGGATGGATCTTCGGGGTACAATCAAATAAAAATGCATCCTGAAGACCAAAAGCATACTGCCTTCCGGACTCCGTTGGGTATATTTTGCTACAAGGTGATGCCCTTCGGTCTGAAGAACGCTGGTGCTACCTACCAGAGGGCCATGACGAAAATCTTCGATGACGTTATTCTTGAGGTTGTTAAATGCTACATTGACGACCTTGTGATAAAAAGCAAATCTCATAAGGAGTATTGGGAACATCTAGATATAGTGTTCCAACGTCTTTGGAAATATAATCTGAAGATGAATCCTCTCAAATGCGCGTTTGGAGTCTCCTCAGGCAAATTCCTGGGATTCATCATATGGCACCGGGGTATCGAAATTGACCTTTCGAAGATTAAGATGATTATGGAGATGCCCACGCCGAGAACTCTAAAACAACTGCGGTCTCTTCAAGGAAAGGTCGCGTATATCCGACGGTTCATAACCAACCTCTCTGGAAAATACCGTCCCTACATGAAGAAGGGGACCCCATTCTTCTGGGATCATAGTTGCCAGAATGCAATAGACAAAATCAAGCAAACCTGCAGAATCCGCTAGTACTGACTGCTTCGGTTAAGGGAAAGCCCCTCATTCTGTACACAACAGCCCTTGAAGGTTCTTTAGGCGCTCTATGGGTACAAGAGAACGACCAGGGAAAGAAGAGAGCTCTATACTATTTGAGTCGAGTTCTTCTGGGGGCAGAAAATGACTACCACTCTATCGAAAAGTATTGTCTGGCACTGATCTTCGCAATAACGAAGCTCAGGCACTACACCTTACCACATGGGGTCCATCTTATATCGAAGTTGGATCCCTTTAAATATCTGATGTCAAGGTCCATTCTAATTGGAAGGCTTGCCAAATGGCCCTCCTCTTAATGGAATTCTCGATAACGTATCGACCCCTCAAAACGGTGAAAGGCCAAGCTATCGCCGACTTTCTCGCCGAGCATCCGATACCCGCCGACTCCTTCTTAAATTGTGAGTTGCCGGATGAACATGCGTTCGACACAGTCGAAGGAGTGGAGGAAGGAAATGATGCCCAATGGGAACTCTACTTCGATGGAGCATCTTCCATGAAAAGGCGGAAGCATAACACCCCCATAATCAAAGCTGGGGTGGGTCTCATCTTCGTGACTCCACAAGGAGGGATACTGCGTTACGCCTTCTTCCTGACGGAGCCGAGGACTAATAACGAAGCTGAATATGAAGATTTGATTAAAGGTCTCGAGATCGCCGTTGACATGGGAATTCAAGACCTCCTCATATATGGAGATTCCTCGCTGGTCGTTAGCTAAGTAAATGGTGACTATCAGACGTGCAAACCAGAGTTGATAAAATATGGCAGGAGAGTGCAGCAACTGCTGACATAAATCCCCTCCCACATTCTGGAAAGCATACCGCGTGTGGAAAATAGCAAGGCGGATGCATTGGCTAAGCCGGCTAAGGAATTGGACGATGAAGACCTCGATGACGTAAAGATTATCGTGCAAAGCCACAGGGTTCTCGCGCCAGCAAAGATATCTTTGGAGGATTTAACAGAGTCATCTGAAGGAAAGGAAATGACCAAACTAGCAGTCCTCTAAATAAAAGACGAAGAAAAGATCAAGGATTGGAGGGAAGACTTCATAGACTACTTCAAATCCCATCAAATGCCCGAAAACGCGTCGTCAAGACATCAGCTCATGGAACGGGCTCTGTCTTTCGCTTTCGTCAATGATACTCTATACAAAATATCGCTTGACGGTTTTTGGTTAAGGTGTTTGGGGCCAGAAGAAGCAAAAAGAGTCATTCAAGAAACTCATGACGGACTCTACGGTTCTCATCAGGCCGGGCCAAAGATAAAGCTGAAGATCAAAAGGATGGGCTATTATTGGCCTACAATGATTCAGGACTGCCTCGAATATGCGAAGCAGTGTCACTCGTGCCAAATTCATAGGGATTTCATCCACCAAGACCCGAATCTGCTACACCCAAAGGTAGCTAGCTGGCCGTTCGAAATGTGGGGAACCGACATAATTGGCCCCATTGAACCATTATCAACCAAAGGACATCAGTTCATACTAGCAACGACCGATTACTTTTCTAAGTGGCAGAAGCAATACCACTAAGGGAAGTGAGGACGGAGAATATTCTGCATTTATTCGAGACACATGTCATCTACCGGTTCGGCACTCCGCGACGGATAATCTCGGATAATGGACTAGCCTACAGGAGCCATAAAATCAGCCGCTTCATAGAACAACATAAAATAGACTGGAGATACTCCTCCGTCTATAATCCCCGAGCAAATGGTCTAGCAGAAGCTTTCAACAAGACCCTGACCAAGATTATAAAGAAAACGGTGTCCAGAAGAAAAAAAGACTGGCATGAAAGGCTGCACGAAGCTCTCTGGGCGTACCGAACGACATTCAAAACAGCCACGAATACGACCCCATACGCGTTTGTTTACCGCCGAAAGCCGGGAAGACAAACGTCATGCCTGAATTTGGGGGCAGATACTATTTGGGTTTATCCGTCCACCTCTTCGAAGATGCCGAGTTGATTTATGGCACCGTGTATCGGAGGTTTGGACGGATGCAGCCATTGTAGCAAATTTCGTCAGATCCCCCCTCGTTTGCGAAGGGTTTTTAATTATGGGGATGCTCTTCCCTACAGGCGCAAGCCCCTGCAGTTAATTACGTTACCGCGTAGCGATAACCACTTTCTCCTGCTCCAGAAGGTCACTTCGTGTCATGTGTGTTTGTTTTATTTTTGGTTGCCCGTGGATTGTATATGGAATGAATTTAAGTTGTCGCCCTTAGGGCGTGGATTAGTCCAAGTCCGTTTAGGCTAAGGTTGGCCCATCATAATGTTAAACACTAAAATTTTCTCGGTGCTCACGTGCTCCCGCGTGAGGCTCTAAAGCAGTGTTAAACACTGAAATTTGGAGCGCTCACGTATGGCACGTGAGGCACTTGAGAATTGAGCACTGCTTCTTTGGGTTTATTCTCTTTTTCTTTTGTAAATGCTAAGCACTATTGGGGGTCACATGGGCTCACGTGAGGCGCCCTAAAAATGGGAACTGTCTTTGATTTATTCCCCTTTTCCTTTATAAATGCTGAGCACTATTAGGAGGTCACGTGGGATCACGTAAGGCGCCCCAAAAATGTGAACTGTCTTTGATTTATTCCCCTTTTCCTTTTATAAGTGCTAAATACTATTAGGGGGTCATGTGAGATCACGTGACTCAATCCCGGTCGTTCTTTTGTTCATCTGGGGTGGTCACGTGGGAACACATGATCTGTCGTTATAGTGTTGAACGCTGATATGCATGGAGATCTTGATCTGAGTTTTGAGAATTTTAGGTCCCTTGTTTTTATAAGAATCAAATTCTTTTATAGGGTTAAATCCTAGTTTTATCAGAGTAATTAAATTCCTTTATCTTTTGGAAGAATTAAATTCTTCAAACTTAGTTCTGTCCCCTAAGTTTTGAGTCTGCATGACAGAATCTTCCCGATGAGAATTAAATTCTCAACTTGTGGGGAGATCTGCTTCCGCAGACCTCAATCAGAGGAAGAACTAAGTTCTTTTTAGAAGAGTCAAACTCTTGAAATGGCGAAGAAAAGATAAAATGATCTCTATGTCTTTCTTCTTATCTAGGGTTTCTGTTTCTGAAAGAGAGCTCTTCTTCTTTTATTTCGTTTCTCAAATTTTATGGGGGGTCTCATCTCTGCAAGACTTGAAGTCTTGAGTCCTTTATATGGTAGAAGCAAGTTTGTTGATTTAGTTAAAGAAATCTCTCATTGAGAGATCTTAATTGATTTGGGGATTTTATCTACCGTTGGATCTTTGATCTAAGGACTTCTGTTTTACAGAAGATATTTTTCTTGTTTTTAACAAGATTGGGGAAATATTTTCCCATACAAAGGTTATTCTTTGGCTTGGTGATTTTTCAATCACCATTGGAAATTTAATCCAACGGTACTCTGTTTTACAGAAAGTAATCTTTCTTATTTAGAAAGATTCAAGGAAATATTTTCTAAATAGGGTTTTGATCCCTTTACTTAGAATTTAATTCTATCGGCTCAGAAGGCATTTGAGACCACTCACGTGTAGCACGTGACCCCATGGAGTTAAACTCATTTGCTTATGTGCAACAGCCCAAAGAGAGCATCACGTGCTGACATGTGAGCCTCTCTAGCATGTTATTTGTTTTAAAAAGGCGCCTATATACTTTGTATATAGATGCTCACGTGTTTGCACGTGAGGCTCAATTTTAGCCTTAATAATTAAGCGTAATGCATATAATCTTTGTTCCAAGTCACATCACGTGTGGGCACGTGATGCTCCATTAAGGGAATTTTTCCCTTCGCCTTTTTCTTTCTCTTTTTTATAAGGGAACAAATGCCCCCATAACGTTGTTCTCACACGACTTGCACGTGAGTACAACGCTGTCACCCTTATAGTTGTTGGATCTGCCTAGGGGAACGGGGAGATCAACCGCCCTCGTCACGTCTTATAAATGCAAGGGTCTCGTCTTTAGGAAGCCTCTGTTCTTTCATCTTCTTCCTTCCTTGTCTTCTTTGAGAATTTAATTCTCTTCTTCAGAGCTTAGTTTTCTATCCATTGAAATTTCAGAGTTAAACTCTTTCAGAAAAAAAAAGAAACCCTTTTTTTAGGTAAAGATCTTGAACAACAAAGAAACCCTTTTCTTTAAAAAAATTTCTGGATTTTAAATTCACCATGAGGGCTTTGCTCTCTTCTGAAACCCATCTCTTAGAGATCCAAAGACGTGATCTTTAAGTAGTAAACTTCAATGTCTTGGGCATTCCTCCTTTGATCTTTAAAGATTCATGGCACTGTAATTTTATTTTTGGTTTCCCCATCATGGGGTTTCTGGAATTTAATTCCACCGCTTAAAAGGAATTTAATTTCTCATCAAAGAGCTTAGCTCTGAAAGATCAAGAGGGCCTTTCGGAAATTTCATTTCCCTCTTAATAAAATTGGCAGATGTGAATTCTGTTTGTAGAGCACAGCCCTCGAGGGAGTTTAACTCCTTAGCCCAATGAGATTTCTCATTAAATGAGAATCCTTTTAGGATTCCTTCCTTAATAGGCGACTGCCCCATCAATGATGGAACGTCACCACTATTTTTATTTTAGAATTTAAGAATCTTGATATTTAATTGCTAGTCTTTTACTGAATTTTCTTTCCAGATAATATGGCTGTTTATCTATATGATCTTGACGAGATTATCTCCTATGAAGACATTTGCGTCCGAGGTCGCTGTCAAGACCAGGAGTTACGAATGCCCAATGCACTGAGGTGATGCATCGCTTCGATGAATACAATGGCCGACTACTCCCCCGTCGTTCCGCTCTTTTGAAAATTATCGTGGGGGAGATTTAGGAAGCACTTCCTGAATATAACGAGGCCATACCGCTTGAGGCACTTGATGACGCCGAGGACAAGGTGCACTCAGTATATCTGATGGGCTTGATCTCAAAGAGGCGGCGAGATGATCTTGTCGATATTTTGCATCAGGTCTTCCAACAGACGATGATAATCTCTGCCTACCAGAGGACGGACGATATCAGCGGGAATCCCGAGCTTGAGTTCATGAGAAAAGGCATAAGAAAATGGTCAGAGAAGCCAGAAGCATTTTACTCGGCCTTACTTCGGAATTCCTAAATCCATGTCCGAGATTCAGTGTCTTGCCATTGTAAACATTTCGATGATATTTTGTTTGTACCGATGTATAATTTTTTTCCAAGTATGAATGGCAAAACTTCCCTTTCTGTTATACCACTGCTCATAGGTGCCTCATATGAAGTAGTGGTTACTCATATATATATATATATATATATATATATATATATATATATATATATATATATATATATATATATATATAATGTCGGGGTCCCCATGTTATACGTGCGAGGCACAAGAGGCGCTGTCTCGTTACTGAAGGTGTCTTTTCACCTTCTTTCTCTACTTTTCCTGAGTCAGGCTTCTCTTTCCCAATGCCTTCTTTTAACAGAGCTTGGAAATAATCCATCATGCACAACCTTTTCTATGCCTAGACTTAAATGTCTCCCTTCATAATCTGAAGCAATGCTTCTCTTCTCTCTCACTTTCGAAGAATCATTTTAACAGAGAAGAGTTGTGGATTGTAATCATCCGCATGCTCGCTGGCAGCCATGGGAAGTGCCTATTGAGGGAATTGTTTCTCGTTTTACTACATGCTTGGTGAACCCTACTCTTACGGACGACCAATGTGATACGGTGCTGCATGAGCTCTCGACTCGTTGAAGATCTCCTATCCTTATTGGCTCCATTTAGCTCCAGATGGTCTTCTTGTCCGCGATTGATGATATTCCCCGATATGCACTCTTGCTATTCGAGTAGCCCTGCGACTGTCATGTCTCTGACCCCTTCAGGGCTGGGCAAGACTTCCTCAGATAATCTCCTAGGTTATATTACCATAAGGAGAGCATATTCTCCCCAGAAATCGTGAGGATTTCTTAGTGTTCATCGCCTCCGTGAGCTGTAAGGATCTCATTCACATCGTGAGGACCCATAAATAGCTTCTTTATTTCAGTGGCATATATCTTTGGCAAATGTGGCCCGTAGATAGTCCATCTTGACCTCCTTGCAGGGCAGCGATGGCTTAGGAAACAGGTTCAGGTCTGCCGCCTAAGACTTTTCAACCTTATGAGCTGTGGGGGTCTCCATAAAGAATTTTCTCCCTACGAATCGAAAGAATCCCGTAGGTGTATTTTCTCCTTAGGAGTCGTGAGGATTCCTAAGTGTGTTTTCTCTTGAGAGTCGTAAGGATCTCACAAGAGAATTTCCCCCTTTACTAGTCAAGATGACTCGTAAGTGTTTTTTTTTCCCTCCTTGTTGATAGTTAACTTTGGAGAGTGTGTCCCGTGGATAGTATACAATAATCCATCTTGGAGTTAATTGCAGGGCCCCAATGCTTAGGAAATAGGTCGATATCCCCGTTGCCTAAGTCTTTTTCCCTACGAGACGAGTCGAGAATTTCTCGCAGGAACATTATTTTCCCAACGAGTCGAGACGAATCGAGAAGTTCTCGCAAGAATATCCTAACGTCAAAGTTAACCTCTGCCAATAGAAATCCGTTAGGGTCTGTGGTACTATGGTTTTTTTCCGTCGTACCGTTACGTTGGCCGATGTATTCCCCGATATGCAATCTTGCTATTCGAGTAGCCACACGACTGTCTTGTCTCTGATCCCTTCGGGGGCTGGACAAGACGTCTTCAAGTAATCTCCCAGGTCATATTAGGGATATTCCATGCCATTTTTTTACTTGAGGTTAGGCTCAGTTTGGGAGCTTCGATGAGTCATGATCACTCCGCGCTGGTGTGGGATAATCTCCGATAGTCTTTTAGGTCTCATTTGAGTTGCCGTCAAGACCCTGAAGCTAGGGATCTTCCTTTGCTTCGTTTGTTGACATTTTGTCTGCAATATTGCAAATAATGTCGAGGTTGTCTCTAGGTTGTCTGTGAACCGTCGAGTCTTGGAACTAGGGACTTTGCCATGGCTTCGCTGTTTTGATTCTGAGGTCGGTTGTTGACGTGGCATCTGCATCCTGCTGGAGTGAGAAGGAACGCCGTTATGATCTCTAAGCTGTAGATGTTTCCGTCGATACCCTGAAGCTCGGGATCTTCCTTTGCTTCGTTTGTTGATATTGTGTCTGCAATATTATGACGAATGTTGAGGTTTCTCTAAGTTGTCAGTGAACTGTCGAGGCTTGGAACTAGGGACTTTGACATGGCTCCATTGTTTGGGCCCTGGGGTCGTTTGTTAACGTTGCGTCTGCATCCTGTTGGAGTGAGAAGGAATGTCGTTGTGATCTCTAGGTTTTAGATGTTGCTGTCGAGACCCTGAAGTTAGGGATCTTCCTTTGCTTCGTTTGTTGATATTGTGTCTGCAATATTACGACGAATGTCGATGTTGTATCTAGATTGTTAGTAAACCATCGAGTCTTGGAACTAGGTACTTTGTCATGGCTCTGTTGTTTGGACCCTGGGGTCGGTTGTTAACATTGCGTCTGCATCCTGTTGGAGTGAGAAGGAATGCCGTAATTGATCTTAAGGCTGTAGATGTTGCCGTCGAGATTTGGCTCTCTTTCTGATGGAGCCTGGTGAGAAATGTGGTTCCCTTGTTCGTTTGTGACCATGGATTTTATATAGGGGCCGATGCGGACTCACCTGCAGGGCAGAAGTTTCATTTTTTTTGTTTCTTTCCGCGATGCTATATCATTTCGGCTTTTTATATCGCGAAAGTCGCGATTGCCCAATCATTTCGGCTATTTTTCGCGATGCCCAATCATTTCAGATGTTTTTCTTTTTACTTGCTGCTTTTTATTGCAAGTTGCCCAAACATTTCGGCTATTTTTGTAAGCATATATTTTGCTCGCTGATTTTTATTGCGAGTTGCCCCATCATTTCGGCTATTTTGGTATGCATATATTTTGCTCGCTACTTTTTATTGCAAGTTTGGAACTTGAGATCTGATACTAATTTTAGCATCAGCATCGCTGCGACTGGAATATTACCAGGAGAGAATCATCATTTGTTGTGAAAGGACTTAGAATTCGATACCGATTTAGGCATCAGCATCGCTACAACTGGGATGTTTCCAGGAGCGAATCATCATTTGCCTTTGTCGATTTGAACAAAGTTGGCTTAGCAAACAGGGTTAGGATCCCGTTGACTAAGGCTTTTGACTTTACGAGCCGTAAGGGTCTCATAAAGGTATTTCTCTCTACGAGTCATGAGGATCTCGTAGGTGTATTTTTTCCTTAGGAATCATAGGGATCCCTAAGTGTGTTGCTTCCTTATGAGTCGTAAGGATCTTACAAGAGTGTTTTCTCCTTACAAGTCGAGAGGACTTATAAGTGTCGTTCACCACACTGGTAGGACTTGGTGAGGGAACGTTTGTTTGCGCCTATGGATTGTATACAAGTGTCATATTGAACCGCTTATAGGGAAACTTGGGGAGTGTGATGGGTTAAGAACAGGTTCAAGTCCCTATATCTTAAGTCTTTTGAATCCTATGAGCCGTGAGGGTCTCATACGGGGGATTCTCCTTACGAGTCGTGAGGATCTCATAAGTGTGATTTCTCCTTAGGAATCGTAGGGATCCCTAAGTGTGTTGCTCCCTTGTGAGTCGTAAGGATTTTATGCAGGTGCCTTCTCCTCACAAGGTCGAGAGGGCCTTGCAGGTGTCTTTATTTTAACGAGAGTGCACCCTTTCAGGTTTTCACAAACTCGCCGGTAGCCCTGCTGTTGTTACTCACAGAGCCCTTTCGGGTTTTCATCCGTGCCCATTTTGCTTATGAATGTACCGTTTTTTTTCCGCGCCGTATGAGCTTTGATTGCAACATAGATCATAGAAAAAGATATCGCTATGTTTGGGGCGAATTGTACTAGTTTAGGGACATTTCGGTCCAATGTTAGTTTAAAGACATCTCGGTCCAAGCGGCTTCGAGGCGAAGTTTTGCTGGGTACTACTTATAAAGTTTGGACTCAGAAAGACAGTGAGTGGACACGAGCGTTGTCATCTATCATTAACCTGAGCCGTGACTTATCAAGCGTAGTACTTCTTAAGGAACCGACCGTTTATTGGCCGGAAGGGTCTTTCACCTTGCATATCCATGAGCAAATAGGCCCCACCTTGGTAGACCTTGTCTATAATGTACGGGCCTTCATAGTTTGGCTCGAATTTCCCCCGCTTTACACGGTTAGGGATCATAGGTCTTTTTACGACTAGCACGAGTTCGCCCTGGCCGAATGTTCTCGGCCTAGTCAGTCTTTTGTATGAGTGTGTCATCTTTGCTTTGTAAGCTTCCAGGATTTGCTGCTCCATGAGACGAGTTTCATCGAGGGCATCGAGCTCCTCCAGCCGGAGATGGGCATTTTCTTCATCCGTCAGTTCGTAATGAACCACCACTCATACATAGGGTAGCTCCATCTCCAAAGCAAGTACCGCTTCCGTGCCGAATACCAACGCGAATGGCGTTGTATTTGTGGCTGTTTTGAACGTAGTTCGATAAGCCCAGAGAGCTTCATGCAGTCTCTCATGCCAGTTCTTTTTGTTTATGGACACCGTTTTCTTTATGATCTTTATCAACGCCTTGTTGAAAGCCTCAACTAGACCGTTAGCGCGGGGATTATAGACTGAAGAGTATCTCTAATCGATTTTATGCTGCTGTGCGAAGCGACTGATTTTATGGCTTCTGTAGGCTGGCCTGTTATCCGAGATGATCCATCGTGAAGTGCCGAACTAGTAGATGACATGTGTCTTGAAGAATTGGAGGATGCTCTCCGTCTTTACTTCCTTTAGCGGTACTACTTCTGCCACAATGGAGAAGTAATCGGTTGTTGCCAGTATGAACCGATGCCCCTTGGATAACGCCGGCTCAATGGGTGTTCGTCTGGCTATTCGCAATTTAAGGGAGAATCGACCGGTATCGGATGTTCAGCGAGAAAGTCGGCGGTGGCCCGGCCTTTCACTGCTTTGAGGGGTCGATACGTTATCGAGAACTCTATCAAGAGAATGGCTCATTTGGCAAGCCTTTCTATTAATATGGCTCTTGACATCAAATACTTGAGAGGATCCACCTTTGATATGAGATGGACTTTATGTGCCAAGGCATAATATCGAAGCTTCATTATCGCGAAGATCAGTGCCAGTCAATGCTTTTCAATGGGGGAGTAGTTGTTTTCTGCCCCCAGAAGAGCTCGACTCAAATAGTAGAGAGCTCTCTCTTTTTCCTGGGCCCATAGTGCGCCTAAAGAACCTTCAAGGGCTGTTGTGTACAGGATGAGGGGCTTTCCCTTGACCAGAGAGGTTAGTACTGGTGGGTTCTATAGATATTACTTGATTTCATCCAATGCACTTCGACATTTACGATCCCACACAAACGGAGTCCCTTTCTACATTAAATGGCTGTAGGTACGGCATTTGCCAGAGAGGTTAGCTATGAACCGTCAGATATACGCGAGCTTTCCCTGAAAAGACCGCAGTTGCTTGAAAGTTCTTGGCGTGGGCATTTTCATAATCGCCTTGATCTTTGATGGGTCTATTTCGATGACTCGGTGTCGTACGATGAATCCTAGGAATTTACCTGAGGAGACTCCGAACGCGCATTTCAAAGGGTTCATCTTCAGGTTATATTTCCGAAGACGCTGGAACACTATCTTCAAATGCTCCCAGTGTTCCTCATACGATTTGCTTTTCACCATGAGGTCGTCGATATAACATTCGACAATCTCATGTATGAGGTCATAAAGATCTTTATCATGGACCTCTGGTAGGTAGCGCCTACATTCTTCAAGCCAAAGGGCATCACGTTATAGCAAAATATACCTATGTTAGTTGTATATATGCCCTGGAGGCCATTATTGTACATATGATGTATATTATAGTGGATGCTTGGATATATATAGAGAGGACTTTCTTGCTTGATATGATAGTATGCTATCTGGTTTCACTTTGTCTAAACATGTTGACTTGTATTGGTTTACTGTCTTGCTCTCACATGTTGATAAAGCCCTTAGGATATGTACTCGACTACTAGGACTATGATGAAGATCATACTAGTGGCGCCGGGACAGTCTAAGAGTACATCCTAACGGTTCCTAGTCGAGGGTGTATCGAGACAGGGCATCGATACACCAGAGTAGACTAGCGTATACGCATTTTGACCCATATGATGGGCGATGGATGATCCCATATCCTTCGGTGTTTGACATCAAAGATGGTGTACGGTTGCTCAGTAGAGACTGGGTACACTGAACGAACTCACCGAGAACTCCTAGATGGTATTATACCTATCGTCAGATAGCAGTTCTCTGGTGACACTGGTACAGGTTAGTCTGTAGACCCGAGATTGTCATAGAGTCTTGTGTGATTCCCACTGTGCTTTGATTTCCACCTTACCACGTTCAAGAGAACGTGCAAAACGGTGGCTTTTGGGTACAATCCCGAATCATATGGAGGCAATGAGCGATAGGAGGGGTTTCTTCTCTCCCGGTATTAGGAGTTGATGTTGCACTGTGTTCGATTGGCTATAACTGAAAGTCCCTAGCCAGGGCTGTTATGGAGATTTACTGGTAAGAGTTATCAGTAGTTTCTAGACCTGTTATGAGCCTCACATCGACACGACTTATCGGTTACTGGGGTCTGACGTTCACCACCCCTAGACTGGATATGCGACATATGAGACGAAGAGACCGGACTGTAAGGTAGTATTACTGATTGGCTCGACGGGAGTTTTGACAGCTTCGCTGGTTTTCTTCTGATCGCTCAATACCCGGGTGGCCGTTACGTTTAGCTGACCGCTTGCGGCTTGTGGGTGTTTAATATGATCATCACCCACTGCCGGCGTATTGACGAGTCTTAGAGTCCTACACAGGAGTTTCCTAGGTCAAGCGAAACGATGTGGTATGCATATGAGATATGCGCGGGACCCGATTGAATGCGAGTATATGATACCGTATATTAATCAGGAATTTTTCTATTGGTCAGGTCATATGTGATATGACCGGTTTGTTAAATCAAGTATTGATTTAACATTTGACTTTTAGTTTAATTCTTTATTTAAACCCTTTTCTTTGTTGAAGATGTATGCATGCATGTATGCACATATTGATGTGCATGGACACATACATACATACATGGATGTTTATCATGGTTTATGATACATTATATGGTGGCAATGCAAGACTCACATGGTTATATTTATATATATGTTTATTTATATAGAGTTAAAGAAAAGATTATTTACTCATGGTTAAAGTTTATCATGTTTTGACTTTGTGACCATTCTTGACCTAACTTTTAACCTTGGGTTAATTCTCTTTTGTCTTTTAACTCAATGATAAATATCTAAGATATTTACTAACCATGGTTTGAGAAGAGAAGGATTTAATATGATTATTTCATTCTCATCTATTTTTAGTTCATTTATTCATCACAAAAGCTTTTGAGCTTGAGCTTTGCCATCATCTTCTTCTTCCTCTCTCTCTTGAGTTTTCATTTGAGTGAGTTAGTTAAAAAGAAAGTGTTTTGATTAGAGAATACAAACCACCTCATCATTCTACACACATCTAGCCCATTTGTGTTGGGTGTTTGCTACACTTCTTCCATGGATCAAGTAAAGCAAGGAGCTTTGGGCAAATGGACTTCGGGTGGATCATCGTGGACAAGGAAGGTTGCTAGCGATCCGTTCCAAACTCTCAAAGGTCCAAGGAGTCACCAAAGAGAGACTACAAAGGTTGTAATCTCTACTCTTAGTGATAGATTATTTTTTGTATGTGATACAAAACTTGTTACCCTAAATATTCTAGTAAAGATTCATGGTTTGTTTGCTTTGCACCTCTATAATTTTTAAAATGGCATGAGTGATGCTACCAAACCCTAGACTAGGTGCAAGGGAAACCCAACAACCTAGCGGAGTTTGGAAGGTGGTATGCTTTTGATCTTCAGTATGCATTTTTATTTGATTGTAGCCTGAAGATCCATCCATGAAGGAGAATACCTCGTACGTGGACGTGTTATCGATCATTAGCTCGGTAACAGGTACTGGGAAGTCATCCTTCGGGCAAGCCTTGTTGAGGCCCCGAAAGTCCACGCATATGCGTACTGTCCCATTCTTCTTCATCACTGGGAGAATGTTGGCGATCCAGTCGGGATATTGAACTTCTTGGATGAATCCAGAATCGATTAGTTTCTTGACTTCAGTGTTGATACTCATTTCAAGTTCGAGCCGCATTCTTTTGGGCGCCTGCTTGACTGGCTTAACATCTGGTGATATGGCCAATTTCTGGATCTAATCCTGGCATCTCTAAGTAATTCCATGTGAAGCAGTCTTTATATTGCATAAGCACATCTTTTAGTGTAGCCACCTGCTCTTTAGACGGCAACTCGCAGACGAACGTTGGCCTCGGATCATTTGCCGTCCCCAAGTCGATTTTTCTCAGATTGTCTGCCGTGGTGTGTATCCTATCTTTCAGCTCTTTTGGCGCCGGTGGAAATTCTGAGATCACCTCGTCCTCATCTTCATTTGCGAAGTACTGGGAGAGGTCATCCACATTTACAAGCCTCTCCTCCCTTGAGAGTGTTATCATGTGACAGGTACGAGTTCGTTTACAAGCTCGATGTTGATCTGAACCTTCCTTCGCAGTGTAGGCTGCTTTTGGTTCATGCTTTCATGATGGGATTACTCTCCAACTTTCGGATAGAGCAAACCTGCCGTGCTGAAACTGGTCTTCGACCCAGTCTTTGTAGGTGAAGGAATCTTCCAGAGGATGTCCTATTGCTCGATGGTAGGAGCAATAAGTCGGGTGATGGACCTCGTTTATTTATGACATAGCAACCATAGAATTGCTCCCGTTTCTTGGACCGAACGTATCCAAGACCCGTCATCTCTATCCTCCCGTTGGGCATTTTTCGGTAAGTCCCGAGAATGTCTCAAATATTATTGTAAAACCGGGCTCGTCAGGCGGTTTGTTTGAAGGGTACGCCTTGGAATCTTAACAGCCTTTTCAATCCCTATGGGTAATATCTGGGCAGACGGATTGATTGGAGCCTATCGAGTGCAGAATCGGCACCATGTCAAAATTCTTTCTCCACTTTAGTCTCCGTGGATTGGTAGAAGAGGATCTCCTTTTCACTTTTTCGTCTTGGAGGAACGTAGAAGATCTGCAGCTCTTGCACGCCTTATGTGTCGAGCGCGTCAAGTTCTTTGTAATGGTACTACGGAACCATGGTGATTTACAAGCTCTGATCAGCTCCAACGAAGGTTTTTATTGAGAGACGAATAGAGAATACTGTGTTGACTTCATCTTCAGAGTCGCTGCCAAATACCAAAATAGGCATAGATGGTCCTGGCCCGCTGCCTTGGGGTTGCTCCGAGAAGACCATCTCTTCATCATCTTCGGTATCGCTCCCAAATATTGAGACGGTGGCGACGGCTTTCTGTTTATTCTCCGATTTACGACATCTTTTCGTGTCTTCGAAGTCTGGTAGGAAGTACTTGGCGTCTTCGTATTTGCGGACTTCATTTATGGAGAATAGGTTTAGCTCCCCTGTAACTTTGTACTCGAGGTCGTCTTTGAAGTACTTCATACACTGATATTGTGTAGAAGCGATGATGTAGTACTCGTGTAACCAAGGCCGGCCGAGCAGAGCGTTATAACAAGTCTTGGCGTCGATGACATGAAACTTGATATCAGTGATGAGCATCCCGAAGCGTAGTGTCAGTATTACGGACCCATGCATCCGTGATGACTGCGAGTCGAACCCGGAGATAGTAATTTTATCCCACGCCAAGCGTTGAACGTTCATGCAAATCTCCTTCAACACTCTCACATTGAGAAGGTTGACGGAGGACCCGTTGTCAACCAGGATCTTCCCTATCTTGATGTCGTGGCAGTACCCAGTGACATACAGATGATGGTTGTGCTTGCATGTTCCGAGGAGGAGATCTTCATCGCTGAATGTGATGTCAGCTGTGTGAACTTCTTCCAACTCGTCCTTCATCATTTCTTCTGCAAAGAAGGCTTGAAACTGGTCGGGCTCTTGTAATACCTTGATCAGAGAATCTCGTGCCTCTTTTGACAGGAGGAGAGCATCCAGTATGCTCATTTGAGAGGGTATCTTCCTCAGGTGTGCCAGGACATTGTAATCCACCTTGTTTTTCTTAGGTGGGTCCTTAGCTGTGAGCTCTTCGATGACTCTATCATCGAGGGCAATTTCCTCGGGGACCTTTCCCTTCTCCTTGTCTCTCTTACCTGAACCTTTTGTAGGGTGCTTTTCGTCACCCCATTGATATGGGAATACGTGCCGCTTGTCAGGCACATTACAGATTCCCCCTGCCTAGGGTAGGCAGGGGTTTAATGATTGTGAGGATCCGAATCTCCGGTAGCCGCGGACTAAGCTGCCGTTAATTACCCCTCGCCTTTGGAGCGAGAGAACCTCCGATTAATGGGTTAAACTGGT
Source organism: Agapanthus africanus (assembly GCA_030015575.1). Classification (NCBI taxonomy): domain Eukaryota; kingdom Viridiplantae; phylum Streptophyta; class Magnoliopsida; order Asparagales; family Amaryllidaceae; genus Agapanthus; species Agapanthus africanus. Next base: position 757,742,835 of record CM057337.1, on the reverse strand, counting down.
CATGCGAACTCAATGTACAGTGTCATGTTTTGAAGGGGTTTTGGATATATCGGGGGCCCCGCATAGTTTTTATGGGGGTCCCGCTACCCGGATAGCGGGTTGGGGGTCAAGGGGGCTAGCAGCCCCCTTGCGGGGTGCGGGACAGCGCCCCATTAGAAATTTTTTTCTAACGGGGGAGGTGTTTTTAGTGTGGAGCGTGTGTGTGTATGTATATATACATATATATATATATATAAAAACGGAAAGGGCATCCAAAAGATGCGTGGGAAAAAGCGCCAGCACTTTGGTTGCTGGCACTTTGAGCGCAAGAGCGCTAACGCTTTGAGTGCTAGCGCCCCACGAGTCAGCATGTGGGCGCTCGGGCGCAAGCGCTCTGAGCGCTCGGACGCTAGCGCCCTACGTGTCAACATGTGGGCGCTCGGACGCTAGCACTCTGAGCGCAAGGGCGCTAGCGCCCCACGTGTCAACACGTGGGCGCTCGGGCGCTAGCGCTCCGAGCGTAAGAGCGCTAGCGCCCCACGTGTCAATACGTTGGCGCTCGGGCGCTAGCGCTTTGGGCGCTAGCACTCTGAGCGCAAGGGCGCTAGCGCTTTCAATGCTAGCGCCCCACGTGTCAGCACGTGGGCGCTCGGGCGGTAAAAGGGACTTGGTCCCTGCAATGGGAGTTATACTCCCAGAAAGGAGCACTTATTATTTTGTGTGTGTGTGTGTGTGTGTGCACGAGGAGTTAAACTTTTAGGATATTTTGAAGCTGATGAAGGGGGCTTGAGCCCTGGATCTTCCCCAAAGTGGGGTTTCTGGAGATGGGTCTCTTTTCTTCCTTTGTTGGCCGGATCTTGAAGATCAAGAAATATGAGAATTTAAAAATATCTCCTTTCTGAGATCTGATGGCAAATCTAAGTTCCCCTGATTGATGTGTAAAAGTGTGTTTGTAGAATAACCGCAATCAGAACGGTGTCGCGTATAGCTAGACCGAGATGAGTACGGGTCGTCCTCTGGGAAACGTGGAACCTTTTACTTTTACTTTAGATGTGTTGAGAAAGAAAGGAGGGATAAAGAATTTTATAGAATGGTTTCTAGATCTACGTTAAACAAGATTGTAAAATATAGATCTAGATTATTTTAGAGACTTAGATAATATAATAAGAAGGCTTGTAGGGTTCGTTAGGATTTAGTAGTTATGGACAATTAATTAAAAGTTACCCTTTTTATCCATTAATAGATTTAGAACTAGAACGACGGTGATGCGTGTAGATTAGGGTTTCTGGAGGGAAAAGGAATCCCACTCTTAACCCTTATCTCGACACGGAACTCCGTTCATATCTAACCTTTACCAAAACAATCATTAATCTAATCTCTAATCGCGGTCGGAACTAGCAAAGAATTGCTAGCGCGCCCGATTAGGATGTTAATGATTCTTTTGATAAAGTTCCTAAACTTTATAGGACTTAAAAAGGGTTTAATTATTTTCATCGTCCATTAGCCTACCCTAATCCTACGAACCCTAACAAGCGGAGAATTACTCGCGCATGTTGGGAGAAGAAGATGAAAAGAAAGAAAGGGAAAAGATAATGTAAAATGCAAAAAAAAATTAAATAAAATAACCACCTTTATTAATCGACTTGAACAAACTACACTTTTAATCCATATAAAATGATTACAACTAGTTGCTTCTCGATCTTTCCTAAGGAGGTAGTCGAACAGTCGATGATCAGCCTGGATGCGTGAGCGTCTGGGGCTTCGTGATCGCGTCGGCTTGATCACTTTTCCAAAAGGCTCTCGGTGCCCTTTTATAGTGCAAAGCCAGAATCTTCTTGTTGAAAACTTAGTAAATTTCAGCAGAGATTAACCCTAAAAAATCTTTTGCTCTAACTCCATAAACATGCGGCGGATCCGCGGCCCAAGGTGGGTTTGGCCGCGGATCCGCACTCAAAGGGTGAGATCTCTTGATGATTTTTCTTGGACTTCCATCTTGTGACATGTGGAAATTCTAGGCACCTTCAGAATTCAGAAATCTTCTCTCGGTTGCTTCCAGACTTGGTCTCCAAGTTTTGCTTCTTAATTTGGCAAGTTTTCTTCAACAAATTGATTTGTTTGATAAATTCTGCATAACAACTTAGAAAATTCTGCACAATAATCTCAAATAATATTCAGTAGGCTTATTTCTACTAGGATTTGGTCAATAGATTTATTTGCATACATTTTCTTACCAAATACTAATTAAAATATATTAACACATGGAAAATGGTGTCTTTACACATAAACCCTCATATGTATAATATATTATAATAAAGTCCTTTTTTTAATATGAAAATGGTAGGGAAAATGTAATACAAATATGCAGTTTTATCAACTGAACAAATACCCCCAAACTTATCTTTGATCGTACCGAGCAAACTAGTTTATTCAAGAGGAGAAAAAGAAAGGAGAAAACTAAGCACACTTTCGTAGGCAACACGATTGCACTGAGCACGTGCAACAAGCCGTTAAACCTCTAGGTGTCCCTAATAGGAGGAGTGTTGTCTCCTGAGGGTTTTCAGCGGATTACACCCACAAAATCCAATAACAAAAGAAAGATGGTGAAATTTACATATAAAGATAAGAACCATAAAAGAAATACTTTGAAAATTTAGAGTTTCCAACTACACTAGCTTTTCAGTTGTCATGAGCCCTATCTTAATAGTCATGAAAAAATGTTAGAAATCACATCATCCCTCAATAAAACTTCATCTTTATTCTTCATTCCTACCTTTCATCCAAACATCGATCATATACCCCTACGTGTGTGTAATGGACATCCCTACACTCGGAGAATTCAATTCAAGCTATCATACTCTTGTCCATCTACCTCAGTATATTTTTTTAACTTGATGAATATTTAGATTTGCTCACACATTTTCATGCGACCGTTAATACTTCTTGAGGTACTAACCGACCGATTACTCATGTGCTTGCTGATTAGGTGATAATATTTTCCTCGTCTTGCACCACCTAAGGCTTAGCAGTGACTCCCAGACCAGTTGGCCTTAGGGCACTAGGTGAAGAGGCACCCTCGCTATATTTTTTTTATTGCTGCCTTGGCGATAACAAAACCAGTGTTCATTTTTCTCTTTTCACCATTTTTATATTTTCTTCATTTTTTCATTTTTCATTTCCTTCATACTTTGGCTTTTAGACAAGAGCATTTCAAGGTATCCTCTACTATCCCGAGTTTCAAGACGTGTGTAAGTGCATATAGTAGGGTATCAACATTCAAATGTTTGGCTTCCAGAATAGAAACTATTTTTCAGACTTATTTTTATCCTCGGATTAGTGACTTCCTTCATCTTACTAACCCTTGGGACAACAGCTTATAACTACTTATTACTAGTTCGCTTAAGAAAACTTCTAATTTTCTTGGTTTTCTTAAACTATTCCTATCTTTTGGATGTAATTTTTCACTTTCTACTCTTTTGTTATAAAAAATAATTTTTTTTTAAAATTTTTGAAAATGTTGTGCTTATGAAAATATGATGCAAATTGATGTGTAAATAAGCACAAACCTCCCCCAAACCTGTTTACAGCAGTGTCCTCACTGATGTCATCCGTTAAGCTCAAAAACCTGTAGACTTGGGAGGAAATTATTAATGGGGGAAAGAATATATGAAAGTGAAAATCCTCCCCCAAACTTATTTTTGGCTCACAAATTTGAGGACAAAAGTTATGATCAAGAGCCAAAAATATACCCCCCTCAAACATGAGTTAGACAATACGAAGCATTTTAAGAGGGGGTGAATCATTTGGTCAAAGTAAGACTTTACAAAGACCAAAAGTCAACACCAACCATTCAAAGATTTTATCAGTATATCGTATAGGTTGGTGGAAGAATGTGTTGTATCGAGTCAACAAAAAGTGGGGAAGGGATAAGAGGTGGTCAAGAAAGGGTTTGAATTTAGAGAAAAGAAAGAATGAGGAGGAATGTGAATGATTAGGAAGAAAGAATGGTGGCGGTTCAACCTCTATAGGTGGAGATTGATCAATCACAAAATCCGTATTGTTTAAAAATTCAAGTTCGTCAGCAAAAAGATCTTCAAAACTTTTATCAATGGTGTGATTGAACATTTTGCTGTCAAAAAGTTTTATGCCAGAATTTATTCTACTTGATTCATAAAAAATCACTGAGGTAGAGGACTCGAAAAACTCATCTACCTCTTTTTCAAAAATATCCAAATCAAGTTGAATTTCTGGTATTACTGAACTTGAATTAACGGATTGTGATTTATCAAAACTCACTGAAACTATAGGAACAGAAGAAGAACCGGAGAAAGTAGAAGGTGAAATGGGTAAACAAATTGGTGTGTCGAGTGTTGCTGAACCAGATATGGAAGATGGAGGCTGTATTTCGATCTGATCTTCGGGTATACCTTTATCATCAATTTCAAGACATATTTAGGATTCGGGAAGAATTAAAGGCTCAAGATGATGACCACAAGGAAGTGAAAAGAATCGATGAATTGGTGGGATAAAATCATCCAAAATTTCGGGTTCATCAATCAAAATATCCCTAACGTCAATCACCTCATTCAAGTGAAGGTTAAAATTCTCAAACTCCTCATCAAAAGTATGGTTTTCAATCAGTTTTGGTTCAAGAGTGGAGGTGTAGAGATCACAAGGGTTGTGTATGGTTTCACTTGAAAGGGACCCTTCACAGTTGGGTAAATCAAACACTACAAAGTCACACAACTTATCAGACATTGTACTTGATGAATCTATGAAACTGGAGTTGTGGAGTTCAGTTTGGAATCGGGAGGTTTGATTAGGAAAGATGTACAGTTCTATCTTACTACGCAAATCCAACATAATTTGATTCGTCAGTTCCATAAATTTTTCTAATGTCTGCTCCAGACTAGTCTTGGGTTGATAAGGGGTTTCAGTATAAGATTGAAATTCCTGTGGATAGTTAAAACTCCCAAATGACTGATTAGAAGAACTGTCTAGAGTAGGTGGAAAAGTCGGATTGGATTGATAGGAACAGAATGGTTGCTGAACTTGGGTAGGAGTAGGATCAATATTATGATAAGAAGAATATTGATATGGGTTGGTTGGTTGGCTATATACAAACCGCATATCAAACTCTTCTCCGGACAGTGGTGGTGATGGTTGATATTGGTCCGGGTTGAAACTTTGGCCTCTAGACCTAGCTATGTGCTCAGCAATGGACATTCGTCTAGGGGCTTCCTCACTCTGGGTATGAACTGAAACAGGTGTAGGATTAGGATACGGTTGATAAGACCTAGACTGAGGTGGCCAACTGTTTCTTCCTGCTTGTTCTATATGATCTCTTAAGGACATGGAAGAGCCGGACGGTATACCGAAGGGATTTCGAAAACAAGAGATATCTGGTTATGGACAGCAAAGCTCGGCAAGTGTTCTTCTGTTTAGGTCACCCATTATAAGAAGAGAAGAAGGGGGAAGGGGTAAAAAGGAAAGAAAGTAATTGGTTTGTTTTAAAAAAAGACGGATTTAGACAAATCACAAAAATGCACAACCCTAGAACTATGGTTACCTAGGTCCAGTCTCTAGACCGCTCCTAGACTTCCAAAGGACAAGCCGCAGGATAAATCCTCTACCGCCTCCATACTACCTTTGTAGCCAGGTAAGTGCCAGGTAAGTGGGAAGGAACCACGTCGTGGGCCTAATTAAAAACCACTAGCCTTCGACACACTTGCCTAGGCACTACAAAAATAATGCGGATAAACGATAGATTACCCACGACCTTCCTCTGTCCTTATTGAGCGCGACAGTCCTTAGAGTCTGGTCTAGATATTTTTTAAATTAATGAAGGGTTGATCTATATGCTTGGTTTGTGATTTGTGGGGCTTAGGAAGGGTGATGAAATCCCCACCTAATCTTGATTTGGTCCTTGCCCCTTAAAGATCCGTATTAAAATATGCAAAAACAAACCGAAAAACAAAACTTTGCAAAAAGATTTTTGAGCGGCGATATTTTTCAAAGAATCCTGCAGAAAATAGATTTTATTGGATTTTAGAGGAGAGAGAAGGGAGTTAGAATCTTACCAGAGAAGTGTGAACCCTAGATCTCCTGTTTCCTCAAGTCCGTGACTCCAGATTTCCTCGCAAAAATTCACACAATAATCGTTAAATATACAATTTGCAGTTTTGTTTTAATAATGATATGACTCGTCTAAGAATTCAACACAAATAGTAAAAATAAAAAATTACGCACGTATCCCCGGCAACGGCGCCATTTGATTGATGTGTAAAAGTGTGTTTGTTGAATAACCGCAATCAGAACGGTGTCGCGTATAGCTAGACCAAGATGAGTACGGGTCGTCCTCTGGGAAACGTGGAACCTTTTACTTTTACTTTAGATGTGTTGAGAAAGAAAGGAGGGATAAAGAATTTTATAGAATGGTTTCTAGATCTACGTTAAACAAGATTGTAAAATATAGATCTAAATTATTTTAGAGACTTAGATAATATAATAAGAAGGCTTGTAGGGTTCGTTAGGATTTAGTAGTTATGGACAATTAATTAAAAGTTACCCTTTTTATCCATTAATAGATTTAGAACTAGAACGACGGTGATGCGTGTAGATTAGGGTTTCTGGAGGGAAAAGGAATCCCACTCTTAACCCTTATCTCGACACGGAACTCCGTTCATATCTAGCCTTTACCAAAATAATCATTAATCTAATCTCTAATCGCGGTCGGAACTAGCAAAGAATTTCTAGCGCGCCCGATTAGGATGTTAATGATTCTTTTGATAAAGTTCCTAAACTTTATAGGACTTAAAAAGGGTTTAATGATTTTCATCGTCCATTAGCCTACCCTAATCCTACGAACCCTAACAAGCGGAGAATTACTCCCGCATGTTGGGAGAAGAAGATGAAAAGAAAGAAAGGGAAAACATAATGTAAAATGCAAAAAACAATTAAATAAAATAACTACCTTTATTAATCGACTTGAACAAACTACACTTTTAATCCATAGAAAATGATTACAACTAGTTACTTCTCGATCTTTCCTAAGGAGGTAGTCGAACAGTCGATAATCAGCCTGGATGCGTGAGCGTCTGGGGCTTCGTGATCGCGTCGGCTTGATCACTTTTCCAAAAGGCTCTCGGTGCCCTTTTATAGTGCAAAGCCAGAATCTTCTTGTTGAAAACTTGGTAAATTTCAGCAGAGATTAACCCTAAAATATCTTTTGCTTTAACTCCATAAACATGCGGCGGATCCACGGCCCAAGGGGGGTTTGGCCGCGGATCCGCGCTCAAAGGGTGAGATCTCTTGATGATTTTTCTTGGGCTTGCATCTTGTGACATGTGGAAATTCTAGGCACCTTCAGAATTCAGAAATCTTCTCTCGGTTGCTTCCAGACTTGGTCTCCAAGTTTTGCTTCTTAATTTGGCAAGTTTTCTTCAACAAATTGATTTGTTTGATAAATTCTGCATAACAACTTGGAAAATTCTGCACAATAATCTCAAATAATATTCAGTAGGCTTATTTCTACTAGGATTTGGTCAATAGATTTATTTGCATACATTTTCTTACCAAATACTAATTAAAATATATTAACACATGGAAAATGGTGTCTTTACAAATAAACCCTCATATGTATAATATATTATAATAAAGTCCTTTTTTTAATATGAAAATGGTAGGAAAAATGTAATACAAATATGCAATTTTATCAACTGAACATCCCCTTTGTGGGTTTTGTGGTGAAAAACTATTTAGTTTTATAAAAGGAAGAGTAAAACTCTTGATTTAATTCAAAAAGAGAAGAAGGTTTTTAGAACCTTGAGGAAGGAGAAGATCACAGATCTGGATTCTTTTGGAGAGAGAGAAAAGTTGTTGAGATATTTTCATTATCTTGGCCTTTATAGGCTATACACTTTACATATAGCCCCTTGAGCTTTACAAAAATGGCATTTTGCCCATCCCATGGCTCATGTGTCATTTCTTTTTGCACATAAGCCATGGGCTTTACAAAAATTTGGCTTTATGCCCATTCATGCATAAAAAATTATTTATTACATGATTTTATTTTGGGCATGGAGGAAGGCCGGCCGCTTCATGTTCGGACTCGACCTGGGCATGGGCCCACTTGATCCGGACTTGGGCCCACTTGGCTTGGGGTTGACCTTGACTTTGACTTGGTCAACCGAGGTGCAATTTTCGACCCCAACAAAGTGCCCCCCATCAATAAATGCACACCACATATGTGGGTCGTGTGCATGAAATTGATGGATCTTCTTTCGCGTGGAGGCGACTTGCTTTGGTTCCCACTTTTTGGTATGCACTGCCCTTTTAACGACATGGACGGTCGACGCTTGACGCGTCTCGGAGATGGAGTGTCCGTGGTAGACGTTTTCCTGGCCCGGAGTGATTTAGTAGACGTGCCCCCGGCACGGAGTGTCGCTGGTCGACGTTTCCCCAAGGCGGAGTGTCTGTAGTCGACGTGCCCCCGGCACGGAGTGTCTACTTGACGTTTTCCTGAGGAGGAGTGTCTATAGTCGACGTGCCCCCAGCACGGAGTGTCTGCTTGACGTTTCCCCGAGGTGGAGTATCGGCTGGTTGACGTATCCGCGAGACGAAGTGTCTGCGTTGGACGTTTCCTCGAGACGGAGTGCCGCTGTTGGACGTTTCCCCGTTACGGAGTGTCGGTGTTGGACGTTTCCCCGATGCAGAGTGTCGCTGGTTGACGTGTCCCCGAGACGGAGTTTCTGTTGTCGATGTACCCCCAGCACGGAGTGTCTGCTTGACGTTTCCCCGAGGCGGAGTATCGGCTGGTTGACGTATCCCCGAGACGGAATGTCTGCTTGATGTTTCCCCGTTACAGAGTGTCGCTGTTGGACGTTTCCCCGGTACAGAGTGTCGCTGTTGGACGTTTCCCCGAGACGGTGTGTCGGTGTTGGACGTTTCCCTGATGCGGAGTGTCGCTGGTTGACGTGTCCCCGAGACGGAGTGTCTGTTGTCGATGTGCCCCCGGCACGGAGTGTCTGCTTGACGTTTCCCCAAAGCGGAGTGTCTGTTTGACGTTTCCCCGTTACGGAGTGACGCTGTTGGACGTTTCCCCGATGCAGAGTGTCGCTGGTTGACGTGTCCCCGAGACAGAGTGTCTGTTGTCGATGTGCCCCCCGATACGGAGTGTCTGCTTGATGTTTCCCCGAGGCGGAGTATCGGCTGGTTAACGTATCCCCGAGACGGAGTGTCTGCTTGACGTTTCCTTGTTACGGAGTGTCTGCGTTGGATGTTTCCCCGAGACGGAGTGCCGCTGTTGGATGTTTCCCCATTACAGAGTGTCGGTGTTGGACGTTTCCCCGATGCAGAGTGTCGCTGGTTGACGTATCCTCGAGACGAAGTGTCTGTTGTCGATGTGCGCCCAGCACGGAGTGTCTGCTTGACGTTTCCCCGAGACGGAGTATCGGCTGGTTGACGTATCCCCGAGATGGAGTGTCTGCTTGACGTTTCCCCATTACGGAGTGTCTGCGTTGGACGTTTCCCCGAGATGGAGTACCGCTGTTGGACGTTTCCCCGTTACGGAGTGTCGGTGTTGGACGTTTCCCCGATGTGGAGTGACGCTGGTTGGTGTGTCCCCAAGACGGAGTGTCTGTTGTCGATGTGCCCCCGGCACGGAGTGTCTGCTTGACGTTTCCCCGAGGCGGAGTATCGGCTGGTTGACGTATCCCCGAGACGGAGTGTCTGCTTGACGTTTCCCTGTTACAGAGTGTTGCTGGCCGACGTGTCCCCGGCATGGAGTGTCTGTTGTTTGACGCAAAGGTCGATGTTGGAATTTGTTGGTTTGATTTGTTTGATTTGAGTTGACATCGGCATCGCTACACTGGAATATGGTACCAAGAACGAATCATCATCTGTCTTGAGAAGATTTGGGGATTGGTTTTCTGTCGGCATTTGCATTGCTGCATTGGAATAATGCCAGGAGCAACTCATCATTTTCCCTGAGAGGATTTGGGAATTGGTTTTCTGTCGGCATCTGCATTGCTGCACTGGAATAATACCACGAGCAACTCATCATTTGCCCTGAGAGGATTTGGGAATTGATGGCTTATGAGGCAGGTTTAGATCCCTATCACCTAAGGCTTTTCAATTTTATGGGCCGTAAGGGTCCCATAAAAGCATTTTCTCCCTACGAGTCGAAAGGATCTCATAGGTGTATTTTCTCTTTAGGAGTTGGGGGACTCCTAAGTGTGTTGCTCCTTTGTGAGTCGTAAGCATCTCACGCGGGAATTTTCTCCTCACAAAGTCGAGAGGACCTTGTGAGTGCATTTCATCTCTTTTTTACGAGTTTGCGCCCTTTTGGGTTTTCACAAACTCGCCGGCAGTCCTGCTGTTTTTACTCACGGAGCCCTTTCGGATTTTCATCCGTGCCCATTTTTCTTGTGGACATACCATTCTTTTTTTTTATTCTTTTTTTTTTAATTTTTGGTGGGACTTTGAATGTGGCCTCACCGGTAGGACTTGGGAGAGATTGGGATTGTTTTACGCCCGTGGATTATATACGGTTTTGCAGGATGTATGATCCAGACCGTAGGGCCGGAAAAATTTCGGGACTTTGTTGGCGTCTGCATCGCTACACTGGAATATGGTACCAGGAGCGACTCATCATTCGCCGTTGGGGTATGGGAGTTGGAATTTGGTTGGCGTCTGCATCGCTGCACTGAAATATGGTACCAGGAGCGACTCATCATTCGCCATTGGGGTATGGGAGTTGGAATTTGGTTGGCGTCTGCATCGCTGCACTGGAATATGGTACCAGGAGCGACTCATCATTCGCCACTTGGGGATTAGGGAGCGATGGCTTAAGAGACAGGTTTAGATCCCTATCACCTAAGGCTTTTCAATTTTATGGGTCGTAAGGGTCCCATAAAAGCATTTTCTCCCTACGAGTCGTAAGGATCCCGTAGGTGAATTTTCTCCTTAGGAGTCATGAGAACCCCCAAGTGTGTTTTTCCTTTGTGAGTCGTAAGGATCCCGCGAAGGTTTGTTCTCCTCATGCATCGTGAAGACATATGAGTGGGTCTTCCCAATGGACCATAATTCCAAGGGCAGAGACTAGCCACGTAACTGGTGATTACGGTGGGTCATGAGTGTGATGAGAATTATTTGAGCCCGTGGATTGTATACAGTAGTCAATTAGGGAGACCACCCATAGGGCCGGGAGAATTTTGAGAAATTGGATTTTGGTTGGCGTCTGCATCGCTGCACTGGAATATGGTACTAGGAGCGACTCATCATTCGCCGTTGTTTTATTTTATTTTTTTTGTCTTTGTTTTACCGCGATTGCTCTATCATTTCAGCTTTTCTTATCGCGAAGATCGCGATTTCCCTAACATTTCGGCTTTTATTCACGGTTGCCCCATCATTTCGGCTTTATTTTCATCTTTATTTTACTCGCTGATTTTTATTGCGAGTTGCCCTATCATTTCGGCTTTTTATTATTTTTGTTTTATTTACACATTTTTACATTCCCAGTTTAACGACTTAGAGGTCGATTGTTCCCAGTTTAATAACGTGGTGGTCGACTATTCACAGTTTAATGACGTGGTAGTCGATTGTTCCCAGTTTAATGACGTGGTGGTCGATTATTCCCAGTTTAAAGACTTGGTGGTCTGTCGTTCCCAGTTTAACGACGTGGTGGTCAGTGGTTTGCTTATCCCAGCTCCTCGAACTTTGATCTTGGCGGGGCTGTGTTGATGACCATAGCTCTATGTCTTGTCGGTACATCTGACGACTGTGAGGCTTTCCCGAATTTGTACTGGTTCTCCACCCAATCTTTAAAAACATAGCAGTATTCAATGGTATGACTCACCATTCTATGATACGGGCAGTATATGGGATTGCTGGTCATGTTCATCTTGTGTGGCCTCTTTGGAATAGGCAATTGAAGACCGTTGTCCAAGGCGTCCTCGAATATTTTGTGAACTTCATTCATCTCGAAGGAGTATACTTTCTTCTTTCTCTCCATTAGAGTAGGTGCCCTTACTGATGCTGGACCCCGAGGACGACCAGTCTTTGGTTCTCCTACTATCCGCTTACCATGCTCAGTGTACGTATTGGAGGGACTGGAGGCTGATCGTGTCCATTTTACACAAAGGTGACCCGCTCTCGGGCTGGAGGGAGTATCGGTTGGATGCTTCCGGATATCAATCCCCAGCTCACGAACCAAAATTTGATTTTGTTGTAATTGCAATCGTGCGACTTGGGTCGTGAGATCCGCCACGACATTTGCCAGCTCGTCGACTTTGGAATGGACCTTGGCCATCTTCTCATCCCTGTCATGAAGTTGCCTTTTAAGCCATTGGAATAATGCTTGTTCTATAGTTCCAGGTATGACAACGAGGTTATCCCTACCGCCTGAACTTGATTCAGCATGAACCATGGGTTCCTTTAGCTTAATAGCCTGAGCGAGCACTTCATCAGTTGGATTGAGCCGATGTTGGATGGCAACAACCGTGTCATTGTCATGGTTATAAGGCATAGGAGGACTTGTTCCTCTGAGATCCATCATATAGACCGTATGGGTTGTGTACCCGTCTATTGCTTCTTTATTGGCAATGTTGCTCGCTTGGCTCTTAGCTTGTTGTCTTGGTCCGCTCTTTTTAGAGAAAGGCAGATGTCTGAGAGAATCAGGTCCCTGAAGGACTTCGGTCTCCGTTTGTATGAAATTGGCGGTCGCAGCTTGATTGCTTGTCAACATGCCAGGTGACAATGATATTTCTCCCGCCTTGTATTGTTTCTTGACCCAATCCTTGAAGATGCAACAGTCTTCAATAGTGTGTCCCAGTACTCGGTGGTATGGGTAAAAGTTAGGATGATCAGTCATGTTCGCTTCACTTAGCCTTTTTGGTTCTGGTAGCCGCAGGCCATTCTTCAGAGCATCTTTAAAAATTTTGTGGACCTTGTCCCTTCGGAATGAGTAGACCTTATTTCTTCTTTCCTCCAAAGTTGGCTCTCGAGATTGGTTAGTTTTTGCTCTGCCCGCTCTCTGCTTATTTAGAGAATCGGTGCTGTTAGAACTTCCGCCTTTTTGGTTGTCGTCCCTCCAGGGTTTCGGTCTGTTTGTGAACTGAGGATCCTGAGCGGACTCGGGCTTTGAGCGTTCCAGCGTTTGGACCTTTTTGGTCAGCTCTTGGAATGTTTTAAGGCCTGCGGTGCACAGGAAAGGTTTCATCCAGTCCTTCAGATTTTCTATAAGAAGACTGACGGATTGGTCTTGCTCCAACGGCGGTTCATATTTGACAGAAAGATTGCGCCATCGGACTATAAAATCCATGTTGCTTTTGTTGTTCTTTGGCTCTGTCCTTACGAGGTCGGCAATGGTGATTTTATCGCTGACACTCATGAACCTTTGCTTGAACATGGATTCTATTTGAGCGAACGTCCTGATCGAGTCATCTGGTATGCTTGCATACCAATCGAAAGCAGTCAAGTTATTAACAAACTGATGGAGAAGGAGCGCACCATTTCCCCCAGTATTCGCGCATGATGCTTTAAATTGGGCAATGTGTCGGTTCGCATTTCCCGTCCCATCGAACCTTTCAAATTTGGGGACGACATAGCCAGTGGGAAACTCCATAAGATCGTACCGAGCAGGATATGGTCTCCTGCTACTGCAGACATCTTTTCGCTCTCCGGCTTTGGCTACCAATGTTTTGACTTTGTTGGCAACCAAATCCATGATTTGATCTTGAGTTAGCGGGTTGCTGTCATCGGTAGCCAAGACATTTCCTGAGATAGGATGCGACTGACTTTCGTACTGCCCGCCCCCCTTTAGATTTGAGGGAATAGGCGTTGGCTGTCTCGAGACATCGTTTCCTGGTTCATGAGTAGAACCATGCGCCTGATTGGGCGGCTGAGAGGCAACTTGAGCTGTGATCCGTAAGACGACGTTTGTCAAGTCGTCAATTTTTTTGTAGAGCTTGGCCACCTCCTTGTCTCTACTTCTGAGCTGCTTTCGGAGCTCCTGGAGAAGTTGCTGCTCTGCGATCTTAGGATGGAAAGTCAGTTCATTTTCGCTTTCTGAGCCCGACTCCTCATGAACTGAGGGCTCTCCCTGCTTATCAGCTTCACCGGAAGGGTCTTCATTACCTTCCAAAGGAGGCTGGTCTTGGAATGTGGCAGCCATATTCACACCAGATTGAATTTGAGATGTAGTGGCCCCTTCCTTGCTCTTGCTGCACGTGCCCACCATGTAGACGGTGTGGACCACATATCCGGCCGTCTCTTTATCATTGGCTGGGAGCTCAGAGAAGACACCCAATCGAGCAGTTGTTAGGGACACCGCTGGAGCCTGCTCGAGACACCTTGTTGCTTTGTTGGTGTTGATGGACTTTCCCTCAGCTGGGGCCAAGGAAAGTCGTTTAGACACCGACTTTCGTTTGGGTAGTGGCGTCCTCGAGATCACCACATTTGGCCTCTTGCCTTTCGAGGCCGGTTTGCCTGTTACTGGAGCTTGAGGAGCTGGAATGGCGTTGGCTGGCATGAACAGAATAGAGCCGAACTGTAGCAGCGGCTCCTCCCACTGTCTCCTAATACTGGCCGGGAGGACCGTCCTGGAGTCCAACTTCATCGTGTAAGAGATGGGAGCTGAGTTCATCTTTCGAGCCATTGTTGAAAATTGATTGCTTGGAAAACTGCATGAAAGAGCATTATTTTAGTATGAATATAGATATGCATATTGATTGAGTTCGCATGAACGTTTAACCCGAAATATGGGAGGAGAGATAGGTCCCACCGGGCATGCCAGAATCTGTAGGGTGTTTTTCGTCACCCCATTGAGATGGGAATACACGCGCGCTTTTCAGGTGCATTACAGATTCCCCCTACCTAGGGTAGGCAGGGGTTTAATGATTGTGAGGATCCGAATCTCCGGCAGCCGCGGACTAAGCTGCCGTTAATTACCCCTCGCCTTTGGAGCGAGAGAACCTCCGATTAACGGGTTAAACTGGTCATGCGAACTCAATGTGCAGTGTCATGTTTTGAAGGGGTTTTGGATATATCGGGGGCCCCGCAGAGTTTTTAGGTGGTCCCGCTACCCGGATAGCGGGCTGGAGGTCAAGGGGCTAGCAGCCCCTTGCGAGGTGCGGGGCAATGCCCCATTAGAAATTTTTTCTAACGGGGGAGGCAGCGCCCTATTAGAAATTTTTTCTAACGGGGGAGGTGTTTTTAGTGTGGAGCGTGTGTGTGTGTGTGTATATACATATATATATATATATATATAAAGGAAAGGGCATCCAAAGGATGCGTGGGAAAAAGCGCCAGCGCTTTGGGTACTGGCGCTTTGAGCGCGAGAGCGCTAGCGCCCCACGTGTCAGCACGTTGGCACTCGTGCGCTAGCACTTTGAGCGCTAGCGCCCCACGTGTCAACACGTGGGCGCTCGGGCGCTAGCGCTCTGAGCGTGAGCACTCGGGCGCTAGTGCTTTAAGCGCTAGCGTCCCACGTGTCAACATGTGGGCGCTCGGGCGCTAGAGCTTTGCGCGCTAGCGCCCCACGTGTCAACACATAGGCGCTCGGGCGCTAGCGCTTTGAGCGTTAGCGCCCCACGTGTCAACACGTAGGCGCTTGGGCGCTAGCGCTCTGAGCGTAAGGGTGCCAGCGCTTTCAGCGCTAGCGCCCCACGTGTCAGTACGTGGGCGCTCGGGCGGAAAAAAAGTCTTGGTCCCTGCAATGGGAGTTGTACTCCCAGAAAGAAGCACTTATTATTTTGTGTGTGTGTGTGTATGCGTGTATATATATATATATGAGGAGTTAAACTCCTAGGATATTTTGAAGATGATGAAGGGGGCTTGAGCCCTGGATCTTCCCCAAAGTGGGGTTTCTGGAGATGGGTCTCCTTCGTCTTCCTTTGTTGGCCGGATCTTGAAGATCAAGAAATATGAGATTTTAAAAATATCTCCTTTTTGAGATCTGATGGAAGATCTAAGTTCCTCTTTGTGGGTTTTGTGGTGAAAAACTATTTAGTTTTATAAAAGGAAGAGTAAAACTCTTGATTTAATTCAAAAAAAGAAGAAGGTTTTTAGAACCTTGAGGAAGGAGAAGATCACAGATCTGGATTCTTTTGGAGAGAGAAAAAATTTGTTGAGATATTTTCATTATCTTGGCCTTTATAGGCTATACACTTTACATATAGCCCCTTGGGCTTTACAAAAATGGCATTTTGCCCATCCCATGGCTCATGAGCCATTTCTTTTTACACATAAGCCATGGGCTTTACAAAAATTTGGGTTTATTCCCATTCATGCATAAAAAATTACATAAAAAATTATTTATTACATGATTTTATTTTGGGCATGGAGGAGGGCCGGCCGCTTCATGTTCGGACTCGACCTGAGCATGGGCCCACTTGATCCGGGCTTGGGCCCACTTGGCTTGGTGTTGACCTTGACTTTGAATTGGTCAACCGGGGTGCAATTTTCGACCCCAACACCTTTGTTTGAGGGTCCGAGATTCTTTACAGGTAACGTACGATTACGCGGCTGAATGTTCTTGCATTTCTTCACCTCTTCTTTTTTCCAGGGTAGATTCCTTGAAAAGAGGGTCGAGGGCCATTTCTTCGTCCGAATCGCTCCCGAAGGTAAGAATTTGAGATTTCCCTTTTGTTGGGATGGCATCAACCATATGACAGTTATCGGCTGTTCCTTTACGCTCATCTGTCATGCTTTTCTGCTCCCGACGGGTTTTGCGCTTCATTCGCTTGAAGTGTTGTCGGTGGGCTACATATCCCTGCCACCACTTCTTGAAGGTATTACACTCTTCGGTAGGGTGTATGGCCCTCCGATGGTATAAACAGTATTTTGGATGTACATCCGGTTCTTCAAGGCATGTACTCCCGGGAGTATTTCCTTTGAAAGTTGGCAGCTTCTCATTGACAGGGCTTTGGCGAACCATTTTCCCATCTTAAACTTGCTTTTGTCTGCCACGGGTGTGCTTAGATCTAGTTGGAGGACTTTGTGACTCTTCCTTGCCACGGCTCTTTCATCCTGACGCTGATACTTGGCCTTTTCGTATATGGCCGTTTCACACTCTCGGTCAGCTTTACTCTTTTGAAGTGCTTCGTTCAACATTTTATCGATCAGGTCGTCTGACGGTTCCAGGGATTTTGACGCCGGTCTTGTCCCCAATTCCTCTGTGTTGCTTTTCGACTCCGAGGGAGCTTCATCGTCTCTTAACGACAAGTGGGAACCCATGTGGCAACTCACTACATACTCCTCAGGTTCTTCTGACGAGTCATTCCCCTCATCATTGTCACTGTCTCCGTTCTCAAGAATATGCATAAGGAATTCTTCAAGTGTGACTGGGGTCCGCGCCTTCTAATTGTACTCCTCCAGCGCGTCGATGTATTTTTGCAAACCCGTACGAGTGTCATCGAGCTGCGCGGGCTTCTTGGGCTTGCAGGCCTGACCTGGGTGTTTTGCCTATTGATACCAACTTTCATTGTTGTGCGCGGTTTCAGCATCCCCTCAATGATCTTCGGCTCCAACCGGCTTTTCCACCTGATCGCTGGGCATGCTTGAAGATCTTTCAACATTCTTTTAGTTTTAGCCGAAAGGACAATCTCCTACGGAGCTTCTTCTACAAATGAGCATGATGCCCCCGGCGTGTCCACCTTTTTAGGAGTGTGCTGCTGTAGAGAGTTTACCTTCTAGTTTTCGGACAGTGCGAACTTGCCTAGTTGGTACTGGTCCTCTACCCAGTTTTTGAAGACGTAGCAATCTTCGATTGGGTGGCCTATTATTCTATGGTAGGGGAAGTAATTAGGACTGTTGACGTCACCAAGATGCAGCGGACATCTCGGATCTGGCAGAGTGATGAGCCTGTTACGCACTGCCAGTTCGAACAGTCTCCTCATTTTTTCCTGGGGAAATGAGTAAGGACGTCTCAACTTCTCTTCGAAGGATCGGCTTGTGTTGCTTTGGAGAGCGATCGGTTTTGGGTCACTCGGTTGTTGTTGAGCATTGGCAACGAAGGTCGCTTTCCCCTTGCCCTTTTCATTCCGAAAATCCGTTTTTGAAGAGGACGGTATATGGCTCATCTGGTCCATTTAGGCCAGGTTGTCGATCAAGACCTGGAAGGTGGTCGGCTTGATGAACATCATAAATTAGGATATAGTCGCCTGAGGATCAAGGGTTCCTATGAACATACCCACAGCAGGAGCTTCTTCTATGCGTTGTTCGCATTTTGACTATAGGTTCTGCCATCGAGTTGCGTATTGAACCCAAGTTTCTCCCGGTTTCACCCTGGCATTGATCAATGCAGTGATCGGGGTGCATTCGCTTGTGCTTGCGAGACGCTGTGTGAATAGAAGCTCCATTTCTATGAACGTTTTGATGGAGTCATTTGGAAGCTCTGGATACCATTCAAATGATGTCTCTGCCAAGCTGCCGACGAACTGGCGAAGTAGCAGTTTGTCGTCGCCTCCAGTATTGCCGCATAGAGCTCTGAACTGAGAGACGTGCTGATGGGGATTGCCTGTTCCCTTATACACATGGAATTTAGGGATCGTATATCCTGGCAGGTACTTGATTTGATCGTACCAGCCTGGATAAGTCTCCCAGTTCTGACAACTTGGCCAGCCGCTTCGCTAGCCTGATGAGCTCATATTTGTTGAGCTATGTAGTCGTCAAGGGCAATTTGGAGATCGTCTCCTCCCTGGCTGCTGATAGAGCTGGAAGAGGGTTTGATGTCTCCTCTCTGTCGTCTTCAACGATTATTGGTGGATCTTCGGCTGGAGGTTCTGGCCAGATCATCATCCCAACCATGTCTTGGAACAGGAGCGTCATTTGTTTTATATTAGCCACTTGTTCCGCGGCCTCTTTATCTTTCTTTTCAAGAACCCCTCATAGGAATTCAGTGTCGGTCTCCTACTCCTGGCATTGTTCTGACGCTACTTCCGGGCTTTCTTTCTGCCCAGTGAGTGCGGCCATCCTCATCAACATCTCTTGGAGCTTTTGTTGTTGCTCCTGAGCTTTTGTCACCGATCGTGTGAGTGGTCGATGACCCGTGGAAGTACGGCTTTCCTCTTTTCCAGAAGCCATGTATACCGTGTATACTACCATGCCCCCAGACTTAGGGCGTTTGGGCCCACTGCCTTTGAAATTTACCGCAGGCACGGGGATCTTCTCCGGCCTTCTCCTCTTATGGGAGGTCGAAGTTGAGGGGGCCGTTGCAGCAGGCACCTACACAGATGATACCTTCCATGGTACGATGGAGGGATGGTCTTCCTCTTGCCGAGCCTTCATCTTCTTCAACCGGCGAGAGTAATCTTTGTCAATTACAGAATCTTGGACTTTCTGCCAGACTCTGTGGATCTTGGAGGACAACCACTGAGGAGGCTGTTCCGACTTCACCTGTGTCATGCTTTCAGCGGGCAGAGGAGTCTTCTTCAATATGGCAGTTGGAGAGTTTTTGCGCACCCTCCTGAGCAGCTCGAAGCTGTTCCCAGTTAGAACGGCATCGTCAATTTCCACCATTGGAGCTGGTGGGGTAAGTCCAGAGGGGGAACTGCCCCCAGCCTTCCTTACTCGGCGCCAGTGGCGACGTCGAGCATGTCGTGCAGATGGGACCTCCTCTGTTGTGGAAGCGACCTCGTTATGCCCCCTGCTTTGATGAGAGGCTGCTGTCGGTGTCAGCCTGTCGAAGACTGACGTCCGCTGAGAGGGAACGGTCAATCTGTCGAAGGCAGACTTTCTAGCAAGGGAAGCATTTTTAACGACCTCGCCTGCAGCAGGAGTTGGAACGACCAGTCTTGCGAAAACCGATCCTCTAGCAGAAGAAGCCCCTTTGACGACTTTGTCTGTTGGAACAGGAATGGCTATCCGCCTCGGGATAACCCCTTCAGGTATTGCGAGCCTCTTTCCGGGACCACCGGAGCTGTGGGTCAGCCTGTTAAAGACTGAGGCGTTAGAATTGGACGACCCATTGAGAGGGGCCATGGAGGTTGCAAGCCGATCGAAGACCGACTTCTTTGGGGTCTCCTGTGATGGCACTGGGGCGCTGAAACTCGCTTGCGGGAGCATGCTCCCGAAAAACAACCCAATGGTAGCCTGAGTCTCCTGTTCTACTGGCATTGAGAAGATGCAGGCCGCATGGGGCCCGTAAGTCACTTTTCCAGTCGGGGCAGAGCGAGAGTTGTTGTTGTAGTTAGTGCAGCTAGAGGCCATCGATATCTCCTTTTCTGCATAGGAGCAAGACACTAAATCTTGTTACCTTGAATCCAGGGGCAACCATATCAAACCACGATTTGTTTACGAACACGACACACGAAGTGTGGAGTGGAAAGAAGAGAAAGTCCCACTGGGCGTGCCAGAATCTGTTCATCACCGAAAACAGAGACGAACCGCATAAGTCGTATTGCCTAAATTTGGGAGCATATGCTATTTGGGTTTATCCGCCGACCTCTCCGAAGATGCCGAGTTGATTTATGGCACCGTGTATCGGAGGTTTGGATGGATAGGCCGTTGTAGCAAACTTCGTCAGATTCCCCCTCATTTGCGAGGGGTTTTTGATTGTGGGAACGCTCTTCCCAGCAGGCGCAAGCCCCTGCAGTTAATTACGTTACCGCGTAGCGATAACCACTTTCTCCTGCTCCAGAAGGTCACTTCGTGTCATGTGTGTTTTTTTTATTTTTGGTTGCCCGTGGATTGTATATGGAGGCTAATTTATGTTGTCGCCCGTAGGGCGTGGATTAGTCCAAATCCGTATATTCTTAGATTTGGATTTAGTTTGATTTAATGATCGTTAACCTTGTTTGAGATTAAGATCAACTTAAATGTTTGTTAAGAATACGTTAGTCCGATATTGGACTAAGATCTACTTAACAGGGGTTCAGGATCATTTTTGATCCAACAAAAAAGCATTTGGGCTCTATCGTTTTAGTTTAGGGACATTACGGTCCATAGACCACCATTTTTTGGGGTGAGGGTTTTGTTTAAGGACGTTGTGGTCCATAGCTAGTTTAAGGACATTGCGGTCCATTGGGATGTGCTCATGGGTTTGGGAGTGTACCAAAGAATTGTTGGTTGTCGAGACCCTCCACCTCTCTGAAGACGTTGAAGAATTATAACGACATGTATCAAAGGTACGGAGAGATATACCCTTGAACCAAACTCCAGATTGAAGGGAGAGATCATGGTGAAATGAACACCATTTTAGATACCATCTGTTAGGAGATCATTAGTTATCTTTGGAACTAGGATCGATTTGGAAAGACCGGAGCATAGGAAGGAACGGTTAATTGGTGATCAAAAGAGTTTTGACCTCAGGAGACTTGTCTAGTTTAGGCTAAGGTTGGCCCATCATAGTGTTAAACACTAAAATTTGCTCGGTGCCTACGTGCTCCCACGTGAGGCTCTAAAGCAGTGTTAAACTCTGAAATTTGGAGCGCTCACGTGTGATACGTGAGGTGCTTGAGAATTGGGCACTGCTTCTTTGGGTTTATTCCCTTTTTCTTTTATAAGTTCTAAGCTCTATTGGGGGTCACATGGGCTCACGTGAGGCACCCCAAAAATGGGAATTGTCTTTGATTTATTCCCCTTTTCCTTTATAAATGATGAGCACTATCAGGGGGTCACGTGGGATCACATGAGGCGCCCCAAAAATGTGAACTATCTTTGATTTATTCCCCTTTTTCTTTTATAAGTGCTAAATACTAGTAGAGGGTCACGTGAGATCATGTGACTCGATCTCAGTCGTTCTTTTGTTCATCAGGGGTGGTTACGTGGGAACATGTGATCTGTCGTTATAGTGTTGAACGCTGATATGCATGGAGATCTTGATATGTGTTTTGAGAATTTCAGGACCCTTGATTAAATTCTTTTATAGGGTTAAATCCTAGTTTTATCAGAGGAATTAAATTCCTATATCTTTTAGAAGAATTAAATTCTTTAAACTTAGTTCTTTCCCCTAAGTTTTGAGTCTGCATGACAAAATCTCCTCGATGAGAATTAAATTCTCAACTTGTGGGAAGATCTGCTTCCGCAGACCTCAACCAGAGGAAGAACTAAGTTCTTTTTAGAAGAGTTAAACTCTTAAAATGGCGAAGAAGAGATAAAATGATCTTTATGTCTTTCTTCTTACCTAGAGTTTCTTTTTCTAAAAGAGAGCTTTTCTTCTTTTTTCATTTCTCAAATCTTATGGGGGATCACCTCTCCGCAAGACTTGAAGTCTTGAGTCCTTTATATAGTAGAAGCAAGTTTGTTGATTTAGTTAAAGAAATCTCTCATTGAAAGATTTTAATTGATTTGGGGATTTTATCCACCGTTGGATTTTTGATCCAAGGATTTCTGTTTTACAGAAAATATTTTTCTTGTTTTTAACAAGATCGGGGAAATATTTTCCCATACAGAACTTATTCTGTGTCTTGGTGATTTTTTAATCACCATTGGATTTTTAATGCAACGGTACTCTGTTTTACAGAGAGTAATCTTTCTTATTTAGAAAGTTTCAAGGAAATATTTTCCAAATAGGGTTTTGATCCCTCTACTTAGAATTTAATTCTATTGGCTTAGAAGGCATTTGCGACCACTTACGTGTAGCACGTGACCCCACAGAGTTAAACTCATTTGCTTATGTGCAACAGCCCAAAGAGGGCATCACGAGCTGACACGTGAGCCTCTCTGGCCTGTTATTTGTTTTAAAAAGGCGCCTATATATTTTGTATATAGATGCTCGCGTGTTTGCACGTGAGGCTCAATTTCAGCCTTAATAATTAAGCGTAATGTCTATAATCTTTGTTCCAAGTCGCATCACGTGTGGGCACGTGATGCTCCATTAAGGGAATTTTCCCATCGCCTTTTTCTCTTTTTTTTATATACGGGAATAGCGTTGGTATTCGGCACGGAAGCAGTCCTTCCTTTGGAAATAGAACTCCCTTCTCTTCGAGAAGCGGTTCAATATCAACTAATAGATGAGGAAAACGCTCATCTCCGGATCGAGGAGCTCGATGCCTTCGACGAAACCCGCCTTATAGCGCAGCAAAATCTGGAGGTTTATAAGGCAAGGATGACACGGTCATATGAAAAACTGACTAGGCCTAGAACATTCCGCGAAGGCGAACTCGTGCTAGTTGTCAAAAGACCTATGATCCCCAATCATGCCAAACGGGGGAAATTCGAGCCAAACTATGAAGGCCCGTACATCATAGACAAGGTTTACCAAGGTGGGGCCTACTTGCTCATGGATATGCATGGCGAAAGACCTTTCCGGCCAATAAACGGCCGATTCCTCAAGAAATACCACGCTTGACAAGTTATGACTTAGGTCAATGATAGATGACGATGCTCGTGTCCACTCGCTATCTTCATGATTCAAAACTCTAAGTGGTATTCGTAAAAACTTCGCCTCAAACATGGCGATAACAGACCGTAATGTCCTTAAACTAAAGCTTCACCTCAAAAAATGGTGATAACGGACCGAGATGTCCCTAAACTAACAATGGACCAGAACGTCCCTAAACTAGTGCGTCGTCCTATATATGACGATACAGTCTCTTGAGATCCATATTGCAATCAAAGTCTTGATAGCAAAGATCTCAACTCAAGTTCTACCAACTGTGCAGCTACTTCAGCAACAAAGCCATCCCTAAACCCCACCGGCAAACAGATTTCACAGGCGATGAAACTACTCTCGAGAGTACATCCGTTAAAAAAATGGTATGTCCACGAGCAAGATGGGCACGGATGAAAACCTGAAAGGGCACCGTGAGTAAAAACTGCAGGGCTACCGGCAAGCTTGTGAAAACCCGAAAGGGCGCAATCTCGTAAAATTTTCACTCACGAGATCCTCTCGACTCATAAGGAGAACTCCCCCTATGAGACTCTAACGGTTCATAGGATTCAAAGCCTTAGGCTACAGGGACCTAGACCTATTCTTAAGCCGTCGTGTTCCCTAAGTTGCCCTACATGCGGTCCAATATTGTCCCTTGTATACAATCCACGAGCACAAATAAACGATTTCTCCACCAAGTTCCACCAATGACGAGGAATGTCCTCATATGGTGAACGACACTTGTAAATCCTCTCGACTTATAAGGAGAAAACACTCTTGTAAGATCTTTACGACTTATAAGAGGACACACACTTAGGAATCCCCACGATTCCTAAGGAGAAAATATGCCTACGAGATCCTCACGACTTGTAGGGAGAAATAACTTTATGAGACCTTTACGGCTCATAAAGTCGAAAAGTCTTAGTCGACAGGATCCTAACCCTATGTACTAAGCCACTTTTGTTCAAATCAGTAAAAGCAAATAATGATTCTCTCCTGGCAATATCCCAGTTGCAGCGATGTTGATGTCTAAACAGGTGTCAAACTCCGAGTCCTTTCACGGCAAATGATGATTCCCTCCTGGCAATATTCCAGTCGCAGCGATGCTGATGCCAAGATTGGTATCAGATCTTAAGTTCCATACTTGCAATAAAAATCAGCGAACAAAAAAATATACGCATATGAAATAGCCGAAATGATAGGGCAACTCGCAATAAAAATCAGCGAGCAAAAAATATATGCATATGAAATAGCCAAAATGTTTGGGTAACTCGCAATAAAAAGCAGCGAATAAAAATATAAAAATAGCCGAAATGATTGGGCACCGCGATAAATAGCCGAAATTATTGGGCAATCGTGACTTTCGCGATATGACAAGTTGAAAAGATAGAGCATCGCGGAAAAAATAAAATAAAATAAAATTTCCTCTGCCCTGCAGATGAGTCTACACCGACCCCTGTATACAATCCATGGGCACAAATAAAAAAAGGGAACCATATTTTCCCACCAAGCTCCGTCAAAGGGAAAGCCAGATCTCGACGACAACATCTATAGACTAGAGATCAGTTTGGTGTACCTTCTCATTCCAGCAGGATGTATACACAACGTTAACAAAAGGCCCAAGGGTCGAAACAAAGTGGAGCCATGGCAAATTCCAAGCTCCAAGTCTCGATGGTTCATATACAATCTAGAGACAACCCTGGTGTACCTTCTCATTCCAGCAAGATATAGACGCAACGTCAACAAAAGGCCCAAGGGTCGAAACAAAGCAGAGCCATGGCAAATTACTAGCTCCAAGTCTTGACGGTTCATATACAACCTAGAGACAACTTTGGCGTACCTTCTCATTCCAGCAGGATGCAGACGCAACGTCAACAAAAGGCCCAAGGGTCAAAACAAAAAGGTGAGACGGCAAAATCCCAGCTCCAGCTCTACATTCTTCTTATTACAGCAGACGCAATATCAACAAAGGCTCCAAATAGCCGAATCAAATCGAAGAAACGGCATATTCCTAGCTTCAGGGTCTCGACGGCAAGTCATATAAAGCCTAAGAGACAATCGAAGATCATCCCACACCAGCGCGGAGTGGTTATGACTCATCGGGGCTCCCAAACTGAGCCTAACCTCAAGTAAAAAGCAGCATGGAAAAATCCCTAACGATTGCTCTTCCGACGGTCAAACTGCCTAAGAAGATTACTTAAAGATGTCTTGTCCAGCCTTAGAAGGCACGACAGTCGCGGGGCTACTCGAACAGCAACGTAAAGACAGCATATCGGGGAATGCACCAGCCAACGCAACGGTACCACGGACTAAAATCCCAGTACCACAAAACCTAATGAACCTCTGTCGCAAAGAGCAGGGGTTATCTATAACGTTTGGACGAGTTTTCTTATAAGCCCAAGGGAGTTAAACTAAACAAACACCGAAATGAGTAAATAAACTATAAACTCCGAAATGAGTCCATAAACTATAGACTCCGAAACGAGTAAGTAAACTAATTAGCACTACATTAAGGCATCAGAACACTGATAAGCGCATAAAAAATCTGTATATTTTTATTCATGAATCAAAATGTTTAAGAGATACAATTAATAAAAAAATGGGAATACCGTTACAATGAGGAAAGAGGGGCTTTCAACAATTGGCGACCCGCTCACGCGCTCCCCGCAACTCCTCCTCGCATTCAACTACTGCGGCCAGCCCCGCTTCGATTTGAGCCTGTTGTTGCAAGCAGGATGAAAGATCCTCAGCGATTTCCTGCTTGGCAGCTTTGCAATCCTGCATGACCCGCTCATTAAAGTCAAGCTTCTGCCTCAGCGCCATCCCATCAGATATACATTGTTGGAGTTTTTCAATAATAGCTTTCAGCTACGTAGCATTCGCTTCGATTTGGGCGCGCAATTGAATAGATTCACCAGAAGCTGTCGCATGCTCCTTTCGCTTCAGGGTCAGCTTTTGTTTGAAATGCCGAATGAAGTCGGCGCTTTGTTTGATCCACGTGACCTGCTGAGCCTTCAAGGTCAATACTTCAGGAGCGAGACGCTTGAGCTCGATCTCATGCAAACAAGCCTCGATCTTTTTACATTGATCGACCCAAAAGCGAACGAAATTTTCGTTGTAGAAATTCGTAAGCATCGTCAACATAAGGTTGACTTCATCAGCGAAATCCACAGCAGAGGCGAGAGCCTCGGCAACAAGATCTTCGATAAATTCGCTTAACATCCGCTTGCTATTCACCGCGCCCCTGGAAGATTGACGTTTAGAAAAAGGCCACATAGGAATGGGAATGCGAGACTCAAAATGAAGTGAAGCCGGTATAATTGCTACAAAATAAATCACGCACGAATGAGGGTCAGATTTCGATTTTAAAAAAATAAAGAAGATGGCTGATGGACGAGATCTACCGTACCATCTGTTGAAGGCGGCACGATAGGGAGCACAGGAGACTCGGCTGTCCCTTCACTTCTTCCCTCGAGCCGTAGTACTGTGGTCAACATGGGGAAAGCTTATCAACAGAATGAAAAGAAGAAACACCAAGTAAGGAGTATACTAACCAATGCCGGAAGGAGAAACGAATTCCGACTGGAAAGCAAAGTGCGGGCTTAACACCTGGTGTAAGTGATCAAAGAGCACTCCTACAGGATTGCTACAATATAGGGTCAATACAGGAAAATGGTATCTAGACCGAAGCAAAGAAATGAGAAATCTTCACCTTCCAGAGTTCGGAGAGACGCAGAAGAAAGGGGTGAAATCGTAGCAGTCAGAGCAATGATCGGTGGCAATTCTTCAGTCAATACAGTATTAGGGGCTACTGCACCTATACTCAGGATAAGGAAGATATTATTAGATACCTAGTGGGATTAAAAACTCAAAAAATAATAACCCAAGGAGTACCTGACAGGTCAAAAACCGAAACTGTGCCCGAAGCGTCACCGGTTGTGACGGCTTTCTCGATTTCCATTTGGAAAGTGGACTCAGCACCCACACCTTCATCCCCTGACTCGATAAGGGCAGTTGTAATGCTGGCATCCCCCACCGATGTCAAGGATCTGCAGGGAGAAGAAGTGACAGTCGGAGCAGTCTCAGATTCGAGAGAAAGATTGGGCACTTCGGGCTCTTTAGTCGCCGTCACTTCACCTGCCAGGCTACCACCAGAACTTGACCCTGCTTTAAAACAAAAAAATGTGTCATGATTCGAGAAAAAAAAACGTTTGCTAAGTTCTAATAAGAGACTGCGTGTTGTTATACCTTGAAGCAGTCGTTCGGCTTCTTCCCGAGATGCGCGCGCGACTTGCCGATGAGCAGTACACAAGCCAGAAGGGACATCCTCTATGGGAACGGCAGAAGGTTGAACATCACTCAAACCTGCACCCGCGGCCAGGACAGCTTGACGTTCCCTCGCAGCCTGCTTTCTACGCTTCGTCTCAGCCTAGGCCGTGTAAACGGACCTTTTTAAAACTTTCGACAGGGGGACGTCGTCATCCGAACCGAGCTCGGCCTCCGGAGCCGCTATGGCGTCCATCATCGGCTGCTTCAGCAACGCCTCCTGTGGTGGCCTTGGGAGGGCCTCGGCCGTAGTCGATGGCTCTGGAAGCTTTTCTGCATCACCACCTAGGATTGGCACTATACTCGGAACAACCTGGGTTTTGGTGGTCCTTGTGATAGGATAAAGGAAAAGAGCCACACCATGAATAAAAGGAACTAAAAGAGTAAGGGTGTAATGAAACAAATTATACCAAGGCCCAAGGAGGCGCAGAGCCTCTCTTCCTCCTCAAATGTCTTGAGGGAAGCTGTGAGAGCTTCTTTGGCAGAGATACCTGTTAAGGAAGAGAGGTGTTAATAAAGCACAATAAAAGGGGAAATGATAGATGCAGAAGAATGTAAATGAGGTATACCCGACTCCGCAATAAAGGCTAACGCCGCCTGTTCACGGGCCAGTCGTTTTGACGCTTCAATAGCGGCCTGAAGGTCGGAATCAGTCACATGCGCATCAAACAAACCCTCGTTGGTGCAATACTCGCACAAGCCTTCACTATAGGGAGCATGGGACTCCTGGACGAATACGACGTCAGCAGAGAATAGAGATTTCTTCTTCTTCTGCGAACTGACACCAACAGCCGACGATAAAAGCTTTCGCTTGATAGGCTTCTTTGGACGGCGGGTCCCGATCTTCGAACCAATGCCCGATTCTGGGGACACCACGGCTGCCGCAGTCGCAGGAATATCCGGTCGAAGCTTATCAGGGAAAGCTCGTGGGACTACCGCCGTAGTGATTTCTCTTAAAGAAGGACAAACGATTGTCCGTCGCTTCAGCGGGACCGCTGGATTACTGGCTAGGACGGCATCCTTATGGTCGAGTTGT
This sequence comes from Agapanthus africanus, assembly GCA_030015575.1. Lineage (NCBI taxonomy): Eukaryota > Viridiplantae > Streptophyta > Magnoliopsida > Asparagales > Amaryllidaceae > Agapanthus > Agapanthus africanus. Next base: position 757,714,186 of record CM057337.1, on the reverse strand, counting down.
AGCCGCCTCTCCTCCCTGATAACAGCACCTGTCACATGCTGGTACCACGCTACGTAAGCAATCGAGGCTTTTGGCACATGGCTCAGCTCGCTGACAAGGAAATGGGATCACGTATTCAATCACATAAAATGATGCATTGAGCTGCGAATACCCTCCTCTGTAGAAACTGGCTCAATTAAGAATGCCTCAAGATGAACACCTTTGTTATAACCCAATTGTTGGGCAAAACAATGCAGGTTGTACCTTATAAATAGCATCGAGGCGTTCTGTCTAAATACTAGGAAGCCTAGCCTGATTGAATATAAGTGCATAACCTCCCGAGCCCTCAACAAAGAAGCCTCGTCCTTGAAAGTATCATACAATGGTTGTACCACCTTGGAAGATTCTTTGCCGATAGTCAGGACTCTATCAACAAATGTCATATTGTCCCCAACCATGCATGGGCGAAGGAGCAATCGTCGAGCCTCTCACTGTGATGGGTCTGGAGCGGAAGCGTCAACTAGATACATGACCCGGGGGAAGTTGTAGCCTTCGTAGAATCGAGGTCGTTTATAAACACCAAAGGCGCCCAGCACGTGCATCTCGATCTATGATGTGAAGTAGTGCAATGGCAGATACACGGGCTTTACCCCCTGTTGAGTGGTGTCAGCTGCTAAGCTCAGGCCATGATATAAATGAGCCGACCGCGCGACCCCAACGGCTACGAGAGTCCCCGCGACAATGCGATGAGCCGGATAAAAAAATGGATGGCCTCATATAGTGGGGGTGCGTCGAAAGCGCAAACCAACTCAGCCACAAGCCAATAAACCCTAGAAAGAACGTCTCTTCGTCAACATCCGGGGCAGCAACCTCTGCAAAGGGGATGATTGTTGGAGATTTTGTATGCGTTTTGAATCAAAGATTAAGAATTACCGCAATCAATAACGGTGTCGCTTGGTAGCTAGCCGGTTGAGTACGGGTTGGTCCACAGGAAAATCGTGTTATCTCTTAGAGTTCTTACGAGTTAAGTCCAAAAGAAATGGTGGTTTTGAATTTTATAAAAACTAAGATTGAATTTAATTTGATTTAAAGCCTTGCTAGGATTAGGATTAGATTAGTTTGGAAAAAAAATTCTACTCAATGCTTTCTTTGCCCTAATTAAGAACTTCGGTGTTAGGGTAATAATCAACAAAGGGGATTAGCACGACTGGGAAGAAACGAGGTTTCTTCCTTTTGATGCTTGTCTGTCCTTTCTTAACTCTTAGCCCTAACCTCTATGTAAATCAACCACAACCGGTCTAACTAGGGAATCACCGCTATCTCGTAGGATAGGGTGCCGTAGTGAGCGGTGTGTGTTTGATTTACATAGAGTCCTAATTAAAATATTATATGGGCAAGAAAGGAGTGAGAGATTTCCATCTCTCAAACCTACCCAATCCTAACCCTAACAAGTGAGGAACTACTCACTCATTAGGATGGTTACGAAGAAATTCATTTTTATAATTTTTTCCTTTTTAATAAACTAATTAACTTGCAGATAAATTAGACAGATAAAAATTGCAGAAAAATAAATTTAGAACACAAGATAGAAATGAAGAACACTTACTTTTATTGACACCTCTTGATGATTACAATGGAATTAAAAATTTAATCTAGAAATTAAAAAGAGCCATGCCTAATTAGGCTTTAGGGTTTCCTATTTATAGATAGGAGAAACCCTAGGGTTTACATCTGATCCACATCTGAAATTACAAGACTACCCTAAGAAAGCTGGGTCAACGCACCGACACCCACCGACAATTTGCACCGACACATGCACAGCACGGCCACGGAACCACGGCAGAATGCCATGTTTGGCCGCGATTCCGCGGCCATCTTGGGGGTTCTCTGCCTCATTTCTTCAGGGTTGCTTTATATTACCTTTTTCTTCTGTTTTCTTCACTTGGTTCTTCAGAATCTTTTCTACTTTCTTCCAGATTTTCAACAGTGCAGAATTTGTGGACTTTTACCGTAAGCTTCGCCTTGAAGTATTGTATCTTGTGCTGCCCTTGAACTTTGTGCATTGAACTGTTCGCTGATCTTCGTTTGTTCCTTAAACTTTTAGGCGGCATTATATGGATTCATCTTTTGTTGGTCGAAGTCTCACATTTGTAGCGTCTTTTCATGAATTTCACTATATTGTTCTGAGAACCTGTAACCTGCAAGTATTTAGCAAACATGGATCAAAAGCACCTATTTATTTGTAATATGATTAAGAATGGGTGATATAAGAATGCAAAATTCTGCTATGAACAAATACCTCCAAACTTATCTTTTGCTCGTCCCGAGCAAAGTCAATTTATTCTCGAAAAAACCTAACCTCACTTTCACAGGGAATCGCGATTGCACTGAGCTCGTGCAACAAGCTGTTAAACCTCTAGGTGTTCCTAGTAGGAGGAGTGTTGTCTCCTGAGGATTTTCAGCGGATACTACCCATAAAATCCGATCAATTTGGCCTGTTGACTTTCATTCTTCAATTAGATATTTTAGTGAGAAATTCTATTATCTTTAACTTAGAAATCATCAACCCATATTTTTCACACTTCATTTTCATTTAACTTAAGATTGTATATGTTATGCAGATTTATTAAGCTTTCAGCATCTTCTGACTTTTCCTTCTAAGATTCCATCTCAACTTAGGAATTTTTATCATTTTTATTGAAGATATAAGGCCTATATTGCATTCCTATCTCTTATCCAAATCCCAATCATATACCCCTATGTGTGTGTGTGTATCACCCCTACACTTGGAAATTCAATTCTAGTTATCATACTCTTGTCCATCGTCCAAAATATTTTTAGTTGGTGAATTTTTAGATTAAATTACTCACACATCCTTCATACGGCCGTTAATACTTCTTGAGGTACTAACGACCGATTACAAAATGTGTTCGCGCATTAAGTCGTAATTTCTCGTCTTATAATACCTAAGGCTTTAGCAGTGACTCTCAAACCAGTTGGTCTAAGTCATTAGGTGATAAAGCACCCTTGCTATATATATTTTTTTATTTATGCAGCCTCAAGTAATTACAATACAAGTGTTCATTTTTTTATATCTCTTTATTCACACTTGTATTTTTATTTTATTTCCTTTCATACTAAGGATTTTAGACAAGAGCATTTCAAGGTATCCTCTACTATTCCAAGTTTCAAGATGTGTGTTAGTGCATGTAGTAGGGTATATATTTTCAGGATTTAGACTAAAGTTTCAGAATTTATTTTTCAGACTTACACTTCAAAAAATTTCAATACTTTTCCCTTATTTTGACTTAGCCCAAGAATTGAACTCAAAATTTGCCTATTTCTAAATAATCTACAAGGGCATATATTTTCTACAGTTAAACTTAAAGAAATGTTATTTTTAGGTTTTTTAATTTACTAAGTTTAGGATCTAGTTTTTTCCTACTGTTCAATCGTCATGTTGAACTTAAGTCAAATATGGCCAAAATTGATTTTTTCAATTTTTATAATTTTTTTTAAAGTTTCTCAATTTTTTATTTGATTTTATTTTTATAATTTTTTTTATATATTTTCATATTTTTATAAAAATTTTAATATTTTTTTTATAAAGATGCAATGCGGAATTAAATATGCAAAGAAAGAAAGAAAAAACAAATATGTACAAAAAATAAAAATATGCAATGCAAAGATAACTATTTACAAACCACCTCCACCCCCAAACTTACCAAAAGCAGTGCCCTCACTGCTCATGCCCTCACCGTCCCCTCGAACGTGAACGGGAACGTTTCTCTCTCGCCAGCAGCGTAGACATGCCATGCTCAATCTCAGTCACACGGTGATCCAGGTTGGTCACCATTCCTGTCAATCCCCCTAACGGCTCTCCTAAGCAAACGTGCATGTTCTGCGGGGGTTAGCTCTTCCTCGCTCGCGGTCGAGCTGGAGCTTGGTGTCCTGGCGGGTACATTTTCGGCCGGTTTAGTTCGCGATCATACATCATTCAGGCGGGTATAGGACGTAGATACGCTCTCGATAAGAGGCCTAATGGGTATACCTCCATGCATGTAAAACTCAAATTCCTCCACAGGGAGGAAATGGCGACACAGTTGTGTCACCAACATAGGGCATGGATAATTCGCAACCCTTTTGCCAGCATCAATTGAATTAAGCAACACCATGCACATATCATATCTAGGGTTCCTAGTCATTAAGGTGTGCACGATATAGAGCGAAGGTGTGAAGAATGTTGTATTATGTGAACTGCCAAAATGTTGTTTTGTGCCCAACGGCACACGGTTAATACATTGGCGAAGAGGGTTCTAGCTTGTATGCCCTTCCTAGGTTCCCTCGAACAGTCATTACCCATTAAGGGTAAGTAGTCTTCAAATTGAAGGGGTTGGTCATGAATAGGTAATCTAGGAATTAAGGTGACTTCATTGATGAAGTCCCTATCAATGATTATTTCCCTATCGCCCCAAAGTAATTTAATAAAACCGTATTGTGATAGGCAACCTTCCTCCATGCACTCGTAAAAACGAGTAACTAGATCTGGAAAAGCAAAGGCATTGGGATGATTGAAAATTAAAAAGTTCCACCCTCGCCATGTGATCTCATCACCAAAATAACTCCCGTAAATTGTGTGTGCAAACATTTAGGAAAAATCTCGTTCTAATTGCATATTGGTGCCATTCAGAAAGTTCACAGATATTTAAAAAAATTTAACAGAGAGGGAGAGATGATGCAAAGCTCCTCTGAAAAAATTTAGAGGGAGAAGAGGCAGAGGCGCGGCGATTGCGCGGCGGAAAGCGGGCTTCGGCGGCGGTTGCGCGGCGCGATGGAGCGATCTCCTTCTTCTGGATGCTGCAGCGACTAGGGTTTTATGAGAGCAATTTTTAGGGTTTGATAAAAACAGAGAGGGGTCGGGTTATATTTATAAGGAGGAATGTGTTGGTTATTTGCAAAAAAACTCCTTTTAAAAAGAGGAAATTATTTGTAAATAAAAAATTTTTATTTTTTTTTTATTATTTCTGGAAATTTACAAAAATACCCAAAAAAAATTATTTTAAAAAATTCTTATATTTATTTTGTTTTTATATAATTACAAGTGATACATACCCCCAAACTTGTTTGAAACAGTGTTTTGGCTAGATAATCGAAATTTAGGGGTAGATGGAGGAAGATCAGTCAATGTATATCGGCTCCTGCAAAGACAGGAGCTCCTCCGAAGGGTCCGCAGTGAAGAATGGTTTAAGTCGATATCCGTTCACTTTAAATAGTGAACCGTCCTCTAAATTTTCTAAATCGACCGCACCGTGCAGATAAACGGTGCATACCAAAAATGGTCATTTCCATCGAGATCTGAGCTTGCCGGGATGGAAATGCAACCGAGTGTCGTAAAGTAAAACTTGTTGACCGGGTTTGAAAGTCTTGCGCATAAGGTGTTTATCGTGGAACACCTTCGTTCAGTTTTTGACGATTATTGCGTTCTCGTAAGCTTCATCCCGAAGCTCGTTCAATTCGTTCAACTGCAGCTTTCTATTGCTGCCCGCATCTCCTAGAGATAGATTCAACTCTTTTATCGCCCAAAATGCTTTATGCTCAATTTCAACTAGAAGGTAGCAAGCCTTTCCATAAACAAGCCTATATGGAGATATGCCAAGATCAGTCTTATATGCAGTTCGGAATGCCCAAAGGGAATCAATAAATTTTGACGACCAATCTTTATGGTTTTTGGAAACCATTTTCTCTAATACCTATTTAATTTGCCGATTTGAAATCTCGGGTTGCCCATAAGTTTGGGGATGATAAGGCGTTGACAGCTTGTGAGTAATGGAGTATTTCCGAATTAAGGACTCGAAAGTCCTGTTACAAAAATGAGATCCATTATCGCTGATAATTGCACGGGGATGCCCAAATAGAGAAAAGATATTTTCTTTGAGAAATCTAACGACAACCTTGTTGTCATTAGTTCAGCTGGGCACAGCCTCGACCCACTTTAAAACATAGTCAACAGCAAGGAGAATATACACATTCCCAAAAGAATTGGGAAATGGTCCCATAAAATCAATCCCCCAAATATCAAAAATTTCAACAACCAATATTGGTTGGAGCGGCATTTCATTTCTCCTAGATATCCGGCCCAAGTGTTGGCACCGGGAGCATGTCTTGCAGTAATCGTGTGCGTCTTTAAAAAGTTGTGGCCAGTAGAAGCCACACTGCAAGATCTTTTCCGCTGTCTTTTTAGGACCAAAATGCCCGCCACACGCTTGATCGTAGCAAAAAGATAGCACGCTCTTAAACTTGTTGTCGGGGACACACCGACGAATGATTTGGTCGGAACAGTATTTGAAGAGATACAGTTCATCCCAGTAAAAATGTTTTACTTGAGACAGGAATCAGAGTCTGTCCTGATTCGACCAATCATAAGGTATAAGTCCGGTGGCCAAATAATTTACAATATCTGCGAACCAAGGTTCGCATGACACAGTTAAGAGCTGCTCATCTGAAAAAATCTCTTTTATAGGAATTTGAAGCGTTGGCGAAGAAGGGAGGTGTGAAAGATGGTCGGCGACTACGTTTTCGCATCCTCTCTTATCTCTGATGACAAGATCGAACTCTTGTAGTAGGAGGATCCAACGTATAAGCCGAGATTTAGCATCCTTCTTCGCAAAAAGATGGCGAAGAGCTGGGTGGTCAGTGTAAATGATGACTGGAGAGCCGATTAAGTAAGGCCTGAATTTTTCTAGTGCAAACACAACAGCTAAGAATTCCTTCTCAGTTGTTGTGTAATTCAATTATGCCTCATTCAAGGTTCGGCTAGCGTAATAAATTACATGCGGAATCTTATCTATGTGCTGTCCAAGGACAACGCCTATGGAAAAATCTGATGCATCGCACATAATTTCAAATGGATGCGTCCAGTCAGGGGATGAAAGAATGGGAGCGGAAGTAAGCGAGTTTTTCAAAGACTCGAACGCCTTCATACAGCTCGAGTCGAAATCAAAAGTAGCGTCCTTGGCCAACAAAAGGATCAAGGGTCTAGCAATCTTACTAAAATCCTTGATGAACCGTCTATAGAAACCGGCATGGCCAAGGAAGGCTCGAATGTCTCGGACGCATTTGGGAGGAGGAAGATTAGAAATAACTTCAATCTTAGCCTTATCTACCTCGATGCCATTTTGCAAGATGATATGTTCTAAGACAATACCTTCTCGTACCATAAAGTGACATTTCTCCCAATTTAGAGTAAGATTCTTATCCTTACAATGGGTAAGGACTGCGTCTAAATGTAGCAAACACTCATCAAAAGAGTCGCCGAAAATGGAGAAATCATCCATGAAGATCTCCAAGAATTTTTCAACCATGTCTGAAAAAATTTCCATCATACACCGCTGAAAAGTAGCGAGTGCATTGCACAACCCAAAGGGCATGTGACGGTAAGCAAACGTACCGAACGAATAAGTGAATATGGTCTTGTCTTGGTCCTTTTCGGCGATGGGAATTTGATTATAGACAAAGTATCCATCCAAAAAGCAATAAAATTCATGCCCAGCCAATCGTTCTAGCATTTGGTCAATGAAAGGTAATGGAAAGTGGTCTTTCCGTGTCGCGGCGTTGAGTTCTCTGTAATCAATGCATACTCTCGCCACCCAGTTTGGGTGCGAGTAGGTATTAACTCATTCGCCTCATTAGTTATGACCATTATGCCAGATTTCTTGGGGACAACATGAATGGGGCTAACCCATTGGCTATCGGAGATAGGGTAAATGATACCACTATCAAGACATTTTATGATCCCCTTCTTAACAGCCTCCTTCATGATTGGGTTGAGGCGTCTCTGTGGATCCCTAGCTGGTTTGGCATCATCCATCATATGAATATGATGTTCAACAATGAGGGGACTAATCCCCTTGATGTCCACTATAGACCAGCCAAAAGCTTGCCGATTGTTTTGTAAGACCGTTAAAAGGGCTTTCTCTTGCTCGGTGGCTAGAGATGTCGATATGATAACAGGAAGGTTCTCATTCTCACCTAAGTAAGCGTATTTAAAGTGAGGCGGCAATAGCTTGAGTTCGAGTGTTGGACGCGAAACAATTGAAGGTAAAATTGGTGAAATTGTCTCAAACTCAAAGGATTCCAACAGGGGTTCAAAACGAGTGTAAGCTACCGAGTCGGATGGTTCAGTTATCTCATCCAAAAATTCAAAGGATTCAAACTCGGGTGGTGATGGTTTAAGATCGTTCGTGAAAGTGAAACACTCGTAGTCATTATCGGGTGTGAAAGCAGTATCAGATTCTAGGAGGAACGCACTAGTGGCGTCAAAGTTGTTGTGATTGAACAGAAATTTTTCGAGCTCACAGTCCTCCTGAGTGATCTCTTGGATCGAGCAAACATCAAGTATATTAGCATTAGGTTCGGAGGGTTGATTCCCCAACTTAAAAATGTTGAGCTCAACTGTCATGTTTCCAAAAGATAGGTTCATCGAACCATTTCAACAATTGATCACCGCATTAGAAGTTGCAAGGAATGGTCGACCGAGTATCACCGGAATTTGACTCCGGGGGTTAGCTACAGGCTGTGTGTCCATAACAATGAAATCAACGGGGAATATGAAGTCCTCTACTTTAATCAACACATCCTCTAACTCATCCCTAGGATGGGTGATGGATCGGTCGGCCATTTGGAGAGTACAATATGTGGGTTTCAACTCTCCAACGCCTAATTGCTCATATACTGAATAGGGAAGCAGGTTAACACTGGCACCAAGATCTAAAAGTGCGCGGTTGATGTTCTTATCCCCAATAGTTATTGAAATTGTAGGACAGCCAGGGTTCTTTTGCTTTTGAAGTAAAGGTTGGGTAAGAGCATCACTCGCTGCATTAGCCAAGAAAATTTTCTTGGGTACCTATGATTTTCTCTTCTTGGTGCATAAGTCCTTCAAGATTTTAGCGTAAGAAGGGACTTGTTGGATTGCATCCAAGAGGGGAATGTTAATGCTAACCTGTTTAAATAACTCCACAATCTTCTCCATTTATGGACTTGGTTTATTGGATCTCAACCTGTTTGGAAATGGAACATTTTGAAAATTGGTTGAGTCCAATGTTTATGGAGGAGACTGCAGAGTTGGAACGGATCCCAGTGTTGGTGTTTTCGTGGAGTGAGATGTGGATCCGTTCGGAGTAGTAGACGAATTAGAGCCTTGTGAAGAATGGAGAACAGGCTCTGAAGATGAAGAAGATGAAGAAGCGGCGGCCGGGGTGTCATCAGTAATGCCCACATTACTATGCAACATTTTTCCAGATCTCAATATAGTCATGGCACTCACATTATAGTTTTGTTGTTCATGATCAACATGTGCATTTTGTGTGTGACCGGGATTTGGCAATGGTTGAGATGGAAGCTTCCTCTTTTCTCGTTTGCTTAGAGCCGCATTCAGTTGTGCAATTTGAGCTTCAATTGTTTTGATGCTTTGATCATGTGAAGCAGTGTATTGCACCAAAGACTGAATGGAAGACTGGATATTGATGGAGGATTGAGTTGATTATTTTAAAAATCCATCCAGACTTCGTTCTAGCGAAGAAACCTTATCGTTGTTTGGCTGAACAAAATTGTTTTGAGGAAAAGAGTTGTTTGGTGTAAAATTATTCGTTTGATTTTGGTAAGGTTGGGGTTGAAAAGGTTGCTGATATTGAGTTTGTTGATGAGCTTGTTGTTGTGGAGGAGGCCTCTGGAAATTGTTATTGCCTTGGAATTGTTGTTGATTTTGATTCCAGGCGAAATTTGGGTGGCTCCTCCAACCAGAATTATAAGTTGAAGAGTATGGATCATTTCTTTGTCTTTGCTGAAAAGTAGCATTGACTTGATCCTGTCCTTAAGCAGGTGGATTGTAAGGACACTCTTTAGTAAGATGTGATGGATCCAAAAAACAAGCGCATATAGTGCGGGTGGGTAAAGCAGGGGCAGGAGAAGGCGATGAGAATTTGCTCTCAATTGCCTCTAGTTTTTTCGTGATTACAGCCATTTCGGCCTTCATTGAAATCGACATATCAAGTTGATGAATACCTGCCCTAGACTGACCGGAAGAGGTGGATGAAGTGGTATGTCTAGTGCTTTCCCACTGAAGTGTTTGTTCAGCAAGATCGTCGAGAAACTGCCAAGCTTCCTCGCTCGATTTGGTTAGGAAGTGACCTTGACAAATGGTTTCCAGCAACTGCTTAGTTGCTGGGTTCAGTCCTTCATATAAAGTTTGGCAAAGTTACCATTTCTCAATACCGTGATGAGGGTACTGAATAAGAAGGTCTTTGAATCTTTCGAAACACTTCCAAAAAGGTTCGGAAGGAAGCTGGGAAAATTGATTAATTTCATTACGAATTCTCGCGGTCTTGTGATGTGGGTAAAACTTTTTAAGAAAAGCTTTAACAAACTCTTCTCAACTGTTTAAGGAATGTGATGCTGTACTATATAGCCATTTTTCAGCTAGGTCATATAATGTGAAGGGAATGACTCGTAGCCTTATAGCATCATCGGACAGTTGGGTAGTCTTCATCATTGCACAAACATTCTGGAATTTGTTTATGAAGATATAGGCATCTTCGGATTCCAGCCCGTGAAATTTGGGCAACATATTGATGAAGTAGGGCTTAATTTCAAAGTTATCCACATTAAGCGGCGGAAGTGAAAGACATGTAGGAAGTGCGGAGCGGGTGGGATAGAAAAGATCCTGGAGAGCGATTCGTTGGTGCGCTTCAACAAGCGGGTGTTGTGGGTTATTTATATCCAGTTGAGGTGGAATCAGTCCTGAAGTAGATAAGGGGTTGTTAGGATTGAATCCTGACATCTCCTTAGAAGATGATGAATGTGAAGATGAAGATAAAGAAATGGAAGGAATTTCGACTTCGGAGTCGAACGCGTCATCAGTAGGGACTAACGAGACACGGACTAAACGGGCGCTAGTGTCCCTAGTCCAACCGGATATACACTAACAAGTTGTAGTGTAGTCAAAAAGCAGAAGGTGAGGGTAAGAAAACGTCAATGGGGAATTGTGAAATGTAGGTGGGGTGCAATGGAATTCTAGCGATAAATGGCATGTTTTTTTAAAAATTTCTTCTTTTTTTTCTATAAATATTTGTGTGCAAAGATTTGTACGGAATTAATTTCAATCAACCACAGTTAAACATGCACAATCAAGCCTAGATCTAGGGTCTTCTAAGTCAACTAGACTGCTCCTAACTGGTCCAAAGCGACAAGTTGTGAGATATCCCTCAAATCGCATCTTCACTGCCAATTGTGGCCAGGTAAGCACAAGTAAAGAAAGGAGGGTTCCGCTCACGAATTACTGTGAGACGGGCCTTTTAAAGTTACCTTTCTCCCTTGTCTAGCCTTGGCACCACAAAGTCAGGTTTAGATAAACTACTGAATGCCCACAACCTTCCTCTGTCCTAATGAGCACGACGGTCCTTTATTGGCTGAATCTAGATATTTTTTAATTAGCTCAATGGTTGATACATATGCTTTTTGTGATTTTTGGGGTCTTAGGAAGGGTAGTGAAATTCCCCCATCCAATCTTGATTGGTGTTATAGCCCCTTAAAAGTCCGTTTTAAATATGCAAAGCAATTAACACACAAAATCCAAAACACTTGCCAAAAAAATTTTTATTTGTGGCGCAAAGAATCCTGCACAAAATGATTTATTGGAGAGGGAGAAGAAGTTTTTGCACAAAGAACCCTGCAGGAAAATTTTTCAGTGGAGATCAGGAGGTTACAAAGAAGATAAAAATACTTACAGAGACTTTTTGAAGCGCTGACGTCAGCAATCCGCCGCGGTTCCGCGGTCAAAAGCCTCTTCCCGCCGCGGTTCCGTGGTGTAATTGTTGGTTCAGGTCGTCAAAATTTTTCTGTTGTCTGTTGTGGTTCTGCTCTGGCTGTTCAGATTTTCTGTTTGTTAATTTGTTCACTGGCTTTTTGCAGATCTAAATCTGTCCGTCTTCTCTTTCCTGCGAAATTCACACAAAACCCTTCAAAAAATAACAAGATGAAATTTTTTATGTTTTTATATTTTCAATTTTTATATCTTTTCAATTTTAATTAGCCCAAAATTACAAATAGAAATAACTACCGTGTGCGTTTTGAATCAAAGATTAAGAATTACCGCAATCAATAACGGTGTCGCTTGGTAGCTAGCCGGTTGAGTACGGGTCGGTCCACAGGGAAATCATGTTATTTCTTAGAGTTCTTACGAGTTAAGTCCAAAAGAAATGGTGGTTTTGATTTTTATAAAAACTAAGATTGAATTTAATTTGATTTAAAGCCTTGCTAGGATTAGGATTAGGTTAGTTTGGAAAAAAAATTCTACTCAATGCTTTCTATGCCCTAATTAAGAACTTAGGTGTTAGGGTAATAATCAACAAAGGGGATTAGCACGACTGGGAAGAAACGTGGTTTCTTTCTTTTGGTGCTTGTCCGTCCTTTCTTAACTCTTAGCCCTAACCTCTATGTAAATCAACCACAACCGGTTTAACTAGGGAATCACCGCTATCTAGTAGGATAGGGTGCCGTAGTGAGCGGTGTGTATTTGATTTACATAGAGTCCTAATTAAAATATTATATGGGTAAGAAATGAGTGAGAGATTTCCATCTCTCAAACCTACCCAATCCTAACCCTAATAAGTGAGGAACTACTCACTCATTAGGATGGTTACGAAGAAATTCATTGTTATAATTTTTTCCTTTTTAATAAACTAATTAATTTGCAGATAAATAAGACAGATAAAAATTGCAGAAAAATAAATTTAGAACACAAGATAGAAATAAAGAACACTTACTTTTATTTACACCTCTTGACGATTACAACGGAATTAAAAACTTAATATAGAAATTAAAAAGAGGCATGCCTAATTAGGTTTTAGGGTTTCCTATTTATAGATAGGAGAAACCATACGGTTTACATCTGATCCACATCTGAAATTACAAGACTACCCTAAGAAAGTCGGGTCAACGCACCGACACCCACCGACAATTTGCACCGACACGTGCACAGCACGGCCGCGGAACCGCGGCGGAAGGCCATGTTTGGCCGCGGTTCCGCGACTATCTTGGGGGTTCTCTGCCTCATTTCTTCAGGGTTGCTTTATGTTGCCTTTTTCTTCTGTTTTCTTCACTTGGTTCTTCAGAATCTTTTCTACTTTCTTTCAGATTTCCAACAGTGCAGAATTTGTGGACTTTTACCGTAAGTTTCGCCTTGAAGTCTTGTATCTTGTGTTGCCCTTGAACTTTGTGCATTGAACTGTTCGCTGATCTTCGTTTGTTTCTTAAACTGTTAGGCGGCATTATACGGATTCATCTTTTGTTGGTCGTAGTCTCACATTTGTAGCGTCTTTTCATGAATTTCACTGTATTGTTCTGAGAACCTATAACCTGCAACTATTTAGCAGACATGAATCAAAAGCACCTATTTATTTGTAATATGATTAAGAATGGGTGATATAATAATGCAAAATTCTGATATGAACAGGGGACAACTGGAGTATCCCGAATAAAGAATTTCTTTAAATCTGCCTCTGCAGTCGGCAAGTTATCCAAACCAAACCCGAACAGGTCGTCAAGTTTGGCGAATTTCGCAGCCTGTTTAGACAGAACTTCCGGACGAAAAAAGCGGGCGATGAAATCTGCGAAGCCAACTCAGTGCCCGCCAGACTCCAGGAATGAACTCCCGTACATGTTCAACACCTTAATCAAGCTTGGGAACTGATGAACGGCGTTCTCCAGAGTAAGGCCCATTACCACTGATTTGGTGGTGAAGACATACTCGTCGGGGGGAAGTAGCTTCTCATAATGCTCCCCTCTGACAAGTAAGCCGGAGATCTCCGCAAACTCCTCCAATAAAATCGAAACCTCCCGGTCTGATAAGAGAAAGGTATGGGTAGGGATGTTCCATTGTTCCAAAAAGTATTTGATCCACCACACATGTGGAGCGTGGTAGTGAAAGAGGGACGCGTAGATCGCGGGATACAACCCGGTCTTTAATAACAGCGATTTCTTGGCCGACAGGATATATCGGGCCCACTGTAGATAGCCGGTCGAATGACGGAGAGTCATTCCTATCATGTAAACTTGCTCCCAAGGACGCGACTCTTCTTGGCATATGCGTCGCCCTAAAATGTCCAAGGCCATTGGCGGCTGCACTGGTATTGAGGCCATGGAAGGCTGAAGACGACCTTTCGAGGTCTAGTTGACCTCTTCTACTGTGAAGGTCACTGGCGGAGGATCAACATAATGGATCGATGGGATCGACTCCGAAGGCGCTGTGCAAGTAAAACTACGCCGACCACGAATAATCTGACTATACCATGACCCCCACAGATGAAGAGATTTTTGCTCTGAGTCATGATCCTTGATAAGTGCGAAGACTTCTCGATCTATGGACGCGTCGGAAAAAGCGCTCTCCGAACGTACGAAGGGAAAGGAGGAATAAAAAGCCATAGTACCTGCACAAAAGGGGAAGGGTTAGCTATCGACACAATGTTCATGGCCTTAACTGTACTGCACTGCAGTTCAAAAAGAAAGGGACAGGGGCCCCACAAAATCAAGGTAACGCCTCATCAATGATAAGGCAGCCACTCATTAAAAATAAAATCCAAAAGGATCCTCACTTAATGAGAAAACATAATTAAACTCTGGAGTTAAACTCTCTCGAGAACTGTGTTCTGCAAACAGATTTCAAATCTATCAAGAAAATTAGGAAGGGAATAAAATTCCCTAAAGAAATTCTTTAAAAGAATTTTTTTAGAGCCAAGCTCTGTAGAACAATGGGATAACATCCCAGAACTCCGCTCGAGAAAGGGAATTAAATTCCAAATAACCTTCAAAAAAACAAAGTTTCTAACAAGGTAAAACCCTAAAAGATCTTTAAGATTTACGATTTACTCAAGTAATTTTTTATTTTTTTTAGATCTCTCCGAGATCATTGCAAAAGAAGAGCAAAGCTCTGATAATGAGTTAAAAAAACCCTAAAATATGAAGAGATTCCTTTATAAGTTTTCTCAGACATTAAGACATGGTCATGGTTCTTACCAAACTTTGACAGAGTTTTGACTCTAAAAGAGTTTCTTTGAACAGAGATCTGAGCTCTGAAAAGAGAATTAAAATCTCAAGAAAAGAAGAAGGCTAAAGAAGATAAACAACAGCCATCTCAAAGGCCAAAGGCCCTATTTATAAGACTTTAAGAGATGGTTCAACTCACCAGGAGATCGAACAGTGGAAAAGGTGCCACCGCTGCACTTACGTGTGGGCCACTTGAGCGCAACGGTAGGGGGCATTTGTTTCCCCCAATAAAAGAGCAAAGCTATGTCCCAAAATTTTTAAAGAGGCGGCGCCTCACGTGCCTTCCACGAGAGCGCCAGCGCCAGAGTTAAAAACTCTTATATGGCGTCGCACGTGCTCCTCACGCGGGCGCCAACATGCAAGGTACATAAAGGAATTAAAACCCTAATTAGCGCCCGCGTGCACAACGCATGAGCATCGGCGCCCAGATAGAATTAAATTCTACTCTCTGTTAAACAGAGCCGTTGGATCAAAGATCCAACGGAGATGATAAATCATCAAGACTCGGAATTAAAATTCTGTTGAGAGAAAATATTCCTCAAATCTTTCTAAAACAAGAAGGATACCTTTGGTTGGATCATAGAATAAAATTCTATGCCTTCTTTAAAACAGATGACCGTTAGATTAAAAATCCAACGGTGATTAAAAATCACCGTTTTGCAGAATAAATTCCGTGCAAGGGAAAATATTTCCCCAATCTTGTTCTGTAAAACAGAAACCCTTGGATCAAAGATCCAATGGTGGGTAAAAGTCCCCAAATCAGTTAGGATCTCTTAATGAGAGATTTCTTCAAAAACTAATTAACAAACTCGCCTCTACTATATAAAGGACCCAAGACTTCAAGTCTAAAGAGGAAGAGCTCCCCTTATAAGCTTTAAAAAAAGAGAAGAGAAAGCTTCAAAAGAACAGAGTATTAAATTCTCAAGGAAGAAGAACTCTCTTCTTAGAAATTTTAAGTAAATAATATATATATATATATATATATATATATATATATATATAATATACCTACTTGGGGGTTTAGCCCTTCTCAAAGAACCGAGTTTTTTCTCCGGATCTGAGATCCACAAGACAAGTCTCCCAAATGATGAGAATTTAATTCTCATGGGGAAGAACTCGTTCTCGAGAACCAAAAATTCATCTGCAAAATAAAGATCCTATTGATCATTCAAGAAGAAAATAACCCAGCGCCCAGCGCCCCACGTACCCCTCACGTGGGCGCCACAGAAGAAAGAGTGCTTAGCACTCAATGAGCGGCGCTCAGCGCCCAGTGTCCCATGTGCACCTCACGTGGGCGCAGCATAAGAAAGAGTGCTTAGCACTCAATGAGCGGCATTCAGCGCCCTACGTACCCCTCACGTGGGCGCTATAGAAGACAGTGTGCTTAGCACTCAATGAGAGGCATTCATCGCCCAGCGCCCCACGTGCCCCTCACGTGAGCGCCATAGAAGAAAAGAGTGCTTAGCACTCAATGAGCGGCGCCCAGCGCCCATCATCTTACGTGGGCGCCACAGAATGAAAGAGTGCTTAGCACTCACTAGGCAGCACCTAGCGCCTCACATGTCCCTCACGTGGGCGCCATAAAGAGTGCCTAGCACTCCATACAAAGATAAAAAGGGATAAAGTGTTTAACACTTATCGGGCAATCCCCATGACTAAAAGCCCACATGATTATATGTGAGCGTCAGAACTTATATAAGTGCTTAGCCCTTTTTATACAAAAAGAGGACTAATTATACAGAGCCCAAAAAAGTGCTTGGCACTTTTCAATAAAAAAAACTGAATGGACCAACCCCAAATTGGCTAAGTCTCTTGAGGATAGAACCTCCCTGATTCAGACCATCCGAGCCCATGTGCTCATGACTTCCCAAGCTGAACTTAGTCCCAAATACGACTATTGATCTTCCTACTGATAATATCCAAAACGATACTCATCCCACATCCTCCTGAGAAAATCTTAGTCTCAAAATATGACTAATGATTTCCGGGTTTACCACTAACTCCTTTTCCCCTCAAATACAGGATTCGGTTTAAGGGCTGTAACAACTCCAATTTCAATGTACAGAAAATTATTTAAAAGTTAATGTATAATTGGGGTATTTGCAATCCTGTGTACGCTATAAGTATTTATTTTAATTTAGAACAACAAGAAACTACTTGTAGCACATTGGTAAAGCCTTGCACTACTGTGACGTAGCCCCTGTGTTCAAATCCCCCCAGTCACATTAACTTTTTTATTTAAATTTCTTTTAAATCTTTTAGAAGCCCAAGGGTTTACACGTGCACTACACGTAAACTGAAGAGACACAGAATAAACAAACACGTGCACTAGATTATACCAAGCGACAGGGACACGTGGCGAGCATCCGAGCCCCATCTCACCGGATTGGACCGACGAGATTCGCTTGGGGGACCGGCACCGCCGGTTTAGACCGTCGGTACTGCTCTCAAATTTTAACCCTTGCAACCTTTCAGCTACCCCACTTCCCCCATATTGTTTGTTTACTCTGAATTTATCCATAGAACAATAAAATGCCTATTTAATCCAATTTTAATGCATTCTTCATCACCTCTAAACCCTAATTTCCCATATAAATACCACACTTTATTTCACACATCCTCACTCAGAATTCTATTATTAAAAATATATCAAATTCTCAAGTCCTTTAGTGTACAAGTGGAGTTAACAAAAGGGTGAAGTTCCGACGACGTTCCAAGGAGATTCCGACGACGTTACGACACCCCGAAGTATTCCGTAGATTCATCTTCCTCTTCTCTTGATCCCAAGACAGTAAGTCCCCTCTTCCCCTCTCTTTCTCTATTCTAAAAACTTTAAATTATAAAACCCGACGGAAGCGTAGTTAATCCAACTTCCGATTCGGTTTTTCTTCAAAACTCAACTTTTATTAATCAAGAAAATACCATACTCTCATATCATATTTAACAAACATTAACAAACACTTTGAAACAAGAATCGTCTCAAAATAATCTTTTATACAACTTTTATCATATTTTTACAGTAAAATACCATATACTTTAGTTTCGACATAAATCATTATAATTCCAGTATTACCTTTAGATAATTCATGAACTAATGACCTACTTCATCACAACACACATATTTGATATAGCACGATGTAAATTTGGGAGCATAGTTGTGGATAATACGATATTTCAAATAAATCCCATTAACTTATAAAACCATTTTCTTAAAAAGGTGTATTAAACAATTCCTTGAAATTGCACCTTTACAACCCACTTTCGGGGACCCCGTTCAGGATGGTATGGATTATCGCACATCCTCGGGCCTAGTAGAGCGAGATGCATACCTCTGAACGGATCATTCGATCTCGATGGAATTTTTATGCATTTTTCTTTAGAAAATGAGATTTCTATAAGAAAATAAATAAATTCAATTTCATTAAATATATATATATATATAACTATTATCAAAATATCTACTTTAATTATATTATATAAATATTCCAAGTTTTCAAAAAGAATCACCATTACATGAAAATACTATCCAAATACAAAACAATAAAGATATTTCAATAAAATACCATATACTATGAAAACTAGGTTCTACTCACTAGAAATTTCACATTTATAAAATATACATTTATGAAAACCCTAAAAACGATAATTAAATACTTGAGGTGTATTTTGAAAATTATATCAAACTATTTTTATATAAAACCCCCTCAAGTTATGTTAAATTACAACAAGGACCCCAGTAAACATAGGTTTAAGCGGGACCAGTCTCTTGAGCCTCAGGGAGCCGGAGATATGGGTGCTTGCCTGTCTAAGATAGACAATTTAACAAACGGTGTTATCAACACGGTAATTGTCTTAGAAAAAGATACAAATCCTGCCGTCCCTGTGCAGCAGTTACCGATAACATCAAAACTAATTCAGGACTTCAATTTCTTTTAAGTGTCTGACTCAAACTGAGTCTCAATCTAAACAATCTGACTTGAATGTGATTCAAGTATATAACTGCAATACAATATGAATCCATGAATCCGTTTATTCAATCTATATCAATCTATATTGACCGAACCGAACCATGGATATACTCCGTCTACATGACTCTCCATTTATATCCATTCCATTTACTAATATCATGGTTTTGGTAAAGTCATCCATCTATATAACAAAACAATACAATCAATACAAAAGACATCGCGGGGTTTATAAGGGGTAGATTGATACGGATGGTGTTAAAAGTGGCACGAGACTGTAACCATAATATACCTAACATGAATATCCATTGCCGTTGTACCGTGGCTGAACGGTTCCTTGTGCTCCGTATACCTTAATCTCCGGAATAGTGGGACTTCTTTCGTATACACCGGCATTTTCTGTACCAAGCTACAAACAACAGCATTAACAATATAATCAAATATTATAAGATATGTTCTCTCTCTGTCTATTCTATCTTTACTCATCTTTAGGACTTACCGAGCGATTGTTCGCTGACGACATTTCTTTTCTTCTTTCTTTAGAATATTGTCAGGTGGATCAGACTCATTGGAGATCGAGCCCAGCACCGAGGACTTGGAGAAGTTAGCATTCGACCCGGCGCTTTAGATACTTGTACATATTTCATTTTCATTTTTGGCATGCCATTGTTTAGGCATTTCTTTCATTCAATTTACATTTTAGTTGTACTGTAAAAGAATGTTAAATAAATAAAGTTGATGTTCATTTACATTCCTGTCTCTTGTGTACTTTTACTTATATTGCTTAGATACGCTTAGCATGTTTACTTCTGAGTAAATACGTAGCGGCCTCGACGCGTCTCCTTGCCCGTACACTAGGAAGCGGGGGGTGACAAGGGTATATCTCTTCACACCTCTAATATATGTCATTGTAATTCTTCAACGTTTTCAGAGAGGTGGCGGGTCCCGACGACCAACAACTTCTCTTAATGCGCTTCCAAACTGATGTGCGCACCTCAAATCAGACCGGACCCCAAACTGGGTGCATCCCATATCATCGTTGTTTATCTGGTCACGTAACAAATACACGTGCGTCCAAGATGATCAACGGACCGAGACATCCTTAAACTAAAATTTCACCTCCAAAATGGTGATCAACGGACCGAGACGTCCCTAAACTAAAACCTCACCTCAAAAATGGTGATCAACGGACCGAGATGTCCTTAAACTAATATTCGCCTAAAAAATAGTGACGATAGACCGAAATGTCCCTAAACTATGATAACAGAGCCCAAATGCTCTCTTATTGGATCTGAAACAAAAATGATCCTAACACCTTGTTAAGTAGATCTTAGTCTCAAATTGGACTAACGTGTCCTTAACAAAAAACCAACCGAGCCCCAACTGCTCACATACATTTAAGTCGATCTTAATCTCAAACCAGATTAACGATCCTTTAATAAAACAGACCCAAATCCAAGATATACGAATTTGGACTAATCCACGCCATACGGGCGACGACGAAAATTAGTCTCTGTATACAATCCACGGGCAACCTAAACAAACAAAAACACACACGACACGAAGTGAACATCCAGAGCAGGAGAAAGTGGTTATCATGATACGGTAGCGTAATTAACTGCAGGGGCTTGCGCCTTCATGGAAGAGCGTCCCCACAATCAAAAACTCTTCGCAAAAAGAGGGGGATCTGACAAAATCTGCTACAACGGCCGCATCCGTCCAAAACTCCGATACACGATGCCATAAATCAACTTGGCATATTCGGAGAGGTGGACGAATAAATCCAAATAGCATCTGCCCCTAAATTCAGGCAAGACGATCCATCCCGGTTCATCTCTATTTTCGGCGGTAAATAGGGGGGATTTCACTGTCGTTGACTTTTGTCCCCTTTTACCAATCATTAAGAACTTTTCCTTCCAAGTCTACAGGTTTTGAGCTTAAAGGTTGACTTCTGTGAGGACACTGCTGCAAATAGTTTTGAGAGGAGGTTTGTGCTTATTCACACATCATATTGTATTATACTAAATAAAAGCACTAAATTTTTTTTAAAAAGTTCGAAAGTGAAATATACATATGAAAGATAGGAAGAGATTTAAGAAAAGCAAGAAAATTAGATATTTTAAAACGAAATTAGTAATAGGTAGTCATGAGAAGTTGTCCCAAAGGTTGGTAAGATGAAAGAAATTACTAATCTGAGGATAAAAATAAGTCTAAAAAATAGTTCCTATTCTTGAGTCCAAACATCTGAACGTTGATACCTTACTATACGTACTTGCACACATCTTGAAACTTGGAATAGTAGAGGAAACCTTAAAATGCTCTTGTCTAAAAAGTCTTAGTATGAAGGAAAAAATATATAAACAAAAATATAAATGACATAAAAAATAAATGGTGAAGAAAAATGAACACTGGTTTTGTAATTACTTAAGGCAGCATAAAAAAATATAGCGATGGTGTCTTATCATCTAGTTCCTTAGACTAACAGATTTGGGAGTCACTGCTAAGCCTTAGGTGTTGCAGCACTAGGATATTGCTAATTACGCCTTAATGAGTGAGCACATTTGGTAATCGGTTGGTTAGTACCTCAAGAAGTATTAACGGTCACATGAAGAATGCGTGAGCAATTCCATCTAAAATATTCACCGACTAAAAAGTACTAAGGAAGATGAACAAGAGTATGATAGCTTGAATTGAATTCTCTAAGTGTAGGGATGTCTTTTACACCCACGTAGAAGTATATAATTGATGTTTGGAAGAAAGGTAGGGAGAAAGACTAAAGACGATGTTTTATTGAAGGATGATGTGATTTCTGACATTTTTTCAACACCATTAAGATAGGGCTCATAGCAACTAAAAAGCTAGTGTAGTTTGAAACTCTTATTTTCAAGTTTTTTCTTTTATATGTTTTTATCTTTGTATGTAACTTTCATCTTCTTTCTTTTATTATGAGATTTTGTGGGTGTAATTGCTGAAAACCCTCAGTAGACAACACTCATCCTACTAGGGACACCTAGAGGTTTAAAGGCTTATTATGTGCTAAGTGCAATCGTGTTGCCTACGAAAGTGTGCTAGGTTTTTAGTTTTTTTTCTTTTTTTCTTTTAATAACTAGTTTGCTCAGGACGATCAAAGATAAGTTTAGAGGTATTTGATTAGTCAAATATATTGCACATTTGAATGAACATTTTCCGTACTATTGTTAAGTGCTAAAAGGTGTTAATTGTAAATAAAGAACATATATGTGTTTATTTGTAAAAAGATTATTATCATATATTTTTTCATTTTAATTAATATAATTAGGGAAAATATATGCATATAATATTTACATGAAATATTAGTAATTAAATTATGCAAATCAAATTAAATATTCCTAATCAAAATTCTTAAGATATTATATTATATAAATGGTTGGAATAATATCTCAAAAATACCAAATGCTACTGACACTTTAATTTGAGATATTGTGCGGATATTAGCTCAGGTCTGGAATCCAAGTAAGAGATCCGAGTCAAATCGGAATATCGGAACCGAATCTGCCAAATTTTAGAAGCAAATCGAGGAATCTAGCAACGGCAGAGACTCAGAGCAATATTTTCAAAATCTATACATCAAAAGAATCTCTAAATATCGACACAAAAAGCCAGAAGAAATCTCAAAATCCAATTCCACCAAAACGCGGCAGAACCGCGGCCAAACATGGCATTATGCGGCGGTTCCGCGGTCCAATCAGAACCGTTCGATGTAAGATTTTGTGGATATGATCTTAACTGTATCTCCTCACATATGGAATCTACGGTTTCTGGTTTCAAATACTATATAAAGAACCGAGAGCTGTACATTAAAACTCATCATCGAAGAGATCAAGAGATCCAAGTATCCAAGTGATCATCATCTATTCATCTACCTCCATAAAGAGAGAAATCTAGAGCAAATTGGGACTCTTGTAATCTACTTTCTAAGGAGAATTGTAAATGCAATAGTTGATTAATAAAAATAGTTTTTATTTTAATTCCTTTTGCATTTATTTTTCGCATTTAATTTCTGCACTTATTTTTACGCATTACTTTTCTCCATCTTAATTATGTTTGCATTCATCTTCAACCTTTCTTCTAAATCTCTAACCATGAACGAGTAATTCCTAACTTGCTAGGGTTTGTAGGATAGGGTAGGATAATAGATGAAAAACCTTTGAACTTCTTTTTGACATTTTAAAGTATATAAATTTTAGCAAAATAAATGTTAGCCTTCTGATCTGGCATGCTATCAATTTATTGATATTCACGACCACGATTTGAGATTGGTTGAACACTTGTTTTGTTAAGGGCTAGACATGAATAGAGATCAATGAAAGGACAAGGGTTAGTAGTGGGGAAATCCTAGTTTCCTCCAAGAACCCTAATCCACATTCATCACTATCGCTATAGTTTTAAACTATTAAAAGATAAAAGATTTATTTTTAATTATTCATCTATTAACTACTAAGTCCTATGAACCCAACAAACCTTTTTATTATAAATTTTATATTCGTTTTAAAATATAACAACAAACAATCACCGATCTTTCATCAACTCGTCTAAAGCAAGAAAAGAGTTCACGTTTCCCTGTGAACGACCCGTACTCATCGCGGCTAGCTACTGGCGATGCCGTTTTGATTGCGGTTATTTACAAAAACACTTCTTTCGCACACAGTCAATCAGCTCTCTATTAACAAAGAAGATTTCTTGTTTGTTTAACAAGATTATGAAATATTTTCCTAAGATAGAATCTTATTCTATCATATGAATATCTTGTTAGTTTAACAAGATTAGAATTTTATTCTATCATATGAATACCTTGTTGGTTTAATTTGATTAGGAATATATTTTCCTAACACAGAATTTAATTCTGTCATAGGAATATCTTGTTGGTTTAACAAGATTAGGAAAATATTTTTCTAACATAGAATTTTATTCTATCAGATGATCGATGGGTGATTTTATAATCATCGTTGAATCTTTAATCTAAGGGTTCTCTGTTTAACAGAGAAGATCTTTCTAATTTGGGGGAAATCAGGGAAATATTTCCCACATAGAATTTAATTCTATCAGATAGTTTAATTGGGAATATTTTATCATTATTGGATTTTAACTCTAACATTCTCTGTTAGAGAAAGATCTTTCCATATTAGAAAGATCAAGAAAAATATTTCCCAAATAGAATTATGATAGAATTAAATTCTATCAGATGGGAGTATTTTAAATTGGGACGCTCACATGCTTTGCATGTGAGCGCTGCCAAAGAAAGCCGCAAGAGAACTCACGTGTTTAACACGTGACCCCTAGTGTGGGTTTTAGCCTGTTTATTTTCAGCGCTCATATGTTTTGCATATGAGCGCTCACGTGTTTAACACGTGAAGCCTGTTTGACATTTGGTTATTTATGTTCAACGCTTATATGCTTTGCACATGAGTGCTCACGTTTTTAACACGTGAGGCCAGTTTGGCCTTTAGGTTTATTTTATTCAGTGCTCATATATTTTGCATATGAGCACCTACATGTTTAACACGTGATGCCAGTTTGGCCCTTAGTTATTTATTTTCAGCGCTTAAATGCTTTGCATAGCGTCCACGTGTTTAGCACGTGATGCCAAACTATGAGGATCTTTTCCTCTTTCTTTTCTCTCCCCCTTTTTTTTATAAGGGAACAAATAGCTCTTAGCCAAAAATTTTGGCGGGAACACAAATGTCTAAAGATATAGGCAAAAAATATCTGCAGTTCAAAATCTTTGAAAATATTTTCTTCTTCAGACATGTAACGTTTCAGAAATCGTTCTGCGAATTTTTCCGTTTTAGGGCAAAATTGTTGGTATTTTCCGTTTTAACCCGATTTCGATCAAACGTCCGTAGAAACTTGTCGACACCTAGTTTTGCTAAAATAAAGCTAGTGCGCGAACTTTGGGGGTATATGGGAGGTTTTGGTTCAGATAGAATTTATCCCAAATAAAATATTATTTGAGCCGGTAAAATATGCACGTAAATCGAGAAATTTCTTCTAAATGAAAATTCTTGAAAATTATCACTACAATTATTTTGGAAGCTTCTTTTCTAAATATCTAGATATTTTTTTGTGCAAAAGGATTTGAATTAAAAAAGAAAAGAAAATGAATGAAAGGTGGCATTTGCATTTAATGTGCATTAATTGAATTTCTCTAGATCTTTCTTCAATTTTATTCACAAAAACCCCTCCATCTCTTGCATTGGCCGACCGCTCCCATTCCTTGCTGCCCTCTCTCTTCTTGCTCCATTTTCATCATTTTGCTAAAAATAAATCAACACAAATCCAAATAAAATTACAAAAATTCAAATATAATCATTTTCCTTCATTTTCTTAACCCTAAACCATGCTTTGTTCTTCATGAAGTCTTGATTTTGGAGGCTAATCTTGGTTTTCTTGTTGTAAGTTTTTGAATCATTTGGAGGTATAAAATCCTAACCTTAATCCTTAATTGTTAAGTCTAAATCTTTATGCTAGCTTAATTAGATGTTAATTTAAGCTTTTAATTTCATGTTTAATTCATTATTCATAAATTTTTTTAGAAATTCAAGTTAAGATTAAAGCTTGATTTAAGTGTTTAATGTTTAATTAAAGTGTTAATTTGTGATTAGGAAAATCTTAACCTAGTAGAAAATGATAATTATTGTTAATGAATACTTTATTTAATTATGAAATATTGCTTACTAGGTTTTTGTTAAAACTTATTTTGCAAGTGTTAAAAATATAGAAATGGTTTAGATAGCTTAGTTAAGCTATTATAAGGTGTTTGTGAGCGCTAGATTTGCGTTAGCATGATTCTAGTGCGAATTATTGCGATAAGTTGTTTACTAGGTTTTGGGGGTTTTCCGACGCGGTTTCAATTGGTCGTTGCGAGGTTATATGTATTATATTCCTCACATTTAATTGTGTAGTGTTGCGCGATCGGGACAATCGGAGTCTAGGCATGGTGTTTCGTAGTTTAGCGAGCCTAGTTAGTGTTTTTGGCCGATGTCATGCGCGATAGATGCGCTAAGTGCGCAGTGCATTTTTCAGGGCGTTATCCTTGCGTTTCGTTGTCTTTTCGTCATTTCAGGATATTTAGCTTATATGATGTGTTTGTGAAATTTTAGGTTCGCAGGCGGGGACTTTGGACGCTGCGACGAAGGGAAAACAGGTGGTAGGCTTCACTTAGTCAGGAGCGTTGGTGAGTAGATTTAACATCTATAAGGGAATCGCCCGCATGGCGTTATGCGTCTGGGCTAGAAATGACTTGACTTGTCGCATATTCTATTTCATATTTAGAATTGTGTATACACCCTACTGCTTAGTTAATTGTTGTGCTTGGGCTAGTATCCTTAGGACACTGCACTATTATTGACGGCTTATGTTGCACGAGCACTGATTGTATGCCACACACACCGTCAATAATTGGCATGACACGCACAACCCACTTATAGATATGATATTGTTTGGTTAGGGACATTGAGACATTGATTCATATTTCTTTACACATATGACTTATAACATACCTGTATACCTATATTCTTACACATATGCCTTGACATGCTTACATGTTAGTTACATGTATACCTATAGGGTATTGTACTATTAGTGATAGGTACATACACAAATAATGACATAGCTACATGTATACTTTGCATACATACTTCACTTATACCCGGGGGGTATATTACATCATTTCTGATAGGTAGATATATATATCTTGCTATACCTTTATATTTACACATATATCTGGTTATAGCTACATGTTTACCTTTACTTGATATTATTTAGAATTAGAGAAAAATAGGAACCGCATGACATTTTATATTAACTTATTTCAGTTAATTAGCGGATTTTCCTTTATATGCTTACATTTCGGTTTTATGTTGTATATATTATATTCATGGATTTTCACATTTGAGTTATGGATTTTTCATGATATTTTCTGGATTTGGGGACCGTGGGAGTTCATGAAATTATGCATTATTTGAAAAACCCGGTTTCCCTTGATATGATATTTCAGCATCCACCATGAGATTTATCGGTTCTGATATATATACTCCATACGAGGAGTCGGGGGCCGTATGAAGGTACATAGTGGGGCCCGGAGGTACCCCGGGGTAAGACGATTGATAGACCTTACCGATTGAGCCTGGCAGGAGAACCATACACTCCGGTGACATTACCAATGACTCGGCGGTTATCATGGGGATACCGATGGGAGTCATGTGCGTATGGATACGTCGAGAGGCGAGGGTCAGAGCTAGGCACTCGAGCTTTCGGGATAGCATATGATACGTACCTATCAGGATGCCAGTCATGGTGACAGCACCTGATAGATCAGTATTTATGTGTCGATACTTGACACTTTATTTCATGATATTTTTACTCCTAAGTATATATATATTAGTGGAGTGGGACGCTAATATATATGTATACATATAAATTCATATACTTCATCATATTTATTCATGCAAATATACCTAGAATATAAGAGATTCACTTGATATTGGATTTAGGACATTTGAGATTACTTGATATTGTACATAAAGGATATATGAGATTCACTTGACTTTGTACATTCAGAATATATGAGATTTATTCGATATTGTACATTAAGGATTTGTGAGACTTATATGATATGAGAGTCAATTTGGGGGCTGATTTGAGGAATTGGGATTTGGATTGTCTTGATGGATTTTGATCCTACCACGATGTCAGGATTCTGTGGAAATGACATGTTTCATTCCATACTCCACATTTATTGTTTATGCACCATTTCATGTATTAGTAGTACCTGTTAGTGTACCTTCCATAACTGTTGCATTTACATACTTTTACTTTATATACATTGCTTCATGTACTAGTAGTACCTGATAGAGTAGCTTTCATGACTGTTGCATATATATATATATATATATATATATATATATATATTGTCATATCATCGCTTCATGTATTAGTTGTACCTGATAGAGTACCTTACATGATTGTTACACACAGATTGTCATATTATTGCTTCATATATTAGATGTACCTGCTAGAGTATCTTTCATGACTATTGCATTCATATGACCATTTATTGCTATTAGCTTGCATATGTTAGATTCGCGCTGTACGTGCATACTTGCGATTATCTGCATATGTTATTTACTATTCACGAGTTGGCAACTCACCCCCGTTGTGCCACAGTATTGCAGGTTGTTCTCCAGAGTAGTCGAGACAGGCTATTCATCTATCTTATCATCTTTTGCTACGGATACCGCATCAGCTCACAGTGTGCAGTTTGCTTAGGTGGGTTTTGTGGTTATTCGTTGTTGTATTGTATATTCGTTGTATCCTTGTACTCTCCATCTACTATGTTCATGTTGACTTAGAGACTTGGTGAGGACGATATTGTATATTATTTTGTGATTGGGTTGTCTTTTATACAGTTTCCATTTTATCGTCTTTTATTTCTTCGCTACGGCGTCGCATATCTGTTGTGGTGGTTGTTTTCCACCTTTTGGCGTGGATTTGCTCCCGTTGGAGATGCTTTACTTTATATTTATTTTGTACCCATTTTTGGGGTTGGTTTTTACAAAAGAGGTGCTGCCGAAATTTTCAAGAAAGTAAATTGGACTTAAAGAATTTATACTTGAGATTTTCAAAAGTTTAAACAATTTTTCTTATCTTTTCTTATCTTTTAATGGTTTAGATTTCTGGGTTTTGGCTTTCTTTTACTGCGTTACGCCTGTAGACGTTGCGTAGCATTAGGGCCGTCACGTGCCAATTTCGGGTCGTGACAAGACATTTGTAACCTATTTTTCAGACGTCGGTTTGTTCTCTGTATTTTTTTTGGCCATCTTTGAAAAACCACGGCAGACGTCTAAACCTATAATCGACAATCGTCTGCAGTTTTAAAAGTTTGAAAATACGACCGTTTATAACCGTTAGGGTCTTTTGTTTTTAGCGGCAGATATCTGCCCAAACCTTATTCAGATGTTTGTCGATACTGTTGATTGTTGATTTTGACTTAAAATGGCAAGTTTTTTGTGTAGGGCTATAAAAGAGTTTTGGGTTAGTTTTTTGAGGTCCAATCACTCAATATTTCTATTGCTATTATAGCTAAGTGATCAAGAGAGAAAAATCACAAAATCGTAATTTCTGTGAGAGTTCAAAAGAGTTTTTGCATTTGCTATCCAAATCACTCTCACACACAATCAAGAGTTTCAATTGATTATCCATACTTGTTAGAGTATTAGTTTGAGCTTGAGAGAAACTCCTTGAATGTATTGTGCTTATTGTAACCTTCTTCTTCTTTTTTGTGTAAGAATCCTTGAGTGTAAGGGTGTCTTTGTAAGAGAGAAGAGTGAGAGGAGTTATCTTTCTTTGTGTGAGATTCTTGAATGCAAGGGTGCCTTTGTAAGAGAGGAGAGTTTGTAATCGAGAAGAGTCACTCGTATGTCGAGTGACGTATTGTTACGGGTGTGCAACGCGTTTGTCTCATCGGAGACGTGATTAAGTGGAACGGGCCCGTACGCCTAAAGAAAGTGGACTAGGGATCTTCCGAACTACTCTAAACCTTCTGTGTTTGCGTTTGCTATTTTTATCTCTCTTGATTTATATTTGTAGATTAGAAATTGCATGCTAGGTTTATTGCTTCCACTCTATATGCCTGTTACTTGATATCGTTGCTTGCTTATGGTTTATGTTCACAATTGTGATTAGCTTAGTCACTTATCCATATTGGTATATCTCTTGCTAATCTTAGCAATTGTGATTTGTATTTGCAAGTGTTGTAGATCTTTTAATTTGGGCATATCGGTAGTGTATTCCTCCTATTCACCCCCTTTAGGAATAATTTCAAAACTCAATTCCGATAAAAAAATTAACAAAACGGATCATCGATTTTATCTTGCCTCTGAATTTTCCACCGATGAAAAAACAGATCAAAAGGGGTTCGTTTAATTTCAATAGATGCTTAAATTAGAAGAATCTAAAAAGGATGGATAAAAAATGAAAGGAATAATAATAAGATTACAGCTTTGGATTTGTTTAATTGGATATGAAACTAGGGTTTTGATAAATTATGCTAAGATTAAAAGAAGAAGAAGGGTAAATAAGGAAATAAAGGGGTGGTCTCATTTATGAGGCTGTGACGATAGAGATGCCCTTGAATATAAATTCTAATATGCCCCCCAAGATAAATCCAAGCATTAATCTAATTGAAATATAAACGATACTGGGTGAATAGGTTGATATTGAAATGACAATGGTTAATTACTACTGGCGTACAACAATCTTGTATTTCATTGCATCGCATCACCATGTATATATGGTCTGCTAATATACGATCAATTAAGGTTTGGACAAAACACCTGAATTCAAACGATGGCGTAAATGCCTTTGAATGGCAAACCCCATTAAACTCCAACAACACTTTAAGTATGAATGTCCACAATTCAGAACTTCTTAAAAACCATAGAAACTAAACTAGTAAAATTGACAAATGTGCACAATAATCTTCAAAACCTTCGTGTACCCTTCAAACGAACTCAAATTATGATCAAATTGAACAGTTTACTGGCCTTAGATGTTGTTTCCAAAAATATATAATAATAGTGATTTTGATGTTAGATTAAATGTTATGAGCTCCAGAAGTTGATCCTAAGATCAACGTCACCTTCACATGGATATTTTTTTGCAAGTTGTTGTGCATCATGAGCAAGACGACCATGGAAGGAGATGGTGCAAGCGACGAGATGGGTGGTGCATTGATGGGGGTGGTTGACGATCGTGGGTGGCGATAACTGGAAGCAATGACCGCCGACGTTGGGATGGAATTGACGGGTGACAATGGTGTTAGATATGTATGCCCTGGAGACTATTATTGTATATTATATTGGAAGTTTGGGATATATGTATGTATAGAACAATCTTGCTCAAAATGATAGTATACAATCTGGTTTTGATTTTATCTTAACATGTATATATCTATTCTTGATCTTACATATACATGTTGATAATGCCCTTAGGATCATTGCTTGACTACCAGGATTATGATGTCAATCATTCTAGTGGGCCATGGGTAGTCGATAAGTACATCCTTAAAAGTTCCTAGTCGTAGAGGTATTGAGACAAGGCAACGATGTTCCAAAGTAGACTAGTGTATAGGTTTCTTAACCCCGTATAGGGCGATGGTTAATCCCACAACCATTTGTATTTGACACCAAGGATTGTATACAGGTGCTCATTAGAGACTGAGTACACCGAACGGACTCGCCGAGAACTCCTAAATGGAACTATACCTATCATCAGACAACAGTTCTCAAGTGGTACGAGTATAAGGTAGTCTGTAAACCTGATATCGTCATAGTGTATCATGTGGTCCCCACTGTACTTAGATTACTACCCTACCACAGCTTTAAAGAGCTGTGCAAACAGGTAGTAATTGGATACAGTCCCGGATCATATGGAGGCAGTGAGCGATTAGAAGGGAATCGTCTCTCCCGGTATAGGGAGTTGATGTTGCGCAGTGTGCGATTGGCTATAACCATATGTCCTTGGCCAGAGCAAGCGAGATTTACCGATAAGTTTTATCGGTAGTTTCTCATTTGGTTATGAGCATAATATCAGCACGATTTATCGGGTTATTAAAAGTCAGACGGATTCCACCTCCCAGACCCGGTATGCGACATTCTCAGGCAAAGAGCAGACTGTACGGTAGGTATCATCGATAGACTCTGTAGGGTACGGACAAGTTTTCTTGTCGGCCTTTCTTTCGTTCAATACTTGTGTAGCCGTTACGTACAGCTAGTATCGCTGACGTGTTTGTGAGTTGAGAATGTGATCCGATAATTCACTTCCAGCATATTGACGACTCTTTAGAGTCCCACACGGATGTTTTTTCCACTCGAGAGAAATGATGTAGTACACGCATGGGGATCCGTGCAGGTCCGATTAGACACTTTGTAACACCCTAGTTCATTTATACCAGTTCTTTTGGGTATTTCTTTATGGCTATTTCTTGATTCATTGTTTTTTGGGTGCGAATAGTGAAATTGGTATCCGCGTTTGCATCCGACCCGACCCGCTTAAAGGAAACCCTTATTGATTCCTGTTTATGATTTATCCCAGCTAATTATAGTGATCCGTGCACTTTCATGTTGTATACATGCATTATATCCGGTATCTGTATTTTTTTAATAATACAAATATAATCAAATAATATATTTTAAAAATATCTATCATGGTCCGCATCATATCCCTAACCCTGTTCTAGCATCCGTACATCGTGTTTTTGTCCCGTTCTGCGAAACGGACTCGTTTAGATAGCTACGTGCACGCTATGTGTATCCTTTCTTGGGGTTATGCATTTTCGTTATCCGGATATCATATTTTGGTTTTGCTTGATACATATATTTTCTGTATTTTCAAACCATAATTTTAGACCCGACCCGGGCATGTTTTGGACTATTTTTGCATTAGCTAAAATCTCCAATAAAATCAATATTTTAAATATTTTCAAATCCTATTCAAAATCTATCCTAACCAATCACCACTAACAAATCATACTGCCTACTCTGTCTCTCTCTACAGATATATCTATATTATATATATATATATATAATATTTTAACTCCTAATCTTAACAGCCTCTCTCTCTCTCTCTCAATATCTATATATATTTTACCCATATTACTAATCCCCATTTATTCTTCTATTCTTCATCTTTCCTTGTTTTTCTCGCCTCGTGCCTCATCGCGATGAGAACCAAAACCCACGCCTTACCTCACCCCAGGTCACCGCACTCCCCTCGCCGCCTTCGTCGCCGCCTCACCCTCGACTTCGCCTCATCTCCCCGACCTCACCCTCGCCTTCCTCCCTGCAACCTAAACCCGACGAGAACCCACGTCCCCGTCATGACTGCCACAACCTAAGAACTCACAACCCGACCTCGCCCATGTCCTCGTTGCCAACGTTCACCTCATCGTCGTCGACCATCCCCACATCCTCGTCTCCACCTCCTCGTCTTCCTTCTATTCTCCTCCTCTCTTTCCCCACTTCAGACCCATAACCCACGTGAACCCATCGCTGCTCTCGTCGGCACCGTCCCAACCTCCCCGTCAACCACCTCGTCCTCACCACCACTTCTTCCTCTCCTCTCTCTCAACCCGACACCACCCTCACCCGAGCACCAAGAACCCAACACCCGTGCACCCAACTCGAGCCCCTGCAACCCTCCTCGTCGGAGCTCGCATCAAGGCCGACCACCCTCGTCGGCCTCCCCTCGCCTTTACACCTCATCGAACACCTCTTCCTGACTCTTTTTCCTGCACACCCGCAACCCTACAGCCACCTAGAACCCCATTGCCCCATCGCCGGAAAACCCTCGCCTGCATCCTCGCCGTCGACGACCCATCGTCGGCGTCGCCCCCTTGCCACCTCCTCTGACGCAGAGCACAGAACCCCAGATAACAACCTTCATCTTCTTCTCTTTCTTCTTCTTCTTGTTCTTTCTCTTTTCTTTTCTTGGTTTCCGATCATCGCCGGAGTCGTGCCGTCACCGACGATCCGGGCGACCCAATGGACGTTTCCAGCCAGCGTGGTCACATTCTTGCTTTGCCTGGTTCAGTTCTGTACGTGCGTATGTGCATTGCGACGTTTACCCGACGTCGGACGCAGCATACGCACCCCGTCGTGAGATCCGATCAGGCAAGTTTATCTTGGTACATGCTATGATATATATTTTGCATCCATATGAATAAAATATCACATGTTTACTGCATTGTACATCCATGTTATTGTTTTACTATTTTCGGATAACCGTTTGTATCCGTACAGTCTATTACATATCTAGTCGCATACAAGTTTATCTTGCTACATACTATGATACATATTTTACATTCATGTGAACAATAATATTACATGTTGTTTAGTTATGCATCCCATGTTATCGTTTTGCCGTTTTATGATACCTGTTCATATCCGTACTGTATATTACATATTTAGTTGCATGCCGGAACTTGATTGCTTCATGTTACTGCTAGATTCATATACTATGCTTGCTAGTATGCATCATACGACTCATGAACTCATTATATGTTATCGCTGATTTCCATTCGTGGATCTGTGCTTTAACCGTAATTCGATACTTATTACATTTTACTGTTGGGCATCCACTTGATACATATGCACCACATGACATGACTTGATACACTACTGCTTGACTTGATACCTGATCCTGTTACTAATGCCGACAACCCTGACTTGTTGTCCTGATGGACGTTACTGTTGTCTGTATAGACAAAACCTATACCTGCTTGATCCCGTGTCGGCATTAGCTCTAGATTTATCAATACCTGACTTGAACACATAACCTTGGGGTAAGGGAAAATCAATAATGAAACCTGACTTGTAACTCAACAGTTCGACGCTTATACTGATCAGTTTTGGAGGCTAGGCCAGTCCCGGGATGATGCTGCTGACATCATTCGTCTGTATATGTTTCATGTTTTGTACTTAGCGGCACGTCTCGGATTCAGCCCCGAGAGTCTGGACCGTGGTCCTGGGTATGCACGGGATACTATTGAGTTACATCGACGATTCATTAAATTGATTTCAAAGACTTGAGAGTAATTAACTCAGTAGTATAGATTACTCACCGCACGACACATACTCTCATACACTTTACTGTTCTATACCCGTGCTTACCTGTTTATTTCATGTTACTGTTTATACTCATGTCTGCATATCTCGTTACACTTTCTTTACTTAGTATTGTTGATATTATGACGCACTGATGTCTGGGTTTTGCATGGCCCAGATCCTCTGTCTTTTTCACAGGCCGACCAGGAGTATTTCAGCCGACAGGCCGAACAGTGAGGAGTATGTTAGTGCTTAGTTTAGTTTAGTTTAGTTTCTTTCCGTACTTTCATTTCCTGATGTGAGCCCGTATTTGGGACGTACTTTCCTGATATTATTGCTTATTGGATTTATTGCTTCCACACATTTATATTTCTTGACTCGTTTATTCTGGCAGATGGACATGTGCTAGATAATTTATTTTATTTTACCGTTCTTGATATCTTATAGATAGCCGTAATGTGACTGTGGAGGGATGTTTCCTAATCACAGATAGTATGGTTGGCTCTGTCACATGCCGATCTTAGCGCACTCTGGGAAGCGGGGCGTGACAGGGTTTGTTTGGTATCAGAGAGTATGATTTAGGTTAATCAGGTTTGATTCTTTTGTAGTTGGGTATTGGACGCAATATACGAATCAGAATACTCGTAATTAGGAACATGTCCTGCCATATTGTTATCGTTATTCTTGAATCATATCTTTCTCTTGACCCTTTACCTTGACGAGATGGAAAGACTTTGCATCTTGGCTTGAAATATTTTTGGTTCCTTATTGTTTATCCTTTCCTATTCCTTTGATTCTGATACTAGGATTTGGGCAACTTGAACGGAGTTATGTGATTGTAACTATGAACTGCAGCATGGTTACAGTGCGGTACTCTATTTAAGTAACTTGGAATCCTAGTCTTGATTCATTTTCTTGATTTATGGTCGTGATATCACCTTGCTTCTCTCGGTTTCATTTCTTACCAGTTCATATTTCCTCGCAAGCTTTAATCTTGTTTACCATGCTTATCTTCTTCAGTGTTTGGCTTCAGAGGAAGTCGTTTCAGGTATCCTACTTGTTCATGATTTTCTCGCATTAGCATTATTCGATTTTGGTGCATCCCATTGTTTTATGTCGTCCAAGTTTATTGCTGCACGCTCGATTTCTTACACGACCCTGTCTTGTTTTTGGGACATACACAGTGGGAACGGGAAGATCATATCTAGTAGCGAGTGCAAGGATTGTTCAGTTGTTATCTGCGGATGAGAGTTATTCACGGATTTCTTGGTGATCGATACAGGCAGTTATGATGTTGTCTTGGGAATGGAATTTCTCAGCACTTTCCACGCTCACATTGATTGTAGGGCAAAGAAAGTGATTTCCAGATTCCCGGACATTCGGAGTTTGTTTTTGCTGGAGGTAGCAGTTCCGTCGGGCCAGTCGAGTATAGGGCTAGGCCGACAAGCACCGTTCTTTTGTTGATGGAAGTTGATAAGGAGGAAGCGCCAGCTGTAGTTCAAGAGTTCATGGACGTGTTCGAGGACATCTCGGGTTTACCGCCAAAATGATATATGGAGTTCGCGGTCGATCTTGTTCCTGGTGCAGCGCCAATTTCAAGGGCGTATTATCCGATGGCACCAGTGGAGTTGGAAGAAATAAAGAAGTAGGTTACCGAATTGCCAAAGATGGGTTGGATTTGCAGCAGCAATTCACCTTGGGGGGCTCCAGTTCTTCTAGTCAAGAAGAAAGATGGCACAAGGAGAATGTGCATCGATTATCGAGAATTAAACCGGGTGACTATTAAGAATAAGTACCTGATCCCTCGCATTGGCGAATTATTCGAGCAACTCAGTGGTGCAAGGGTATTCTCGAAGCTGGATTTGCGGTCCAGATATCATCAAGTTCGAGTTAAATCAGAGGATATCTGCAAGACTGTGTTCCGAACTCGATACGGACATTACGAGTATTTAGTGATGCCATTCGGAGTCACGAATGCACCAGCGATATTTATGGACTTGATGAACCGAATCTTTTCACCGTTCTTGGACCAATTTATAGTGGTGTTCATCAATAATATTCTGGTCTACTCGAGGAGTCTAGAAGAGCATGCAGAACACTTGAGGATCACACTGCAGACATTAAGGCATGAATGATTATATGCGAAGATGAGCAAGTGCGGGTTTTGGTTTGAAGAAGTGAAGTTTTTGGGGCACGTCGTATCAAGAGATGGAATCGCTGTTGATCCTGAAAAGATTATAGCAGTTCATGATTGGCCGATTCCGAAGAACATAGCGGAGATCTGAAGTTTTCTTGAACTTGCTGGATACTATAGAAGGTTCGTGGAGAATTTTGCTCGATTGGCTGAGCCTTTGACCAAGCTTACATGGAAGGAGGTACCGTTTGTATGGACGGATATTGTGCGTCAGCTTTTGAGGTGTTGAAGCAAAGGTTAATAACCGCTCCTATTTTGACCGTACCAGACGGTTCCGGAGGAATGGTGATTCACAGCGACGCATCTGGGAAAGGTTTGGGATGTGTTTTGATGCATCATAAGAAGGTTACAGCTTACGTATCGAGACAGTTGAAGACCCATGAGAAGAATTACCCAACTCATGATTTGGAGCTAGCAGCTGTGATTTTCGCTTTGAAGATTTGGAGACACTACTTATTGGGCGAAAGGGGCGAAGTATTCACCGATTACAAAAGCCTAAAGTACGTGTTCACGTAGAAAGAGCTCAACATAAGGCAGCTAAGATGGTTGGAGCTGATGGCTGACTATAATCTTGATCTCAAGTACCATCCGAGAAAAGTTAATGTAGTGCCGGATGCGCTTAGTCGGTTGCCAGCAATTCAGATGCTAATTGCACAGAAGGAGCTTATCGAAGATTTTCGGAGATTCGAGTTGGAGATCATGTTACCACATTATTCAGGACAGTTGATGCGGCTGCAAAAACAGTCGTCGTTGATCGAGAGTATTAAAGCAGCACAATCACAGGATCCAAGGTTGCAGAAGTTTCGAGGACAGGTTGAAGTGGGACTTCGAACGGACTTTTCGATTCATGAGGATAGTTTGTTATGATTTGGAAGCCGTTTATGTGTGCCGAAGGGAGATATTCATGAAGAAGTTATGGAGGAGACACACAGTTCCACATATTCCTTACATCCATAAGGCACGAAGATGTACCGTGATCTATGACAACATTTCTGGTGGGAAGGCATGAAAAGGGAGATCGCCCGCTTTGTAGCGAAGTACTTGGTATGTCAGCAAGTTAAGGCTAAACATCAAAGGGTAGCTGGTTTATTGCAATCACTTCTGATTCCTCAATGGAGGTAGGAACATATAATCATGGATTTCATGACAGCTATAACGCGGAGTTCAAAGGGCAACAATGCAATTTGGGTGATTGTTGATCGATTGAACAAGGTAGCTCACTTTATACCGTTTAGAGTTGGTCAGTCGACGGAAGCGTTGGCAGAACGATACATGCAGGAGATTATGAGATTGCATGGAGTACCTGTAAGCATCGTTTCCAATCGTGATACTAGATTTTTGTTGCATTTCTGGAGGAGTTTACAGGAAAGTTTGGGGACGCGATTGAAGTTTAGTACTGCTTATCATCCCCAACCAGATGGCCAGTCGGAGAGAACGATTTAAACTCTTGAAGATATGTTGAGAGCTTGCATGTTAGACTTCAAGGGTTCGTGGGAGAATCATTTGCACTTGGTAGAGTTCTCATATAATAACAGCTTTCAGGCGTATTCAAATGGCTCCATTCGAAGTATTGTATGGTCGCAAGTGTCGCTCACCCGTCTGTTGGGACGATATTGGAGAGCGAAGATTGTTGGGACCGGATCTTATCGTGCAAACAGTAGAGAAGGTTATTACTATCCAGAATCACATGAAGGCAGCACATGATCGGCAGAAGAGTTGGGCCAATACATCGAGAAGACCTCTAGAGTTCGCTGTTGGTGATCTTGTATTCTTGAAGATATCACCGACTAGAGGAGTGATTCGTTTTGGGAGTCGAGGCAAGTTTAGTCCGCGATTCGTGGGGCCTTTCGATATTTGAGCGTGTTGGAGAAGTAGCTTATCGATTGGCTTTACCACCATCTTTGGTGAGTGTTCATGACGTGTTTCATGTATCTCAATTCCGTAAGTATGTTCGAGATGAGACGCACGTGCTGGATCATTCGGAGCTGACTGTAAGGGAGGATTTGACCTATGAGGAACGACCGATGTCAATTGTTGATCGAAGAGAAAAGATCCTCAAGAATAAGGTTATCCCTCTCGTACTTGTTTCATGGGGGAATTGCTCGCATGGCAAATCGACTTGGGAACAAGAAGACGAGATTCGATAGAAGTTTCCACACCTCTTTTCCTAGATTCATGCTTGTTTTTCTTTTCTTGTTCCGGGAATTTCGAGGACGAAATTCTTTTTGTAGTTGGGTATAATGTAACACCCTAGTTCATTTCAACCAGTTCTTTTGGGTAATTCTTTATGGCTATTTCTTGATTTATTGTGTTTTGGGTGCGAATAGTGAAATTGGTATCCGCGTTTGCATCCGACCCGACCCGCTTCCTGGAAACCCGTATTGATTCCTGTTTATGATTTATCCTGGCTAGTTATGGTGATCCGTGCACTTTCATGTTGTATACCTGCATTATATCTGGTATCTGCATTTTTTTAATAATACAAATATAATCAAATAATATATTTTAAAAATATATATCATGGCCTGCATCATACCCCTAACCCTGTTGTAGCATCCGTACATCGTGTTTTTGTTCCGTTCTGCGAAATGGACTCGTTTGGATAGCTACGTGCAAGCTACGTGTATCCGTTCTTGGGGGTATGCAGTTTCGTTACCCAGATATCATATTTTGGTTTTGCTTGACATGTATATTTTCTGTATTTTCAAACCATAATTTTAGACCCGATCCGGGCGTGTTTTGGACTATTTTTGCATTAGCCAGAATCTCCAATAAAATCAATATTTTAAATATTTTCAAATCCTATTCAAAATCGATCATAACCAATCACCACTAACAAATCATATTGCCTACTCTGTCTCTCTCTACAGATATATCTATATTATATATATATATATATATATATATATAATATTTTAACTCCTAATCTTAACATCCTCTCTCTTTCTCAATATCTATATATATTTTACCCATATTACTAATCCCTACTTACTCCTCTATCTTTCATCTTTCCTTGTTTTTCCCGCCTCGTGCCTCATCGTGACGAGAACCCAAACCCATGCCTTACCTCACCCCAGGTCACCGCACACCCCTCGTTGCCTTCGTCGCCGCCTCACCCTCGACTTCGCCTCATCTCCCCGACCTCACCCTCGCCTTCCTCCATCTCCTTGCAACCTAAACCCGATGAGAACCCACGTCCCCGTCGCGACCGCCACAACCCAAGAACCCACGACCCGACCTTGCCCCTGTCCTCGTTGCCGACGTTCACCTCGTCGTCGTCGACCATCCCCACACCCTCGTCTCCACCTCCTCGTCTTCCTTCTCTTCTCCTCCTCTCTTTCCCCGCTACAGACCCATAACCCACGTGAACCCATCGCTGCCCTCGTCGGCGCCGTCCCAGCCTCCCTGTCGACCACCTCGTCCTCGCGACCACTTCTTCCTCTCCCCTCTCTCAACTCGACACCACCCTCACCCGAGCACCATGAACTCGACACCCCTGCACCCAACTCGAGCCCCTGCAACCCTCCTCGCCGGATCTCGCATCGCCGCCGACCACTCTCGTTGGCCTCCCCTCGCCTTTACACCTCATCGAACACCTCTTCCCGACTCTCTTTCCTGCACACCCGCAACCCTATAGCCACCTAGAACCCCATTGCCCCATCGTCGGAAAACCCTCGCCTGCATCCTCACCGTCGACGACCCATCGTCGGCGTCACCCTCTTGCCACCTCCTCTGACCCCAGAGCATGGAACGCCAAAAAACAACCTTCATCTTCTTCTCTTTCTTCTTCTTCTTCTTCCTTCTCTTTTCTTTTCTTGGTTTCCGATCATCGCCGGAGTCGTGCCGTCACCGACGATCCGGACGACCCAGTGGACGTTCCCAGCTAGCGTAGTCACATTCTTGCTTTGCCTGGTTCAGTTCTGTACGTGCGCGTGTGCATTGCGACGTTTACCCGACGTCGGACACAGCGTACGCATCCCGTCGTGAGATCCGATCAGGCAAGTTTATCTTACTACATGCTATGATATATATTTTGCATCCATATGAATAAAAATATCACATGTTTACTGCATTGTACATCCATGTTACTGTTTTACTGTTTTCGGATAACCGTTCGCATCCGTACAGTTTATTACATATCTAGTCGCATGCAAGTTTATCTTGCTACATGCTATGATATATATTTTACATTCATGTGAACAATAATATTACATGTCGTTTAGTTATGCATCCCATGTTATCGTTTTGCCGTTTTACGATACCCGTTCATATCCGTATTGTATATTACATATTTAGTTGCATGCCGGAACTTGATTGCTTCATGTTACTGCTAGATTCATACACCATGCTTGCTATTATGCATCATACAAATCATGAACTCATTATATGTTATTGCTGATTTCCATTCGCGCATCCGTGCTTTAACCGTGATTCGATACGTGTTACATTTTACTGTTGGGCATCCACTTGATACATATGCACCACATGACATGACCTGATACACTACTGCTTGACTTGATACCTGATCCTGTTACTAATGCCGACAACCCTGACTTGTTGTCCCGATGGAAGTTACTGTTGTCTGTATTGACTAAACCTATACCTGCTTGATCCCATGCCGGCATTAGCTCCAGATTTATCAATACCTTACTTGAACGCATAACCTTGGGGGTAAGGGGAAATCAATATTGAAACCTGACTTGTAACTCAACAGTTCGACGCTTATACTGATCAGTTTTGGGGGCTAGGCCAGTCCCGGGATGATGCTGCTGACATCATTCGTCTGTATATGTTTCCTGTTTTGTGCTTAGTGGCACGTCTCGGATTCAGCCCCGATAGTCTGGACCGTGGTCCCAGGCATGCACGGGATACTATTGAGTTACATCGACAATTCATTATATTGATTTCAAAGACTTGAAAGTAATTAACTCAGTAGCATAGATTACTCACCGCACGACACATACTCTCATATACTTCACTGTTCTATATCCGTGCTTACCTGTTTATTTCATGTTACTGTTTATACCCATGCCTGCATATCTCGTTACATCCTCTTTACTTAGTATTGTTGATATTATGACGCACTGACGTCTGGGTTTTGCATGGCCCAGATCCTCTGTCTCTTTCACAGGCCGACCAGGAGTATTTCAGCCGACAGGCCGAACAGTGAGGAGTATGTTAGTGCTTAGTTTAGTTTAGTTTAGTTTCTTTCCGTACTTTCATTTCCTGATGTGAGCCCGTATTTGGGACGTACTTTCCTTATATTATTGCTTATTGGATTTATTGCTTCCGCACATTTATATTTCTTGACTCGTTTATTCTGGCAGATGGACATGTACTAGATAGTTTATTTTATTTTACCGTTTTTGATATCTTATAGACAGTCGTAATGTGACTGTGGAGGGATGTTTCCTAATCACAGGTAGCATGGTTGGCTCTGTCACGTGCCGATCTTAGCGCACTCTGGGAAGTGCGGCGTGACACTTGTCTTGAATCGGACAGGTTTTGATACTAACCGGTTTTATGATTAAATCGGATTATTAAATTAATTGTTAATTTAATGACAAGTTTAATTGTACGATATTATGTGATAATACATATAATTAAGCTAGTATTATTTTTCTCTCTCTTTTCTAATGTTCCATGTAATGTGAGCATTATATGTCATGGTTAATATTTATTAATCATGAAATATTTTTTTATTCTCAAATATTTTTTCCTTTTCTCATTTATACATGCCTAAGGGTGATGTGTAGCCATCTCACACACCTTAGAACATGTGGTTGCGTGAGTGAATAGAGGTGTCATGAGCTGAGGTGATGGTTGTATGTTGTTACTAGCCATAACCTAATTTCATACTCTCTCTCTCCCCTTCATACTAGCATCTTGAGAAAAAGAAAAACAGGAGAAGAAAAGATAAAAGAGAGAATAGAGTGAACCCTCCCTCATCTACATGACACTTCCTCTCACTTCTTAGCACTTCGTGAGAGTGAAGGTGTAGCTCACCAATTTATCGCTGTGGATCATTTTCAACAGAAGAATCGGCAACCGAAGTTCGACCGGTGATCCCTTGGAGGCCTAGCTTAGAGTTCAAGTTAAAGGAGCAACCTTTCCACACACATTGGAGTTTTGAGAAGAAGCATGAAAGGTTGTATGCTTTACTCATTTAGTTCCAAGTTTTTTTTGTTGCAAGTTACAATTCTAGGACGATCACTAGGATGGTATGTCATGCAAAGTAGGAATCTTTGCTTTTACCATTTCTCATAGTGTTATTTCCTCTAGTTTGGTGCATGATATACTTAC
This sequence comes from Agapanthus africanus, assembly GCA_030015575.1. Taxonomy (NCBI): domain Eukaryota; kingdom Viridiplantae; phylum Streptophyta; class Magnoliopsida; order Asparagales; family Amaryllidaceae; genus Agapanthus; species Agapanthus africanus. Next base: position 757,671,008 of record CM057337.1, on the reverse strand, counting down.
AAATGGTGGGTCTAGCGAAATCTATCTTATTTTTAATTTAATACAGTAAGCCCCTGAGATGCTACATTTAAGGGTATTTGTTGTTTAGCGGAGTAGAACCATTTAAGAAATGTTCTTTTTTATTGGACAAACCTAAAACATGTCTACCACATAAACCCACAACACTTCATAGTATAAGAAATGTTCTTTTTTATGTTGGTTCATTCTCAAGACTTGGTAGGTGAATCAACACGTTTGTGCTATATCTTCAGTTTATTGGAGAAAAACATATTAAGATTTTAGCTTATATTTTTTCACAGCTATAAAAAAAATTCTATCGCCTCGGATGTCATTTAGCTTTTGCATAGGAACAATGCCACCACAAGTTCATCCGACATATTCAACTGTTGGATATATGTATGCCCTAGAGGCCATTATGTGATAGTGGATGTATTTATACATGTATATATGTATATATATATATATTCAGTGTACATTCTTACTCGACATGATAGAATGCTATCTGGTTCTTCTTTATCTGACATGTTGATTTGATCATGCTTTTATTCATTCATACATGTTGATAAAGCCCTGAGGATATAGGCTTGACTACTGTGATTATGATGGAGATCATATTAGTGGGACATCTGTAGTTTATAAGTATATCCTGAAATGTCCCTAGTCGTAGGTGTATCGAGACGGGGCATTGATATACCAGAGTAGACTAGCGTATATGATACTAGACCCATATGATGGGCGATGGATATTCCCACATTCATCGATGTTTGACATCGAGATCGTATACGGGTGCTCAGTGGTGACTGGGTACACTGGACGGACTCGCCGAGAACTCCTATATGGAATTATATCTATCGTCGGATAGCAGTTCTCAGGTGACACTGGTGCAGGTTAGTCTGTAGACCCGAGATCGTCATAGAGTCTTGTGTGTTCTCCCACTGTACTTTGATTACCACCCTACCACGGCTCTACTGAGTCGTGCAAACAGGTGGCTGTTGGGTACAGTCCCGAGACACACAAAGGCGATGAGCGATAGGAGGGGTTTCGTCTCTCTCGGTATTGGGAGTTGATGCTGTGCTGTGCCCGACTGGCTATATCAGTAAGTCCGTGGCCAAGGCTGTTGAGATTTACTGATAAGTGTTATCAGTAGTTTCTCGATCTGTTATAGACCATTCATCGGCACGACTTATTGAGTTATTGGGGTCGACGTTACCATCCCTAGACTCGATATGCAGCATATCTGACGAAGAGACCGGACTGTACGGTAGTGTTGCCGGTTGACTCGACGGGGGTTGTAGCAGGTTCTCTTGTTTTCTTCTGATCGCTCAATACCCGGGTGGCCGTTACGTTTAGCTGACCGCTTGCGGCTTGGGGTGCTTGATATGATCATCACCCACTGCCGGCGTATTGACAAGTCTTGGAGTCCCACAAAGGAGCCTAGTCCTGGCGAAACGTTGTGGTGCGCATATACGATATGCGCATGGACCCGGTTAAAATGCGCGTATGAGATACCGTATATTAATCGGGCGGCTTGCTTTTGGTCGGGTTGTATGTGATATGACCGGATTGCTAAATCAAGTGTTGATTTATCATTTGACCATTAGTTTCTCACTAGAAATCCATTCTTGTCTTTTTGGGTGTATGCATGCATGTATGCATTCATTCTTGTTCATGCACATATGGATGTGCATGCACACATACATGCATAGATCATTCTATCATGGTTGTATATATAGAAGATGGTGGCAATATAAGACTCACACCTTATGATTATATATATGGATATATATTGTATTTGTTTTAAAACTAAAGAAAAGAAAAGGATTAATCCATGGTTATCTTCTACACTCTTCTTTAAACTAACCTATGTTCACCCACTTTTTAACCATGAGTTAATCTTCCTTTTGTCTTTTAACTCAAGTACAATAATATCTTTATTATGTAACCATGGTTTAAGATGAAGAGTAGAAAATATATATACTTATATTTTCTATTTTTCAGATTAAGCTTATCATTATCTTGAGCTTAGAAAGCCATCATCTACTTCCTCCTTTCTCTCTTGCTCTCTAGTTCTTTCAAGTAAGCAAAAGAGTAATCAAGTTAGGATTTTGAAGTGAGAAAACCAACCACAACACCATTCTACACTAGTCTTGCCAATTAGTGAAGAGTGTTAGCTTCCATTTCTTCTCTTGATCTTGTGAAGTTTCTAGCTTTGACAAAGACGACTCCGGGTGGATCATCGTGAACTAAGAAGGATCTCGAGCGGACCTTTTCCAACCCTCAAGTAGCCAAGAAGTCTAGCGTAGGGAGCTACAAAGGTTGTACTCTCAAAACCCTAGTTTTTCCTACTTGTGATGTTGTCAATGTTTAGAAACCCTAAATTTCTAGTAATGATTCTTTGTTTGTTCACTTAGCACCTTAAAAAATTAATTTTGAGACATGTGATGCTTCCAAACCTTTCATGAGGTGCTAGGTAAACCTAACATTGGTATCAGAGCCGACCTAGAACTTTAGGCGACACTTTAGCGAAGTTAAAACTCCGATCGAACCAAAATACGGATTTTTTGAACACTCTCTGGACATTTTTTCAAACTGTGTTATTTTCAGAATTAAAAAATACTTTAAAAATTCAGCAGGGAATTATAAGAAACATTGTAAAAAACGAAGCCCTAATTCGTACATTGCGTCGCGGAATCGCGGCCAAAGCTTGCTTGGGCCCCGGCTCCACGGCCGTACAGGAGAGTTGTGGCATCATTTTTATACAGTAATATTCCTACCTGCTTGTATACTTTTTTGGGTATGTTTAATCTGATTCAAGTGTTGTATGTTCTGGGGGTGGTTTTGGATTCTTTGATTCGATCGGAATTTTAATTTCGTGCCTATTTCGGGGTAATTTAGAAAGTATTAAAATGTTCGAACGAGTATCATTAACTCACTCTTTCACGGGGTTTAAATCTTTCGGAAATATGTGCAAGTTTTTGTGGTGGACCCTCTAGAAGACAACAAACCTTAACTCGATTATGTGACCGTCTTGAACTGCCTTTTGAACCTTTGGGTTTGGGGCAGTACGGCGTGCCGCATGTGAGGCGTTGGCGTGACCCTTCTACGGCTGGACCGCTACTACTGTGACACATTCCGGATTTTTTGAACTCCGCTCAAGTGTTGAGCTTTAGGAAATTTTGGGTATTTGATTATTCGATCGAAAAGTTTAATACTGTCTATTTATTTGGAATGTGATACAATATGTGGAATTTATATAGTTAGGCATGAAATGCGAAGTATGTGATATTTCGGATTTACGATGTCTAAAGATAATGTGGATTCCAAATGTTGTAGTTTTACATTTTCTTTTCTGTGACCGTAAGTGTAGTATGTCGCTTATCGCCGGTTTCGTTGCTATACATCAACGACAATCGGGGTATGCATACTTAATTACGTTGATGATATATGATATTATGTGTTGCTGAGATATGATGTGCAGGATTGCCGCGATTGAATAGCCGGGGGGTTTTATGTGAGATGAGAGTTTTATTTTTCATTCATGTAAAATTCAAATGTAATGTAATATTCTTTTATTTAGGGCACTTTCGGGTTGAGGTTGATGTCACCAGTGTTGTATATTATTTACTTTTTCGCATTAGGATAGACCCAAGAAGGGGAGCACAAGTGATCGGGTTCTGAGGTTCAGTAGGAGGCCATCTCGAGGAGTCGAGACCGGGTCTCCTAAACTCCAGGATTGGTAGGGTCGCTTGCCGCTCTCGTAGGGGTCTAGGGGTGTGGGCTTGGCTATTCAGCGCGACTGTGGAATCCGTATTTTTTATTATTGGCTAAATACTAAATACGGACGTCCTAGTATATCCCACATTATATCTATGTTTCTGCTGCCTGTGTTCTGTGATATCTGAGACGAATGATATATTATATATGAGATATATAGTAGACGTTGCTTATGTTTTACACCCGCGCTAGTCCCGTCTCGGTATGCCGTTAGTTAAGTAACCTAACGGTGCATAACGGAACATTGCGGCGAATGCGGATGGCATAAGCGTACGTTGTATTTTCGTTTCTTTTCTGTGATTGGCTTAAGAACTTAAATGATGGGACTACAATAATATGATTAATGTAAAGAAAATAAACCTAAAAAGATGTTATAGAATCAGATTTGAAAACCACTCGGCTCTTTTTGAAAAAGCTATATTTCAAAACTGCGGAGCTCAAGCCACTCCTTTTGAAAACCATTTGATTCTACAACGATATCAAGTTCAAAGCGTTAAAGATTTTCTTAAAAATCATCCGCAACCCTCCGTCATTTTAGGAAGTAGAGTACTTAGTATTCGTGCTACGTTTGTTGACTTTAGTTAAGGCGTAGTGTACGGTAGCTAAGTGATGTCTTCCTACACTGCATATGATGCAGATTAATTAGGACATTCATACGACTTTGTTGACCATAGTTAAGGGTCATATGGATGGGTCTAATTGATCAAGAAATGGCGGGTAGAACTTGACTGGTACTTATGATTTGTTGACCATAGTTAAGGTCATAGGTATTAGGGGTAAAAATCATATCGGGAATTTCAAGTGTTGAGATTTACAATGAGATTGCATACCTTCCATTTGATGGTTGGATCCCGATCCCACTGTGGGCAATAGTTACTCCCAGGAGAGTTTTACAGTTTACAATTAGCTAACTCATTAGGTGTCTAGAAAGGTGTTAACGGGGCTACGCCTATGGGAAAATGAGGTTTACTTTAATTAGGTCTGTGCGAAAGCACAGGGAACCTCCCTCAAGTACCGACACTGGCCTGGCTGAACGGTTAGCGAAGTTGTAGACTGTAATTAATCCTGGCTAGTTTTCTTTTTAAGGTTTGAAAGAAAAACTTGATTAAAGCAGTGGGAGACATCGATTAGACAAGATAATAACCAATCTGATCTTCGCAAGAGCTTTCGCTGAGTGTATTCTTTTCTCTCTCTTAATGGCAGATACCAATGACTAGACTCAAGTTTCTACTAGATAAAAATAAACTGAATGGGACCAAATATAAAGACTGGCTAAGGAATCTAAAAATTGCCTTGACTTATGATAAAGTATCATATGTCCTCACGGCTTCAGCCCCGCCCGTCCCAGGTCCAAAATCTTCAGTTGCAGACATTGAAGTCCGCAAGACATGGGACACTGACTGTGCCACGGCCAAATGCCTCGCGCTTGCATCGATGGACAACACACATCAAAAGCAGCACGAGAATATGGACATTCAAGCCATATTTCTCCATACAAAGGAGTTGTATGGAGAGCAATCCCGCATATTACGATACGAAGCATCAAAGAAATTGTTTCAGATGCGAATGGCCCCTGGCACATCAGTAGGAGACCATGTTCTGAAGATGATTGCTCTCATAGAAGAGCTTGAGGACCTTGGATGGACAATGGACAATGAACAATATACGGATATTATTCTGCAGTCCCTCCCCTCCACATTTGCTCAGTTCATAGTTAACTTCAACATGCACAATATGGAGAGAGAACTACCTGAACTCCTTAATATGTTAAGGAGTGCAGAGAGCACACTGAAATCAGTGAAAACTCCCGTTATGACTGTTGGACAATCTTCCTCTTCTCGCCCAAAGGCTAAGGCCAAGGGAAAGAAAAAGAAGAAGCCCACCAATCCTAAGGGTGGAGTTAAAAAGGTCAAGGGGAAGGAAAAGTCCAAAGCTGGAGAATCGGGGAATGGTGAATGTTTTCATTGCCACAAAATAGGACATTGGAAGCGCAACTGTACAGAGTACTTAAATCTCAAGAAGAAGTATGGGGATGCTTCCGCTTCAGGTGTGTTGTGACAGAAAACTGTTTTTCAATAAACTCTGCTTCCTGGGTATTAGATACCGGTTCAGGTTCTCACATTTGCAATTCTATGCAGGGGTTGAGAAATAACAAGATTTTGAAGACAGGTGACCATACTCTCCGCGTTGGAAATGGTTCCAATGTACATACAGTCACAGTGGGAGAGTATCACTTGGGGTTGCCATCTGGGTGTATATTGGTTTTGAACCCATGTTATTTTGTACCAAGTATGCTTTGTAATATAATATCTGTTTCTTTGTTAGACAATGAAGGATATAATTTTGTGTTGCAGAACAATGTTATGAACATTCACCCGAATCAAATGTTGATTGGGTATGGTACACTTAATAACGGGATATACGTCCTAAATCAACACACAGTTTTCAGAATACAACACACTAATAAAAGAAAACTTTCAGAAATAAATGAAGCTTTTCTTTGGCACTGTAAACTTGGTCATATTAACGAAACAAGACTAAACAAGTTACACAAAGATGGATATTTAAACCCTTTTGAATATAAATCTTATGCGACTTGCCAGTCTTGTATCAAGGGTAAAATGACCAAAACTCTGTTTACCGGACACGGAGAAAGAGCTACCGAGCTCCTAGAACTCATACATAGTGATGTATGTGGGCCAATGTCTACACAGGCTAGAAGCGGTTTTTCTTACTTCATTACTTTCACTGACGATTTCTCAAGATTCGGTCATGTATTTTTATTAAAGCACAAATCCGAAGCTTTCGAGAAATTCACTGAATATAAACAAGAAGTAGAAAAACAAACCGGCTTGAGTATCAAGATGCTTCAATCAGATCGAGGTGGGGAGTACCTCAGTACAGAATTTGCAAACTTCCTAAAAGAGAATGGGATTCTCTCTCAGCTCACTCCTCCTTACACACCACAGCACAACGGTGTGTCTGAACGACGGAATCGGACCCTATTAGATATGGTCCGTTCCATGATGAGTGATGCTGAGTTACCTGTCTCATTTTGGGGGCATGCATTGGAGACTGCAGCGATTCTTTTGAACAGGGTTCCAACCAAAACCGTGTCTACCACGCCATATGAGATATGGCATGGGAAGAGACCATCTCTTAAGAGAATTAAGATTTGGGGTTGCCCGACCTATGTTAAAAAGCAGAATCCGGACAAACTCGAAACACGGTCAGTCATGTGTAACTTTGTGGGATATCCAAGGAACTCTTATGGATATCTTTTCTACCAAAAGGAGGAACAAAAGGTGTTTGTTTCTCAGTATGCCACATTCTTAGAAAAAGAGTTTTTCACATATAAAGATGATGGCAATGTGGTGGATCTAGAAGAGGTTCTAGAGACACAAACTAAAAATGACGACTTGGTTGAACCAACTGTTGCAATAGAAACTGAGGAACCTCGGCCACTCCGTAGGTCTGGTAGGACTTCTCGCCCACCGGAGAGGTACTACGGTTTCCTCATTGATGGTGACAGAGAAGACTGCATCATGGAGGATGATGATCCTACCAGTTTTCAGCAAGCTATCACGAGTAGAGACTCTGTGAAGTGGCTGGATGCCATGAGATCCGAAATGGAGTCTATGTACACCAACAAAGTATGGACTTTGGACGTTGTACCCCCTGGGTTAAAACCTGTGGGGTGCAAATGGATCTTTAAAAGAAAGATTGGTGTAGATGGCAGGTAGAGACCTATAAGGCAAGACTTGTGACGAAGGGTTTTCGTCAAAGACCAGGTTTGGACTATGACGAGACTTTTTCGCCCGTAGCCATGCTTAAATCCATTCGGTTCCTACTTGCTATTGCTGCTCACTACGACTATGAAATCTGGCAGATGGACGTTAAAACGGCATTTCTAAATGGGGATTTAGAAGAATGCGTTTATATGGATCAGCCGGAGGGTTTCATTGACAGTGGGAGCAGCGGGAAAGCATGTAGATTGCTTAAATCCATATATGGGTTAAAGCAGGCATCACGGAGTTGGAACATCTATTTCGATGATGTTATCAAAGAGTTTGATTTCATCAAAAATCCAGATGAACCTTGTGTTTATAAGAAGGCTGTGGGGAAAGCTGTCACATTCCTCGTATTGTACGTGGATGATATTCTTCTGATAGGAAATGATATTCCTATGCTACAGTCGGTCAAATCTTTCTTATCAATAAGGTTCTCCATGAAGGACCTGGGTGATGCCACATGCATTCTGGGCATTAGGATCTATAGGGATAGATCCAAGAGGTTATTGGGATTGTCCCAAACCAGGTACATCAACACCATCCTAAAAAGGTTTAGTATGGAAGAATCCAAGCGGGGTGCCTTACCCGCTTGCCATGGGGTCACTCTCTCCAAGGACACTTGCCCAAAGACCGATGAAGCGAGAGCTCGCATGAGCATTATACCCTATGCTTCGGCAGTAGGATCTATAATGTATGCGATGTTATGTATACGCCCAGATGTAGCTTATGCACTTAGTGTAGTAAGCAGGTATCAATCCAACCTAGAGGAGAATCACTGGATAGCTGTGAAGAACATTCTTAAGTACTTGCGAAGGACTAAAGAATTGTTCTTGGTGTATGGTAATGGAGATCTCCAAATGGAGGCCTTTACCGATTCGAGCTTCCAGAACGATAAGGACGACAGCAAATCTATCTCAGGGTTTGTATTTACCCTCAATGGAGGGGAGGTAAGTTGGAAGAGTTCCAAACAGGATACCGTTGCAGACTCTACGATGGAAGCTGAGTACATTGCTGCGAATGATGCCGCCAAGGAAGCCGTCTGGATGAGGAAGTTCGTCTCGGAGCTAGGAGTAGTTCCAACCATTATTGATCCAATACCATTGTATTGTGATAATAATAGGGCTATGGCGTTAGCCAAGGAGCCCAGGTCCCATCAGCGATCTAGACACATCCTGAGGTGCTTTCATTTGATCCGGGAGATTGTAGATCGTCGCGAGATCGAGATTAAGAGAGCAGACACAAAGAATAACGCCGCGGATCCACTCACCAAAGCCCTCCCTCAGCCGCAGCATGAGCGACTTTTTGAGATGTTGGGTATGAGATACGCCAATAACTGGCCTTAGTGCAAGTGGGAGATTGTTGGATATATGTATGCCCTAGAAGCCATTATGTGATAGTGGATGTATTTATACATGTGTGTGTGTGTGTGTGTGTGTATTCAGTGTACATTCTTGCTCGACATGATAGAATGATATCTGGTTCTTCTTTATCTGACGTGTTGATTTGATCATGCTTTTATTCATTCATACATGTTGATAAAGCCCTGAGGATATAGGCTTGACTACTGTGATTATGATGGAGATCATACTAGTGGGACATCTGTAGTTTATAAGCATATCCTGAAATGTCCCTAGTCGTAGGTGTATCGAGACGGGGCATCGATATACCAGAGTAGACTAGCGTATATGATACTAGACCCATATGATGGGCTATGAATGTTCCCACATTCATCGATGTTTGACATCGAGATCGTATACGGGTGCTCGGTGGTGACTGGGTACACTGGACGGACTCGCCGAGAACTCCTATATGGAATTATATCTATCGTCGGATAGCAGTTCTCAGGTGACACTAGTGCAGGTTAGTCTGTAGACCCGAGATCGTCATAGAGTCTTGTGTGTTCTCCCACTGTACTTTGATTACCACCCTACCACGGCTGTACTGAGTCGTGCAAACAGGTGGCCGTTGGGTACAGTCCCGAGACACACGAAGGCGATGAGCGATAGGAGGGGTTTCGTCTCTCCCGATATTGGGAGTTAATGCTGTGCTGTGCCCGACTGGCTATATCAGTAAGTCCCTGACCAGGGCTGTTGAGATTTACTGATAAGTGTTATCAGTAGTTTCTCGATCTGTTATAGACCATTCATCGGCACGACTTATTGAGTTATTGGGGTCGACGTTATCATCCCTAGACTCGATATGCAGCATATCTGACGAAGAGACCGGACTGTACGGCAGTGTTGCCGGTTGGCTCGACGGGAGTTGCAGCAGGTTCGCTTGTTTTCTTCTGATCGCTCAATACCCGGGTGGCCGTTACGTTTAGCTGACCGCTTGCGGCTTGGGGTGCTTGATATGATCATCACCCACTGCCGGCGTATTGACGAGTCTTAGAGTCCCATAAAGGAGTTACCTAGTCCAGGCGAAACGTTGTGGTGCGCATATGCGATATGCGCATGGACCCGGTTAAAATGCGCGTATGAGATATCGTATATTAATCAGGCGGCTTGCTTTTGGTCGGGTCGTATGTGACATGACCGGATTGCTAAATCAAGTGTTGATTTATCATTTGACCATTAGTTTCTCACTAGAAATCCTTTCTTGTCTTTTTGGGTGTATGCATGCGTGTATGCATTCATTCTTGTTCATGCACATATGGATGTGCATGCACACATACATGCATACATCATTCTATCATGGTTGTATATATAGAAGATGGTGGCAATATAAGACTCACACCTTATGATTATATATATGGATATATATTGTATTTGTTTTAAAACTAAAGAAAAGAAAAGGATTAATCCATGGTTATCTTCTACACTCTTCTTTAAACTAACCTATGTTCACCCACTTTTTAACCATGAGTTAATCTTCCTTTTGTCTTTTAACTCAAGTACAATAATATCTTTATTATGTAACCATGGTTTAAGATGAAGAGTAGAAAATATATATACTTATATTTTCTATTTTTCAGATTAAGCTTATCATTATCTTGAGCTTAGAAAGCCATCATCTTCTTCCTCCTTTCTCTCTTGCTCTCTAGTTCTTTCAAGTAAGTAAAAGAGTAATCAAGTTAGGATTTTGAAGTGAGAAAACCAACCACAACACCATTCTACACTAGTCTTACCAATTAGTGAAGAGTGTTAGCTTCCATTTCTTCTCTTGATCTTGTGAAGTTTCTAGCTTGGACAAAGACGACTCCGGGTGGATCATCGTGGACCAAGAAGGATCTCGAGCGAATCTTTTCCAACCCTCAAGTAGCCAAGAAGTCTAGCGCAGGGAGCTACAAAGGTTGTACTCTCAAAACCCTAGTTTTTCCTACTTGTGATGTTGTCAATGTTTAGAAACCCTAAATTTCTAGTAATGATTCTTTGTATGTTCACTTAGCACCTTAAAAATTTAATTTTGAGACATGTGATGCTTCCAAACCCTTCATAAGGTGCTAAGTAAACCTAACATCAACAACACGGTCCAAAGAAAAATAAACAACACATCTTTTTTGCAGCGGTGTGCATGGCTTTCGTTATCCTTTGCAAGTTGTAGCATAGGTTATCAATTATTGTGTAATTTAAAAATGAGCATTTTACTGAAAATCCCTCTCGTGCTTTACTAATTACTAAAAATTCTCTTCATACTTCGTATTTACTTCAAAGGCCATCCTCCATACATTTAAATTGCACTAAAAAGCACATATCACTAGTTTTCCATCAAAAGTCAGCGTCCCATCAGGAAGATGAAGCTAAAACTTATGTCTTCTCTTACCTTCTAAGTATTTAGGTAGGTCTTTCTCTCATAAAAAGAACTTACATCCTCGCTTAGTTAAAAATTGGGATTTGACGGGACTAAATAATCGCTCTGGTTTCAGATGAGGTTGTCCACGAGCTCAAAACTTGCAATTGAAAGGACAACAGCACTTGACAAGCCCGTTGCTGGAGAAGGTTGAGAAAGATGAGCCGGTTTCCATGATCAGTTTGAGAGAACTTTGAACGAAACTTTAGTCCTAAAGCCAATTTGGCGGAAAATTTAATAATTTTGACAAAAGAAGAAGGGAACCCTAACCTTATACTCTCTTATAAGTCTTTCGTTCCCACAGACGGCGCCGACTGATGGAGCTCTGAATCTCCTTCAGATGTTGTCTTCCGACGATCTGCCGATAGCGTTGGCGAATGGCTGAGATTGGGTTTGAGAACTGTCTCTTGAGGCGTGTGGATCTCAATGAGTTTGGTTGGGTGAGAAGCCGAGCTACCTGCAAAGAAGTCCCGGGGTAGTTGTACCATCGTGGACCTTCCGACGATCAAGTTAGTCGAAGTATTTGGGCAGAGTTGCGGCCTATTGGATAAGAATTGCCTTACCTGAGTCGTCTGAGAGAGAGGTTTATATAGGGGGCGCGTGGAGCGAGCCGGTGCGAGATCTCTGCCGTCAGTTACGCCCGTACGTTATGCCCGCGTTAATAGCGGGATCCGCTCATTAATGGGGGAACGAGCCTGTGTGGGACGTGGGACGTGGGGCGGCGAATATCTCACTTTGGCGAGATACGCGGAGCCGTTGCGGAAGCACTAAGGCCTCGCGTTCTCGTTCATCCGGGAGAGCTGGAGAGGCTTAGCTCGGCGTGAGGTTCGGAGACGAGCCGGGAGGCCGAGGAAGTTCAGCTCTGCAATAGTTCGGAGACGAGCGAAAGAGAATGGGCGTCAGTTCGGCGGCTAGGTTGCTCTTGGGTACGAGGCAGAGTGCAAGCTCGGGGATAAGCTGAGGAAGGTCATCAATACTTCCACATTCAGGAGTCTAGTGAGCTGTCGCGGGTGACACGTCATTCGCCACGTGTCGTGATTTGAGAAAATTCCACTTCTGAGCATCATCACAATTCGAATTTGAAATTTCATTTTTTAAAAAAGATTTTAAATTATGCGAATAAATTTGTTTATATTTTTATTTTGTACCCCCCATTTTCTGGCAATTATACTTCGTCTGCTTGCCCGTACTTTAAGACCAAAACTTTAAGTGTGATAGATTTATTCTTTACAAGTTGCATGTATACAAATTTCTTCACGATACAACAAGGAGTATCGAAGACAAATTTTCCTAAGATTCATCACTTGTACGAATTCAAAACAAGTATGAAATATTATAAGAATCGTCTCTTCTGCAAAAGTAAAACAAACCACTAAATTATTCTTTGTAAAGATATGAAGCATGCTGTCTTGACGATCAATCAAAAAATTCTTCATATTCAACATGAGATAATAGATAGATGAAGTTGTAAGAATGTATCGTCGAGCATTGAACAGAGATTTTGAGTCTGTCTCCACTACAAGACCTTTAATTCCCTTGATCGAGCATTGTAGTATATGCTATACCTACATAGCTTTGTGTTCAGCTGGAAGCACTTCTCCAACAACATAAACGATAAAACAAAATGATTGAATATTTTTTCTCCCCAAAGTCGAAAATAGGAAATAGGAAAGTTTTTAGTTTAAAATATAAAAAAAATCAATTTCAAGGTAAATTACCCAAATAAGCCTAACTTAGGGTGCTCATATGAAAAAATCTCTATCGTCCTCTATATAATTCCCTCTATTTGGGTCTCTTCTCTTTGGCCGCTTTTAGACAGAAAAAGAGAAGAGAAGAGAAAGAAGAAAAAAGATGACTCATATCCTTGTGAAATTCCATGAAATTCTCCCTCTTAACTCAATAATTTATGGGTTTTTTTTCATTGTTATTTGTTTTGCTTTCGAATTTTTATCGTGTTTTTCCTTAATTCGATCAATCACGCGGTAATCAAAGGGAGAAAGATCGAGAAAGGGCGCAGGCTCGTAAGGGCGGATCGAAGGGCAAAGAAGATGGTTTGACCCCTGAACAGCGACGAGAGAGGTATCGATCCCATAAAAATTTAATCTTTTCGGTTTTAGTTTTGATCTGTTAGGGTTTCATTGATTTGAGCTCGAAATTGTTGTTGTCGTTGTTTTTTCTTTTTTTAATTTTTTTTTGAAGGGATGCGAAAGCGCTCCAGGAAAAGACGGCGAAGAAAGCAGCACAGGCTGGGGGAGGAGAAGGCGGCAGCCAATCAAGCACCAAGAAGTGAAACTCATGAGGTTTTGTTTTTGTTAATTATTGAATTTATTTGAGGAGAATTTGATTTTTATTATGATGGTGTGTTTGATTATTATAAGCAAGATTTTAGACTTGTTCATAAGTTAAAATTAGGGAAGTTTCAAACCTAGTTTGTGGTTTTATGTAAGTGTTTAATTAAATGGGTTGAGATTTAACATAATAATTGAAATTTGCCCATGGGTTTCGATGTTTCAGTTTGAAAAGGTTTAATTTTTTAAATTTTTTTTTAAAAAATCTCGAATTACCATTTATATGTATATAAGTAGTTAAATAAGCTTTTAGATAAGAGATTAGGTTATTGCTCAAATCCTTCTAATGTTTTACCCTGTATAGTTCTTGTTGAACCCAAGATATAAAATTGCTCACCTAAAATGCCCTAGCTTCAAAAGTAGGAATCTCCATTTGCGGATATCTCTTTTGATCAAATTAAAAGAGATATCCGCATCAAGTATCTGCCTGAGCGGTTTTGCCTTGTTAGTGGGCTGTTTTCATTCTCACTTACCCCTAAAAACATGGGTAGTGTCTTATTAGCTGAAGCATTCCTAAAGAAAGCTATAAATATCCCTCAAAAGGAAAAAAGAAAAAAGAAGAAGAGGATTGCAAGTTTTTACAGGTTTAAAGAAGACAAAGCTCTCAGCCAAAAGAAGAAAGAAGAAGAAAAAGAAAGAAGGTGGATTGATGAAAGCTTTCTCTTTTTCCTAAAGACTCTTCTTTTCATTTCAAATTTTGCAGGGACTACATAAAAATGAAGGGCTTAAAAGAATACCCATGGATTCTCACCAACAAAAACTTCTCAAAGAACTTAAGAACATGAATTCATGATTCTTTGACATATATGAGAATACAAGAATATTTTTCTGTGGAAAATAGAAGGAACTCTATTTTTTCACATATATACAAGAATATGGACTCTGAACGGTCCATGTTTCTTCATAACAAACCCAGGAATACATGGGGAAATGCTGTCCAAATTTTAAAGGACCCCTTTTTGAACATTCACATATCACTACTCCTGAAGAATTATCCATTGAAGGATATTTAAACAATATTAATATGAAGAGTGATATAGAAGATATCTTCATTTGCGGATATCTTTAAAGTCATCTCTATGGGGTATCTCAAAAGATATCCGCTTCACACGTTAAAAACTCATCCATTGCGGGTATCTTTAAAGTCATCTCAATGGGGTATCTCAAAAGATATCCGCTTCCCACGTTAAAAACTCATCCATTGCGGGTATCTCTGATAACATCCCAATGGATATCATGAAAGACTCATATTGGATATCTAAAAGATATCCGCATGAGATGAAAACATATATCCGCAAGAATAAAAAAAGAGGGGAGAATATCTCCATAAAATAGATACCCACAAGTTATCAATGCTGCAATGCAAGATGGATATCTCCTCAAGAGATATCCACAAATGTTAAGATGATGCGGATATCTATCTAGAACATATCCACAACTACTAGTTTGATGCGAATATCTATTTAGAAGATATCCGCAAATACTAGTTTGATGTGGATATCTCTCTAGAAGATATTCGCATCCATTCCAAATGGGTTCTGATAGATGCCCGCAAATGCCAAAATCAGAGCGGATGTCTATTTAAAAGATATCCACATTCATCCTATATAGGGTTTAAGTCCTATGATGATTCATAGAGGATCTTGCTTTGCTATGTTTGAGCTATGTGTGGGTCTTACAAATGGCTTTATCCTTTTAAATCCCAAGTATAATGTCAAATTTTGATGTTAAGGATATCCCCTTACAATTGAAACATATTTGCTTCTCATTTCTCTTTATGTTGAATTTAAGATGTAAAGAAATACCCATGTATCTATATTGTAACTAAACAATATGAATGAAATGCCTTTTGATGACTACTTTATATTGTCTTTCTTTTGCAAGTGCACGTATTTATGATGCGATCTTTATTTAAAATGACGTGTATTAGAAATGGCCTAATAAGGTATCATGTTTAAGTATTTCCTAAAACTATATTGTATAATTAATAACGGTAAGTGTTTACACTTATCAGAAGTCTCGAATCCCAGGACCTTCTGGTCAAACTTTCAAACTCTGTTTTGTTTAAACTCTACATTTTCTTAACGATGTAATCGTTAGAGATCCTAAAGAGGGTAAACAGTTCTTTTAACTCTTGAATAGCCTTATTAGTGGGAACACCAATATCATTGACCAATAACCTTAGAAAACACTCAAATCTTACCTTTAACAACACAAATTCGAGTTCTCAAGTTAAATTAGCAACTGATCAGTAGGAGGAAATATGTGTGCATATAAGCTAACTTTACAATTTTTGCGATGATCGACATCATGGATAGTGATCTTTGTGGTCTGAAGATTAGGTTATACAAAAGATTTTGTGATTTCCTAGCTGTTCGCTGATAGATCTGGAGGTGAAAAATGCTCTATAACATAGAACCTTTATTTTTACAACTATTCGATAGAAAGCTAGAAACTCACGCTAATCATAATATATTCGGTGTTATAGATTTAGGCCGTGTAGATCAACATGAATGGTGTTGAGCCTCCATATCAGAAGGAAAAAGTGGTCTTTTTCGCCGCCGTCGGAAATTCTCTTCTATGGCGGTTAGGATTCCGTTCTCTTTCCTTTATAATATAGATTTTTTGGAGATAAACTATTAAATGACATTCTATATTTGAAAAGTCCAATGGGGTTCTTTGGCTTCCAGAAAATAGTTTTTATTTTTTTGGACTCCCGACGTTTTGGTATTTTAAAAAGACACCTTAAACTTCGTATTATTATAAATGACACCATTTTTAAAAAAATTAATCTAGAATAGTTTCTAGTTAACTTTCATCCAATTAACATCAAAATTTTTGCAAATTAATTACTTATTATAGTCATTATTAAGGTTATCAAATAACTAATTTATCCTTCTAATGGCTAGTTATGCTTAGAGTTGGGGTAAGGGTTTCTTGTTGTTTTTGAGTTCTAATTACTGCCGGAGAGGACAACACATGTGGAGGGTGGGGCGAAGGCTTGGAGGGTGGTGGAGGTTATATGGGATTTGGTTTGACAGGGGAGCAAAGGGAATGACAAATTGATTTTAAGCATGGTAGGAAAGAAGGGACGGGATGGGGAATAAGAAGAGTCATAGAGATGAGAGGGAGATAGGTTTTGGTTGATTACCTAAAAAGAAATAAAGAAAAGAAGAAAAAGACCTATGTAGTTCATCCCGTATAGCACTTATATCTTCTCAAATGATTTATTAGTGCAAACACACCATTTGTTCATTGACAAAAGCCCTTGTGAACACTAAAATTCAATTCTAAACAACTAAATGAATGTCTAATTTAATCTATGAAGCATGATGTCTAATTTAATCTCTGAAGCATGAACACGAACATGGGACATGGAAATGACACGACACGGGTATAATGGCACAATAATTTCCTAAAAATAAGATACGGACACAATGATACACAATTTATGTGTATGTATAAACTATCAACTGAAAAACTATTATTATAATTCACATTCATGTATAAGGTACAACAATTAAACTCTTTGGATCGGCCCCCGTGTGCTTCAACTCCTTATACTTTTTTGATAAGGCGTCGAACTAATCCTGAAGACCAAATAGACCGCGCTAATCTAGGCTCTAGGGTGGAACAATAGTCATCCTGATAGATACTATGAGCCTTAAAAATCAAGAAAAGAAGAATTTTATATATCATAAATCAATTCTTATGCTTTATGAACAAAGAAATCCCCCTAATTGAAAAAAAATAAAATTAAAAATTATTATTGAAAAAAAGACTAAACCCACCGTTGCCAGTCCCAAGTCCAGATGAGAAAGGATGAGGGTTGTGGTAGACTTGTGACAGCCAATGTAAAACTTTGTCACATTCTATGACATGAACCATAATAAGAATATCGTTGGGGCGTTCCCTACTCAGCGACGCGCTACATCGGATCCCAGATGTAGTGTTAAGTATTCAAGGGCTTCTAGGTCGTATTCCGGAAGCGGCGCGCTATATCGGACCCTGAGTGCAGTGACAAATAAGCAAGGGTTTCATAGGATCCGTCTAGTTTCTTGAAACATAGGTTCCCTTACCGGTAGACTAACAAAATTAGTGGATGTGATGATTAGGAGGAGAGTTGGTATTATGTGTTTGCAAGAAACTAAATGAGTATGTGAAGGGTAGTGTCATAGAGCCTTGAGGTTATAAGCTTTGGTATACAGGTAGAGATAAAAATCGTAATGGGGTAGGCGTAATCATAGATAGATTGTTGTTTGAGAATATAGTTGAGATTAGGTGAAAGGTGATAGAATTTTACTGGTTAAGTTTATTCTATGTGCGGAGATCCTTAATGTTATCAGTGTTTATGCACCACAAATATGTCTTGATGACGCTGGTAAGTGTCTATTCTGGGAGGATTTAGACGAGATGGTGTAAAAGATATCTAGTGGAGAGAAGTTATTTATTGGTGGTGATCTCAATGGACTTGTAGGTACTAGTCGTAGTGGATTTGATACTATCCATGGAGTTTTTGGTTTTGGACAAAGGAATGAAGCATGCAGCTCGATTCTAGATTTTGCCTTACCTTATGACTTGATCTTAGCAAACACCCGGTTTAGGAAAAGAGAGTCTCATCTTATCACCTTTTATCACCTTTAGGAGCGGATCAAGTGTAAGTCAAATAGATTTTTTTCTGACGAGAAGGATAGATAGAGGTTGTTGCATCGACTGTAAGGTAGTGCCAGGTGAGAGTGTAACTACTCAATATAGACTTTTAGTTCTAGATTTTCTATTTAGAAGAGGATCTAGAAAGATTAGACGTAAGGTAGAACCTAAAATTAAGTGGCGGCGACTGAAGAAAGAAAACCAAAAGGTTTTTATAGATCGTATTGCTCAAGAGACGGATTGGCAGCTTGAAGATGATTCAGATGGAATATGGAACAAGATGGCTAGTTGTATCAAGAAGGTAGCTAGAAATTTACTTGGTGAGTCTAGAGGTGGTGCTCCACCATTTAAGAACACATTATAGTGGAACGAATAAGTAAATGCTGCTATTAAAATCAAGAGATATTCTTATAAAGATTTGAAGAAAAGCAGAGATGCGGAGAGATTTGAGAAATATAAAATGGCTAAAATGAAAGTTAAGAAAACTGTTCGAGAAGCAAAGCTAAGCTCTGTAAGGAGATGTACGAGAAGTTGGACACTAAGCAGGCTGAAAATGATGTATACTGGATTGCTCGGATGCGAGAAAGGAATATCAGAGACTTATGTGCAGTGAAGTGTCAAAGATGAAGATCAAAAGATTTTAGTTCGAGATGAGAATATCAATGAACGGTGGAGAGACTATTTTGACAAATTGTTTAATGAGAGCTTTACTAAGAATTAGGATGGACTTGTCATTCAATCTCAAGATATACACCGTGATTTCATGCGTAAAATAAGAATGTCAGAGGTCAAAGAGGTTTTGAAGAGAATAAGATCAAGAAAAGCGGTTGGTCTAGACGGGATTCCTATCGAGCTTTGGATATGCTTAGGAGAAATAGACGTTAAATGGCCGGCAGATCTGTTTAATAAGATTTGGCAGACCAAAAAGATGCCAAGTAAGTGGAGGAAAAATACTCTTGTACCTATCTACAAGAACAAGGGGGACATTCAAAGTTGCTTAAACTACCGTGGAATAAAATTTATGTCACACCATGAAGTTTTGGGCGAGAGATTGAACACAGGCTAAGGAACGATATTAAGATAACAGAAAACCAATTTGGGTTCATACCTGGACGATCAACGGCATAGGCTATTCATTTACTTCGTCAACTTGTCGAGCGTCTTCGAGAGAGAAGAAGAGATTTGCCTATGATATTTATTGATTTAGAGAAAGCGTACGACAAGATATCTAGAAAAGCATTATGGGGGACAATGATGAAGAAGGGGGTCTTCGTTAAGTACATTGACATAATCAAGGATATGTGATGGAGTAGTGACAAATGTTAGAACTTGCGGCGGCCCAACGAGTGATTTTCCGATTACAATTGGTTTACATCAAGGATCTGCATTAAATCCATTTTTGTTTACCACCGTGATGGATGGGCTTACTAGAACTATCCAAGATGAGGTACCTTGGTTTATGCTATCGCTAATGATATTGTTCTAGTAAATGAGACGAAAGCAGGAGTCAATGCCGAATTGGAGTTATGGAGGCAAACGTTGGAATCTTGGGGTTCAGATTGAGCAGGTCCAAGACAGCATATATGTATTGCAAATTTAGCAAATAGAGAAGTCGAACCACATTGGTATCACACTGGAAGGACAAGAGATCACCGAGTGATCAGTTTAGATATCTAGGTTCCTTCATCCAAAAGGATGAGGAGATCATTAGCGATGTTAATAAAATGATCAAGCTGGTTGGTTGAAATGGAAGAGTGCAACCGGGATTTTGTGCGATCGTAACTTACCGTTAAGGTTGAAAGGAAAGTTTTATCGGGGCGCTATTCGGCCTGTCTTATTATATGGTACAAAATGTTGGGCTTCTAAGAAGCATCATACACAGAAGATGCATGTAGCGCAGATGCGCATGCTTCGTTGGATGCGTGATAACACTAGAAAAGATAAGGTGCGAAATGAGATTATTCGAGCAAAAGTTGGTGTAGCACCTGTGGAGAAGACGATGTGGGAAAACCGGCTAAGATGGTTTGGTCATGTGCAACGCAGACCTATGTAAGCACCGGTTCAACGAATGGATACTATCGATATAGGCAACGTCAAAAGGATGAAATGGAGAACGAAGAAAACATCGATGTAGGTGATACGAAAAGATATGGTTGCCAAAGGCCTCAATGAAAGTATATTGTTCGATAGGAGTGAGTGGAGTCGGAGGATTCATGTGCTGGACCCGGCGTAATTCTCATGTTGGTTTATGTAGCATATTCCATATGTTTGGGATACATGGCTCAGTTGTTGTTGAAAAAAAGACTAATGTTCATAACAAAGGACAAGAGTGTGAAAAAAACAACTAAGAAGTTGGTAGCTAAAATTTAATCTAACAAAACCTGAAGCTTGTATTGCTAAGAGTGTGTGTGTGTGTATAAAATCGTAGTTTGATGTCATTAATTGTTAATATGTAACAATAAATAATATCAATTTTAGGTTTAATACGAAATATGGTGTTTTCTTCATGATAGTTAGGTATTATAAAATTTCTTTTTTGATTGAGTTCATTATGGCATTCCGTTGTAGTAAAATAGTTGCATGTATTTATTAAATCGGTATGCATTAATTCTTTCCAGTACAAAATGATCTTTAACTAGTTTCATGTATCTTTTGAAATTTAGAACATGAAAGTATATATTGTTGTTTTGGGTTTTTTTCTTTGCTTTTTTATCCCGTTGGTTTTTTCTTTGGGCTGTATGGAAATTTAGCGGGAAATTGATGACATGATTTAACTAGGATGGTCATACTTTTGAGAGCATTTTCTCCTTTTGTTTTCCTTAGCTTTTTCCTATAATGAAGGTAGAGGCCATTAACGTCATGCCACAATAAATTCGGAGACCCAAAAGGCTTTGCATTATAAGAGTAAGGTTTGTTCTATTTGAAATCCTCATTGTTTTGCCATTCCATGAATTGCTATAGATTGAAGTTATCTTTAACCACACCGTGTATAAAAGGAAAAAAATCTATCATCATTGCTACACTAGGATTTTCTGAAATTTATTAATATAGGATAAGTTACTGTTACCATAAGAGATCTATCTAAAGTGAGGCAGAGCTAGATTCTTGAATTTATTTTATCCAGTTGGTGATAATTTCTTAGAGTTTGTGATAAGTTTGGGAAATTGCTTTTGTTCAGGTCATGATATTAGATTCTTCAACTGGTCTTTCTGAATATTAAGTCTGCAGTTGATTATTGGTAGCTTCGGATGTTTTCTAAGTTTCGTATCTGTAAGTTAAAGCTTGGTGGAATAATTACAGATTGCATCTTTGTGCAGAATATTTAGTGAAGATTTATCATTTACTAATACAATTTTTTAGCTGCTGCTTGTTGTGAGTTGATATTGCATGTTATGTTCAAGGTTCAAAAAACTCGAATTTCCAGCCAGATATCTGGATTCGCTTGCAAACCAATGAAAATCCCGTAATCGGGTCCATTATCCAGTTAAATCGGATATCCGCCGATAAACCGGATATATGACCGATTATTCGGCCGAATAATAGTTAACGGTCGTATTGGTTTGTGGATGTTTGTTCGTTTGTTTTTCTAATCTTATTTCATATTATTTTTTGCAATCTGTATCTGTTCTCTCTCTCTCTCTCTCTCTCTCTCTAGATAGATAGATAGATAGAGAGAGAGAGAGAGAGTAACGGAGGGAAGGTGCCGATGGAGAGAATTTACTTCTATGGCGTCGAAAAAATACCAAGTCCACGATTTTTTCCGACGATCGGCACCCATCTTCCTCGTCTTTATCATCTAAGATGTGGATGCACCAAATTTTATTTGCTTCCAACACTTTTTCTTCGTTGATTTAGTATTAGTGGGTGCAAAATTAATGGTTTACCGACAATAGAACTTTTTGCATTGTTAATTCGACGGTGAAAAAGCAATAGAATCACATGAAATTTGGTGTATCCACATCTTTAGATGATAAAAATGAAGTTGATGGATGCCGGTCATCGGGAAAAAAACACTGATGTATTTTTCCGACGCCATAGGAGGAAATTCCCTTCTATGGCATCTTTCCTCCATTATTCTCATATATATGACATCGAAAAAGTACACCCTCCATCGTGTTTTCCGACGACCGGCACCCATCATCTTCATCGTTGTCATCTAAGATATGGGTACACCAAATTTCATGTGATTCTACAACTTTTCCACCGTTGATTTAGCAATGTAAAAAGTTCTATTGTCGATAAACCGTTAATTTTGAACCCATGATCAACGGTGTAAAAATTGTAGAATCACATGAAATTTGGCGTACCCACATCTTAGATGATAACGATGAAGATGATGGATTCCGATCGTCGGAAAACACGACGGAGGGCGTAAGAGAGGGGTTAATGGAAGAAAGGTGCCATAGGAGAGAATTTCCACCTATGTCGTCGGAAAAATGCATCCTCCGACGTGTTTTCTGACAATCGACATACATCACGTCCATCTTTATCATCTAAGATGTGGATACACCAAATTTCATGTGATTATACCAATTTTTCACCGTTGATTTAGTTGGTGCAAAATTAATGGTTTACCGACAATAGAACTTTTTACATTGCTAATTCAACGGTGAAAAGGTGGTGGAATCACATGAAATTTGGTGTATGCACATCTTAGATGATAACGATGATGATGGATGCCGATCGTCGGAAAAAATGATGGAGCTTGTATTTTTTCGACGCTATAGGAGGAAATCCCTTCTTATGGCCTATTTCCTCCATTATTCTCTCTCTCTCTCATATATATATATATATATATATATATATAGATATATATATATGTATATATAAGCTGATCCTATGAGGTTCGGCCTCATTTCTTATTTTGATGCCCAATTTTCAAATACCCAAACCCCCGTGTTTTTCACCGATCCGTTCCGACCACCGTCATCTACATATGCTATGTATCAAATTTTACGAGATTTGGAAACCTCTAGCACATCCATCAAGCGATCTTGTTTTTCATGCATTGTAAAGCTGTCGGTTTTTTAGTCTATTTGATGGATTAGTTAGAGATTTCCAAATCTCGTAAAATTTGATACATAACCTATCTAACATGTGTAGATCACGGTGACCGGAGCGGATCAATAAAAAACACAGGGGGTTGGGTGTTTGAAAATTAGATCTCAAAATAAGAAATAAGGCCGAGCCTCATAGGATCAGCTCTTTATATACATATAATGGAGGAAAGAGGCCCTTGGAGGCATTTTTCCTTAGGTGGCATCAAAAAAATACACCTAGATCAACTGTGAACCGAAACTCAATTCTTCTTCATTCCAGGAAATTTGATGTATTGACACATTTGACTATGACGATCAAGATGGCCAGTGCGGATCGTCGAATAAAATGGTGGAGGGTTCATTTTTTAGGATTCGGATCTTCTTGCATTGCACCAATGCAATCAGATCCAACGACTATGAATAAGGATCTAACAGGGGGCAATGGATTGTGTGGGATCAAAGGAGAGATCCAACGGTTGGGAGAGATCAAGAGCATCCTGCTCTTGGAGCAGAGGATCCTAATCCCATTTTTTGACGATACCAAATGAAAAAAACCTCGTAGAAGTTCTTTCCTCAAATACACACACACACACACACACACACACACACACGAGGTTAATGGAGGAAAGAGGCCATAGGAGGGTATTTCCTTCTATGGCGTCGAAAAAATACATGCTTCCTTTTTTTTTCCCGACGATCGGCACCCACCATCTTCATCGTTATCATCTAAGATGTGTGTACGCCAAATTTCATGTGATTCTACAACCTTTTCACCGTTGATTTAGCAATGTAAAAAGTTCTATTGTCGGTAAACCGTTAATTTTGAACCCACTAAATCAACGGTGAAAAGGTTGTAGAATCACATGAAATTTGGCGTACACACATCTTAGATGATAACGATGAAGATGGTGGGTGCCGATCGTCGAAAAAAATGATGGCGGGGGTATTTTTTCGACGCCATAGAAGGAAATTCCCTCATATGGCATATTTCCTCCATTATTCTCCCTCTCTTTTTCTCTCTCTCTCTATGTATATATAGAGAGAGAGGCCCTAGAATGCTTTTTCCGTCATATGGCGTTAAAAATACAGCCTCCATTTTATTCGACGATCGGCACCGGTCATCTTGAGCTTCATCGTCTAATAAGTCGATATGCTAAATTTCATGTGATTCCAACATCTTTTCACCGTTGAGTTGATGAGTGTAAAATTAACGGTTTACTGATAATAGAACATTTTGCATTGCTAAATCAATGGTGAAAAGTTAGAATCACATGAAATTTGGCGTATCAGCGTATTAGACGATGAAGATCACGATGGTTCGTGCCGATCGTCTAATAAAATGGTGGAGGGTATATTTTTTGACGCCACTTGATGAAAAAAGCCCTCTACGGCCTCTTTCCTCTATTATTCGCTCTCTCTATCTTTCTATATATATTGGGGGATAAGGAAGGAAAGGTGTCATAGGACGAAATTTCCTTCTATAGTATCGAAAAAATACATCCTTCATGATTTTCTCAACGGTTTACCGACAATAGAACTTTTTACATTGTAATTCAACGGTTAAAAAATGGTAAAATCACATGAAATTTGGTGTATCCACATCTTTGATAAATGTAATAATCCTGAAATCCCTGTACACTTTTAATATTCCAATATTAATAAAAGAGTATTTCTATTCTGATTTCTTATAAGTAATTCTTGTTAAATAAGTGCAAGAAATAACCCATAGCTCACTGGTTAAGTCTTTACACTGTTGTTCCATAGCCCACATGTTCGAATTCTTGCATCCAAATTATTTTATTTTAAATTCTTTTATTGTTTTTGGAATCCTGGGAGTTTTATGTGCGTATCACGGAGTTACAAAATATGCAATTGGACTAGTTACATTGACCCAAGACAGCATCCGAGACCCAACCCTAACCTACACCTTTTGATCAACCACGACAGCCTATGTCACGTCCCGCTTCCCAGATTGCGCTAACTACAGCACGTGACAGAGCCAACCATGCTACTTGCGGCTATGAATTATCCCTCCGCGGTCACATTACGGCTGTCTATAGGATATTAAGAACAAAAAAAATATTAAATTATCTAATACATGTCCATTTGCCAGAATAAAAGAGTCAAGAAATATATAAGCGGAAACGATAAATTCAATAAACAACATCATCTAGAAGTACGTCCCAATAAGGGCTCACATCAGAAAATAAAAAGCCGCGGAAAGAAACTAACTAAATATCACTAACGTGATCCTCACTGCTTGGCTTGACGGCTAAAATACTCCTGATCAGCCTGCGATAGAGATAGAGAAACTGGGCCATGCAAAACCCAGACGTCAGTGAGTCATAATATCAAACAATAATAATAACCAGGATGTAACAAGATATAATATAAATCAACAGCATGAATATGACAGTGAGGTGTGTATGTGTATGTGAAGTGCGATAAGTAATCTAAACTATATCACATGGTTATCTACTCTCAAGTCTTTGAAATCAATTTAATAGAATCGTCGATGTAATTCAATAGTATCCCGTGTATGCCCGGGACCACGGTCAAGACTCTCGGGCTGAATCCGAGATGTGCCGCTAGGCAGTAAACAGGTAACATATACAGACGAATGATGTCAGCAGCAGCATCCCGGAGCTGGCCTAGCCCGTAAAGACTGATCAGTATAAGTATCGAATTGTCGAGTTACAAGTCAGGTTTCATTATTGATTTTCCCTTACCTCCAAGGTTATGTGTTCAAGTCAGATATTGATAATATGGAACTAATGCCAACATAGGATCAAGCAGGTACATGTTTGTCTATGTAGACAACATGTTGCGTCCGTCAGGACAACAAGTCAGGATTGTCGGTATTAGTAACAAGATCAAGTATCAGGTCAAGTGGTGTATCAGGGCAAGTCATGTGGTGCGTATGTATCAAGCGGATGCCCAAAGTAAAACTGTAAACGAGTATCGAGTCACGGTTAGTGCACGAATGCACAAGTATCTATCAGGGATAACATTTATAACTCCATGACTACGTATGATGCATATTAGCAAGCATGGTGTACTAATATGATAGTAACATGATATAATATGATTCCGGCATGCAACTGGATATGTAATAAACAGTACGGGTATGTGCGGGTATTGGAAAACGGTAAAACTGGAACATGTGATGCACAATTAAACTACATGTAATATTTTTATTCATATAGATTAAAATATAGTAGCATAGCATATAACAAGATAAACTTGCCTGATCGGATCTCACGACGGGGTGTGTACGCCGCGTCCGACGTCGGGTAAACGTCGCGATGCACACACGCGTGTACGGGACTGGGCTTGGCTACTCACGAACGTGACCACGCTGGATGAGGACGACGACCGAGTCGCCCGGATCGTCGGCGACGTGCACGGCTCCGGCGATCACGGGAACAAGAATCAAGAAGGTAAAGAAAAGAAGAGGAGAAGAAGAAGAAGAAGAAGAAAGGAGATGGGTTGTGTTCTGGCTTGGCTCTGGGGTCAGAGAAGAAGGCGAGGGGGTGACGTCGACGATAGGCCATCGACGGCGAGGTTCACGGCAAGGCAGTGGGTGTTAGGGTTCTCGGGGTCGGGGTTCTGCAGGGACGAGTTGGGGAAGGTGGTGGTGGTGTCAGGAGAGAGGGGAGAGGAAGAGGGACTGGTGACTAGGGCGGTGTCGACGAGGGGTCAGCGTCTTGAGGGTGCTGACGATGGGTTCTTGGGTTGCAGGGGGTTCTTGCTCGGGTCGAGGATCTAAGGGTTTGCATGCTCGGGGTTGTCGGGGATGAAGGGAAGAGGTGAGTGGAGGAGAAGGCGAGGTGATGATGGAGGCGATGGGATGAAGGCGATCGGCGGTGAGGTGGTGCGGGCGATGGGTCTCATGGGTTCTTGGGTTGGTTGTTGCGACGGGGAGAGGTGGTGGAGGTGAGGTCAGAGAGGAGACGAGGGGATGAGGTCGAGGGCGGCGACGGCGACGAGGGCAAAGACGAGGGCTAGGGTTCGCGAGAAGGAGGCGGGAAAAAGAGGTGGGGTTATTAAAAAAATAAAATATATATAATATGTGTATATATAAGAGGAGAGAGACAGAGCGAGAGGGGTTAGGATAGTTAGAAAAATATTTTAAAAAATATATTTGTTAACAAATAATATATATACGGATATTATAAACAGTTTATATAATAAAGAATATAATATTAAATATATACGAGTTTTCTGGTTAATATAAAAATACTCCAAAACATGCCCGGGTTGTGTCTAAAAATAAGGTTTGAAAATACGAATAATATACATATCTACCAAAACCATAATGCGATGTCCGGTTAAAGAAAATGCATACCCCTAAGAACGGATACACGCAGTATGCACGTAGCGATCCAAACGAGTCTGTTTCACTAAACGGGACGAGAACACGATGTACAGATGCAACCATAGGGTATGTGGTATGATGCAGGCCATGCTAGGTATTCAAAATATATTATTTGACTATAATTGTATTATTTAAAATATTTGCAGATGCCAGATGTATGATGCAGGTATGTAGAACATATGTGTGCACGGATCCTCAGAATTAGCAGGGATAAAACGTAATCAAGAACCAAGACGGGTTTCAAGCATGCGGGTTGGGTCGGATACTAACCACAGATACCAAAACACTATCCGCAAAAAAAACTAATAAAATCAAGAAATAGCCATAAGATAAAGAAACTACTCAAATAGAACATGGTATAACTGAACTAGGGTGTTACAGCCTAGACCCGGGTTTGGGCGGTCCCACCTTGCCCAAACGGGCTCCGTTTGTGCACCGTGTGTCCTTTTGACTCCCTTCAGCTCCTTTTGATATCCCAAAACTCCTGAATTAATCCAGAGAGCTGCCAGTCCCTTAGCTACTCAATTAACGCCATTTTAATTCATTTTTATTCCCTTTTAATTCACCATACCACTCTATTTCCTTTCCTGCAAATATCAAACTACCCTAGCTCATTTCTTCTCTGAATTATTCAGAAAAATTACACTCAAAATTCCATCTTTCAAGACCTTTCAAGCCAAGCCTCTTTTGGAAGCCAAGAAACCCTCAAGCTCCTTTTCTTTTGCGTCGTCAAGCTTGGTTCTTCAAATCAAGCCCCTTTCATCTCCTACATCTAAAGATCAACCGCAATCCGTAAGCCCCCCGCTACTTCTTTCTATTTTGCCCCTCCTCTCATGATCGCAAATACTGTTTAGTGACTAATTTAACTAGAAAAATAATCGCTACAAAACCTTTGACATATTCATTTTTATTTTCATGCTATGTTAACAAGAGAAATATGTATTACCATACTATCATCTTACAATCCATGTCTTATCTATCTCATTTAATTTTTATATGTATGAAAAATGGAATCGTGACATGTTAAAAATCATAATAGAATACAAGTAACGCTAAAATACCCTGTTTTATTATTCTTGTTAAAGTGCTCATTTTTGTGACATGCTGATGTAGATAGAGCACGGTGTGTGTGTGTGATGAAATAGTTTAATATGCAACTTGAAAGAAAAGAAATTTTTGCAATTAGATTTTAAATAAAATACCCCTAAATTGAAAAGGTTAATTTTTCTATTAAAATACCACAAGTTTTCTGAAAGACTTTTCATTAAAATATCATAAACTCGTAAAAGCTAAGTTTTGTCGCTAAAATACCACGAAATCTAAAATATATTTTTATTTAAAACGCTCGACATTCTAATAAATATATTTTTACCGAAAAACACCCTCGAGTTTTATTTTTTAAATAAAGCAGTTACATAAAACCCCTTCGAACTTTTAATAGACTATTTTACATAAATACCTTAAGTTGCTAAATGATATATTTTCACATAAATATCTAAAATCTATAAAACAACTATTCTTCAAGATACTTAGGTAACAGTAAGGTTTAAGTGACCTATTCTCTCTTGAGCTTCGGGGAGCCGGAGACGATTAGAGTTATCACTTGCCTAATCTTCCTAGTTAAACAAAGTTAGTTTAACTTGATTTGAATACATCTTGACTTGTAAACTTGCACCTTGACATGAACTCAATTGTGTTTACATGACTTACTCGATCAAACCTATTACATGCTTGACTAGATTTGACCTGAATCAAGAATACGTAGTGACTTGATATGAACACTTGGCATGAATACATGAACTCGACTTGAAACTTGAAATGGTATACTTCCCATGTATTTCATTGATTCGGGCAAGTCTTGTGACTATAATAGTAAATTAGATTACGCGGGGTGTTAAGATAGTTTAAGTGTGCATCCAACGAAATCTCAGAAATACCCCTAGTTCATGAATCCATGTCTACATGCAATCCATCTTGAGGGCCCATTTTTCCTTACTCTTGCATTATAGCCTGTTGAGTTTGGAATACTTCAACATTAGGTTGAAATTCCGTTATTAACACTTGATTCTGGCTCGTAGTTCCTTACCCCTGAATTACAACCTGTTGAGTTCGAGAACACTCTTGAGATTGGTTGACATTCACTGTTGAACTGACGTTGGATTATTTTACCGTTGTAGAGACTTTTAAGACACGTTACTTCATGTTCACCAACACACACTTATCATCTGCTTAGATTAACCAATGCTTAACCTGAACTGACATGTTTATTTAGTTTGCAATGTTTAAATAGTTACCATGTTTACTTTAACACATCATACCTGTCTTATAACTGTTAACACATCGCCACAATTTTTATAATTCCACTTTTCTTGGGGACTTATCGAGCGCAAGTTCGCAGACAGGCATGCCACCCATCTTTTTTTTTTGGAATGTTCGTCGGGCGATTTAAGGACCGAGGAGGTTGAAGCGACTATAGAGGATTATGACTAGCTTGCTTTTGAAGCCGATTTTTAGACTTTCTTTCCAGTTTCAGGTTAAGTATGCCACTTGTTTAGGCATTTTTATGTTTTTGTATCTTGTTTTCAGATATCATGTATCAGTTTGAGACTTGTGCAAGTTGAATGTAAATAAAGCGGTTTATTGAAATTTCTAT
Source organism: Agapanthus africanus (assembly GCA_030015575.1). Classification (NCBI taxonomy): domain Eukaryota; kingdom Viridiplantae; phylum Streptophyta; class Magnoliopsida; order Asparagales; family Amaryllidaceae; genus Agapanthus; species Agapanthus africanus. Next base: position 757,640,586 of record CM057337.1, on the reverse strand, counting down.
TCACTTGTCATTTCTTGATGTTTTATATTGTTTATATACGTTTAGAGTTTTTGTTTCGGGAAATAACCTTCTCGAAATAAATACATCTCAGACTTGTCACATGTCGTTACCGCTCTTTTAGGAAGCGAGATGTGTTAATAAAGATAATGCTGATGGACGCCGATCGTTGAAAAAAAATGTTGGAAGGTGTATTTTTTTAACGCCACCTAATGAAAACTCTTCTAGGGCTTCTTTTTTTCGTTACTCTTTCTCTCTCTCATATACACATGAGAATAATGAAGGAAAGAGTACAGAGAATAATGAAGAAAAGAGGCCTTAGAAGTCTTTTTCTGTAGGTGTCGTAAAAAATATACATCCTTCATGATTTTTTTTGACGATCGGTACCCATCACCATTATTTTTATCATTTAAGATGTGGATACACCGAATTTCATGTGATTCTGCCACTTTTTCACCGTCGAATTAGCAATGTAAAAAGTTCTATTGTCGGTAAACCGTTAATTTTGCACCCACTAAATCAACGGTGAAAAAGTGGTAAAGTCATATGAAATTTGGTGTATCCACAACATAGACGATGAAGATGATAATGATGAATGCCGATCATTGAAATAAATCGTAGATGGTGTATTTTTTCAACATCATAGGAGGAAATTCCCTCTTATGGCACATTTCCTCCATTATACTCCATATACACACGTACATACATAATGGAGGAAAGATGCCATAGGAGGTTCCTCCTATGGCGTTGAAAAAATACACCCTTCATATTTTTTGATGATCGGCACCCGCCATCTTCATATATATCATCTAAGATGTTGATACACCAAATTTTATATGATTCTACCATATTTTTATCGTTGATATAGTGGGTGAAGAATTAACGGTTTACTGACAATAGAAATTTTTACATTGCTAATTCAACGGTGAAAAAGCGGTAGAATCACATGAAATTTGATGTATCCATCTTAGATGATTGAGATGATGATGATGGGTGCCGATCGTCGAATAAAATGTTGGATGATGGATTTTTATTGATTCCATAGGGGCCTGTTTGGTTGTTGGATTAAGTGGGATTTGGATTGTGGAATCCAGGATTCCATAATTTTGTGTTTGGTTGGGGGATTTGGATTTACAGGATTCGTTTGTTTTTTATGGGGCCCCCACCACAAAACAAGGATTCTTGAATCCTAAATTTTTTTAAGGATTTGGCACTATTCATTGTACTTTTGGATGGGACCCGTGTACTTATTTTATTTAATAATCCTCTCACTGCCTATCTCTCTCTAAAATCCTCAAATCCAAATTCCACTTTCTTTTCACCAACCAAACAAAAATTACAAGGATCTACAAATCCAATATTAGGAATCCAAAACCAACCAAACAACAAATTACAAAATCCAGAAATTGTCAACCGTACTATTTTGGAATTCAAGTTTCTAAATCCTACAACCAAACAGGCTCTAGGAGGAATTCCTTCCTATGGCCTCCCTATATATATATATATATATATATATATATATATATATATATATATAGAGAGAGAGAGAGAGAGAGAGGGAATAATTGAGGAAAGATGCCATAGGAGGGGATTTCCTCCTATAGCGTCGAAAAAATACAACCTCCATCGTGTTTTCCGATGATCGATACCCATCATCTTCATCGTTATCATCTAAGATATGTGTATACCAAATTTCATGTGAGTCTACAACTTTTTCGCCGTTGAATTAGTGGGTTCAAAATCAACAGTTTACCGACAATAGAACTTTTTACATTGCTAAATCAACGGTGAAAAAGTTGTAGAATCACATGAAATTTGGCGTACCCACATCTCAGATAATTCCGATCGTCGGAAAATACGATGGAGGGCGTATTTTTTCGACGCTACAGGAGGAAATTCCCTCTTATGGCCTCTTTCCTCCATTATTCTGGCGTATTTTTTCGACGCCATAGGAGGAAATTCCCTCCTATGGCCTCTTTCCTCCATTATTCTCTCTCTCTCTCTATATATATATATATATGTATATATATATATATATATATTCTCTCTCTCTCTCTATATATATATATATATATATATATATATTCTCTCTCTCTATATATATATATATTCTCTCTCTGTCAGAGAGAGAGAGAGAATATATATATATATATATAGAGAGAGAGAGAGAGAGAATAATGGAGGAAAGAGGCCATAGGAGGGAATTTCCTCTTATGGCGTCGAAAAAATACACCCTCCCTCATTTTTTCTGACAATCAGCACTCATCATCTTATAGGAGGGAATTTCCTCCTGTGGCGTCGAAAATATTCACCCTCCCTCATTTTTTCCGACGATCGGCACTCACCATCTTCATTGTTATCATCTAAGATATGGGTACACCAAATTTCATGTGATTCTACAACTTTTTCACCGTTGATTTAGCAATGTAAAAAGTTCTATTGTCGGTAAACCGTTAATTTTGAACCCACTAAATCAACGGTGAAAAAGTTGTAGAATCGCATGAAATTTGGTGTACCCACATCTTAGATGATAACGATGAAGATGGTGGGTGCCGATCGTCGGAAAAAACGAGGGAGGCGTATTTTTTCGACGCCATAGGAGGAAATCCCCTCCTATGGCCTCTTTCCTCCATTAAGAGGCCATAGGAGGGGATTTCCTCCTATGGCGTCGAAAAAATACGCCCTCCCTCGTTTTTTCCGACGATCGGCACCCACCATCTTCATCGTTATCATCTAAGATGTGGGTACACCAAATTTCATGTGATTCTACAACTTTTTCACCGTTGATTTAGTGGGTTCAAAATTAACGGTTTACCGACAATAGAACTTTTTACATTGCTAAATCAACGGTGAAAAAGTTGTAGAATCACATGAAATTTGGTGTACCCACATCTTAAATGATAACGATGAAGATGATGAGTGCCGATCGTCGTAAAAAATGAGGAGGGTATATTTTTTCGACGCCGCATGAGGAAATTCCCTCGTATGTTCGACCATTATTCTCATATATAAATGATGGAGGACAAATGCCCTAGAAAGGAAACCCTTCTATGGCATTCAAAAAGTGTACCCTCCACCGATTTTTTTGATGATCGGCACCGTCTATCATGATCCTTATTATCTAAGATGTAGACACACCAAATTTTATATATGATTTAAAGACATTTTCATCGTTGATCTAGTGATGTGAAAATTTTAAATATGTTCTATTATCGGAAAACCGTTAATTTTGTACCCTTTAAATCAAAACGGTGAAACAATGTGAGAATCACGTGAAATTGGTGTAATTACATCTTAGACAATGAAGATAAGGATGTTGGGTGCCAATCGTCGAAACAAACGGTGGACGGTAGACATTTTTCAGTATCATAGGAGGAAATTCCCTCCTAGGGCCTTCGTTCTCCATTATTCTTACACACACTAGTATTTTGCACGTGCGATGCACGTTTGTAGTGTTATCCTATTTAGAGTCCCAAAAAAAATTCTTGAGCCCATGTATAAATATAAAATGGGGGTCTTTTGGTTTAAAATTGAATGTTAATAAATGAATAAAATAGTTATTTTAGTAACTTGGATTAAGAGTATTTTAGAAGATATTATAATATGTTATTTACCATATTTAAGTAAAAGAAAGTAGTTATAAGTAAATGAAAGTAGAATTTGAAAAATAATAATATTAAAATAAATTCTACGAAATTCTTTTTTGTCTTAACTTTGAGTAGAATGTAAATTGATCAATTTGGAATTCAAACTAATTTCTACAAAATTCTTATTTTTGTCTCAAGTTCTAGAAAGTTTATCTTTTCTTTGTTTTTCAAAAAATGGAGATGTTTAATTATTTTTGTCTTTTTCTTTGATGATATGGAGGCTCTAAAATTTGTTTTTTTTTTTAAAACATAACAATTAATTGTTTTTTCCTCTTTGTATGATGATGTTGATGTCCTAAGAATTAAAGGATTTTTCTCATTTTTCATTTGTTTTTTAGAAAAAAGAAGAAGGAAGGAGTGGTTTCTAATCAAGCTCATTTGGATTATACACACACATACACACAACCTAGTAAGGTGGAATTAAAAAACAAGTTTAGGTCTTAGGAATACAGAGAAAGAGAGAGGGAGGGAAGGGTGAGGTGGCAACTTGAGGGGTTGAGAAAAGAATGCATGAATTTTGTGGTTATTTTTGTTTATTCCCCCAATAAATGAGGAAAAGTCATATGGTTTTTGTCTTATCAGATATGAGTTTGGGTTATATATACTAGCATTTTTGCACGTGCGATGCACGCTTGTAGCGTAATCCTATTTAGAGTCCAAAAAAAATTTCTTGAGCCCATGGATAAATATGAAATGGAGGGCTTTTGGTTTAAAATTATTTTGAATGTTAATAAGTGAATAAAATAGTCATTTTAGTAATTTGGATCAAGAGTATTCTAGAAGATATTATAACATGTTATTTACCATATTTAAGTAAAAAAAGATAGTTATAAGTAAATGAAAGTAGCATTTGAAAAATGATAAAATTAAAATAACTTCTAGAAACTTCTTTTTTCTCTTAAGTTTGAGTTTAATGAAAATTGAATTTGGAATTCAAACTAATTCTACAAAGTTCTTTTGTTTGTCTCAAGTTCTAAATAGTTCCTTTTTTCTTTGTTTTTCAAAAGATGGAGAAATTTAATTATTTTTGTCTTTTTCTTTGATGATGTGGAGACTTAAGTTTTTTTTATAAACATAACAATTGATTATTTTTATCTCTTTGTATGATGACGTGGAGACCCTAAAAATGACGGATTTTTCTCCTTTTTCTTCGTATTTTTAAAAAAAAGGAGAGGGTAGCTTCTAACCAAGTCCATTTGCATTATACACACACACTAGAACTCGTGCACGTGCGTTGCACGTGTCAAATGTAATATTTCATATTTGTGAAAATGGGTATATATGTAAATTTGTAAATAATGAGGGTTTATGTGTAAATGTGTATTTTATATAAGTGAGAATGAGTATAGGTGTAAACCTGTAAATATTGAGGGTTTAGGTGTAAATTTACATTGCATGACATCAATTTTTTGTCTTCTTTCTTGATGAGGTGGATGCCTTAGGAGAGGAGGATGGTGAGATGGAAGCCCTAGGAGAAGAGAATTTTTCTCCTTTTTTTTTGAATTTTGGAGAAAGGAGGGGGTGTTCACATCGCCAAGGAGGTATTTGCTTTACACACACACACACTAGAACTTTGTGCACGTGCGTGGCATATGTCAAATGCACTATTTCATATTTGTGAGAATGAGTATATATGTAAATTTGTAAATAATAAGGGTTTATGTGTAAATGTGCATTTCATATAAATGAGAATGAGTATATGTGTAAATTTGTAAATATTGAGGGTTTATATAAATTTGCACCGCAAGGCATTAACTTTTTTTGTCCTCTTCTTTGATGAGGTGGAGCCCCTCTAGGAGAAGAGGATGACGAGGTGGAGATCATAGGAGAAGATGATTTTTTTTTAATTATCTTTGAATTTTGGAGAAAAGAGAGGGTGTCCATCTCATTAAGAGGGTATTTGTATTATAAAGAAAGAAGAATATATATATATATATATATATATATATATATATATATATATATAAAGAGAGAGAGAGAGAGGGGGGGGGGAGGGGGGCTAGGAGGGTTTTTCGTCTGATGGCGTCGAAAAAATAGACGCTCCAAGATTTTTTATGACGTTGGCATCCATCATCATTATCTTTATCATCGAAAATGTTGACACACCAAATTTTATTTAATTCTACAACTTTTTCACCTCTGGATTAACAAGGGAAAAAATTCTATTGTCGGTGAACCCTTAATCTTGCACCCACTAAATCGTAGAATCACATGAAACTTGGTGTGTCCACATCTTCGATGATAAAGGTGATGATGACCGGTGCGGATTGTCGAAAAAAACGCTGCAGTTGTATTTTCGACGCCATAGGAGGAATTTCGATCATGGAATAAAATTTTGAAGGCATGGTAGGTTTTTTTGTTTTAATAGTGGGTAATTTATTACAGCATGTCAACATGGATAAAGTGTTGATAGCTTTTTTTGGATTTAAGCCTTAACTAATGAAGGGTGATTTTCTTGGGAGTGCTACAGTGAATTAGCGGGGGAAATGGTTATAATTAGGCCCATGGACAAAAAAGTCGATAGACTTGATCTAGTGTTAAAAGTTGCCAAAAGTCCCTAATACATGATTTTTATGTTTAAGGTCCTTACAGTGCTATTTTAATGCTTTGACTGATTTACTAAATACCCACAATATCCTTCTATGTTCCTCCAAATGCCTTCACGTTCGTGTTAGGTCAATTGGTCAAAAGGTTTAACTCCCATTTTCAAACTTTTACACATATATGCTAACTATTACATTTAGCATGAGATCTGTTACTACTTTACATAGCAATGTGTAGTAGGTAACATCTCATATAGTAGTTAACAGGTTACTGTTGAAAGTATGTGACTTAACACGCAAATGAGAGGACAAAGAAGGGCACAATGGGTTTTTAATAAATCAGTCAAAGTCCATTGACCATAAAACATGAAAAGCATAGTAGGGACTTTTACCGAACCATTTTAAACGACAAGGACCTAATTCTATCGCAATTTGGTCCAGGGGCCGAATCACTGTCCCCAAATTTTATCAGTGGATTAATTAATATGTTTTAATTACTTGGTTATAAAATTTGATATATTAATGATATGGGTATTGATAGGGTGAGATGGCGAGATGAGAACTTAAAGTGAGATAGAAAAGTCCGATCATTATTCATCAATCAAAATGACGATCAACTCCATACATTTTGTTCTATATGTCAATTGACACAAGTGTATGAAAATTTAGACACTTCTGAGATATGTATATCACGTTCGCAAAATGGATGATTCTTAAAGCATTGTAAAAATTGCAATACATCGCATACCCTTAATGTTGGTTAAAATGGTGTAAACCAGGTAAAATAAAATTTTATACATCAACACCATTTAGGCTTTATAAATCATAATTAACAATGAAATCAATTAACACTTAATTTATTTAAGGAGAATTATACATTTGCGCAAAATCGAATTTGCGTTTCGTTCATACTGCAATCAAAACGACTTGATTACACCTTGATGATCTCCTTGCTTGCCTTCACACAAATCTTCAAGATCTATGAACTCTAATTGATAAATTAGCCAATCTAATATTTAAAGAGAAGCATTAAAGAAGATAAATTAAAACAATTTTAATTTTATTTCTCCCATAATAATTTCGGCCCAGAGAAGAAGGGGAAGGGGAGGGGAAAACTGTGTTAGGGTTTTCTGCACATTAGAAGGCTATATATAGGTATATAGTTTTTCTAATTTAAATTCTCATTACCAATTAATTCATTTAAGTTTTTCTAATTTAAATTCTCATTACCAATTAATTCATTTAACAAGTTAAACAAACAAACAAAATATATCTTAATACATGTTAAGCCCTTGTAATTTTTTTTCCATACATATACACTACATGTGTACATGTCATATATAATATTTCATATACATCGAATACGCATTAATATATATATATATATACACACACACACACACATAGTCATGTATTATTTTCTTATTTAATCATATATTATCTTGAGTTGTACGCCAAATCTTATTTGACGATTTTACCCCTACTTAATTAAATATCAATTGTATATCAAATATATTTATTTAATTAAATCCTTTTGTATATCAAACATATACTATCTCTTCTTTAGTTTATACTTCCATATTCTGCAAGTAGAAGTTCACCTGTGTGTGACTCCGGGGGCTCGACGTTTACTCAGTAGTGGATTATTAATTCGAACTAATTTTATGAACAGTAAAATCCACAAGTCTATAGGGATGATAGCTACGTACTTAGACCACATGGGTAACTGTTGACGACTGGATTAGAATAGAAAATACTATTCAAGCAAATCAATGCCTATCAATGGCAATTACTGTACGGTCCTATTTCTTCGTCTACTTGTGTTCCTTATTTGGTTTAGGGCTTGGTAGTATTATCAAACCTTAATAACTCAAATAACTATTGCGCTGATATTATCCCGTAATCCTGATATCAATCTGATAATCACTTATCATTTGATCTCAAGTATTCTGATCAGAGATTTTAGCTCATTGATATATTGCACACTGCATAACACCGTTCTCCTTATACCGGAGAGACGAATTCCATGTTAACTCCTCACAACCTCACATGTATTCGATCATACCCAACTAATACCGCTATACACAGCATCAATGGATCTGTGGTTGGGTAGTAACTAAAGTAATTTCTAGCACACATAAGGTACTATGGTGAGTTTCAGGTCTGAACACTAAGTCGTACCAGTTGTCATATATGAATTTTCATCTGAAAGTTATATATAATTACCAGCTGGAATTCAAAGTGAGTCGTTCGGTGTAATTATCATTATAAGCACTTGCATACGATAACCCAGGTGTCTCCATACCAAATGATTATGAGAACAATCATTACTCTCCAACGAGTAAGTATAGTATACACTAGTTTTTCGGAGTATCGATGCCCTGCATCGATACTCTTACGACTAGGAATATTTAAGAATATATTTATCGACTAGTCAGGTCTCACTATTGTGATCTACACCACAATCCTGTAGTCTAGTATTATTTTACGGACTTTATTAGTAATCAATAATAAACAGAGTTTTATAAATAAAAGATATACCAATAAAGGAAAACCAAATAGTATACTATTATTATGAACGAGAAAGTTCTATACATGTAGGTTACAATTACAACTAATTGGCTCTGAGGGCACCTACATCTAACAATCTCCCATTTGCACTTAGGGCTAATTATTGTGGTATTGCATACCCAATATCTCAACGAGTCTCTCAAACTGCGGTTGAGAAATAGCCTTAGTGAATGGATCCGCTGTATTATCTTTCGTATCTACTCTCAATATATCGATATCCTTCCGTTAATGGATCTCTCGAATCAAATGGTGCTTTCGATGTATGTACTTGGATTTACGATGAGACCTTAGTTCCTTAACCAATGAAATGGTTGCATTGTTGTCACAGTATTAGGGTACCGGGTCAGCAATACTTGGAACCACTCCTAAGTCGGAGATATTCTTTATCCAAATAGCCTCTTTAGCAGCCTCATTCACTGCTATATACTCTGCCTCCATGGTAGAGTCCGCAACAGTATTCTGTTTCGAACTCTTCCAACTAACAGCTTCACCATTTATGGTAAAAACATAACCAGAGATAGAGATCTGCAATCACCTATATCACTCCAAATATTGGAATCAGTAAACGCCTCAACCTTGAGGTGACTTTTACCAAATATTAGGTACATCTCCTTATTAATTCTCAAATACTTGAGTATAGACTTCAAAGCAATCTAGCGTTATTCTCCAGGATTAAACTGATATTGACTTACTGCACCAAGTGCATAAGCCACACTATGTCTAGTGCATAATATTACATACATGTTAGATCCAACTGCCGAAGCATATGGTGTCTTATCCATGCATTTTCTCTCGTCATCTGTCTTGGGAGATATATCCTTTGAGAGAGATATACTATGCTTAGCAAGTACATTACCTCGCTTGGTCATCTTGGTATGTTCTATACTGAATCTCTTCATTATGTCATCTATGTACTTGAATTGGGATAACCCAAGTATCCTCTTAGATCTATCTATATAGAGCTTTATACCCAGTATGTAAGATGGTTTACCCAAATCCTTCATTAAGAACTTTTGATAGCCAGATCTTTACCGACTGTAATGTCGGTACATCATTGCCTATTAGAAGTATGTCGTACACATTCAATATGAAGAACACGATATTACTTCCTACAACCTTTTTATAAAGACATGGTTCATCATTTCCTAAATGCTTGCTTTAGTCCATAAATGTGTAGGGTGTTTTTCATCACCCCATTGAGATGGGAATATGCGGTGCTTGTCAGGCATATACAGATTCCTCCTGCTTAGGGTAGGCTAGGGTTTATTAATTGTGGGGATTCGAATCTCCGGCAGCCGCGGACTAAACTGCCGTTAATTACCCCTCGCCTTTGAAGCGAAGGAACCTCCGATTGACGGGTTAACTAGTCATGCGAACTCAATGTGCGGTGTGCGTGTATGTGTGTCTTGAGGGGTTTTCGACATGTCAGGGGCCTCGCAGAGTTTACGGGGGTCCTGCTGCCCGGATAGCGAGCTGGGGGTCAAGGGGGCTAGCAGCCCCCTTGCGGGATGCGGGGCAACGCCCTGTTAGAAATTTTTTCTAGCAGGGGACATGTTTTGGGTGTGGAGTGTATGAAAAAAAGAAAGAAGAAAAAATGGTGGGTAACATCCTAAGGACGTGTGGGCACTGGACGCTAGCGCATCACATGCCCGGCATGAGCGCTGGGCATCACATGCCCGGCATGTGGGCGCTGAGCGCTGGGCGCTGGGCACTGGGTGTCAGCGCCTCACGTGCCCGGCATGTGAGCGCTGGGTGCACGCGCCCGGCACGTGGGCGCCTGCAGAAAAAAGGGGCTAAACCCCGGAATGAGGAGTTGAACTCCCGAAAAGGATTTTTATCTATGGAGTTAAACTCCAAAAGATTTTGAGTGGAGTTAAACTCCAAAATATTTTGAATGGAGTTAAACTTCTAAAAAGGATTTTTATTTATGGAGTTAAACTCCAAAAGATGTTGAATAGAGTTAAACTCCTAAAAAGAGTTTTATTTATAGAGTTAAACTTCAAAAGATATTGAATGGAGTTAAACTCCTAAACAGAGTTTTATTTATGAAGTTAAACTTCAAAAGATCTTGACAAATGGAATTGAACTCCCAGAAAGGGTTTTATTTATGGAGTTAAACTCTAAAAGATCTTGACAAATGGAGTTGAACTTCCAGAAATCTTTAGAGATGATCAAAGGGGACCCCTTCCTTCTCCCCTTTAGCCCTGGATCTTCTTTTGAGCCTTGGATCTTCCCGAAGTGGGGTTTTTGGAGATGGGTCTCCTTCCTCCTCTCTGTTAGCTGGATCTCGGAGAAAAAAAGGGGTGAGACTTAAAAATCCTCCCTTTTGGAGATTTGATAGAAGATCTGACCTCCCCTTCAAGGGTTTTATGATGAAAAACTGTTTATTTTTGGAAAAAGAAGAGTTAAACTCTTAATTTAATTCAAGAAAAGGAAGAAAGTTTAGAATCTTGAAGAAGGAGAAAGAGGCATAAAACTCTAATTTTTGAGAGAGTGAAAAAAACCCTCTTCGATTTTTTCATCATGTTTGCCTTTATAGGCTACATACACTTTACATATAGCCTCCTGGGTTTTTCCAAATGGCACTTGTCACATCCCATGCCTTATGTGCTTATTTCTTTTTGCACATAAGCCATGGGGTTTACAAAATTTTGGTTTTATGTCCATTTTTCATACATTTATATCTAAAAATATACATTAAACTAATTTAGTGCTTCATTCTTGGTATGGAGCCGGCCCCTTCCATGCTTGATCCTGACTTAGGCGTAGGCCCACTTGGCTTGGAGGTTGATTGACTTTGACCTGGTCAATCAGGGTGTAACTTTTGACCCCAACAAAATGGACTTAAACAACTTGTATGCTTTATCGTTGCTCCCACTGATTTCGAAACCTTATGGCTGTGTCAAATAGACACTCCTTTCTAAAGTACTGTTTAGAAAAGCTGTCTTGACATCCATATGCCATATTTCATAGTTATAATAAGCAGCGATTGCAAGTATGATTCTAATTGACTTAAGTATCGCAGTTGAAGAAAAAGGTTTCGTCAAAATCCACATCTGGTCTTTGACGAAAACCTTTTGCCGCTAGTCTAATTTTGAAGGTCTCCACCTTCTCTTCTGCACCGATCTTCTTCTTGAAGACCCATTTACTTTCAATGGGTTTTACCCCTTCAAGAGTATTTTCTAAAGTCCACACTTTATTAGAGTGCATCGATTCAATTTCAAAGTTCATGGCATCTATCTATTTCTGAGAGTCTTTACTCTCCATGGCTTGTCGATAACTGATAGGATTGTTATCTTTTATGACACAATATTCGATATCACCATCAACGAGATACCCATAATATCTCTCAGGTGCTCTAGATTGTCTACCAAATCGATGGAGCGGTTCTGCTGGATCAGGTAAAACAGGAGTTTCAGGTTCTATTTGGTCTTCCGTAATTGCTTATTCTTCTAGAGCCTCTCCCAGTTCTAATGCGCTCCCACTAATTTCTTTTTCAAGAAATCCCTTCTCTAAAAAAGTGGCATGTCTAGAGATACAATACGCTGTTCTTCTGGGCAGTAGAATATATACCCTTGCGAATGTATTGGGTATCCTGTGAACTTATAAAGTACGGATCGTGTTTCTAGCTTATCAGAATTCTGCTTTTTAACAAAATTAGGACAACCCCTTATCTTAAAAAACTTAAGATTATGTTTCTTACCCTTCCATAATTCATATGGAAGTAAGGGCACTGATTTTGATGGAACCCGGTTCAGTATGTATGCAACCGTCTCAAGTGCATACCCCCAAAATGAAAGAGATACGTTACACATCATGGAACATACTATATACAATAGGGTATGATTTCTCCTTTCCGATACGCTATTATACCGTGGCGTGTAAGGTGGAGTAATCTGAGAGAGAATCCTATTCTTTTAAGTAACCAAGGAATTCTGTACTCAAATATTCACCTTCTCGATCCGATCGAAGAATCTTAATATTTTTTTCCGTTTAGTTTTGCACTTCATTCTTATACTCTTTAAACTTCTCAAAGGGTTCAGACTTATACTTCATCAAGTATATGTGTCCGAAGCGTGAACAGTCATCTGTAAAAGTAATGAAGTTGGAGTATCATTCTCTAACTTGAATAGATATTGGACCACATATATCATTATGTACTAGTCCTAAGAGTTCATCAACTCTTTATGCACTTCCACTAAACGGAGATTTAACCATCTTACCTTTAAGACATGACCTGCAATTATCATATGACTCGAAATCAAACGAATGTAGGTAACCATTCTTATGTAATTGCTTAAGCCTTGTCTCATTTATATGCCCAAGTCTATGGTGCCATAAAAGAGTTTCGTTCATCTCTGGATTTGTTTTTTTACGAGTATTGTGTATGTTATAAACATTGACAAGATTTAATATATAATGTCCATTAAATAAATTCCCAAAAGCAACTAATTCTTTATTATAATGAATGTTCATAACACCATTGGACGTAACAAAAGAATATCCGTCCTTATCCAATAAAGAAACAGAAATATTGTTGCATAACATGATAGGAATATAAAAACAGTTATTTAAAACTAAAGTCTTGCTATCTGGCGGTGATGGATGATAATCTGCTACTGCAACTGCTGTAACATTTGCTTCATTTGAAACTCTAAGAATCATCTCTTCTTGTGAAAGCTTCCTACATTTTCTCAGTCCATGTAAACAATTACAGATGTAAGAACCAAAACCAGTATCTAGTACCTATGAAATAGGTTTAATTTGAAAATAATTTTCAATAACACAAATACTTGAAGATGAAGTTTCAATAAACTTCTTATTTAGCTCCTCTAGATAGCTAGTGCAATTTCTCTTCCAATGCCCAGTCTTATGGCAGTGAAAACATTCTCCTTGTGCAGGTTTTGTTTCCTTGGTTTTGCCCTGACCTTTAACAATCTTTATGCCTCCGTTAGGCTTGTATGACTTCTTCTTTTCTTTTCCCTTGGTTTTCGTCTTAGTTGAGAAAGAAGAACGTCCCACAAGCATAACAAAGGACTTCTCCTTCTTTAAGGAGGTCTCAGATTGCACCAACATATTGAGCAGCTCTGGAAATCCAATTTCCAGTTTGTTCATATTAAACTGTATTATGAACGGAGAGAAGACATTTTGTAGAGAGCTAAGAATTTTATCAATATAAAACTCTTTAGATAAAGGGAAACCCAAACCCTCAAGTCGATTGATCAAATCAGTCATTTTAAGGTCACGGTCCTGCACGGATGTCATAGGTTTCATCTTCAGATCAAAAAATTCATTCGATATCTCTAATCTAGTTATTCTAAACTGCTCTCCATACAGCTTTTGAAGACGAGTGAATATAGTCTGAACATCCATTTCTTCATGTTGTCTCTGCAAATCATCATTCATAGAGGCCAGAGTGAGGTAACGAGCCCGGTCACAATCGAGCTTCCACTGATCGTGAACATCTCGATCCACCCATCTAGGTCTGTCACCTAGAAGAGGAGGTACCAGTGAGAACGTAAATTATCTTTTCATAAGTGAGAGCGATTTTGATCTTGCGTATCCAGTCTTTATAATTATATCCCGTCAGTTTGTTCTTTCCAGTTATTAGTTTCAAACCAATCATGATTAACAGCAGTAAATCTGATAGTAGATTAAGAAAAATATTTTAGCGGACGTTCTTAACATCAAAATATATTGGAAAATAATTTAATTTGTCTATTAGATGGCTCCTACTATTTTAGCGCATTTTCATGAAAACCACAATACTTGAAAAATCACAAACTTTCTAAAAGTATAAAGTGGGAATCGAAATTCAACTATCATGATATAATGATCTTGACAACTAGCCAACAAGTTACCATACACCATAGAAGGTGGAAAAACTCTTTTGTCCATCACATTTCGATTATATTTTTTAACCTTAGACTTATTATAAGTTTAACGATAAGCCAACCATAACTCATAATAATCTAGTCAAGTTATACCCACATATTTTCTTGAGTAGCTAGATTAATAATATGACTATTGACAACTTACCAACAATAAAGTCCCATTATTAATTCACCTACTCTATATCACAAGTATTAGCAATCAAATATCATCCAAATACCATACGTTATGGCTTGACAACTCACCAACAACCATAAGATGAATATCATATACTCTATTTGCTTGAAATGGTGGAGAGTAGCATATAGTATTGAAAAATACTCTTAATATTTTTGACTTGATTTAAATTGAAAAACATTTTTAGAAAAACCATGTTCTTGAGTTATTATTAACTTCCCTATTCATTTTAAAAGAATTGTTTTTCAGTTTTAAGCGGTTTGTTGTACTTAATAATCATATTATTAATCTCTCATTGTTTTTCTAAGTTAAAGCCTTTTTAATCGATTTTATGATCGTTTTAGAAAAACTCATTTTAATAAAATCTTGCTTTTGAAAAACATGTAATGAAAATAAAACAACTTTTAAAAACATTACAAGCACACAAATCCACAAGAACAATTTCTAAGGCATTACAGGCATGTACATCATAAATAAAATGGCATATACTAAAATGGATTGGATGGGTGTGATATATCGTGTTTTGATTCGAGCGAAAGAATTAAAACACAACAATGCACTTTAGGGTTTTACATCAAATGTAAATAAACTAAAAATATAAAATGAAGATCTTGAGCCACCTGAACGCTCTATTGAACTCCTTCAATCACGCTTAGCTCTTTCCTTAAATTTTTGCCCTCATAAATAACAAATTAGTGCATAAAATAAATCAAGGCACGCAGGCCCCATTTGGTTAAACCATTACCAATTCGCAGGCCACTATAAATAATTACAATACAAATCACAGAGAGTTTGTCCAATTCCATTCCAATATACTAATCTAACCATCGCATCACATACAAAAAAAAATTATTGCAGGCATATGATCACATCACAACTATAATTTATTATATCACATATAATAATATGCATATATATATCCTGTATATATATACTTTATTATATAAAATAGTTGTTGTAATTAGAAATGAAAATATTTAATTATCTTTAATAACAACTTACAAAAATAACTAAATAGATTATGTTGTATGTTAACTAACTTAACACGTGTGCATTCACGTGTCAAAATAAAACAGAAAAAATCTTAAAAAAGGATTTTTAACAAACTACAGCATACTTGGAATATATTTAAAAATAGATTTTCAATAAACTCCAACAAACTTGGAATATATTTGAAATAGGATTTTTAACAAACTCCAACAAACTTGGAATATATTTAAAATACGATTTTCAACAAATTCTAATTAATTTGGAATATAAAAAAGAATTTTTTTTGAAAAAAAATTCGGCCGGCACCATACAGGGGTAAACCCTAATTCTGATTTTTTTTGTTATATTATTCCAAATATTTATGCGTAAACAAATTTTTAAAAAATCGACATTTTTAATCTCATTAAAAACGTCAAACTTATCAAAATTAATCCTATTAAATTTTCTTTATATATTTTGACATATGCACTTTTGTATTTATTCAAACGCTTAGAACCAATCAATTTACAACAACATTAATACACACACACACACATATCAAAAAACAAATTGTTTAGAGATAAAAATTAATTAACTAGATTTATAAACCTGACTTTGATACCACTGTTGGTTAAAATGGTATAAACGCAGCGGAAGGTAAAATAATTTTTTTTACATCAACACCAATTAGGGTTTATAAACCACATTAATTAATAATGAAATTAATTAACACTTAATTGATTTAATGAGAATTATACTTTTGCGCAAAATCGGATTTGCGTTTCGTTCGCTGTGCTAGTGATTTTTACTCCATTCAAAGCGACTTGATTACACCTTAATGATCTCCTTATTTGCCTTCACACAAATTTCAAGATCTATGAACTCTAATTAATTATATTAGCTAATATAATTAATTAAATAGAAGAACTAAAGAAGATAAACTAAAACAATTTTAATTTATTTCTCCCAAAATAATTTCAGCCAAGGGAGGGGGGAAGCGGGAGGAGGCGAAGCTATCAAAGAGGGGGGGGGGGGGGGGGGGCGGGGCGGGGCGGAGGAAATTAAGGTTGGGGTTTTCTACACATTAGAAGTCTATATATAGGTATATAGTTTTTCTAATTTAAATCCTCATAACTAATTAATTCATTTAACAACTTAAACAAACTAACCGATTATATCTTAATACATGTTGAGCTCTTATAAATTTTTGCCCATACATATACATTACATGTGTACATGTCACATTTAATACTTCATGTAAATCGAATGCGCATTAATATTATTTTATAAATACTTATATATATATATATATATATATTGTTTACTCATTTAATATTATATATTATTTTGAGTTGTATGCCAAATCTTATTTGACGATTTTATGCTTACTTAACTAAATATCAATAATATATTAAATATATTTATTTAATTAAATTCTTTTGTATATCAAACATATACTATCTTTTCTTTAGTTTATACCTCTATTTTTGGCTAGTAGGTTCACCTATGTGTGATCCAGAGGCTCGCCGTTTACTCAGCAGCGTATAATTAATTCGAACTAATTCTGTGGACAGTAAAATTCACAAGTCTATAGGGACGATAGTTACATATTCAGACTACCTAGGTAAACTGTCGACGACTGGATTAGAATAGGAAAATACTATCCAAGCAAATCAATACCTATCAGTGGCAACTACCATACGGCTCGGTCTCTTCGTCTACTTGTATTCCTTATTTGGTTTAGGATTTGGTAGTACTGTCAAACCCTAATAACTCAAATAACTATCGTGTTGGTATTATCACGTAGACCTGAGATCAAACTGATAACCACTTATCATTTGATCTCTAGTACTCTGGTTAGAGATTTTAGGTCACTGATATTTCGTACACCGTAGAAAATTGTTCTCCTTATACGAGAAAGACGAATTCCATTTTAACTCCTCACAACCTTCATATATATTCGATCATACCCAACTACTACCATTATACAGACTATCAATGGATCTGTGGTTGGGTAGTAACTAAAGTAATCTCTAGCACACGCAAGGTACTATGGCGAGTTTTAGGTCTGGAAATTAAATCGTACCAGTTGTTACTATATGAATTTTCATTATGTATAATTACCAACTGGAAATTCAAAGTGAGTCGTTCGGTTTATCTATCATCTATAAGCACCTGCATACGATACCCAGGTGTCACCACACTAGATGATTATGATAACAGTTATTACTCTCCAACGAGTAAGTATAGTATACACTAGTATTCCGGGGTATCGATATCCTGTCACGATACTTCTACGACTAGGAATATTTAAGAATATACTTATCGACTAATCAGATCTCATTATTGTGATCTACATCATAATCCTGTAGTCTAGTAATATTCTACGGACTTTAGTAGTAATCAATAATAAACAAAATATTATAAATAAAAGATATACTAATAAAGAAAACCAAATACCGTATTATTATTACGAACAAGAAAGTTCTATACATGTAGATTATAATTAGAACTAATTGCCTCGAAGGGCACCTATATCTAATACTTAATGCATGATCGTCTAATATTTTACACACACACATGTGCGTGAGAATAATGGATGAAAGGTGGAATTTTCCTCTTACTGCGTCGAAATTACACCCTCCATAATTTTTTTCGACGATCGGCATCCATCACCTCCATCATTATCATCTAAGAAGTAGATACACTGAATTTCCTGTGATTTTACAAATTTTTCACCGTTGATTTAGTGGGTGCAAAATTAACAGTTTACCGACAATAGAACTTTTTACATTGCTAATTCAACGGTGAAAAAAATGGTAGAATTGTATGATATTTGGTGTATCCACATCTTAGATCGTCAAGATGATGATGATAGATGCAGATCATCGGAAAAATGATGGAGCATATAGATTTTTGATGCCACCTAACGAAAAAACCTTCTAAGACCTTTTTTCTTCATTATTATCTTCCTCCCTCCCACTCTTTCTCTCTCTCTCTCTCTCTCTCTCTCTCTCTCTCTCTCTATATATATATATATATATATATAGAGAGAGAGAGAGAGAGAGAGAGAGAGAGAGATGGGGGTAGGGAAAGGCATGTGAGGTGGCGGCGTCTATTTTTAAAAGGGGGCCCCGCCTCAAATATACACTATCCCAATATTTTTCATCGGTCTAAACCGGCCATCTTGATTTTCTTATTAGAAATCCCTTATGTACAAAAAATCTCGTGATTTAAAGAATTATAACGCGTTCATCAAGCCGATAGAAATATTAACGGTCGATATAGGAAAAATACGATACTTGATAGAAGTGTTAGAGATCTTTAAATCTCAAGATTTTTATACATACGGGTTTCATGATACGTAGATCGACACGACCGGTTTAAATCGGTAAAATACATAAGGGTAGGTATGTTGTGAGGCAGGGGCCCCTTTTTTGAAATGGGGTGGCCACCTCATGCCCCTTTTCTCTATGTTAGTGAATAATGGAGGAAAAAGGCTATATGAGGGTTTTTTCGTTAAGCGCCGTAAATAAATTCATCCTCCACCATTTTTTCCGAAGATTGACATTCCTCATCATCATCTTTATCATCTAAGATGTTGATACACCAAATTTCATGTGACTCCATCACTTTTTCACCGTTGATTTAGTGGGTACAAATTTAACGGTTTACCAACAATAGAACTTTTTACATTGTTAAATTTATGATGAAAAGGTGTTGGATACACATGAAATTTGGTATATCCACATCTTAGATGATAAAGATGATGATGATGGGTGCTGATCGTCGAATAAGCGGGTGTAGTTTTTTGACGTCATCTAACCAAAAAGCCTCATAGGGTCTCTTTCTTACATCTCTCTCTCACACACATATATATTGACGTGGAGAACACGATGCAAAAATTCGATCGTTGATCCAATGGTCGGATTTGATCATTTACTTTAACTCATGGTATCATTGCCCAGGTTGCTATGCAGACATATTTTCTAGTGTAAGTGCATCTTTGTTCGGTGCTTTATTAAATAACGCAGTTCTATGGTAACTATAAGCTGCTACTGCATAAATATAGTCCCCATGACCATTTTGATTGTCGGGAAGATAATTACTCTCACTATAGCTTTAGATGTATGATCCGTGCAATACGCCGTTATACCTCGGATGATGTAGCGATGCTCTCGGAATAATTCACCTAAAATTTATACTGGCGGTAATACCTTCTTATCCTCGGTAGGTGGAACCCTAAAATTTATTTTGTGACAAGAGCGGAGGCAAAGCATGGTTTATTAAATCAAGATTTCAACGAAACTATACATGAAAAGAAGGGGGAGGTAAAAACAAAATTAAACGCATGGGGAACTGTTTTGCACACAAAATGTTATTGTTCTGCCCAAGAAAGATCCGGTCCAAAGGTCTGGCCCAAGTGCAAAATCTCGAGAGTCTACCCAAATAAGGGGCCGGGTAAAAGAATGATATCAGACACAAGAGCCCAAATTTGATCCCAAAGTAAACAACTGAAGGCCGAGGAAATGGGAAATGGGCCTCATTCTCTCTCCCTCTCTCCAACAAAATCCGAATAGAAATTCTAGCACTTAGAAACTAAGACAAGCCGCTGTCCATGTAAAGTGGAAACCGGGTTTGCAGGGACCTTCCAGACCCAAACTGCAGTGACATCTCACATGGGCCAGTGAGCCCCGCTGATTATTTTGCAATTAGGCCCCTGAACCTCACTGGCCTATATGAGAGGCCACTACAGTTTTGGGCATGCATGTCCCGTTTTCTTCCATTTAAAATTCAAAATTCAAAAACTTCCAACACTTTCACCTCAATATCGTGACTTGGTCCTAAATTAAATTTAAATTTCATAAAAAGACAAGAGAAACACCAACCAATAAAAAATGTTCTTGATAAGAAACGAACTCGATCATTTTATTGTGCTGACAATTATTTTAATTTATACAGTTCTTAATCAATCTAACGATAACAAAAAAGCTTCAATCGTATATCAAAACTAATAGATTTCCAACACATGAAATCATAACTAAACCTATCTATAACAATTATAATATCCAATACAGTTATATGAATATATTCATAATCTAACAAATATATCACCGCTCCCGCCTCTCGCCGCCCAAAATCCCTAAATTCACCGCCATTCTTTCAAAAGAAAGAAATTTGAGGAGCATCGTATCCATGAGCTCAAAATGAAGTGGAGAAAGAAAAAAAAATTGAAAGACGTTCATTAGTTGTTATTCTTGCTATAATCTAGTTGAAGAACATTTTTTTTGGTATTTTCCCACAGCTTGGAGTATATATCCCCATGAAACCATATATATTAAATTATATATTATAGATTTATAAAAAAAAAAAAAAATTAAACCAAGTAAATATAAAACAATAAAGATACAATATGCTTATGGCAATATTTAGATTAAAAACTTTATATATGGAGTGATCGTCTAGTCGGATAAAAGAAGCAAAGCAGCGGGTTTGCTTCAGGCCGTGTTTAGGATTGAGACAGGTGGGTTTTACATTAAATCTATATCCGATTCAAAAAAAAAAATTTGTATGTAACATTCAACCCGCATGATCAGGGTTGGACGGGTATATGTTATCAGAAAACCACGTAAATATCAGGTGGGCTAAGATCGGGTTTGGATCAAACCGGACCTGACTTGGCCTATATCTCTACGTTAGAACCTTATAGTTACAAAGAACTATATCTCTTATATTCTACCACGTCGTCTCTTGGGCTAACTTTTTTTGATTCATTTTGCAAATAGAAAGCCTGATGAGATTTACAAATGAGCAGCTCTGATATGCCACCATTATATTTTTTGGTTACACAGCGCCTACCTACAGACCGAACAGAGAGGTAGGCATGTGCGGTGGGGCCCACTTGCCCCACCTCCTTTGTTTACCACGGAGGCTACACTACCTTTTCAAATACAGTTTCGTTGCAATATTTTGGGTTGCCACCAAATGGCAACCGATTCAAATGCCATCAAACCTTGGAATAGATTTTCAATATTTTGGGTTGCCACCAAATGGAACTCATTTTTTGTTGTGATCTAAATGCAACTCTATTTGTAATATTACACTTGACATGAAAAAAAATTGCTATCATGCTTTCATGCAATAAATGTTGCTTTCATGCAATAAATGTTGCATGCAGTATTTTTGTTGCAAAAAGAAAAAAAAAAGATGGCCTAAATAAATTGTTTGGTTATGTTCAAGTTTTGCAATTGGATTTCTAAATCCTAACAATTTTTTGTGTTTGGTTGAAGAAAAAACTAAAGAAAATGCAACATTTGTTGCAAATTTGTGCATAAGATATATACGAAGCTTATGTGGCACCCCATAATAAATACTGCACTCACCCTGCCCAAAATTGCAACTATTGTTACAACCAAAACTGAATGAAGATGCACTGGTTTATTTGGCGATTACTCAACAAAAAACTGCCGACATGTGACTTCCTAACTCGAAGACGACTTCAAATCTCTCCAAATTGTGAACTCTGCCCTGTGAAATATTCTTGAAACCATGAAACACCTTTACCAAGAATGCACGTGATGGAAGGAGTTTGTGACAATTCTGTCCACTGATATTGGTGTTCGATTGGACACTTTTTCACTTCATAAAAGCTAATGGCTTTTCAAAAAGGAGGTGCCGCTGGAAAAACAACTGCGTTGGCTATTGCCACATGGACATGGTGGAAGTTTAGGTCGTCTTTGTGATTTAATGCTTTGAAAGAGGGTAGCTTTCATGACGCTTATCAACGAGACTTACAACAAACAGTTCGCAACGCGCGGTTACTTATTGAAGAGATACATTGATTTTCGTGATTTACTTTGTACCAAGTGAATGGGAGAAACTGGATTGAGAATAGAAAGGAAAAAAAAAAACCCATAAATGTTGTAATAATTTGATCCGTTTTTGCAACTCCATTTCCTAATCCAACCCAAGTTGCATGAGAAATAGAAATTTTTTGCTCCAAATCCAATGAACCAAACATCCCCGAAATCTCATCCACGCTCTTTACTCTCTTCTTGTTCTACCGTTTGCCATGATGCTGCAAAGCTAATGACTAGAGCTTTGCTTTGGCGACAAAATCAGTACAACTCGTGTAAACTGATGATGCTTTGGGGCAAAATTAGAGAATTTTTTCCCAAATTAACCCTAATTCTAAAAATAATTCTCAAAATAAGACCGAGCCAAAACAGAAGACGCTATCAGAAATAACGTTTTCTTTGGGAAGAAAATGCTATATCTAGCATTTCCTTTGATGAAAACACGTTTTAGTTTGCCATATATCTCGGTTGAAATCTTTTATTATGTAGTTATATATCTATGATTGTATTATTTTAATTTGTTATTGATTTATTATCTTAAAAGATTTGAGAAGATTCCAGAAGTTAATATATGATTTTAAAACTATTTTGTATTGGGTATCTTTTATTTGTTGAGTTTGTTGATGAACATAAATTTCAAATTTGTTATATCTTAAATTAATACAACATAGATTTATGTTTATCAACAAATAAAGACATCAAATACAAAATATTTTAAAAATCATATATTAGTTTCTGAAATTTTCTGAAACCTTTAAAAATAATAAATTAATAACAAATTAAACTAATACAATCATAGATCTTATTTTAAACTAAAGAATAAAATAGTTCAGCTAAGATATATGGAAACGCTATTAGAAATAGCGTTTTTATCCAAAAAAAAAAGAAGCTATTTCTGATTGCGTTTTCTTACAACGTAGCGTATGGAGGTCTATTCATAGAAATAGTTTTGGTCCAGTATTATTTTAGGAATTATTTTTAAAATTTGGCCCAGTCTTATTTGAAATAGTTTTGGCCCAGTCTCCACATGATGTTGCTTTGCATGCTGTCTAGACAAAATTATTCAAGGGACTAGTGGATATGATACCTATAGGCGTATATTATTCTATAATATAATTAGGTTCCACTTCAACCATTAGATATAAAATGATTTTAGAATGAAGTGTTAGAGATGTCTCTCAAGATAGGAAATGATAACATAGATATTGATGCCTACATGGATGCGTGAGAGAGAAAAAGACCAAGAATGTCTTGAGATTTGAATTTTAAACCCGATTCTCTCAGCACATGAAGCGCACAGAAGATAGTGCGATCATCTCTAGGCTGAAGAGCATCGAATTTACATTGGTTCGATCGGATCAGCCTATACAAAACTTCGCGAACACAAAGATCTTATTGATTTGAGAAAATTATAAGTTCTCACACCGTTAAGATATCAAATATATTTGATTGATAAAAATATATTTGATTGATTACGAAGTTACATCGGACAGGATATTATGAATGATCGATTATCAATTATAGGCTCTATCAGAAAAGGCATCTTATTTGGCTTGGAAATATTCTTCTTTATTGATGGCGACACATCAGAGAGCTATAGGAATGCATATTCAAAGAATTATATAATTTATTTAGGTTATGATTAGATATTGTAAATATATTTGTAATTGGTTTGATTTTATTGTATTTGTATTACAAGAGGCATACAAGAAAAGATATAGAACTTTTCCATCATGATTATTCTTTTTTTCTTTTTATTTCTCTTCTTCAAATTATTTAGATAGTATCGGTGCATTGATGTGAGATCCATTTAGAAACTTTTGCCAGTTTCGATTTGGTTTGTCCTTCTTCCATTGCAGCAAGTTTAGATCTTTGGAGTTTCTATTCACCAGTGTTGCTCATATCGTTTTCATGGAGTCAAATCATCGTTCATGGCGAGCATTTTAAATTCAAAGGTTTTTAGAAGGACAAGAATTATGGGGCTATATCGAGGGGATGTGGCGAAACCTTCCGATCCCTCATCAACTTCCAAGTGAGTGATGAACGATGCCAAGATCAAGACTTGGATTTTGGAGTCAATTGAACTATCCGTCGCTGTGAATCTGAGTCGTTTGACGATGGCCAAAGAAATGTGGGAGCATCTCAAGCGGACATACAAGCAAAATAATAAGGCGCGGCTATACCAACTCGAACAAAAGATAAGTTCCTCATCCCAAAATTCTCTTAATATTCAAGAATTTTATTCTGCCATGATGCTGATATGGAATGAGATGGAGATGTTCGATGAAAATATTCCTAAAGACACTCTTTGAAACAGTTCTAAACTTGAAAATTGAGTATGCCTTGCAAACAATTTTTGATGAAATTGCGATATAAATTTGAGCTATAAATTTGAGCATATTTGTGCCTCCAACTTAAATTGAGGAGGTAACATTAATCTTGATGAGATTTTTCCTCATCTTCTTGCTAAGGAGACACGCTTGAAGTCCCTTTCATTTTCCTCTCTTGTCCAAGACACAATACTTTTTGCAGGCACCCAGAAAGAAAAATTTCGTGATTCAAGCAAGATTGAATATTACAATTGCCATGATATGGGACATTTTGCAAATCAAATGAAAGAAAAAGAAAGTGAATGAAACTATAAATTCATTTTGTAGATGTTGCAAAGAACATGGCCATCTAATTGAAGACTGCAAAAAGAGACCTTTAAAACGAGCAACTCCAAGGGCCTGCATTGCAATGAGATCACCGATACAATGTGGACCAAATATTGCTCCTCCGCATCAGTACAACAAGTTGGGGCATCCTCCACCAACGTTGGTCAGTCCTCTACTCTTTCATTTGAACTACTCCAGCAAATTATTCAGGCTTTTCATACATCTAGATTTGGTAAGATCAATTCACACCTCTTGGATTTTAGATTCAGATGCCACCCATCACATGATAAGAAATTTATGTGCTCTCCACCATATTACTCCATATAATAAAAATAAGCATATTTTAGTCGTAAATGGACAAACTATTCCTGTTAAGAAAATTGGTTCTTTCGATGTAACGACCGCGTTTTCTAATACCTAATAAAATATATTTTGTTTAAATTTCTAGTATCAAATAATTATTTACGTGTTTCGTTGATAGAAGAATATTTTTAAAGTAATGTTAATAATTTTCAAAGTATTGAAGTATGATTAAAAGAATTTTCTAAAATCTATTTATTTTTTTCTAGGCTTAAAATGTTTTAATAAAAATTTATAATGACTTAAAATAATTTAAATATTTTTATTATCGATTAAAATAATTATTTCGAAATTAAAATAATTCCAAGAATAAAATAGATTTTTAAATAATTATAATAACTAACAAATAACATAGATATGGGAAAATAATTTAGTTTCCGCCCAAAATAATTTTTAAACTGAAGATAACAATAAAATATATTTTCTGAAATTTTTCCATAATTTTTCCCATATTTTTAACTATTTTTAATAATTTTAGGGAAACAAATGCGGTTTAAAAGTAATAAACAGTTAGATTTTAATTTAAAAAAAGGAAAAAAAAAGAAAATATTAAATCCCCTTAACCTGGACCGTTGGATGCCAAGATCAAACGGCCCAGAACTCTCGGCGGCGCCCATGTGAAAATGCGTGATCCTCATACGCGTGGCGTACGGCGGCGGCGATCTGGACCGTTGGATAAAGATCCAACGGCCGTGGGAGGCTGGCGGCAGCGCAATCATCAGCAGAATCATGGGGCAATCATCGGGCGTAGATTTTTTGAGGATTTTAACGGATTTTATGGTCGGTGAAAACACCCTATAAATAAAGACCTTCAAACACCGATTTCTCATACTTCAGAACTCCAAAAATTCTGAAAAAAATACCCACGCCTTCGTAGACGCTATGCTTTCACCCAAGTATCAAGGAAAAATCCGAGTGCGGAACTATTGAGAATTTAGTACGAGCCTACGTTTTCGACTCATCGGCATCCAACTCTAATCAAAGGTAAGATCCGCCTCTTTCCACTCATCTGTCGCCTTCCTTCTTTCAATGATTTTAGTTTCAACTTCTAATCATCAACCCCATATTAAAATAATGTAAAAATATTTCTGCATGCCATTTGGTACGTCTTAATAATAAGAACTGGACCCCATGTTTAAAATGATTTAATTAATTATCTCTATATGCGTGAATATTACACCTTCATACTACATGGAATATGAGATGCTTAATGTTATAACCCACGGGGTATCAATTTACCCCTTACATACCCACACTTATCCATGCTACCTATGAGATCTTAAATAGGTTATTTCTACAAAATACTCTCATTTTATTAAAATGTCGTATATATTTAAAATACCCATATGAGATAAGATATTTGGAATAAATGTTTTAGACACTAAAACGATATATTTTTACTTATATTTTTATCCACTAACTACTTTAGTTTTATTAAATCTCTTTACCTGTTTGAAAGGGGTAATACTAAATCTAAATAACGGTATATTGTTTTTCCAACTTAGCCCTTTTCACTCGAAAGGATATTTTTATATTAATTTTTCTTAGCATGTTAACTAAAATTTAATAAGATACCCTAGTAGGGGCTTGTTTTACCTGAATCACCCCGTGGTTATTAGACAATCTTCCTTGAAAAGGACACAAATTCTGCCGCCCATATACAGCGGTTGTCAACGCGGAGTCGTTCTTGTAGAATATCATCTCTGATAGATTACCCTAATAATAGGGTAATGTTTACGTAAATACCTTGTGGTGGATAGGCAATCGTTCCTGAAAAGGACATAAATTCTGCCGTCCATGTGTAGCGGTTGCCAACACGAACGTATTTTCTAAAATGTTATCTCAAACTTAAAACACCATAATTTTATAAAATTATTAATTACAATAAAATACCTCAATCCATCCTAAAAAAAGACATTATTTCATTTAAATATCTTGACCTTTACTAAAACACTATTTTCAACAAAGATAATAACCCGTATAACGATATTTTTCAAAAAGAATATCTAAAACATTATTAAAGGATAATTTTCAAATAATACCCTAAACTTTTATTAAAAGGATATTTTCTCAGTAAAACACTACGGGTTTCCAAAATGATAAATATTCCAAATATCATGGTTTTCTTATAAATAATAAATATAATTAAATATTATTATCCTTTATTAACTAAGCATTTTATAAAATGATATGAAGTACCTTACAAGCTTAAAAGATAACAAGCTAAAATGAGTGGTTGTGGAAGGCCATATTAAATGAGATCAACTTCTTAATTACAAGTTTATAACATACATGACACATGATACGGTTAGGGTTAGAATGCGTGGACCAAGATATGGAATACTTATATATGAGGATCCCTGCAAGCAAGGCAAACAGTCCAATGTATGGACGACTACTAACCCGATATTCGGACGAATACTAACCCTACTTTGAGGGTGAATGGTCCAATGTGTGGACAACCACTAACCCGATATTCGGGCGAATACTAACCCTACTTGAGGGCGAATGATCCAATATGTGGATGGCATACAATGTAGAAATTTCATACCTAGATGTATACGCACTAACTCTAATTTGTCAAAATCTTTATACTGAATCACGGGGATGGGTAGTTTGTTTAGGCAAGGAGATGCGGAACTCGGATTCCCCTACTACTCGATCACGATCTCGGGATGTGAAACGGTACATTTCACTTCTCCATTTGTTGTTTCGTGGCCACAACGAAATAATCTCGAGTGTCCGAACCCTTGTTTAACAAACTAATGCGAACTTCCACATATACATCATACTTGTACACTTGAGTGATATTCATGCTAGACAAAGCTCCATCGTAGTCATGGGACACCTTTCGGGGATGTTCACGGTACCGCATTGATTTCCACCCCAGGCACGAGCGCCGGCTCATACTGCTTCCAGCTAGTTATGGGATGCCTCAAGGATACGAGTACATCCACCAGTCAATTCTATCAATACACACATTGTTTAAATTGATCTAACTCTTAGACTGAATACCCGATTGACTTGACTTGAACTTTACTCACATACACCTCATACAACATACTCATATTCACATATATCTCTATCGACATGTCTTAATTGTATACCCCTCATACTTTTATACCCATGTACATCATATTCATTATATTTATATGCACATGTTCGTTTCTATACCTTTACTTCCTTATGAGGCAATCCTACCTGAGTATAGCTCGCTGACGTACTTTCATTTTCTTCCTCTATCTTTGGAATGTCCGTTAGATGAGAATGAGTATTATGACGAGGATCAAGGTGTGAAGCCAACTAACGAAGATTATGCAGACTTGACGACGAAAGATTAGCTAGTTTTAATTTTTGTTACTGCCCACATGTTTAGGGCTTTTGTTTCTTCTCGATGTAATTAAACTACTTAGTTTATTTTACTCTTTCTTTTGGGATGTAATAAAATTTGGTTAATGGAAATAAATACCTTTCGCTTTTATTATTTTTGTTTTTGGTACACATCCTGCATGTTAAATGTTCATATGCTTAACGTAACTGTATTGAATAGACCACCTTCAATACAGTTAGGTTGCGGACCGTGCCATGTCATCCTTCACCTTCTTTTGGGAAGCGGGGCGTGACAGATTTTAGTGGCGGCTCATGCAGGTCCTCTTGTGTACTAAAAATGAAATCGTTAATTGACTTATTATATTTGTGAATCTCATCCATTTATACTGATTTCATAATTTTCCTATGTCCCTTGTCCTTTCCTTGACATTCTGTGCCCTAACCATGGCCTTTCTTTCAGGTCATGGCAAATCTTTTCAAAGAGGATGACATGTCCGATATTACTTATGAAGCTACATCTGGAGATTCAGACGACGAAGTCGTAGACTCTCAGGCGGTTATTTCCGACAGCGACTCGGAAAATGAAGAAGTTGACGCTGCAACTCCGGAGCCTATGATGGCCAATGACTTCGAAGATATAGAAGAAGATCCTATGGAAGAGGAGCATATAGAGGAGGGGCTAGAAAAAGAGGCTCCTGCGGTGGAAGAGAATCCTATGGAATATGATCCTGATGGGGAAGCTCCTGCAGAAGAAGAAGACCCTATAGAGGGGGAATCAGAGAACGAGGCTCTTGCCGAGGATGAGTCGAAGGACGAAGTTTCGAGTGAGGAGGAACTCGAGTCCGAAGAAACTCAGGTAGTTGCCACTACAAGACACGGTGGGAATGGCCGTACCTTTCTTAGTGTGAGAGCCTATTGCAACTTGTTGAACTCCTATAATTGAGATTAATAAGACTTTTTCTTTTTCTTATGGCCAAAAAAATGATGTAGAGCGGTAGGGGCATGTCCTTACTTTTCAATTGTACTCTCCTTATTGAAGTTGGATAATAAAATCTTAGTTTCGAGCAAAAAATCTCTCTTGTGTCTCTTGCTCTTCTTCTTAGTTTTTGCCTTGCATTAATTATTGTTCTTCCATGCAAGTTATTATCTTGTATCACCCCTCAGCCTGTTTGTAACCTATTCTGATTCAGATCATCAATGGCCAGACGACACCATAACCACAACAGAAGGGGAAATGGAGTTAATGAAGCCGTTGCTCAACAAGCGGCTATACTATAAATGATGCAAGGACTACTGGAGCAACAGCAGCTGCAGACAGTTGTCCTTCATCAGGAGCTACGAGAAAGTAGGCAGCAGCAAGCAGAGATTTTAAGTAAGGCACTAGCTCCGGTTTCTCAAGTTTCGGCGGGAGTGAAGCAGTTCAGATCACTCCACTCGAAGACTTTTTCAGGGAAGGAAACTCCTTTAGAAGCCGAGGATGGCTCAAGAGAACAGTCAACGATTTCTGTGCCGCACAAATTCCGAAGAACACGTGGGTGAACATCACTAAGTTACAACTTACGGATAATGCCAGAATATGGTGGGAGGCGGAGGAAAGTAGACTGAAGGAACCCATCGACTGGTAAACATTCAAACAACGTTTGGATACTCAATATTTTCCAGTCGTGGCACACTTAAGGATGGAAAGGAAGTTTATACAATTCCAACAAGGGAGCATGTGCGATAAGTCGGTGGACGAGCACGCTTCGGAGTTCGCAAGGTTAAGTCGGTCGCACATTATCTGGTGACAACCCTAGAACTTTATGCTAAGAGATTCCGACAAGGGTTGGACCTGAAGACGCAGTCCTCCATGTCTTCTGCTACTCTTTCGACTTATGATAAAATCTTAGAGACGACGCAAAACTTTGAAGACCTTCAGAGACGCATAAGGAAGGATGGCCGATTGTCTAGTATTAAGCGACCGGCCAATCAAATTCTGGGAGGATCATCTTCCAGATTCAACGGGAAACAACACCCCAAGAGACCAGCAGGACCAACTATCTTCAGAAAACCAGCTGTCATATGCAACCATTGCGGTAGAGCCGGACACTACATGAAAGACTATCGCATTATAAACAAACTCTGCGTAGTATGTAGGTCTTCGGATCACGCTATTGGGGGCTGCCCTCAGAGAGGGAGACAATTAAGCCCTGTCAATAAGGCGGCGAACTATGTGGCACCACAACAGGGAAACCGATCACTTTCTGCCACTAAATCAACCGGTCAAGGGGCGTCACCAAAGGGACCACCCTTTCCATCATATAAGCGTGTTTTTCAGCAAGCGCAGCGGAGTGGTCCCAAACGCTAGACTTTCATCATGACAGATGAGAAGGCTGATGCCACGTGGTAAGACAACAGAGGTACTCTTTTCTTTTTCAACCTTCCTTTTTGATACCATACTTATTTATCCTTCGATGCCAATCTTAGTTAGACTCACCATAATTCTTCTAGTTTTCGTAGTTTCGACCAGTTGTCTTTATGTTATATCTCTCAAGTTTTTCATCAATTCACAACCTTCCTTCAAATTCTAAACTTTTCTACCTGGAAGAAACTACTGATTTTACATTTTCCGATTCCTTTACCTAAACCCTTCAGAGACTTTCCATGCATCAAGTGATACACCAACTCTCGGGAGCGACACATGTAGCAAAGAGGATTCCCGACAGCGTTACTGATTTCCATACCTAGTAGTGGCTACTCTTTTGGAAATTTCAAAATATGAAATTATTCTAAGGAGGGTAGATCGTAACTATCACAACCATTCTTGCCATTCTTAGCAAGTCCAGAAGTTTTAAACATCCACTACGATATTTCAGAGAAGGGACTTGATGGTACGATATATCCACGCGGTGATATAGTTGCATATGCGTCAAGACAACTAAAGACTGATGAACGCAACTATTCTTAGCTAGATATAGAACTGGCAATGGTAATGTTCATCTTGAAGATATAGAAACACTGCTCTAAGGAGAACGCGAGGACACGGATGGTTGAAACACATGGAGCAGATGAGAGGGGTCAAGTTTAATATGGGAGAAGTGCCGATCGGTTGGGACGATCCTGAAGATGGAGAGTTTGTAAGATTGAGGTAATTGTAGCAAAAGTGGAGATGGTGATACAATGAAGAGGGCGCGGAAAGCTCAACCCACGACTCATCGGCCGTTTAACATATTGGAAGGAGGCGGTGGGTTTGGGTATAGCCTAGTTTTGCTATTTTCTTTGGAGGGCGTGCATAATACTTTTATATCTCACTGTTAAGAGGGTATGCTGGAAACCCTAGTCATACTTTTAATCGTTCCGAGATCATGGAAAGGTTGGCGTAACCTACGAGCAGGAACTGGTCGGGATATTAGAAAGATGAAACCTTGAGGGACAAGACAATCCAGCTGGCTAGAGTTATGTGGAAAAAGAACTACTAGGCAGACATACACGGAAGCGAGAAAACGGGACGAGAGAGCGAGACCCAAAATATTTAACCACGATAATCCCTTCTTGGTGATTTTTTCTTGACCTACCTTCTGAAATTTCGAGGACGAAATTATTTTAAGGAGGGTAGATTGTAATGACCGTATTTTCTAATACCTAATAAAATATATTTTATTTAAATTTCTAGTATCAAATAATTATTTACTTGTTTCGTTGATAGAAGAATATTTTTAAAGTAATGTTAATAATTTTCAAAGCATTGAAGTATGATTAAAGGAATTTTCTAAAATCTATTTATATTTTTCTAGAATTAAAATGTTTTAATAAAATTTTATAATGCCTTAAAATAATTTAAATATTTTTATTATCGATTAAAATAATTATTTCGAAATTAAAATATTTCCAAGAATAAAATAGATTTTTAAATAATTATAATAACTAACAAATACCATAGATATCGGAAAATAATTTAGTTTTCACCCAAAATAATTTTTAAACCGAAGATAACAATAAAATATATTTTCTGAAATTTTTCCATAATTTTCCCATATTTTAAACCATTTTTAACAATTTTTGGGAAACAAATGCGGTTTAAAAATAATAAACAGTTCGATTTTAATTTTTAAAAAAAAGAAAAAGAACTGAAAATATTAAATCCCCTTAATCTAGACCATTGGATGCCAAGATCCAATGGCCTAGAACTCTCGGCGGCTCCCACGTGGTGGAGACCACGCGAAAACGCGTGATCCCCACACGTGTGGCGCATGGCGGCGGCGATCTGGGCCGTTGGATCAAGATCCAACAGCCGTGGAAGGTTGGCGGCAGCGCAATCATCAGCAGAATCAAGAGGCAATCATTGGGCGCAGATTTTTTGAGGATTTTAACGGATTTTTTGGTTGGTGAAAACACCCTATAAATAGAGACCTTCAAACACTGATTTCTCACACCTCAGAACTCCAAAAATTCTGAAAAAAAATATCCACGCCTCTTTATCGACGACGCCGACGCTGTGGTTCCACTCAAGCATCAAAGAAAAATCCGAGCACGGAGCTATTGAGGATTTATTACGAGCCTACGTTTTTGACTCATTGGCATCCAACCCTAATCAAAGGTAGAATCCGTCTCTCTCCACTCATCTGTCGCCTTCCTTTTTACAATGATCTTAATTTCAACTTCTAATCATCAACCCCATATTAAAATAATGTAAAATTCTTTCTGCATGCCATTTGGTACCTCTTAATAATAAGAACTGGACCCCATGTTTAAAATGGTTTAATTAATTATCTCTATATGCATGAATATTGCACTCTCATCCTACATGGAGTATGAGATGGTTAATGTTATAACCCATGAGGTATCAATTCACCCCTTACATACCCACACTTACCCATGCTACCTATGAGATCTCAAAATAGGTTACTTCCACAAAATACCCTCATTTTATTAAAATGTCGTATATGTTTAAAATACCCATATGAGATAAGATATTTGGAATAAATGTTTTAGACACTAAAATGATATATTTTTACTTAAATTTTTATCCACCAACTACTTTAGTTTTGTTAAATCTCTTTACCTGTTTGAAAGGGGATAATACTAAATCTAAATAACGGTATATGATTTTTCCAACTTAACCCCTTTCACTCGAAACGATATTTTTGTATTAATTTTTCTTCGCATGTTAACTAAAGTTTAATAAGATATCCTAATGGGGGCATATTTTACTTGAATCACCCCGTGGTTACTAGACAATCGTCCTTAAAAAGGACACAAATCATGTCGCCCATGTGCAGCGGTTGTCAATGTAACACCCTAGTTTATTCATACCAGTTCTATTTTGAGTATTTCTTTATTTATGATATTTTCCTGATTTATTGTTTTTTGGGTGCAAATAGCGTATTTGATATATGTATTTTGCATCCGACCCGACCCGCCTGCTGAAAACCGTCTTGATTCCTATTTATGATTTATCCCGGCTTGTTATGTGGATCTGTGCACTTTCTTTTTTTATATACTGCATACTAGTATTTTATCTGGCATCTGCATTTCTTAATATAACATTTAAAATCATATAAAATATTTTAAAATATATTGCATGGCCTGCATGATACCTCTAACCCTGTCGTAGCATCCGCGCATCTTGTTCGCATCCCGTTCAGTAGAACAGACTCGTTTGGATAGCTACGTGCACGCTACGTGCATCCATTCTTGGGGGTATGCTTTTTCGTTACCCGGATATCCTGTTTTAATGTTGGTTAACATGTATATTATCCGTATTTTAAAACTGGATTTTTAGACCCGACCCGGGCGTGTTTCGAACTATTTTTTGTATTAGCCAAAATAATCAAATTCTTTAACTAATATTATATTTTAATATTCTAACTGTTTAAATTTTTACCTAACTAAAAAGATTTCTTTTAAAATATAAATTTTTTATAAATTAAACAGAACCCTCTCTCTCCCTCTTTCTCTTTCTCACTCCCTTTCTTTCTCTCCTCTCGTGATCTTTCTCTCTTTTTTAACGCGAGATCCCGTCACCCTCCTCTTCCATTACGGTCATCTCTCTTCTTCCTCTTCTTAATTATCTTTTCTGCCTCATCTTCAAGATCCCAGCGAACCCTAACCCACGTATCTTGCCATCGTTGACCCCCTCACCGTCGTCCTCGTCCCCTCGCCCATCTCCCCGACCTCATCTCCTCCTCGACCTGCTCCCTCTCACTTATCTCCTCTCCCCACGACTCCTCTCGCCGACGAACCCAACCTCGTCGCCCTCGCCTCTGTTCTCACGTCACCGATCCTTCGACCTCGCTCCTCTCCTCCCCTCCCCCTTCAACACAACCTCACCTCTCCCCTCTCTTTTCTCAACCCGTCACTACTGAAACCCAACATCAGAACCCGCACACCCAACCTCACTGCAACCTCCGACCTCGCCTGCACCCTCACGTCGCCGGAGCTTAGACCTCATCGTCATCTCCACACCCTCATCAGCATCTCTTCTCTCTTCCATTCAACCCCTCTCTTCTCTCGAGCCTACTGCAACCACACCCACACCCACACCCACTGCCTCGCCGGAAAACCTCGTATGAACCCTCACCGGAGCTCTGACCCCTGTCGTCCTCATCACCACCTTCGACTCCTGACACCATCACCACCACCCTCACCCTACAGCCACCAGAACCCTGATCACCCGACTTCAAGAACCCGCAACCCCTTGCCCCGCCATGAAACCTCACCGTCGACGAACCCACGACCTCGTCGTCGTCACCCCTCTGTTCTTGTCGACCCCTGATCCTTGAGAACCAAGCCCCAGCTTCTTCTTTCTTTTTCTTCTTCTACTTCTTCTTCTTCTCTTTTCTTGAATTCTTGATTCCGGTGATCGCCGGAGCCGGGCCCGTCGCCGACGATCCGGTCAACTCAGAACATTCCCCAGCCAACGTGGTCGTGTTCTTGCTTTGCCTGGTCCTGTCTCGTGCGCGCATGTAGTTATTACGACGTTTACCCGACGTCGGACGTGCCGTACACACTCGTCGTGAGATCCGACCAGGCAAGTTCATCTTGCTACATGCTATGTATCTTATTTTGCATCCATATGAATAAAAATATCACATGTTGATTGCATTGTACATCCATACTAATGTTTTACTGTTTTCGGATACCCGTATGCATCCATATCATTTATTATATATGTAGCTGCATCTACAGATCACATTAATTCACATTATTGTTACATTAGTATCCCATACTTGATAGTGTACATCCTACATAGACATGGAGCTGTAATTATAACCCCTGATAGATATTTGTGCATCCATATTTTATTGTGTATCCATACCATTAATTCTGCATATCTAGTTGCATGCCATATTATATTAATTCATATTATTATTACATTAGTATCCCGTACTTGATAATGTGCATCCTACATAGTCATGATGTAAACCCTGATAGACATTTGTGCATCCATACTTTTACTGTACATCCGTACTTTTACCCTGATTCAATACTTACTACATTTTACTGTTGGGCACCTATTTAATACACTGTGCACTACTTGACATGACCTGATACACCACTGCTTGACCTGTTAATTGATCCTGTTACTAATGCCGACAATCCTGACTTGTTGTCCGACGGACATATCCTGTTGTCTATTCAGACAAAACCTGTACCTGCTTGATCCTGTGTTGGTATTAGCTCCAGATTTATCAATACCTGACTTGAACATATAACTTGGGGGTAAGGGGAAATCAATGATGAAACCTGACTTGTAACTCAACAGTTCGACGCTTATACTGATCAGTTTTACGGGCTAGGCCAGCCCCGGGATGATACTGCTGACATCATTTGTCTGTACATGTTACCTGTTTACTGCCTAGCGGCACGTCTCGAATTCAGCCCGAGAGTCTTGACCGTGGTCCCGGGCATACATGGGAAACTATTGAGTTACTTCGACGATTTATTAAATTCATTTCAAATACTTGAGAGTAATTAACCCAGTAACATAGATTACTCACCGCATGCACATACACTTCACTGTTCCTTATTCGTGTTACCGTTATACACTTATTACTGTTCATACTCATGCCCGCATATCTTGTTACCTCTTGATTATATTTTATTGTTTGATATTATGACGCACTGACGTCTGGGTTTTGCATGGTCCAGATCCTCTGTCTCTTTCGCAGGCTGATCAGGAGTATTTCCACCGTCAGGCTGAGCAGTGGGGATCCTGTTAGTATATAGTTTAGTTTAGTTTTATTTCCATACTT
Source organism: Agapanthus africanus (assembly GCA_030015575.1). Classification (NCBI taxonomy): domain Eukaryota; kingdom Viridiplantae; phylum Streptophyta; class Magnoliopsida; order Asparagales; family Amaryllidaceae; genus Agapanthus; species Agapanthus africanus. The sequence continues at coordinate 757,603,352 of CM057337.1, read as the reverse complement.
TTATTTCCTGATGTGAGCCCGTATCTGGGAAGTACTTTCCAGATGTTATTGCTTATTGGATTTATTGCTTCTGCATATATTATTTCTTGACTCGTTTATTCTGGCATATGGACATGTACTAGATAGTTTATTTTCTATTTTACTGTTCTTGATATCTTATAGACAGCCGTAATGTGACTATGGAGGGATGTTTTCTAGCCACAGGTAGCATGGTTAGCTCTGTCACGTGCCGATCTTAGCGCACTCTGGGAAGCGGGGCGTGACAGGGTTTGTTTGGTAGCAGAGATATAGGATTTGGGTTAATCGGGTTTGATTCTTTTGTAGTTGGGTATTGGACCCAATACGCGAATTAGAAAACTCGTATTTAGGAACATGTCCTGCCACTTTACTATCTTGCCATTCTTGAATCATATCTTTCTCTTCACCCTTTACTTTGACAAGATGGAATGACGTTGCATCTTGGCTTGAAATCTTTTGGTTTCCTATTGTTTCTCCCGTCCTATTCCTTTGATTCTGATACTAGGATTTGGGCGTCTTGAATGGAGTTATGTGATTGTAACTTTAACTGCAGCATGGTTACAATGCGGTACTCTATTTAAGTAACTTGGAGTTCTAGTCTTGATTCACTTCCTTGTTTCATGGTCGTTATATTTCCTTACTTCTCTTGCTTTCCAGTTCATGTTTTATCCTCAGCTCGAATCCTGTTTATCGTGCTTATCTTCTTCAGTATCTTGGCTTCAGATGAAGTCGTTTCAGGTATCCTACTTTTTCATGATTTTCCCGCATTAGTATTATTCGATTCTGGCACATCCCATTGTTTTATGTCGTCCAAATTTATTACTGCACACTTGATTGCTTGCACGGCCCTGTCTTGTTGTTGGGACATACATACTGGGAATGGGAAAATCATATCTAGTAGTGAGTGCAAAGATTGTTCAGTTGTTATCTACGGACGAGAGTCATTTGCAGATTTCTTGGTGATCGATACTGGCAGTTACGATATTGTCTTGGGAATAGATTTTCTCGGCACTTTCCACGCTCACATTGATTGTAGGGAAAAGAAAGTGATTTTCCAGATTCCCAGACATCCGGAGTTTGTTTTTGCTGGAGGAAGCAGTTCTGTCGGGCCAGTCGAGTTTAGGGCTAGGCCGACAAACAATGTTCTTTCGACGATAGAAGTTGATAAGGAGAAAGCGCCAGCTGTAGTTCGAGAGTTCATGGACGTGTTCGAGGACATCTCGGGTTTACCGCCAAAACGAGATGTGGAATTCGCGATCGATCTTGTTCCTAGTCCAGCGCCAATCTCAAAGGCGCACTATCCGATGGTACCGGTGGAGTTGGAAGAAGTCAAGAAGCAGGTTACCGAATTGCTAGAGAAGAGTTGGATTCACAGCAGTAATTCATCTTGGGGAGCTCCAGTTCTTCTAGTCAAGAAGAAAGATAGCACAAGGAGAATGTGCATCGATTATCGAGAATTGAAGCGGGTGACTATTAAGAACAAATACCCGATCCCTCGCATTAGCGAATTATTCGAGCAACTCAGTGGCGTGAGGGTATTCTCGAAGCTGGATTTGCGATCCGGATATCATCAAGTTCGAGTTAAATCGGAGGATATTTGCAAGACTGCATTCCGAACTCGATATGGACATTACGAGTATTTAGTGATGCCATTCGGAGTCACAAATGCACTGGCGATATTTATGGACTTGATGAACCAAATCTTTTCACCGTTCTTGGACCAGTTTATAGTGGTGTTCATCGATGATATTCTGGTCTACTTGAGGAGCCTAGAAGAGCATGCAGAACACTTGAGGATCGCACTGCAGACATTGAAGCATGAAAGATTGTATGTAAAGATGAGCAAGTGTGAGTTTTGGCTTGAAGAAGTGAATTTTTGGGGCACGTCATATCCGGAGATGGAATCGCTGTTGATCCCTGAGAAAATTGCAGTAGTTCAAGATTGGCCGATTCCGAAGAACGAAGCAGAGATCAGAAGTTTTCTTGGACTTGCCGGATATTATAGAAGGTTCGTGGAGAATTTTGCTCGCTTAGCTGAGCCTTTGACCAAGCATACGCGAAATGAGGTACCGTTCGTATGGACGGATAGTTGTGTGTCAGCTTTTGAGGCGTTGAAGCAAAAATTGATAACTGTTCCTATTTTGACCGTACCAGACGGTTCCGGAGGGTCGGTGATTCACAACGACGCATCTGGGAAAGGTTTGGGATAAGTTTTGATGCAGCATGGGAAGGTTATAGCCTACACATCAAGACAGCTGAAGACCCATGAGAAGAATTATCCAACTCATGATTTGGAGCTTACAACGGTAATTTTCGCTTTGAAGATTTAGAGACATTACTTATTGGGCAAAAGGGTCGAACTATTCACCGATCACAAAAGCCTAAAGTATGTGTTCACGCAGAAAGATCTCAACATGAGGCAGCGTAGATGGTTGGAGCTGATGGCTGACTACGATCTTGACCTCAAGTACCATCCGGGGAAGTTAATGTAGTGCCGGATGCGCTTAGTCGGTTGCCAGCAATTCGGATGTTGACTGCACAGAAGGAGCTTATCGAAGATTTTCGGAGATTCGAGTTGGAGATCGTGCTACCGCAATCTTCGGGACAGTTGATGCAGCTGCAAGTACAGTCATTATTGATCGATAATATTAAGGCAGCGCAGTCGCACGATCCAAGATTGCAGAAGTTTCGAGAACAGGTTGAAGCGGGACTTCGAACAGACTTGTTGATTCATGAAGATGGTTCGTTGCGATATGGTAGCCGCTTGTGTGTGCCGAAAGGAGATATTCGCGAAGAAGTTATGAAGGAGGCACACAGTTCCGCATATTCTGTACATCCAGGAGGCACGGAGATGTATCGTGATCTACGACAACATTTCTGGTGGGAAGGCATGAGAAGGGAGATTGCTCGCTTTGTAGCGAAGTGCTTGGTGTGTCAGTAAGTTAAGGCTGAACATCAAAGGGTAGATGGTTTATTGCAACCACTTCCGATTCTTCAGTGGAAGTGGGAACATATAACCATGGATTTCGTGACAGCTTTACCGCGGAGTCCAAAGGGCAACAATGCAGTTTGGGTGATTGTTGATCGATTGACCAAGGCAGCTCATTTCATACCATTTCGTGTTGGTCAGTCGACGGAAGCGTTAGCAGAACGGTATATGCAGTAGATTGTGAGATTGCATGGAGTACCTGTGAGCATCGTTTCCGATCATGATACCCGATTCCTATCGCACTTCTGGAGGAGTTTACATGAAAGTTTAGGGACGCAATTGAAGTTTAGCACCGCTTATCATCCTCAGACAGATGGCCAGTCGGAGAGAACGATCCAAACTCTTGAAGATATGTTTAGAGCTTGTATGTTAGACTTCAAGGGTTCGTGGGAGGATCATCTACACTTGGTGGAGTTTTTTAGAATAACAGCTTTCAAGCGACTATTTAGATGGCTCCATTCGAAGCATTGTATGGTCGCAAGTGCCGCTCACCCGTTTGTTGGGACGATATTGGAGAACGAAGATTGTTGGGACCGGATTTGACCGCGCAAACCGTGGAGAAGGTTAATACTATCCGAAATCACATGAAGGCAGCACAAGATCGGCAGAAGAGTTGGGCCGATATATCGGGAAGACCTCTAGAGTTCGCTGCTGGTGATATGGTATCCTTAAAGATATCACCGACTAGAGGTGTGATTCGTTTTGGGAGTCGTGGCAAGCTTAGTCCTCGATTCATGGGGCCTTTCGAGATTATTGAGCGTGTTGGAAAAGTGGCTTACTGATTGGCTTTACCACCATCTTTGGCGAGTGTTCATGACGTGTTTCATGTATCTCAACTCCGTAAGTATGTTCGAGATGAAACACACATGCTAGATCATTCGGAGATGACTGTAAGGAAGGATTTGACCTTTGAGGAACGACCGATGTCGATTGTTGATCGAAGAGAAAAGGTCCTCAAGAACAGGGTCATCCCTCTCGTACTTGTTTCTTGGGGGAATCGCTCACACGGAGAATCTATTTGGGAACGAGAAGACGAGATTCGACAGAAGTTTCCAGATCTTTTCTTGTAGTTTCATGTTTGTTTGTCTTTTCTGGTTTTGGGAATTTCGAGGATGAAATTCTTTTGTAGCTGTGTATAATGTAATACCCTAGTTCATTTATACCAGTTCTATTTTGAGTATTTCTTTATTTATGGTATTTTCCTGATTTATTATGTTTTGGGTGCGAATAGTGTATTTGACATCTGTATTTTACATCCGATCCGACCCGCTTGCTGGAAACTATCTTGATTCCTATTTATGATTTATCCCGGCTTGTTATGTGGATCCGTGCACTTTTTTTTTATATACTGCATACTGGTATTTTATCTGGCATATGCATTTTTTAATATAACATTTAAAGCCACATAAAATATTTTAAAAATGTATTGCATGGCCTGCATGATACCCCTAACTCTGTAGTAGCATCCGCGCATCTTGTTCACATCCCGTTCAGTGAGACGGGCTCGTTTGGATGGCTACGTGCACGCTACGTGCATCCGTTCTTGGGGGTATGCTTTTTCGTTACCCGGATATCCTGTTTTAATGTTGGTTGGCACGTATATTATCCGTATTTTAAAACTGGATTTTTAGACCCGACCTGGACGTGTTTTGGACTATTTTTTGTATTAGCCAAAATAATCAAATTCTTTAACTAATATTATATTTTAATATTTTAACCGTTTAAATTTTTACCTAACTAAAAAGATTTCTTTTAAAATCTAAATTTTTTAAAAATTAAACAGAACTCTCTCTCTTTCTTTCTCTCCCTCTCTCCCTCCTCTCGCGATCTCTCTCTCTTCTTTAACGCGAGATCCCGTCACCCTCCTCTTCCACTACGGTCACCTCTCTTCTTCCTCTTCTTATTTATCTTTTCCGCCTCGTCTTCAAGATCCCAGCGAACCCTAACCCACGCATCTCGCCATCGTTGACCCCCTCACCGTCGTCCTCGTCCTCTCGCCCATCTCCCCGACCTCATCTCCTTCTCGACCTCCTCCCTCTCACCTATCTTCTCTCCACACGACTCCTCTCGCTGACGAACCCAACCTTGTCACCCTCGCCTCCGTTCTTACATCACCAATCCCTCGACCTCGCTCCTCCCCTCCTCCCCTCCTCCTTCAACACAACCTCACCTCTCCCCCTCTCTTTTCTCAACCTGTCACCACTGCAACCCAACATCAGAACCCACATACCCAACCTCGCTGCAACCTCCGACCTCGCCTGCACCCTCACGTCGCCAGAGCTCAGACCTCGTCGTCGTCTCCACACCCTCGTCAGCATCTCTTCTCTCTTCACTTCAACCCCTATCTTCTCCAGAGCCCACTGCAACCACACCCGCACCCACCGCCTCGCCGGAAAACATCGTCTGAACCCTCATCGGAGCTCCGACCCCCGTCGTCCTCATCACCACCCTCGACTCCTGACACCATCACCACTACCTTTACCCTACAGCCACCAGAACCCCGATCACCCTACTTCAAGAACCCGCAACCCCTTGCCTCACCATGAAACCTCACCGTCGATGAACCCATGACCTCATCGTCGTCACCTCTCTGTTCTTGTCGACCCCTGATCCTTGAGCACCAAACCCCAGCTTCTTCTTTCTTCTTCTTCTTCTTCTTCTCTTTTCTTGAATTCTTAATTCCGGTGATCGCCGGAGCTGGGCTCGTCGCCGACGATCCAGCCAACTCAGTGAACGTTCCCCAGCCAGCGTGATCGTGTTCTTGCTTTGCCTGGTCCTGTCCGATGCGCGTGCGTGGTTATTGCGACGTTTACCTGACGTCGGACATGCCGTACGCACCCGTCGTGAGATCCGATCAGGCATGCTCATCTTGCTATATGCTTTGTATCTTATTTTGCATCCATATGAATAAAAATATCACATGTTGATTGCATTGTACATCCATACTAATTTTTTACTGTTTTCGGATACCCGTATGCATCCATATCATTTATTATATATGTAGCTGCATCTACAGATCACATTAATTCATATTATTGTTACATTAGTATCCCATACTTGATAGTGTGCAACCTATATAGTCATGGAGTTGTAGTTGTAACCCTTGATAAATAGTTGTGCATCCATATTTTATTGTGTATCCATACCATTAATTCTGCATATCTAGTTGCATGCCATATTATATTAATTCATATTATTGTTACATTAGTACCACATGCTTGATAATGTGCATCCTACATAGTCATGATGTAACCCCTGATAGACATTTGTGCATCCATACTTTTACCGTACATCCGTACTTTTACCCTGATTCAATACTTACTACATTTTACTGTTGGGCACACATTTGATACACTGTATACTACTTGACATGACCTGATACACCACTGCTTGACTTGTTACTTGATCCTGTTACTAATGTCGACAATCCTGACTTGTTGTCCGACGGACATATCCTGTTGTCTATTCAGACAAAACCCGTACCTGCTTGATCCTGTGTTGGCATTAGCTCCAGATTTATCAATACCTGACTTGAACATATAACTTGGGGATAAGGGGAAATCAATGATGAAACCTGACTTGTAACTCAACAGTTCGACGCTTATACTGATTAGTTTTACGGGCTAGGCCAGCCCCGGGATGCTGCTGCTGACATCATTCGTCTGTACGTGTTACCTGTTTACTGCCTAGCGACACGTCTCGGATTCAGCCCGAGAGTCTTGACCGTGGTCCCGGGCATGCACGGGATACTATTGAGTTACATCGACGATTCATTAAATTGATTTCAAAGACTTGAGAGTAATTAACCCAGTAGCATAGATTACTTACCGCATGCACATACACTTCACTGTTCCTTATTCGTGTTACTGTTATACACTTATTACTGTTCATACTCATGCCCGCATATCTTGTTACCTCCTGATTATATTTTATTGTTTGATATTATGACGCACTGACGTCTGGGTTTTGCATGGCTCAGATCCTCTGTCTCTTTCACAGGCTGATTAGGAGTATTTCCGCCGTCAGGCCGAGCAGTAAGGATCCTGTTAGTATCTAGTTTAGTTTAGTTTTATTTCCGTACTTTCATTTCCTGATGTGACCCCGTATTTGGGACGTACTTTCCAGATGTTATTGCTTATTGGATTTATTGCTTCCACATATATTATTTCTTGACTCGTTTATTCTGGTATATGGACATGTACTAGATAGTTTATTTTCTATTTTACTGTTCTTGATATCTTATAGACAGTCGTAATGTGACTGTGGAGGGATGTTTCCTAACCACAGGTAGCATGGTTGGCTCTGTCACGTGCTGATCTTAGTGCACTCTGGGAAGCGGGGCGTGACAGTCAACGCGGAGTTGTTCTTGTAGAATAGCACCTCTAATAGATTACCCTAATAATAGGGTAATGTTTTACATAAATACCTCATGGTTGATAGGCAATCGTCCGTGATAAAGACATAAATTCTGCCGTCCATGTGCAGCGGTTGCCAACATGAACGTGTTTTCTAAAATGTTACCTTAAATTTAAAACACCATAATTTTATAAAATTATTAATTACAATAAAATACCTCAATCCATCCTAAAAAAAGACATTATTTCATTTAAATACCTTGACAGTAGGCTTTGAGGGCTGCACTGAAGGGATAGAATGGATTCCTCGCGTCTGGTATGGTCGAGTCCTCTTTTCTTATTGAACCTCTCTGGCTGCGAAAGCGACTCATGCTGAAACCAGTTCGTTCCCTCACCCATAGTCTAGCAATCATCGTTAACACTGCTTGTTCATTCCCTACCCAGCAAGAAAACTGATTATAATTTTCAGCAAGAAAACTGATTATAATTATACTAAAAAGGCTATTTTCAACAAAGTTCATAACCCGTATACCAATATTTTTCAAAAAGAATATCTAAAACTTTATTAAAAGATAATTTTCAAATAAATACCCTAACCTTTTATTAAAAGGATATTTTCTCAGTAAAATACTTTCCAAAATGATAAATATTCAAAATATCATGGTTTTCTTATAAACAATAAATATAATTAAACACTATTATCCTTTATTAACTAAGCATTTTATAAAATGATATGAAGCACCTTACAAGCTTAAAAGATAACAAGATACAATGGGTGGCTGTGGAAGGCCATATTGAATGAGACCAACTTCTTAATTACAAGTTTATAACATACATGATACATGATATGGTTAGGGTTAGAATGCGCGGACATAGTTATGGAATACTTATATATGAGGATCCCTGCAGGCAGGGTGAACAGTCCAATGTGTGGACGACTACTAACCCGATATTCGGGAGAATACTAACCCTACTTTGAGGGTGAATGGTCCAATGTGTGGACAACTACTGACCCGATATTTGGGAGAATACTAATCCTACTTGAGGGCGAATGATCCAATATGTGGATGACATACAATGTGGAAATTCCATGCCTAGATGTATACATACTAACTCTAATTCGTCAAAACCTTTATACTAAATCATGGGGATGGGTAGTTTTTTTAGGCAAGGAGATGCGGAACTCGGATTTACTACTCAATCATGATCCGGGAAAGTGAAACGGTACATTTCACTTCCCCAGTTATTGTTCCGTGGCCATAACGGAATAATCTCGAGTGTTTGAACCCTTGTTTAACAAACTTATGCGAACTTCTACATATACATCATACCTGTACACTTGAGTGATATTCATGCTAGACAAAACTCCATCGTAGTAATGCGACACCTTTCGGGGATGTTCACGCTACTGCATTGATTGACATCCCAGGCGCGAGCGCCAGCTCATACTGCTTCCAGCTAGTTATGGGACGCCTCAAGGATACGAGTATATCCACCAGTCAATTCCATCAATACACACCTTGGTTAAATTGATCTAACTCTTAGACTGAATACCCAATTGACTTAACTTGAACTTTGCTCACATACACCTCATACAACATACTCATATTCACATATATCTCTGTCAACATGTCTTAATTGTATACCCCTCATACCTTTATACCCATGTACATCATATTCATTATATTTATATGCACCTGTTCGTTTCTATACCTTTACTTATGAGGCAATTCTACCCTAGTATTGCTCGCCGACGGACTTTCCTTTTATTCCTCTATCTTTGGAATGTTCATTAGATGAGAATGAGTATTATGACGAGGATCAAGGTGTGGAGCCAACTAACGAAGATTATGCAGGCTTGACGACGGAAGATTAGCTAGTTTTAATTTTTGTTGTTGCTCACATGTTTAGGGCTTTTGTTTCTCCTCGATGTAATTAAACTACTTAGTTTATTTTACTCTTTCTTTTGGGATGTAATAAATTTTGGTTAATAGAAATAAATACCTTTTGCTTTTATTATTTTTGTTTTTGGTACACATCCTGCATGTTACATGTTCATACGCTTAACATAACTGTATTGAATAGACCATCTTCAATACAGTTAGGTTGCGGACCATACTACGTCATCCTTCACCTTCTTTTGGGAAGCGGGGCGTGACACTAGATCTCCATCAAATTCATCACCGTTGTTCCTTTCTAATGTTTTATATGTGCCAAATCTATTGGCTAATCTTATTTAAGTTAGCCAACCTGTGAAACAAAATTGTATTGTCTAATTTTCTTCATCCGGTCATTCTATAAAGGATCTACAGACCGAGAAGGTGATTGGGATATGCCATAGAAAAGGGAAACTCTTTATGCTAAACTTTGGATCTTCTTCGCATTCACCACTCGCATTTTAGATCCTTCTAATGAAATAAATGCTGCAAATAAATTAAGGAGACTTTGGCATTGTCGTCTTGGTCATCCTAATGCTCAAAATTTAAATTCAATGCTTTCTTCTCATACTTTGTTAGAAAAATTTGATCATAAATTAGCAATCAATAAAAATTGTGAAGATTGTGCTCTTCCGAAATCTCATACTTCACCTTTCCATAATAGTGAAAATCATGCCAAATCTGCTTTTTGATCTTATTCATTCTGATGTTTAGGGACTGTTCCCCGCCGAATACAGAGACGCGACCGCGCAGGTTAGTCTTGCCTGAAATTCGGGGCAGATGCTAATTGGTGCTATCCGTCCACCTCTCCGAAGATGCCAAGTTGATTTATGGCACCATGTATCGAAGGTTTAAACGGATGCGGCCGATGTAGCAGACTTCGTCAGATTCCCCCTCGTTTGAGGGGTTTTTGATTGTGGGGACGCTCTTACCTGCAGGCGCAAGCCCCTGCAGTTAATTATGCTACCGCATTGCGGTAACAATTTTCTCCTTCTCCAGATGGTCACTTCGTGTCGTGGGTGTTTGTTTTGTGTTCGGTTGCCCGTGGATTGTATACGGAGACTAAGTTATGCTGTCGCCCGTAGGACGTGGATTAGTCCAAATCCGTATCTTTCTTAGATTTGGGTTTGGGGGGTTGTGTTTAAGGATACGTTAGCCTTATTTGAGGCTAAGATCAACTTAAACGTCTGTTAAGGACACGTTAGTCTAATTCTAGACTAAGATCAACTTAACGGGATCGTTTAGATCCAACAAAAGAGCAATTGGGCTCTATTGTTTAGTTTAATGACATTGCGGTCGACAATTAGTTTAAGGACATTGTGGTCTATTGTTAGTTTTAAGACATCGCGGTCGAGATTAAGGACATCATAGTCCGTGAGTTTAAGGACCTCACAGTCCGATGTTAGTTTTAAGACATCACGGTCGAAGTTAAGGACATCATAGTCCGTGAGTTTAAGGACCTCACAGTCCGGTGTTAGTTTTAAGACATCACGGTCGAGGTTAAGGACATCATAGTCCGTGGATTTAAGGACTCCACAGTCCGACGTTAGTTTTAAGACATCACGGTCGAGGTCAAGGACATCATAGTCCATGAGTTTAAGGACCCCACAGTCCGTTGTTAGTTTTAAGACATCACGGTCGAGGTTAAGGACATCATAGTCCATGGATTTAAGGACTCCACAGTCCGATGTTAGTTTAAAGACATCACGGTCGAGGTTAAGGACATCGTAGTCCATGGATTTAAGGACTCCACAATCCGATATTAGTTTTAAGATATCACGGTCAAGGTTAAGGACATCATAGTCCATGAGTTTAAGGACCCCACAGTCCGTAGTAATGTGTGGTTGTCGGGACCCGTCACCTCTCTGACGACGTTGAAGGATTACAACGACAGATATCAGAGGAGTAAAGAGATGTACCCTCGAACCGGGTGTAAATTGATTGGAAGAGCAGATAAGCTCAGTTCAATTTAATTTGAGGACTTATGGCCAGAATTGGGCTAAGTCCAGTTAAAAAAATGTTTAACATTTTTATTTTTGTTCTGCCTGTTAGGCCTTTATTTGGGCTCTGCCCTTTTAATAATGCCAAGCATTGGGCTTTGACATTTCCTGTCTTATACTGAATGCACAGCATTTATCAGAACAAGGTACGTTCTGACAGAGTGCCACGTGGCGCACTAGGTGCTTTGCGCCAGTCAAAGAGCGCATTGCGCTTCTGTCGGTTAGCGCACACGAGGAGGACACGTGTCGCTTAGCGCTAAGCGCTAATTTGTTAGCGCATTGCGCTTTTAATTTATGAGCGTGCTGCGCTAGTTTATGGGTGCGCCAGTGAGTGACACGTGGCGCGCTTGGCTCTGAGCGCCAACCCAAGAGCGTAGTGCACTGTTTTCAGAAGCGCAAAGCGCAGATCGTGTATATGGTTGACACGTGGCATGTTATGGCGTTGAGCGCCAGTCTAAGGAGCGCAAAGGCGCAGTTCATGAGTGCAAAGCACTGTCTAGTAACGCAAAGCGCATTTTGATCAATTTTAAGATCAAAGAACAAACTCATGTTCTTCAAAGAAGGCCTTGCCTCAAGATCCAAGAACAATAGTTCTTGTTTTTTATTAAAAGGCTCTGCCTTTGTAGATCAGAAGATCTGTGAAGTAGAAGTACTTCTTTTTTTATATATTTTTATGATTAGGTCTTTTGATCTTTTCTTTTTATTCGAAGACCTTGATCTTTTTTATAGATCTAAGATCTTTTTAGAAGACGTTTCTTCTTTTTACGAAATGTTTTCATCTTTTTTTTCAAGAATCAATTCTTTACCTTTCTTTTTCTTTGAGTTTTTCTCAAAATTTGCAGAGGGTTTTTTTTCTTTTTGAGACTTGAAGTCTTGGAGCCTTTATATAGGGCCAATTGATTTGTTAAATCAGTTTAAGAGATCTTTCTTTCGATTGATTGGGGAATATTTTCCACCGTTGGATCTTTGATCCTAAGGCTTCTGTTTAACAGAAGATAGTCTTTTTGTTTTAAATAAGATTGAGAAATCTTTTTATGCAGAATTTGTTCTGTTTTGGTAATTCATTATTTACCATTGGATCATTGATCTAGCGGTGCTTAAAGCACAATCTTGTTATTTGGAAAGATTTCGAGAAATCTTTCCTTAACAAAATTTGATTCTGGTTAATAAATGATTTATCATTATTATTAGATCTTTTGATCTAACGGTGGGAATTTTAATTCCAGCGTTGACGCACCTACGTTGGACATGTGGCGCGCAGCGCAACTGCGCTAGCACACCCGTGCTTGACACGTGGCGCGCAGCGCAGAACGCAGCGCAACTGCGTTAGCGCACCTATGTTAGACACATGGCACGCAGCGCGGAGCACAGCGCAACTGTGCTAGCGCACCTATGTTTGACACGTGGCGCGCAGCGCAGAGCGCTAGATCTGAAGCGTTGCTTCAACTTTTTTTTTATTTTTGAATTTTGAAAACAGAGCTTTGCTCTGATTGGGGTGCGCTGCCTAGGGCTCAGCGCTCCTGGCGCTGGCGTGTCTGCATTTGACACGTGGCGCGCAGCGCACAGCACGCAGGATCTGAAGCGTCGCTTCAATTTTTGAATTTTGAAATTCAAAACAGAGTTTTGCTCTGATTGGGGAAACAGGGACCATCTAGTGTTGGCTCATTGACTCGAAAACTTTATTTTATTCTTTTTGTTGATGATTGGTCGTGTTTCTCGTGGATATATTTTTTACGCTAAAAATCTGAAGTTGCACAGGTTTTTCCGCAATTCCATGTAATGGTTTACACACAGTTTGATAATAATATAAAGGTTCTGTGAAGGGACTTCGATGGAGAATACATGTCAAAAGAGACGACAAGTTTTCTTTCTAAAGATGGAATTATCCATCAACAAAGTTGTCCTTATCAACCACAGCAGAATGGTGTCGTCGAGAGAAAACACAGGCATATTTTAGAGAAATCACGTGCTCTTTGATTTCATGCTAATTTTCCAAAATCATCTTGGGCAGAGAGTGTACTAACATCGGTCTACTTGATCAATCGACTGCCTACGTTCTTGTTAGGTATTTGTTCCCCTTTGAAGAAGCTATTTGGTTACTGTCCTAATTATAATTTACTTCGAATATTTGATGCGCATGTTATGCTTTATTATCTTACTCGAAACATTCAAAACTTGATACTAAATGAGTACGATGCATATTTCTTGATTGTTCGAAGAAACAAAAAGGTTATCGTTGTTATGGTTGGAAAGCAAAAGGAATGAGAATTTCTCGAAAAGTTATATTTTTTGAAGATACAAAATACTTCTACAATAATGATTTATCTCCATTATCTATTCCATCTACTATTTGCTTGTCTTTTTTCATAACACTTTGCAGGATGATCTTAAAGTAAGGCCCATTAAAGTTCCCTTTTCTATACCTCAACTGTAACGATTGTGTTTTCATTATATTAATAAAAGAGTTTTATAGTTATTTGGAGTCAATGAATTTTTTTTTGTATTGATGGAAAAAGTTAGGAAAAAAGGTTGCTTTGAGTTTATAATTAGTTAATATAATTTTTAGAGGAAGAAAAGAATTTGAATACTATTTTTACTATTTTCGAAGATTTATTTAGAAAAGAAACTTTGAAGGAAAAAGAATTATTATTGAGATGAAAAATATGAAATTTGATAAGATAATTATTTATATTTTTTCTAGAATATATTTAGAATTTTCTGATATCTAAAACCATTTTTAAAGCATTTTTAGTTAAAGAAAAGGATTTATTTTAAAAGGGGATTTATGAAAAAAAATTATTTTTAAAGATAAAAATTATTCCAAATGTGAAAATAATTATTCAGATTCTTTTTAGAATTTATTCAGATGTTTTTGGTATTTAAAACTAATTTGTAAAGTATTTTTGTTAAGGAAAAAGGTTTAGAAAACATTTAAATAAAAAAGAAAAGAAAATAAATGTGTGGTCCCGATGCGCTCGCGTGGGAGCGTGAGAGGCGGACATGTGACAACAAATTCGCCTCGTGCATGCACTGATTGGGGGCTGCGGCTGCTCTTATCGAGTTTTAAACCTGTTTTCCCGACTGATATCTCCCCTATAAATACACCTCTCCACCTTTTCTCATTTTTCTCCCAACTCCGAAATGTAAATAATTCCCCGGCTATGCAATCTTGACTCGATGATCTAGGCCATGACGCTGGTTTCAAGCTCTCAAAAAATATGAGGATAGAGAAAAGGCCGTTTGAAGTCGAAGTACGCACAAATCGACATTCGGAACACGGTAGGATTCTTCTTCGATCTCTCTTGCCCTCGTTGTCTTCTCTAAACATGCTCATCTTAGTTAGCTCTTTCATGCTCTCAACTTTAACATGGCCTTTAATTATTGTTATTTGTTATGTCTAGTATAATACGGAAGAACCCGAAGGACATTTTTACTTCAACTTGCAGTTTGGCTATACCTATGCTAGGGCCTTGTACATTTTAGGGTCAGGATAATGGCCTATCTCGACCCCTTTTAATGTAGGACTTTTAAAAGCAAACATGTTGTTGTGTTGCCCGTTTTCATATTCATATAACGCCGGTTTACAACCGAAATGCTGCCGAAATCTAAATAAATGTTTTATCACCTTTATCGCTAAAACACCCCAGTTTTCCAAGCTCCGTATTTTCACTAAAATACCTTAAGGTTCTCAAATCCCGTATTTTTACTTAAATACCTTAAAGTTTTCAGATTTCATATCTTCACTAAAATGATTTAAAATTTCAAAATACCGAATTTTCACTTGAATACCCTGAAGTTTCCAAATTCCGTATTTTCATTAAAATACCTTAAAGTTTAAAGTCTACCTTAACACCACCATGAGGTTCTAGAGGCATCAAGCATGCCAAATTCAAATTTTATTACGTGTTAAGCTAGACTAACAAGATCTTTACTAGATTATTAAGGGTTTGCCTTTGTGATGTGATGAACTAAAGAGAAGAAAAGATCATACAACCTTTGTAGTTCGAGTCGTTCACTTCACATGATCTGTGTAGTAGTCCCGCGACTCCACTAGGCCCCACCTGCGGTTTTGGACGAGCTTCCTCCGATGACCTTCATGCCGAAGATAATCCATACGAAGTCCCTCCACATTAACCTACCTCTAGACTAAACTCTTTAGCGTAGTAAACACGCTACACTCGATCGCTAGTCAAGTGTAGAATGGTGAAGTAGGGGATGTAAAAAAGCTCACAAGTTTATGTTCAAGCTTCACGGTTCATATCACATGTGAGGGTTGAAGCTTGAACTATAGCAATTGTGGAAGAGAAGTTAGAGTGAACTATGGGAGCAACTCATGAAAATGGCTAAGTGTTGAGAATGAGCAAAGAATGAATGGCAACTCTTGACCCTCACTCATTCAAGCATGGAATTTTGCAATATAAAATTGCAACCATGCTTGAATAGTGAGTCAAGATGAAGAAACAAATATAACTCCCATGCTTGCAGCCATGCCCTCAATTTACACCCCATTTCTATTTTTCTCAAAAGTAGAAAATCAAGCCATGCTTCATTATTATATATATATATCATATATATTAATATATATATTATGAAGAATAATTAGTGAGCTAATAATATTGGTAAAGATATAATTATATCACATATAATGTATATCACATTATTAAATCAACACTTGATTTAATAATCCGGTTATATCACATATGACCGACTAATATCATATATTTGTATATCACATTATTAAATCAATACTTGATTCGACAATCTGGTTATATCATATATAACTGAATCGATAACAGATAACTGCCAGATTACAATACGGTATCACATACACGTATTTAATCAGGCCCACACACATATCACATATGTGTCCTAATTCGTTTCGCTTGAACCAGGGAACTTCTGTGTGGGACTCTAAAAACCTTTCAATACGTCGGCAGTAGGTGATGATCACATCAGTCACCTATAAGCCGTCAGCGGTACTAGCTGGATATAACAGCTACCCGAGTATTGAACGATATGAAGATCAACAAGCAAGGTTGTCCATAGTCTCCATGAAGCCTATCAGTAACACTACCGTACAGTCCGGTCTTTTCGTATGATATGTCACATATCATATCTAGGGGTGGTAAACGTCAGTCCCCAGTATCGTGATAAGTCATGCCGATGTCTAGCCTATAACGGTTCGAGAAACTAATGATAACACTTATCAGTAAATCTCGGCAGCAGCCCTAGCCAGGGACTTCCAGTTACAGCCAATCGAGTATAGCGCAACATCAACCCCCAATACCGGGAGAGACGAAACCCCTCCTATCGCTCATTGTCTCCATATGACTCGGGACTGTACCCGAAAACCACCTGTTTGCAAGACTCCTTTGAGCCGTGGTAGGGAGGAAATCAAAGCACAGTGGGAGCCACACAAGACTCTATGACGATCTCGGGTCTACAGACTAACCTGTACCAGTGTCACCAGAGGATTGCTATTCGTCGATAGGTATACTACCACATAGGAGTCCTCGGCGAGTTCTGTTCGGTGTACCCATTCTTTAATGAGCACCTGTGTACAATCTTTGATGTCACACACCAATGGTTGTGGGATCAACCATTGTCCTCTAAGGGATAAGAAACGTACACACTAGTCTACACTGGAATATCTATGCTCTGGTCTCGATATCCCCAGGACTAGGAACTGATTAAAGGATGTACTTGTGGACCACCCTGGCCCCACTAGTATGATCTCATCATAGTCCTGATAGTCAAGTACATATCCTAAGGGCTTTATCAACATTTAAGAAACAGACAATACAAATACCAGTCTACATGTTTAGATAAAGAGTAACCAGATAGCATACTATCATGTCGAGCAAGAAAGTCCTCTATATGTACGTCCAAGCATCCACTATAATATACATCACATGTACAATAATGGCCTCTAGGCCATACATATTCCTAACAAAAGTTTCCAAATCTCGTATTTTCACTTAAATACCTTAGAGTTTCCAAAACTCGTATTTCACATAAATACCTCGATTTTTTTTTCTAAAACCATCATTTCACTTAAATACCTCAAACTTTTCTAACACCATTATTTCACTTAAATACCTCGAACTTTTCCGGAATTATTATTTCACAAAAATACCATGAACTTTCACGAAACCCCAATTTCATAAAAACACCTCGACTTTCCAAAAATTCCATGTTTTACACTTTAATACCCTATACTTACCTATTCAGCTAGACTTTGCGAAACCCTATCACAACTTGAATATGGTTCCTTAACCAAACTTTATGAATCCTAGCATAACATGGTTACCTACGCTGTTAGGGTCAGGCGTGTGGACATAGGCATGAGATGTACATGAATGATCTGAAGTCTGGATATGCCTGATATGGAAAGTGAACCCCTCTTGTTTCCATGTCTAGAAGATCTACACGCTAACGCCCATAATTTAAAACAAATCATTGCATAGGGTTGAGTAGTTTGGCTAGCAAGGTCGTACAATATATCTCAAGAGTCCCCTCTGGTTACCGTAGTTCCATGGTGGAACAGAATGCTAACTTCCCGTACTTATCACCATTGTTCCCGCCAAAATATAGGGCGCACCCTCCTTGGAGCGCAAGTTCCATAAAAACTAGGAGTGCAAGCTTCACAGCTGCGCACTTGGTATAAATGCCAAGTGCACTTGCTATGTGTAATGCATATGCGCAAGCGCACGGCTTTTGTGTATTTCACCACGTGCAATGCACATGCGCATGCACAAGCGCTGCGCTACACATGCAAGGCATGTAGCGCAAGCGCATCCTCTCATTGAAGCATGCGCTTCTGTTGTGGCGAATCTCTGTCTGGAAGAAAATCTTCCTGTTTGATCTTTCCAAACAAAAAGATCCTTAGATCAATGATCCAACGGTGTGCAGTGCACTCTGAATTGATATGAATCAATTCAAATCCTGTAGTTAGGGATTTACCTTAACTACTTCTTCTCTTATAAAAAGGAGAAGAGGGGGAGAAAATCTCCATCAGCCGCATTATTAAGATAAAAGAGAGAAAATTCTCAAGAGAAGAAGAGACCACAGCCTGTCAAAAGAAGAACTTTTCTTCAAAACCTTAGAAGCCCTAGGTAAATAAAAAAGAAAACTCCTTCTCCTCCATACTTGATATGCATGATGTGCTTTGAAGCCTCGGCTTCCTTAGAGTTTTGGCTCTACATGCAAGATCAAAATATCTTAGGATTTATCTTCCTTCCACGAGAGTTTTGACTTTCATGAGGGTATTAATCACATGATCCAAGACCTTGGGGAGAAAAATCCTACTAAAAAGATGTCTAGACATACAAAAATCGAAGCGTTGGCTTCAAAAACTTGCAAAAAAGACTAAGAACAGAGCCTTGGCTCCCTTGAAAGTGAAACTTTCTGAAAAGTTACCAACTTTTATCACCTAGGGTTCACCCCAACCTTGAGCATGTTCCAATCAAACATGTGCACCCTAAAAAGTTAACCGAAGCCTCGGCTTCATTGAAAGCTTATGCTTTCTGGAAAGTTAGGACTTTTATGAGATTAGGGCACACCTATATAGATGCGCACCTATATAGATGCGCTGCACTACGTCCAAAACCATGGGCGCTTATGTCAGAGATCTTTCTCATATGTAGCCATGCCGTGCCACGTGCAATACGCATGCACAAATGCCAGGCACAAGTGCCAATTACAAGTCGCACCTTGATCCTACCGAGCACTTTGCAAATCCATGCGCATCACGTAGAAGGCATGTGAGCAGATGCTGTGCGCATCTCAAGTGCGCTAGCGCACATGAAAGACAAGCCAGAGCTTGAAACTTAGTAAAATGGCTAAGTATGAAAGTCTAGGCTTCATCAATGATCAAATGATGCCAGAGCTTGAAACTTAGTAAAATGGCTAAGTATGAAAGTCTAGGCTTCACCAATGATCAAATGATCAACTGAGAATAAATTCTCAAATCATCTAAGTTGATCTTAGTTCTCAAACGAGACTAACGATCCTTAGATAAAGCTTATGCAAACATGTGAACATACGGACCTCACAAATGTGAGAAATGCAACCTATGTTCACCCCCGTTGACAAATCAAAACACCAACATGGACCCCGTCAAGCAAATGCTTGATCCAAATCATGAAAATATAAGTACGGATTTGGACTAATCCGCGCCCTACGGATGACGAAAGAAATTAGTCTCCGAATACAATTCTAGGGCAACTCAAGATAAAAAAATTTAAACACACACGAAGCAAAGAATCTGGAGGGTAGAAAGTTGTTATCACATGCGGCAACGTAATTAACTGCAGGGGCTTGCGCCTGCAGGAAAAATATGTCCCCACAATCAATAAACCTCTCATTCGTGAGAGAGAATCTAAAGTCACTTACATCGGTCGTATCCATCTAAACCTCCGACATACGACGCTATAAATCAACCTAGCATTTTCGGAGAGATGGAAGGATCAAACCTATTCATCTGCCCCCAAATTCAGGCTAGACGGTTCATCCCGGATCACTTCAGTCTGGTTTTCAGAGGTAAACAGATCTGGCATGCTATGTGGGACTATTTTTCTCTTTCCACTTCACACTTCTTTTGTCGTGTTTTCATGAACAAAATCATCGTTTCATATGTTTATGGTCGCTCTTGGATTATGGGGCAGTGAAGCCGGTGTTCTATCTTCTATGTAGATTTCAATGGCATCCATATGCAACTGCAACTGCAACGCTGACACCACCCCATATGGGCTGATCATTTCTAGCGGGCCATGACCCTAGTACTCTGCATTCCAACTGCTTAAATAATGCAAGAGTTGAATGGGATTCAATTTGGGTAAATGCCTCCACTTTTTACCATTAGTGCCTCAACGCCAGGTGGGGAAATTTCAAGGAAGTTAGTCTTCAACATGTTGACTTCAAGTTCCGCATGTTCAGCAAAGAAGCCTGCAAAACTGGAAAGCTCAGTTTTTAAGTGGCTGAATTCAAGCACTACAGGCCCATCAAAGAAAGCTACTCTAATCACACCAGCTCCTGCAAGAAAACCCATCTTCAATAGGCTGGCACCTGCTGCACCAGCTGCTCCAAGAAAGCCTGTCTTCCACAGGCTAGATGCTCAATTCTTATAGGCTCCCAAGCAGTCAGTTTTCAAGCGGCCGACGCTCTCAAAAGACCAGGCTCCACACAGGGGGAAGAATGTTGAAGCTCCTAAAACTGAAGAAGTTTTGGCTTCAAGAGGTGCCCAACGCCGTTACTGGTGCCGAATAAGGAAGGCTTGGGGTAGCTCCCCATCTGGACTAATTTCGCTAAGGCCAACCCTCAAAGCGGCTATTTCAATGGAGAATAGCTTTGATCCACTGAATAGGGTCAGGCTGAACTCGCCTACCGCTGTTCTGAAGAAGTCTCTGCCATCCGTGGAGGCGCCAAATGAAAGAAAGCTTTCACCGCCATGACTCTCTTCCAAAATCTATAAAGTTTGGAAAGAAGTCTACAGTTCTATCATCAAAACCAAGCCGTCTCCGAAATCAGAGAAGTTCAAGCATCAGCCAAAAGATGATAAACCAAATTTTAAGTTTGAGGTGGTCCTTCCGTAAAGGCAAAGGCCGGAAGGTCCATATCGCCCAAGGTAAATCCAGAGAGGCGAAATATCAGAAGCTCTACGCACAAGGCTGAAGTAGTCCACTCTGTGCGGATGATACATCTCAGCGGAAGTGAAAACAACGCTTCCACCAGTCATCGACCCCAAACTGGGTCCTTGACTCAAGCTCAGA
This sequence comes from Agapanthus africanus, assembly GCA_030015575.1. Lineage (NCBI taxonomy): Eukaryota > Viridiplantae > Streptophyta > Magnoliopsida > Asparagales > Amaryllidaceae > Agapanthus > Agapanthus africanus. Next base: position 757,582,283 of record CM057337.1, on the reverse strand, counting down.
GGCAACATCAGCTGCAAGAAATAGCCGCTCAAGCTGCAGAACTCATCAGTCCGCCGTCCAAAGCGCATTCGGAAGACGAACAAGAAAATCCATAAGCACAAGGGTCAGATTTTGACTCTTTGAAACATGCTTTTGATAAGAAGAATAAAGAAGCGGCGGAAATGTGTGACAATATGAACAAAATGACCCTCCTCATGCAGCATATGTGTGGGATGATGGCTCAACCAACAGAACCGTCGGCAGAAGATCCGCCAGTGGTCATCGATAATGAGAAGGGGGAGGCTACAAATCCCCTCCAAACCTCATCAACCACAAAAGAAGAAACGACCTGGAAGGCACAGCTCGACGAGTATATAGCCCAAAAGGTCAAACTCCTTACTGCTAGCGAAGCCATCTCTAAACTGGTCAAGACCGGCCGTTCATATCCAGCATGGTACGACCATTAGCAATACCCTCCGAGGTATACGATTCTGAAGTTCAATGTCTTTAAGGGAACCGACAATCCTCACCAGCATATCGCACAGTTTAAAGCAACGTGCGTTAACACTGAAGGTGACGATAAGTTACTCTTCCGACAGTTCGTCAGCAGCTTGGCGGATACTGCCTTTGAATGGTACACGGAGTTCCCAAATACCTCCGTAGAAACCTTTGCCGACATGGAACTGCTCTTCACGCAGAGGTTTGTCAGCGTAAGCTAGCATACCACCATCTTCGCGTTAATCAATGAGATGGTGAAGTAAAATGAAACCTTGGCACAATATGCCATCCGATGGAGAAACCTTACTTCAAAATGCGAACATCCCATCATTGAACCCTTAGCCGTCAAGATGCTCATAGGCACTTTCGATCCACAACCGAAGGTCTGTAGGGTTGCTAGGCACGCGCACAAGGGTCTACGAGGCATCAACCATGCCCGATTAAAAATTTAGCCGTGCCGAACAACCTGAATACGGATCTTTAAACTAGAGATTAGGCGAAAACAAGCATGCTAAACATTTTAACACTAAGTGAGAGGGATTACAACCTTTGTAGATCCGGTCCTTCACTTCATATGCTCCGTGTTGTGGTCCCTTCGCTGCGATCATCGGGTTCCGGACTCTCGAGAGGTTCCACGAAGAGAAAGATGCAACCTTTGCTTCCGATCTTCGATACTAAGATGATCTACCTTGAAGTTTCGTTAACACAAGCTAACACTCATGAAATAATGTGAACACCCTCATTTAAATGGCAAGGGAAGATGAGGATGATGAAGTAGGATTTTTGCTCTCTTTATTTATCTTTTTCTCATATTTATTCATCACTTTTGAAAAACTAGTACAGCTTTTTCATGAAGAGAATGAAGGAAGAAGATGAACAATAATAATGAATCCTTTTGTGATGAATAGAAAAAGAGTTAATATGATCAATAATGCAACCATGGTGAACTTAACCTTTGTAGAGAATTAACTAGGGTTAGGGTTTGGGTTGGGTTAAAGCATGAGTCACTAAAACAAAACCAAAACCTTCTAGAAACATCTAGAAAGCTTAACCCTAATCCAAACCCTAATCATGTTTAAACTCCACTAAACAAGTTGCATTAGTTATCATATCATGTTACAATATTATATATCACATATATAATATTTATCGTAACAAAATAAAATAATACAATTAACATATATCGCATATATATCAATTATTACCCGAGTGAGAAAAAGAATCTTTTAGTGAGCTAATATTAGTTAATGTAATTTAATATATCATATATATTATTATACACTAAATTATCGAATCAACACTTGATCCGACAATTCGGCTATATCACATATAACCGACTAATATCTATCCGTACCGATTCATCGAATCAACACTTGATCCGATGACCCGGCTGATATCAAATATCGTGAGAATAGAATACGGTATCTCATATCGCATTATCCTCGGTCCCGCACATATCACATATGTGCTCCTACTCCATTTTGCCTGAGCCAAGAAACCTCTGTGTAGGACTCTAAAGAATCGTCAATACGCCGGCAGTAGGTGATGATCATATCAAACACCCACAAGCTGCAAGTGGTCAGCTAAATGTAACAGCTACCCAGGTATTGAGTGCTCAGAAGATCAACAAGCAAGTCTGTACATTCTCCTGTGAATCCAAACAGTAACACTCCCGTACAGTCCGGTCTCGTCGTCTGATATGTTGCATATCTTGCCTAAGGGTGGTAAACGTCAGACCCCAGTAGCTCGATAAGTCGTGTCGATATGAGGTCTATAACAGTTCGAGAAACTACTGATAACACTTACCAGTAAATCTCAGCAACCCTGGCCAGGGATTTCCGGTTATAGCCAATCGAACACAGCACAACATCAACTCCCTATACCGGGAGAGACGAATCCCCTCCTATCGCTCATTGCCTCCATGTGATTCGGGACTGTACCCAAAAGCCACCTTTTTGCACGCCCTCTTGGACGTGGTATGATGGAAATCAAATCACAGTGGGAATCACACAAGACTCTATGACGATCTCGGGTCAACAGACTACTCTGTACCAGTGTCACCGGAGAACTGCCATCTGACGTGAGGTATAATACCATCTGGGAGTTCTCGGCGAGTCCGTCCAGTGTACCCAGTCTCTACTGAGCACCCGTACACCATCCTTGATGTCAAACACCGATGGATATAGGATCATCCATCGCCCATCATATGGGTCAAGATGCGTATACGCTAGTCTACTCTGGTGTATCGATGCCCTGTCTCGATACACCCTTGACTAGGAACAGTTATAGGATGTACTCGTCGACTACCATGGCCCCACTAGTATGATCTCATCATAGTCCCAGTAGTCGAGTACATATCCTAAGGGCTTTATCAACATGTAACATAGAGACAATCTGAGTACATGTTAAGATAAAGTACAACCAGATAGCATACTATCATGTCGAGCAAGAAAGTCCTCCCTATATATGTCCCAGCATCCACTACAATATACATCGTATGTACAGTAATGGCCTCTAGGGCATACATATAACTAACAATCTCCCACTTGCACTAGGGCCATCTGTTATGGTATCGCATACCCAACAATTAGCTGCGGTTGGAGTATCTCATACTCAACCATCCCATAAGAGTCTCTACTTGGGAAAAAGGCCTTTGTGAGTGGATCCGCGCTGTTGTCCTCTGTGTCTACTCTCCTAACCTCGATCTCCCTGGAGATCAACCATCTCCATGATCAGGTGATACTGCCTAAGAATTATATCTGGATTTCTGATGGGACGGTAGTTCCTTGGCTAAAACCACAACTCCATTGTCACACAATGGTAGGAATGAAGTTCATCTCATGAACTTATATATCCAGACTGCCTCTTTGGTAGCATCTTTGGTAACGATGTATCTTGCCTTTAATCGTCTAGTATGTCACGGTATCTAGCTTAGAACTCTTCCAACATACCGTCCCTCCACGGAGGGTATAGACAATGCCTGCGACTGACATTCAGTCGTCCTTATCACCCTGGAACCTTTCCAGTGATTCTCCCCAGGATCGATTGATACCATCTCACTACAACTAGTGAGTATCCTAACATCCAATTAGATCTATCTCATAGATCCAAAACCCAGGATTTAGGAGGTATCACTTTGATCCTATACGGAGAATCCTTGTGATAAGCGGAGATTAACCGAGCGTAGCATAGGAAACTCCTTCCTTATCAAGAGTATGTCATCCACGTACTCTACGAGGATCACCACCATACTCTCTACTACCTTTTTGTATATACAAGGTTCATCTACCATTTTGATGAAGTCAAACTCTTTGACTACCACATCAAAACAGACGTTCCAACTCCGCGATGCCTGCTTTATCCTATAAAGCATCTTGCTCACGTTTCCGCTGCTCCCACTGTCTACGAAGCCTTCTGGCTGTGTACTTATAGACGCTCTCTTCTAAAACATCATTTAGAAAAGCTGTCATGACACCCAACCGCCAGATATCGTAGTCATGGTATGTAGCCGTGGCAAGTAGGATCTGGATGGACTTAAGTATAGCTTTGAAAGTCTCAACTTTTCCATGTACACCAAGTAATCTTCTCAAGATATACTTGCTCCTGATGGGGATTTAACCCTTCAGATAAAGCAACCAAAATCTATACTTTGTTGGTGTATAAGGATTCCATCTCAGATCGATAAGCATCCAGCCATTCTTACAGAGTCCCACTCCTGATGGCCAGCTCGAAACTAGTTGGGTCATCATCTCATGATGCAATTCTTGCTCCCACTGTCATAGAGAAACCAAAGTATCTCTCAGGTGGGTGAGGAACCGTACTAGATCGGCGGAGAGGCTGAGGTTCGTTGGAAACTATTGAATCCTTTGGTTCTACCAAATCATCAGCTGCAGTTTGTATAGCTGGAACCTTTCCAGTTCTACATAACAGACCTTGCCTCGAGCTTGTCCGGATTTTGCTTTTAGACATAGGCCGGACAACCCCAAATCTTAACAAGCTTAAGATATGGGCTCTTCCTTTTCCATATCACATATGAATGGTAGGCAACTGATTTGATTTGAACCCTATTCAATAGGTATGCAACTTCACAAGCGCATAACACCCAAAAGGAAATAGGAAACTCAGTAGTACTCATCATAGAGCACACCATATCACATAGGGTGCTATTGCTCCGCTCCGATATACCATCGTGCTATGGTGTATATGAAGGAGTAATGCTGAGAGAGAATCTCATTCTCCTTTAGAATAGTCCAGAAATTCCGTGCTCAAGTATTCTCCTCCTTGATCACATCAAAGAACATAATACTTTTACCCGTATTTTTGGTTCTCTATTTCTAACTCATATTCTGTGAATATCTCAAAAGGTTCGGACCTGTGTTTCAACAGAAACATATGTCTGAATCTTGAGAGATTATCAGAGAATGTAATGAAGTAGAAAGAACCGGTCTTGGCATGTGTAGACAGGGGACTTTCATACATCAGCATGTATCAATCCCAAGAGTTCACTAACTCTTTCTCTGTTTCCAATAAACAGAGCTGTGGTCATCTTATCTTTGTGACATGACCGGCAAGTTTCACAAGATGTAAATTCAAACTAATTTAAATATGCATCTAAATGTAACTTCAGCCAGTCGGGTCGCATTGATATGACCTAGTCTACAATGCCTCAAGAAGGATTCGTTCATTTCTGAACTCTTCCTCTTGTGTGTGTTCTATATACTAAGAACTGTGGTTTGATTTAGAATGTCAATACTTTTAGATAACGTGCCTGAACCGATCAACTCTTGATAAAGGAAATGTTCAAAACATTATCCAACAATACAAAATTATATCACTTCTTTACTAATAAAGAAACTGATATGATGTTGTATATCAGGTTCGGTATCTAATAACATTCGTTCAGAATCAATGTATTCAGGTAATACAGGGTGATAGTGACCAACAGACTTGGCTGCAACACTTGCACCGTTTTCTGTCTCATGAAACTTATCACCCGTTCTCAGTTCTCTATCTTTCTGTAGCCCATGTAACAGATTATATATGCGGGATCCTGATCCGGTATCTCATACCTAGGACGTAAAGGATACTGAGAAACAGTTCTATGTAATGAACACACCCGAAGATGATGCATCAGCATGCACTTTCTTCGTTTGGGCGGCACGGGAATTCTGGTATTCCCCAATTTCCTGCTCTGTCTTATAACAATTATAAGTTGGAGCGGGACCAACGTTCCCCAGCTCAGTATAACAAGCGGGTTCGGTCAATATATCCGTTTTATTATCTTGATTAAAGCGTGATATGGTCGCTATTTGGAGAGAGAGAGAAGAAAACACTAAGCGTATGCTCTTGCAAGATTAGATTGGTTATCTAATATATCTAATCAGTATGTCTCCCACTGTTTTAATCAAATCTTCCTTCAAACCCTAAAAGGAAAGACTAGCCGGGATTAATTACACGCTACAAGTTTTCCAATCATTCAGCCAGGCCAGTGTCGGTACTTTGAGGGAGGTCCCCCGTGCTTTCGTACGAACCTAATTAAAGTAAACCTCGTTTTCCCAGAGGCGTAACCCCGTTAACACCTTTCTAGACACCTACTTGATCGGCTAATTGTAATGTGTAAAACTCTCCCAGGAGTAACTCTTACTCGCAGCGGGTATCGGGATCCAATTATCTCATAGAAGGTATGCAATCTCATTGCAAATTTCAACACTTGAAATTCCCAATAATATTTTGCCCCTAGCGTCCTATGACCTTGACGAATGCCAAACCACCCATAGTCCGCTAGCCAAGTTCAACCCGTACATTTTTTGATTGAATTAAACCCACCCGCACGACCCTTGACGAATGCCAAACAACGCCGTACGAATACCCTAATCCAATCGCATCGTATGCTAGCAGATAAGCACTAGTTAGCTACCGTACACTACGCCTTGACGAATACCAAACTACCGCAGCACGAATACTAAGTAGTACTTATCTGAAATGACGGAGGGCTACGACAGGTTTTTAAGAAAACCTTTTGCGTAATGAACTTGATATCGTTGTAGAATCGAGTGATTTTTAAATGGAATGTTTTTGAGGCTTTTCTAGTTTTGCTAAAGGGGTCACTCCCGGTGAAGGGATCGTCGGCCCTTTCCTCATCGAATAAGGTGCAGGATATTTCACAAATATCACTATGCAAAGAAAGAACTATAGAAGCAATCAAAAGACAAACCGAGTTTGTAGCATCTGCCAGTTATTGCTAAAGGAGTCACTCCCGGTGAAGGGATCTCGGTCCTTTCCTTATCGAATAAGGTGCTGGATGTTCTACAAGGAACACCGCTATGCAAAGCAAGAACTGTAGCTACCAGTTTTTATTAAACAAGTTTCTACAACATCTTAGGTTTCTTTTATTTCATTAATCTCATTAATGAAGTCCCATTTTATTATGCTTCACAAGCATCTCTTTTGAAACGAAATCTGCAATATAACATATATCTCATATATATAATATAAACATTCGTCACAGGCAGTAATATGATCTCATCACAGAACATTGCAGCAGAAGAACATATATGAAATATTGGATATACTAGGACGTCCGTGTTTTCAATACGAGCCAGTATAAAACACGGATTCCACGGTCGCGATGAATAGCCAAACCCACATCCCTAGACCCCTACGAGAGCGACAAGTAACACTGCCAATTCTAGGGTTAGGAGACCCGGTCCCGACTCCTCGAGATGGTCTCCCACTGGACCCTAGAACCCGGTTACTTGTGCTCTCCTCCTTGGGTCTACCTAATGCGGAAAAGTAAATAATATACAACGGTGACATCTTCCGCTACCTGGAAGTGCCCCAATAAAAGAATATTACATACAAATGAATTTTACAAGAATGAAAAAGAAAAACTCTCATCTCACATAAAACCCCCGGCTATTCAAACGCGACGATCCAATACAACATATCACAGCAACACATAATATCTCATATCATCAACGTAAGCAAGTATGCGTATCCCGATTGTCGTTGATGTATAGCAATGAAGCCGGCGATACACCACATACTACGCTTACGGTCACATAAAAGAAAGTGTAAAACTACAACAGTTGGAATCCGCAACCTTCTTAGACATCGCATGCCTAACCAAATGAATTCCTTAGACATTACATGCCTAACAATTATAAACCCCGCATTTTAGTCTCATTATCGAAAACTCTTTTCAATATTAAGTCGGGCAATTCAACAAGATTCCCGACGTCCTGATCGAATGCTCGTCGCAAACTTCAGTAGACGGCCGCACCCCCAGATGCCGTCGACGAAGTGCACTAAGGCGGAACACCGCTGCCACGAGCACCCGAACGGATGCTTTCGGCGACGGGGTTCTCCTACAGTCACTTGGTCGGGGCTATGGGGCGTAGCTGTCTATTAAGTTTACTCGGCGAGTATCCGCGTACGCTACGTGATTGCGACGAACTTTTGATCACATCAAAATTCCGTGGCAACCGATCATCTGAGACTAAACTGCTATGTTTATAATATTCAAAACAGTTATCTCATAACAATTTGTGGATTCCAAATATTGTATCACATTCCAGATAAATAGACAAAGTTAAACTTTCCGATCGAATATTCAAACACCCAAGATTTCCCCAATATATCTCAATACTTGAAATCAGTTTAAAAACATCCATCACATGCCACAGTACTAATGGTCCAGCCGTAGAAGGGTCAAGCCAACGCCTCACATGTGGCACGCCGTACTGCTCCAAACCCTAAGGTTCAAAAGGCAGTTCAAGACGGTCGCATAATCGAGTTAAGGTTTGTTGTCTTCTAGAGGGTCCACCGCGTTACTTGCACGAGTTAGAACATTCTTAAACTCGAGAAAAAAATCCAACTTTTGAAAAATTTTCCGACAGGGGAAAAAGTGAGTTATTGATATCCGTTCGAACTTTTTAACAGTTTCTAAAAATTATCCGGACAAACTAAACAAAGTTATAATATCCGATCGAATCTTTAAGTCCCCAATACAACCCAGATAATTCAACAGTTGAATAAAATATAAAAATTTCCAGAAGACTCAGCACTTCCAGACAAGAATTACTGTGCAAGCCACGTGGTCTAACTCACCAAAATGGCCGCGGAACCGCCGCGAAACCCAGGGTGGGACCGCGGTTCCGCGGCTCGTTGGTCGAGTTAGGCTCACGTGCTTCACAGTAACTCATAGAATTACCTGCTGAATTTTTTGGCAATTTTTAATTCACAAAAATCCAAATTTTCAGAAAATTTCCAGAGAGTGGGTTTTATCGGGTTTTCCGGGTTCGATCGGACTTTAAACTTCGTCTAGACTTCGCCTAAAGCTCTAGCTTGGCTCTGATACCACTGTAGGGTTGCTAGGCACGCGCACAAGGGTCTACGAGGCATCAACCATGCTCGATTAAAAATTTAGCCGTGCCGAACAACCCGAATACGGATCTTTAAACTAGAGATTAGGCGAAAACAAGCATGCTAAACATTTTAACACTAAGTGAGAGGGATTACAACCTTTGTAGATCCGGTCCTTCACTTCATATGCTCCGTGTTGTGGTCCCTTCGCTGCGATCATCGGGTTCCGGACTCTCGAGAGGTTCCACGAAGAGAAAGATGCAACCTTTGCTTCCGATCTTCGATACTAAGATGATCTACCTTGAAGTTTCGTTAACACAAGCTAACACTCATGAAATGATGTGAACACCCTCATCTAAATGGCAAGGGAAGATGAGGATGATGAAGTAGGATTTTTGCTCTCTTTATTTATCTTTTTCTTATATTTATTCATCACTTTTGAAAAACTAGTAAAGCTTTTTCATGAAGAGATTGAAGGAAGAAGATGAACAATAATAATGAATCCTTTTGTGATGAATAGAAAAAGAGTTAATATGATCAATAATGCAACCATGGTGAACTTAACCTTTGTAGAGAATTAACTAGGGTTAGGGTTTGGGTTGGGTTAAAGCATGAGTCACTTACAAATATCTTTCACAAAACAAAACCAAAACCTTCTAGAAACATCGAGAAAGCTTAACCCTAATCCAAACCCTAATCATGTTTAAACTCCACTAAACAAGTTGCATTAGTTATCATATCATGTTACAATATTATATATCACATATATAATATTTATCGTAACAAAATAAAATAATACAATTAACATATATCGCATATATATCAATGTATTACCCGAGTGAGAAAAAGAATCTTTTAGTAAGCTAATATTAGTTAATGTAATTTAATATATCATATATATTATTATACACTAAATTATCGAATCAACACTTGATCCGACAATTCGGCTATATCACATATAACCGACTAATATTTATCCGTACCGATTCATCGAATCAACACTTGATCCGATGACCCGGCTGATATCAAATATCGCGAGAATAGAATACGGTATCTCATATCGCATTATCCTCGGTCCCGCACATATCACATATGTGCTCCTACTCCGTTTTGCCTGAGCCAAGAAACCTCTGTGTAGGACTCTAAAGAATCGTCAATACGCCGGCAGTTGGTGATGATCATATCAAACACCCACAAGCTGCAAGCGGTCAGCTAAACGTAACAGCTACCCAGGTATTGAGCGCTCAGAAGATCAACATGCAAGCCTGTACATTCTCCTGTGAATCCAAACAGTAACACTCCCGTACAGTCCGGTCTCATCGTCTGATATGTTGCATATCTTGCCTAGGGGTGGTAAACGTCAGACCCCAGTAGCTCGATAAGTCGTGTCGATATGAGGTCTATAACAGTTCGAGAAACTACTGATAACACTTACCAGTAAATCTCAGCAACCCTGGCCAGGGATTTCCGGTTATAGCCAATCGAACACAGCACAACATCAACTCCCTATACCGGGAGAGACGAATCCCCTCCTATCGCTCATTGCCTCCATGTGATTCGGGACTGTACCCAAAAGCCACCTTTTTGCACGCCCTCTTGGACGTGGTATGATGGAAATCAAAGCACAGTGGGAATCACACAAGACTCTATGACGATCTCGGGTCAACAGACTACTCTGTACTAGTGTCACCGGAGAACTGCCATCTGACGTAAGGTATAATACCATCTGGGAGTTCTCGGCGAGTCCGTCCAGTGTACCCAGTCTCTACTGAGCACCCGTACACCATCCTTGATGTCAAACACCGATGGATATGGGATCATCCATCGCCCATCATATGGGTCAAGATGCGTATACGCTAGTCTACTCTGGTGTATCGATGCCCTGTCTCGATACACCCTCGACTAGGAACAGTTATAGGATGTACTCGTCGACTACCATGGCCCCACTAGTATAATCTCATCATAGTCCCAGTAGTCGAGTACATATCCTAAGGGCTTTATCAACATGTAACATAGAGACAATCTGAGTACATGTTAAGATAAAGTACAACCAGATAGCATACTATCATGTCGAGTAAGAAAGTCCTCCCTATATATGTTCCAGCATCCACTACAATATACATCGTATGTACAGTAATGGCCTCTAGGGCATACATATAACTAACAAGGTCTATCCCTTTCTGTCCTTTGCCAAGCCCAATACATATCAAGAGCTTCTTGACAAGCTGGTTCAACTGGAGTAAATTGACTGGGTCTCCTCCTCTGCAGGAGGGGAATCACGAAACAACAAAGGCAAGAACATAGTGTTGTTTGTCGCCAATGCTCATCATCAGCAAGGTGGGTTTCAACGCGTCAGGCCGCTAAAACAGTAACCGTCCGAGTCCCACCCTTGAAGAGAAGTTTGGGCATGAATATTCCTTCCCTCATGACAAGACAAAGAAGTTATTCGACCTTACCATGAAGAACCGCATGCTGTCATTGCCTAAGCCACGGCGACCAGCACAAGCCGATGCGATTAATGATCCCAATTAATGCTCTTATCATCAGGTCGTAAGCCATCCAATTGAAGATTGCTACGTATTTAAGAACTGGGTTGAAGACCAATACAAGCAGGGCAAATTCATATTATCAGATAGTCAGAAGGTAGACCGTCGCAAAGACACATCCCCAAGAAGCCTGATACGACGGGGGCATCTTGCTCGATGTTAGCAGAAGTTCCATGAGAGATGGTCCTCTCGTCAAAGATGAAGAGGATGTTAAAAGAGCTACAAGCGTGTCCAACAATCAAGTGGAAAAGTCCGCTTGAACCTCAAGTCATTGAAGGGATGTTGAAACCACGTTATATGCCAAAGGCTGATGATAAACGGAAAATTTACCGAGTACATTCTTCCTCCAAGAAGAAGAAGAAGACCAAGCGACATGTACGGCCTGCTGAATATGTTGACAGCCGTACGGACTTGCAAAAATATATTGACGCGCTGGAAGAATATAATCAAAAGATGCGCTCACCTATCATACTCAAAGAATTTCTCATACATCTCTCTGAAAGTAGCGATATTGAAGAAGAAGATGACCCAGCAGAAGAAATGGAAGAATGTGTGAAAAGTTGCCACATGGTCTCTCATTCTTAGTGTCCGATAAAGAAGATAAGATGGTCTCCCATTCTTTCATGTTAGACGAAGAAGAATATGCTTCGCCGGCAAATAATACGACTAAGCAGGGGGCAGGACCTACACAAAGTACTCAAACTCTGCCCTTGGGAAATGTTCCTTGTTCCCGCCAAATTTTTTTGCTTGGGAGCTTAAGCCCCACCAAGACAAAAGTGCCAGCCTTTGCTGCGCGAGCACACTTTTTCTGCCTAATTAAGTCACATCCTTAGTGCTCACTCTAATTGGAGCGCAAGCTTTATAAAAGCTTGGAGCGCAACCTCTATTGATGCGCATTTGACCAAGTGCGCTTGCAATGCACAACATGCAATGCACGTGTGCAAAAGCAAAATTTGCATGAGCTGTGCCACGTGCAATGCATGTGCGCATATACAAGTGCTGTGCTACGTGCAAAGCACGGTGCATAAGTGCACCTTTCTGAAGCATACGCTTCAGTTGAGCCTATGTTCTTTAGAAAAAAAATATTTCTTGTTAACTTACTTATCAAATAGATCGTAGGATCAATGATTGTACGGTGCGCATGCACTATAAATTAATATGAATCAATTCAAATCTTATTCAAATGTTGTAGTTAGGAACAAACCCTAACCACCCCTCCTATAAATAGGAACCCCAGAGGAGAAAATCCCCATCATCTTCATATCTTAAAAATCTTGATCATCACCGGCGATCGAGAGCTCCATCTTCTTCTTCAACCGAGAAAAGTCCTCAAGGCCCGTGCCTCCTAATCTCCTCGAAGAAACCATCGTCTAGACTAGGAAAAAAAATAAGAGAAAGGTCTTTTCCTTTTGAAGCATAAGCTTCCGCAGGGTTTTGGCTCATCATCATAATCAAGATCAAAAGATCTTAGGATCTATCCCTTTCTCTATGAAAGCATAGGATTTCATGAAGGGATTGATCCTAAGACCTAAAATCCTGGGGAGAAACCTCCCATTAAAATATGTTAAAGAACATAAAAGGCAAAGTATAGGCTTAACAAATATGGACAAAGGTCCAGAACAAAGCATTTGCTCCTAAAAGCCGAAGCACGGGCTTCATAAACATGGACAAAGGTCCAAAATTGAAGCATATGTTTCATTGAAAGTAATATTATTCTTGAAAAATATTAACTTTCACAAAATTAGGGTTAACCCTAATCTTGGGCGCCTCCCATAACACATGCGCACCCAAAAAATAGTGCATGCGCACTTCTAAAAGTTAAACAGAAGTCCCAACTTCTGTGAAAGCAAAGGCATTCCTCAGAGGCAACGCCTTTTACAAAATAAGTGTGCATCATGTGCAACGCTACGTGAAAAACATGTGCGCACATACTAGAGAGTTTTCTCTCAAGAACCACGTTGCGCACACATACAATACACATGCGCAAGCGCCATGCACAAATACCAACCAATGTCCTGCCGATCACCATGCACATCACGTGGAGGATACGCGATCATGCGATGCGCATCACAAGTGTGCATGCGCATATGAACTGCAAGCTAAAGTTTGAAAACTTAGAAAAATAACTAAGTATGGAAGGCTATACTTCATATATGATCAAATGATCAACAAAGAAAAATATTCTCAAGATATGATTAAATCGTTTAAGTTAATCTTAGTTCTCGAATGAGACTAACAATCCTTAAACAGAGCATATGCTCTTATATGAACTGATGGACCTCACAAACATGAAAAATGCTACTTAAGTTCAATCCCGTTGGAAAACAAGCTACCAACATGGACCCCGTGAAGCAAATGCTTGACCCAAATCTAAAATATACTGATTTGGACTAATCTGGGTCCTATTGTAACACCCTAGTTCATTTATACCGATTCTATTTTGAGCATTTCTTTATTTATGGTATTTTCTTGATTTACTGTGTTTTGGGTGCGAATAGTGTATTTGACATCTGTATTTGCATCCGACCCGACCCGCTTGCTGGAAACCCATCTTGATTCTTGTTTATCATTTATCCCGGCTTGTTATGTGGATCCGTGCAGTTTCATTTTTATGTACTGCATACTTGCTTTATATCTGGCATCTGCATTTTTTTCAATATAACATATAAAGTCAAGTAAAATATTTTAAAAATATCTAGTATGGCCTGCATGATACCCCTAACCCTGTCATAGCATCCGCGTATCTTGTTCTCGTCCCGTTCAGTGAAACGGAATCGTTGGGATGGGTACGTACGCATGCGTGTATCCGTTCTTGGGGGTATGCTTTTTCGTTACCCGGATATCCTGCTTTGATGTTGGTCGACACGTATATTATCCGTATTTTAAAACTAGATTTTTAGACCCGACCTGGACGTCTTTTGGACTATTTTATATTTAGCCTAAATCTCAAATTTTATTAATATTATATTTACTATTAAATATTCTATACTACATTAAAATTTTACAAACAAAAAATATTTTTAAAAGATTTTAAATATTTTCTAAACAGAACACTCACTCTCTCTTCTCTCTATCTCACTGTTTCTCTCTCTCTCTCTCTCCCCTCTCGTGAGATCCCGTCACCCTCCTTCTCCCTACAGTCACCTCCCTGCTTCTTTTCTCCTTCTTTAAATTTTTCGCCTTCGTCACGAGAACCCATCAACTCAGAACCCTAACCCTAGCCGCCTTCATCTTCGTCGACCCCTCATCTCCACCTTCGGCCGTCTCCATCCTCTTCACCTCGACCTCCTCTCCTCTTCCCTGTGCCCAGAGCGTTCCCTGCACACCCCCGACACCAAGAAACCCCACAAACCCCACAACTCCGACCTCGTCTGCACCCGTGTCACCCCTCGCCGCCGATCTTCTTCGTCGACCTCATCACCACCACCATCACCTTCCCTCCTCCTCACCAACACCCCAAGCTAACCCCGAGCTCCTCCCCTACACAGAACCCGACCCCTGCAGCTCCCGCAACCCTTGCTACGGTGGCCGTGAAACACCATCTCCGGTGACCCACGACCTCGTCATCTCCCTCTCATCTTTCTCTCTGAACCCTATACACCAAACCATCCCCTCTCCTCTCTGTTCTTCTCTTCTTTCTTTTTCTTCTTCTTTCTTTCTCTTTTTCTTTTTCTTGATCTGGTTTTCCGGTGATCACCGCCGGAGCCGTGCTCGCCGCCGATCCGGGAGATCCAGTGGACGTCACTTGCCTTCGTGGTTACCTTCTTGCCTTGCCTGCACCTGTCCTGTGTGCTGTGCGTGCGTTGCGACGTTTACCCGACGCCGGACGCTACGTTTACACCCTGTCGGGTGATCCGTTCAGGCAAGTTTATCTTGCTACATGCTATACTACTATATTTTGCATTCATGCGAATAATAATATTACATATTGTTTAGTTATGCATCCATATTACTATTTTACAGTTTTTCGATACCCGTATGCATCCATACCGTTATTTACATATCTAGTCGCATGCAAGTTCATCTTGCTACATGCTATGTATTTTATTTTGCATCCATATGAATAAAAATATCACATGTTGATTGCATTGTACATCCATATTAAAGTTTTACTGTTTTCGGATATCCGTATGCATCCATATCATTTATTATATATATAGCTGCATCTACAGATCATATTAATTCATATTACTATTACATTAGTACCCCATACTTGATAATGTGGATCCTACATAGTCATGAGGTAACCCTTAATAGATATTTGTGCATCCATACTTTTACCGTACATCCGTATTTTTACCCTGATTCGATACTTGTTACATTTTACTGTTAGGCATCCATTTGATGCGTGTGCACTACTGGACATGACCTGATACACCACTGCTTGACTTTATACCCGATCCTGTTCCTAATGCCAATAATCCTGACATGTTGTCCCGATGGATATATCCTATTGTCTGTATAGACAAACCTGTACCTACTTGATCCTGTGTTTGCATTAGCTCCAGATTTATCAATACCTGACTTGAACACATAATCTTAGGGGTAAGGGGAAATCAAGAATGTAACCGAACGTAACTCAAAGGGCTATTATATTTCCATTTTTCCGGGCGTTACGGAATATATTGTTTGCCGTTTTTTCGGGCGTTATGGAATAATCTTGTTACCGTGGTCCCGTGGGGAATGAACGGGGCATAGACCGATGGGTTACGATGAGGATTGCATTAATTGATTTTAAAGAATTGAGAGTAATTAACCCAGTACTTTAGTTCAGATTACTTACCGCACGTCACATGTGCTTATACACTTCACTGTTCCTTATTCGTGTTACTGTTATACTCTTATTACTGTTCATACTCATACCTGCATATCATGTTAACTCCTGATTATTTTATTGTTTGATATTATGACGCACTGACGTCTTGGTTCTGCATGGCCCAGATCCTCTATCTTTGTCGCAGGCTGACCAGGAGTATTTTAGCCGACAGGCCGAGCAATGAGGATCCTGTTAGTATCTAGTTTAGTTTAGTTTTATTTCCGTACTTTCATTTTCTAATATGAGCCCGTATTTGGGACGTATTTTCCAGATTGTTATTGTTTATTGGATTTATTGCTTCTGCATATTATTTCTTGACTCATTTATTCTGGCATATGAACATGTACTAGATAGTTTATTTTATTTTACTGTTCTTGATATCTTATAGACAGCCGTAATGTGACCGTGGAGGGATGTTTCCTAACCACAGGTAGCATGGTTGGCTCTGTCACGTGCCGATTTTAGCGCATTCTGGGAAGCAGGGCGTGACAGGGTTTGTTTGGTATCAGAGCCATAGGATTTAGGTTAATCGGGTTTGATTCTTTTGTAGTTGGGTATTGGACCCAATACACAAATCAGAAAATCCGTGATTAGGAACATGTCCTGCCACATTGTTATCATGATTCTTGAATCATATCTTTTCCTTGATCCTCTTCTTGACGATATGCAAACAACTTTGCATCTCGGTTTAAAATCTTTTTGGTCCCCTATTGGTTATCTTTCCTTATTCCTTTGATTCTGATACTAGGATTTGGGCGACTTGTACGGAGTTATGTTATTGTACCTATGAACTGTAGCATGGTTACAATGCGGTACTCTATTTAAGTAACTTGGAATTCTGGTCTTGATTCATTTCCTTGTTTCATGGTCGTTATATTACATTGCTTCTCTCAGTTTCATTACTTACCAGTTCATGTTTTATCGCAAGCTTGAATACTGTTTACCGTGCTTATCTTCTTCAGTGTTTGGCTTCAGATGAAGTCATTTCGGGTATCCTACTTGTTCATGATTTTCCCGTATTAGCATTATTCGATTCTGGTGCATCCCATTGTTGTATGTTGTCCAAGTTTATTGCTGCATATTTGATTGCTTGCACGGCCCTGTCTTATTACATACACACTGGGAATGGGAAGATCATATCTAGTAGTGAGTGCAATGACTATTCTGTTGTTGTTTGCGGATGAGAGTTATTTGCAGATTTCTTGGTGATCGATACTGGCAGTTATGATGTTGTCTTGGGAATGGACTTTCTCGCCACTTTCCACGCTCATATTGATTGTAGGGCAAAAAAGTGATTTTCTATATTCCCGGAGATTCGGAGTTTGTTTTTGCTGGAGGAAGTAGTTCTGTCGGGCCAGTTGAGTTTAGGGCTAGGCCGACAAACAGTGTTCTTTCGTCGATGGAAGTTGATAAGGAGGAAGCGCCAGCTATAGTTCGAGAGTTCATGGACGTGTTCGAGGACATCTCGGGTTTACCGCCAAAATGAGATGCGGAGTTCGTGATCGATCTTGTTCCTGGTGCAGCGCCAATCTCAAAGGCGTACTATCCGATGACACCAGTGGAGTTGGAAGAAGTAAAGAAGCATGTTACCGAATTGCTAGAGAAGGGTTGGATTCGCGGTTGCAATTCACCTTTGGGAGCTTCAGTTCTTCTAGTCAAGAAGAAAGATGGCACAAGGAGGATGTGCATCGACTATCGAGAATTAAACCGGGTGACTATTAAGAATAAGTACCTGATCCCTCGCATTGGCGAATTATTCGAGCAACTCAGTAGTGCGAGGGTCTTCTCGAAGCTGGATTTGTGATCCGGATATCATCAGGTTCGAGCTAAATCAGAGGATATTTGCAAGACTGCGTTTCAAACTCGATATGGACATTACGAGTATTTAGTGATGCCATTCGGAGTCACGAATGCACCGGCGATATTTATGGACTTGATGAACCGAATCTTTTCACCGTTCTTGGACCAGTTTATAGTGGTGTTCAGTGATGATATTCTGGTCTACTCGAGGAGCCTAGAAGAGCTTGCAGAACACTTGAAGATCGCACTGCAGATATTGAGGCAAGAAAGATTATATGTAAAGATGAGCAAGTGCGAGTTTTGGCTTGAAGAAGTGAAGTTTTTGGGGCACGTCTTATCCGGAGATGGAATCGCCGTTGACCCTGAGAAGATTGCAGTAGTTCAAGATTGGCCGATTCCGAAGAACGTAGCAGAGATCAGAAGTTTTCTTGGACTTGCCGGATATTATAGAAGGTTCGTGGAGAATTTTACTCGATTGGCTGAGCGTTTGACCAAGCTTACGCGGAAGGAAGTACTGTTCGTATGGATGTATAGATATGTGTCAGCTTTTGAGGCGTTGAAGCAAATGTTGATAACTGCTCCTATTTTGACCGTACCAGATGGTTTCGGAAGATTGGTGATCACAGCGACGCATCTGGGAAAGGTTTGGGATGTGTTTTGATGCAGCATGGGAAGGTTATAGCCTACGCATCGAGACAGTTGTAAACCCATGAGAAGAATTACTCAACTCATGATTTGGAGCTTGCAACAGTTATTTTCACTTTGAAGATTTGGAGACACTACTTACTGGGCGAAAGGGTCGAAGTATTCACCGATCACAAAAGCCTAAAGTATGTGTTCATGCAGAAAGAGCTTAACATGAGGCAGCGTAAATGGTTAGAGCTGATGGCTGACTATGATCTTGATCTAAAATATCATCTGGGGAAAGTTAATGTAGTGCCAGACGCGCTTAGTCGGTTGCCAGCAATTCGGATGTTGACAGCACGGAGATAGCTTATCGATGATTTTCGGAGATTCGACTTGGAGATCGTGCTATGCATTCTTCAGGACAGTTGATGCAGCTGCAAGTACAATTGTCGTTGATCGAGAGTATTAAAGCAGCGCAGTCACATGATCCAAGATTGCAGAAGTTTCGAGAACATGTTGAAGCGGGACTTCGAACGGACTTGTTGATTCATGAAGATAGTTCGTTGCGATATGGTAGCCGTTTGTGTGTGCCGAAGGGAGACATTCGTGAAGAAGTAATGAAGGAGGTGCACAATTCCGCATATTCCGTACATCCAGGAGGCCCGAAGATGTACCGTGATCAATGACAGCATTTCTGGTGGGAAGGTATGAAAAGGGAAATTGCTCGCTTTGTAGAGAAGTGCTTGGTGTGTCAGTAAGTTAAGGATGAACATCAAAGGATAGCTGGTTTATTGCAACAACATCCGATTCCTTAATGGAAGTGGGAACATATAATCATGGATTTCGTGATAGCTTTGCCGTAGAGTCCAAAGGGCAACAATGCAGTTTGGGTGATTGTTGATCGATTGACTAAGGCAGATCATTTCATACCATTTCGAGTTGGTCAGTCAACAGTAGCGTTAGCAGAACGATACATGCAGGAGATTGTGAGATTGCATGGAGTACCTGTGAGCATCGTTTCCAACTGTGATACCTGATTCTTATCGCACTTCTGGAGGAGTTTACAGGAAAGTTTGGGGACGCGATTGAAGTTTAGCAACACTTATCATCCTCAGACAGATGGCTAGTCAGAAGGAACGATCAAAACTCTTGAAGATATGTTGAGAGCTTGCATGTTAGACTTCAAGGGTTCATGGGAGGATCATCTACACTGGATGGAGTTTTCTTATAATAACAGCTTTCATGCGACTATTCAGATGGCTCCATTCGAAGCATTGTATGGTCGCAAGTGTCGCTCACCCGTTTGTTGGGATGATGTTGGAAAACGGAGATTGTTGGGACCATATTTGATCGTGCAAACAGTAAAGAAGGTTAATACTATCCGGAATCATATGAAGGCAGCACAGGATCGACAAAAGAGTTGGGCCGATACATCGAGAAGACCTCTAGAGTTCGCTGTTGGTGATCTTGTATTCTTGAAGATATCATCGACTAGAGAAGTGATTCATTTTTGGAGTCGAGGCAAACTTAGTCCTCGATTTGTGGGGCCTTTCGAGATTATTGAGCGTGTTGGAGATGTGGCTTATCGATTGGCGTTACCACCGTCTTTGGCGAATATTCATGACGTGTTTCATGTATCTCAACTCCGTAAGTATGTTCAAGATGAAACACACGTGCTAGATCATTCGAAGCTGACTGTAAGGGAGGATTTGACCTTTGAGGAACGACCGATGTCGATTGTTGATCGAAGAGAAAAGGTCCTCAAGAACAAGGTTATCCCTCTAGTACTTGTTTCATGGGGGAATCTCTCGCATGGAGAATCGACTTGGGAACGAGAAGACGAGATTCGACAGAAGTTCCCATATCTATTCTTGTAGATTCATGTTTTTTTATCTTTTATTATTCCGGGAATTTTGAGGACGAAATTCTTTTGTAGTTGGGTATAATGTAACACCCTAGTTTATTTATACCAATTCTATTTTGAGTATTTCTTTATTTATGGTATTTTCTTGATTTACTGTGTTTTGGGTGCGTATAGTGTATCTGACATCTGTATTTGCATCCGACCCGACCCGTGTCACGCCCCGCTTCCCGGTGTACGGGCAGAGGCCGCGACGAGGCCGCTACGTATTTACTCAGAAGTAAATACGCTAAGCGTATCTAAGCAATATAAAAATAAGCACAAGAGACAAGAGATATAAACCGAACAACAACTTTATTTATTAACATTCTTTTGTACAATGCATGAAAAGTAAATACAACTGAATAAAAAGCAATGCCTAAACAATGGCATAACAGAAATGAAAGTACTGAATGGAAAGTGTACAATGACTAGAGCTCGGGGTCTTCACTGAACTGGTCCAAGTCTTCAGCAGTGGGCTCGATCTCTGAAGTGTCCAGATCACCTGACGACATTCAAAGAAGAAAGAAAGAGAATGTCGTCAGCGAACAGGTCGCTCGGTAAGTCCCAAAGAGAAGGGAGAAATAGAATAGACAGAATAAGAAGATAGCTTTTAAAGTTGTATTATATTGTTATAATGTTGTGTTAACACTGTTATTTGTAGCTTGGTACAGAAAGATGCCAGTGTATACAAGAGGGGTCTCAGTATGCTAGAGACCAGGGCAAACGGAATATAGAGTACAAGGCTCCGTTATACAATCTGGAACAATGGCAATTGAATACGGTTAGGTGTCTTAAATCTTGCAGTCTCGTGCCACTTTTAACACCTTCCATACCAGTCTATCCCTTTAACCCCGCAGTGTTTTGATTATATTGTATTGTATTGTAACTTGTATTGATTGTATATTTGGATGACTGACCAAAACCATGATATCTGTAAATGGATGTAACTGTAGAATCATATAAATGGAATAACTGGAGAAGCATGTAAATGGAATGTATATCCATGGTTTGGTTCAGTCAAGTTGTATAGATTGATAATTGGATTCATGGATTCATGTTAAATTGTAATATTGTAAATTGTAATTTGTAGATTGTAGATTGTACTTTAATCATATTCAAATCAGATTATAATGAGACTCAAACCGAGTCAGACAATTAGAAAAGTAAATTGAAATCCTGATTGTTTTGATGTTATCGGAAACCGCTGCACATGGGTGGCAGGATTTGTGTCTTTTTCAAAAACGATTACCGTATTGATAACACCATTGTTAAGTTGTCTACCTTAGATAGGCAAGCACCGACTTCTTCGGCTCTCTGAGGCTTAAGAGATTGGTCCCGCTTAAACCTATATTTACTAGGGTCCTTAGGGTAATTTATAGAACTTGAGGGGGTTTTATGTAAAAATACTTTTGTATAGTTTTCAAAATACACCCCAAGTATTTATTAATCGTCTTTAGAGTTGTAATGAATGTAGATTTTATATTGTGATATTTCTAGTGAAAATATCCTAATTCCATAATAAATGGTATTTATTTGTAATATTGATTATATGGAATTCACGGTATTTTAGTGTAAACTGATTCTTGTGACATTTTTAGAAAAAGATAGAATATTTATAATAATTCAAATTAGATATTTTTGAATTACATATACATATATTTATATGAAAATAAATTTTAATATATTTATTATATTCTAGAAATCTCGTTTTTCTTAAGATGTCATATTTAAATCTTTCGAGACCGAATGCTCCTTGCGGAGGTCTGAATCTCACACTACTGAGCCCGAGAATGTACGATAATCTGCACCATCCTGAACGGGTTCCCCAAATTGGGCTGTAGCGGCACTTTGCAAAGATTTATATAAATACTAATCATTAGAAAACGGTTTTATTAAGTAAATGGTATTTAAATGAAAAATGTCGTTTTCCCGTATTCTGAATTCCCGAGGGTATCGTGCTATTTTGCATATGAGTGTGTGAGGAGGTAGGTCGTTACCTCGTGATCTACTTAAATGTATAGCATGTTTTGTGATATTGAATGTAGAATCGAAACTATGTGGTATTTAAATGAAAATACAGTAGAATGAAATAGCCATTATTTTATGATATGAAACTTGATCAATTTGGTTGATTAGTGTTTAATAGTAAACATGAGAGAGTTTAAGCGTAACTGTATTAACGAGAAGTGAAGTTTTATAAAGAAACCGAATCGGAAATCGGATTTGTTCCGATTCCGTCGGGTTTTGTAAATTCATATTTTTAGAAAAGAAAAGAGAGGTAGAAATGGGGACTTAAGGGTTTAGGAAAACAAAGAGAGGGAGATTGATTGGGAGGAGTCGCCGGTGCATCGTTTCGTCGCCGGGAGCTCCCAGGATGGTCGTCGGAAGTTTGCCGGAAAATTCGCCGTAGCTTCGCTTCTTCCTCGCTTTCAAAGTACACAAGGTTTCTAATGATTTCTTGAGAGTTGGCTCAGTGTTTTGGGGTGAGGGGGTAGTGTTTAGGGGTGGTATTTATAGGGTTAGGCTAGGGTTTAGGATAGGTGAAAGGTTAAAATGAAAAATGTGATAAATTGTATTAAAATGTAATAAAAGTGGAGTAATTGGGGTTTTAAAAGAGCTCTGAAAATGATCTGAGGCTAAAATTTTGCAGGTGCACAGGGAAAATGAAAAGACACAATTTTCATGTTGGGGTCGTCGCCGGAATCGGCCGACTAGGGGGTGACTCGGCCGTGACTCGATCGGAGGACGGAGTCGGCCGAGTCGAGGCCGAGTTGGCCGATTTCCGGCCGATTCTGGCTGCCGGAATCCCCCCCGACGGTTCATCAATCCTATGGAAATGTTATATTTTTGGGTGTAGTGGGGTTTTTGTGAGATATGCACGTGTAAACCCTTGGTATTGTAAAGGTTTAAAATAAAACAATATTAAAAATAATGTGGGGTATGGGATTTGAACTCTGGTGGCTTGGTTCAGTAGTGCAAGGTATTACCAATGAGCTACAAGCTCCTTCTTGTAATTATGGAGCTAATTAATTACTTAAAATAATAACAGTAAATGTAAGTACCCCAAATATACATTAATTTTTAAGCAAATTTTGTACACTAAAAATGGAGTTGTTACATTCTTTTAACTTGTAATTAAAAAGAAAAATAATTACTTATATCTTATGCTCAGGCTAAAATACCCCTTTATGGATTTTGAAAAAATATTTGAAAAATTTTGTATAGGAAAATTAGGGTTGTTACAACCCGCTTGCTGGAAATCCGTCTTGATTCCTATTTATCATTTATCCCGGCTTGTTATGTTAATCCGTGCACTTTCAATTTTATGTACTGCATACTTGCATTATATCTGGCATCTGCATTTTTTTTCAATATAACATATAAAGTCAAGTAAAATATTTTAAAAATATCTAGCATGGCCTGCATGATACCCCTAACCCTGTCGTAGCATCCGCGCATCTTGTTCTCGTCCCATTCAGTGAAACGGACTTTTTGGGATGGCTACGTGCGCATGCGTGCATCCATTCTTGGGGGTATGCTTTTTCGTTACCCGGATATCTTGCTTTGATGTTGGTCGACACGTATATTATCCGTATTTTAAAACTAGATTTTTAGACCCGAACTAGATGTCTTTTGGACTATTTTGTATTTAGCCTAAAACTCAAATTTTATTAATATTATATTTACTATTAAATATTCTATACTACGTTTAAAATTTTACAAACAAAAAATATTTTTAAAAGATTTTAATTATTTTCTAAACAGAACACTCACTCTCTCTCCTCTCGATCTCTCTCTCCCCCTCCCTCCCTCTCTCTCTCTCCCCCTCTCCCTCCTCTCGCGAGATCCCGTCACCCTCCTTCTCCCTACAATCACCTCTCTGCTTCTTTTCTCCTTCTTTAAATTTGCCGCCTTCGTCACGAGAACCCATCAACCCAGAACCCTAACCCTAGCTGCTTTCATCTTTGTCGACCCCTCGTCTCCACCCTCGGCTGTCTCCATCCCCTTCACCTCGACCTCCTCTCCTCCTCCCTGCACCCAGAGCGTTCCCTACACACCCCCGGCACCAAGAAACCCCCACAAACCTCATAACTCCGGCCTTGCCTGCACCCGTGTCGCCCCTCGCCGCCGATCTTCTTCGTCGGCCTCATCACCACCACCATCACCTTCCCTCCTCCTCACCAACACCCCAAGCCAACCCTGAGCTCCTCCCCTGCACAGAACCCGACCCCTGCAGCTGCCGCAACCCTTGCTGCCGTGGCCATGAAACACCATCTCCGGTGACCCACGACTTCGTCATCTCCCTCTCGTCTTCCTCTCTGAACCCTATACACCAAACCATCCCCTCTCCTCTTTGTTCTTCTCTTCTTTCTTCTTCTTCTTCCTCTTTTTCTTTTTCTTGATCTGGTTTTCCGGTGATCACCGCCGGAGCCGTGCTCACCGCCGATCCGAGAGATCTAGTGGACGTCCCCTGCCTGCGTGGTTACCTTCTTTCCTTTCCTGGACCTGTCCCGTATGCTGTGCGTGCGTTGCAACGTTTACCCGACGCCGGACGCTACGTTTACACCCCGTCGGGTGATCCGTTCAGGCAAGTTTATTTTGCTACATGCTATACTACTATATTTTTCATTCATGCGAATAATAATATTACATATTGTTTAGTTATCCATCCATATTACTATTTTACAGTTTTTCGATACCCGTATGCACCCATACCATTATTTACATATCTAGTCGCATGCAAGTTCATCTTGCTACAAGCTATGTATCTTATTTTGCATCCATATGAATAAAAATATCACATATTGATTGCATTGTACATCCATATTAAAGTTTTACTGTTTTCGGATATTCGTATGCATCCATATCATTTATTATATATGTAGCTTCATCTACAGATCACATTAATTCATATTACTGTTACATTAGTACCCCATGCTTGATAATGTGCATCCTACATAGTCATGAGGTAACCCCTGATAGATATTTGTGCATCCATACTTTTACCGTACATCCGTATTTTTACCCTGATTTGATACTTGCTACATTTTACTGTTGGGCATCCATTTGATGCATGTGCACTACTGGACATGACCTGATACACCACTGCTTGACTTTATACCCGATCATGTTCCTAATGCCGACAATCCTGACATGTTGTCCCGATGGACATATCCTGTTGTCTGTATAGACAAACCTGTACCTGCTTGATGCTGTGTTGGCATTAGCTCCAGATTTATCAATACCTGATTTGAACACATAATCTTGGGGGTAAGAGGAAATCAAGAATGTAACCGAACATAACTCAAAAGGCTATTATATTGTTTGCCGTTTTTCCGGGCGTTACGGAATATATTGTTTGCCGTTTTTCCGGGCATTACGGAATAATCCTTTTACCGTGGTTCCGTGGGGAATGAACGGGGTATAGACCAATGGGTTACGATGAGAATTATATTAATTGATTTCAAAGACTTGAGAGTAATTAACCCGGTAGTTTAGTTCAGATTACTTACCGCACGTCACATGTGCTTATACACTTCACTGTTCCTTATTCGTGTTACTATTATACTCTTATTACTGTTCATACTCATGCCTGCATATCATATTAACTCCTGATTATTTTATTGTTTGATATTATGACGTACTGACGTCTGGGTTCTGCATGGCCCAGATCCTCTATCTCTGTCGCAGGCTGACAAGGAGTATTTTAGCCTACAGGCCGAGCAGTGAGGATCCTGTTAGTATCCAGTTTAGTTTAGTTTTATTTTCGTACTTTCATTTCTTGATGTGAGCCCGTATTTAGGATGTACTTTCCAGATTGTTATTGTTTATTTGATTTATTGCTTCCGCATATTATTTCTTGACACGTTTATTCTGGCATATGGACATGTACTAGATAGTTTATTTTATTTTACTGTTCTTGATATCTTATAGACAGCCATAATGTGACTGTGGAGGGATGTTTCCTAACCACAGGTAGTATGGTTAGCTATGTCACGTGCCGATCTTAGCGCACTCTGGGAAGCGGGGCATGACACCTATGGATGACAACATAAATTAGTCTCCGTATACAATCTAAGGGCAACCCAAAATAAACTTAAACATGACACATGAAGGAATGAACCTGGAGTGTAGAAAGTTGTTGTTGTATGCGACAGTGTAATTAACTGCAGGGGTTTGCCCCTGCAGGAAACATGCGTCCCCACAATCAATAAACCTCTCATTCGTGAGAGGGAATATGAAGTCATTTACATCGGTCGTATTCATCTAAACCTCCGATATACGGCGCTATAAATCAACTTAGCATTTTCGGAGAGGTGGATAGATCAAATCTATGCATTTGTCCCTAAATTCAGGCTAGACGTTCTCCTGCTTCTCATTCCTGTAATGACTGCACTATGATTTCATCCCTTTGAATCTTTTTCTTGTTTTCCCCGATAATCGTGTCTCGACATAAAGGAAACGAAATTGTGAACCATTCATCTCCGGTTGATCTTATTTTGTCAATCTTCTTAATTCCTTATTGTTTTCTTCCATTGACTCTGATAGTAGGATTTGAGTGACTTAAATGGAGTTATGTGATTGTAACTATGAACTGCAGTATATTTATAGTGCTGTACTCTACTCGAGTAGCTTAGACTTCTGCCTTTGATTCTCTTTTCTCTTGATTTAGTTATGTTCTACCACGTATCCTTATTCTTGATTATCGAATCCTATCTTCTTTGTTAATTTATGTCCTTCCTTGACTTTTAAATTCGATTTTCATTTTTATCTTTGTACCATTCTTGAATTCAATCCTTAATTCCTTTTTTTCTCTTCGAGTGCTTGCTTGCGGCTTTCTTGTAAACTATTCTTGAATTATCCTAACAGTATTTTCTCATCTTCCTAGTTGTCTTATCGCGAATTACTTAGAATACTGACTGATGGAGCGCAACGACGAAACGCGACGAAATCATCCTAATCTTGTTTCTTTGCTCTGTTACAACATCCTTCTTGAGTAATTTCGAGAACGAAATTATTTTTAAATAGGGTAGGATATAACGACCACAATACTACTATACCTTCATGTTTTCTTTATTTAATAAAATATTGTATTTATTTATTCTTAGTATTTTCCGCATATTTTGTTTTCTATTAAGTATATTTTATTATTCCATCTATTTTTTCCAAACCCATTTCTTTAAAACAAAATTTAACCTCTTTCAAATTAAATACAAGACCTAACATAGCCCATAACCCAAATCCAATCTCATTTTCATTTTCTTTATAAAACTATGAGCCCAAAAACCCACTTTCTTTTCAAGTAATATCATATATTTAATACATGTTAAATTTATGCATGAACAACCTTATATCTCATTGGTTAAGTCCTTACATTATTATTCCATAGGCCATAAGTTCGAATCTTGGGTATTGCAATTCTTTTTATCTATTTTTTAAAACTCTCTCATAATCTACAAATGAGACCTTTCATTTCATCTTTCTTTTAACTTTCAAAATGAATGCATATAATAATTAGTATGGTTATGATAATGAATTATTATAATGACCATATTAATATTATTTATATGTTCTTTTCTTCATTGTTCATACTCATTCAAAAAAATTATTTTAAATCTTCATCCTTAGAGCTCTCCAAGTTTCGACATCACCGGAGCCCATTTCGTCCGTAGAAATTCAAGACTGAAGTATTGTACTATTCACAAACTTCGTAAGTGTCGTTTTGCTTTTTTTTTTCTTTCCTCTCAAAATCTCCATAGAGAATACTTTTAGAAACTAACTTGATCCTTATCTTGATTGCTCGAGCCTAGATCACCTAGACTTGTTTTTGCCGTTAAAATCGAATCGGTGAGCCGATTGTTATACCGACTCACACAACCCGTAAGTCCCCTCTTCTCCTCCTTTTCTCTACTTGAATTTATTCCCTTACCATGTCTCCGTCATGCCAAATCTTGAGATAACTAATTAGATCTTGCTAACGCAGTTACAGGAATGGAGCAGTTCAACCATCATAATTATAATTACTTGAAGTCATGCATTAAATCTGACCTACAAGGTATCTCATGATAAAGTTTTTTTTAAATAAAAAAAAGGTTGAAATAAAGCATATATGTTTAGTTTCAAAATCTTGTATGCAACGATTGATAACATGTTAAGTATTGTTATTTTAGACGGTTAATCATGACCGGATTATATGTTTGCTTCACATACATTAATTCATGTTATTTATCACTGAAATTTTAATTATTTATATTTACTTTTGCATATAAGAAAACAAAGTTATAAATAAATACCATAGATTTATCATTTTCAAATATGATCTTACAAAACCTTTATCTTTAAAATAATTTTTATAAATTAATTTCCACTTCTACAAATTCTTGGAACATCAGGATAAAATAATAGATAGAATTCAAAATCTAAAGGAAAAATTTCATATCAAACCGAATAACGATTTAGGAGTTATGTAGTTTTTTATTCACTGTTTTTAAAAAACCAGAAAACTGCCATTAAGTGTCTTCTTCAAATGACTATAACTCTGTAATTATTGATCCAAATTAAGTGTTTTCAGATGTTTTGAATATTTATATCAAAATATATAGATTTTTTTAGTTTTAAGTTTTTACTAAAAACCGATGTAAAATATAGAAAAATGCGTTACAATATTAAGCGACGAATCTGGACAGAATCTATCCTGATTCGCATACTGTTTTTAAATAAGACATAACTCGAACTCCCGATGCCCGTTCGTGACAAAATTTAGATGTGTAGATGAAAAATTGATAGAGGTATAATTTTCTGTATATTATATTACTTAGAAACGCATGAAACAACGCGATATAGGCCTTACAATATAACATATAGTTGCTGTCCAGAAATCCGAATTTATGTTTTAAACGCTTATGTTAAAATTGTCATAACTAGAACTTCAGAAATCCAAATCACACGAATCTTAGGGTTTAGTATAAGTACATCGAAAGACCTACAATTTTATAATAATTTTTGTAAGCTGAAACCAGATGGAAATTAACTCAAACCGCGTTTTAAAAATGTAAGACGGTGCTGGACAGATTCTGATCTGTTCTGCACGATGAAACGAAAATGGGTATATCTCCCAAATTGGTAGTCATATTTAGGTGCGACTAGAACTCACGCGTGCACAACACTTATATCTATATTTTTGTTTATATTCCAAAATTGATTGACTTGATTGATTAGTCCTACACAATATTTCTTAATAGCATTGTTTATGGTCGTTACTTGAATAATATACTTAACTCATTTCATGCTATTCGAACATGTATACCTTGTTTATATTAATCTTTAAATTGTTTTATGTACATGAAAACATAATTAGATATTATATGTTTGACATAATCCAATTAAACGCTAAACTTGATTTGACCCAAACCACGAATACAACTTAACATAAATACTTGAAACGTGTCATGAATACTTGATCTTGACATAAACTCAATTTTGAAAACTTGATGTATTCATGGATTCGGGCAAGACTTGTAATTTTAAATATAGATTAATATACGCGGGGTGTTGGGATAGTTTGAGTTGTGAGTTCAATGAAATCTCAAGAGTCCCATGCTAACAATCACGAATACAAGTAATTACGAATACTAACAATCATGAGGGCCCGTATTTCCTTACTCCTGGATTATAACCTGTTGAGTTTGGAATATTTCGACGACGGTCGAAGTCCCGTTACTAACTATCATGAGGGCCCGTGGTTCCTTACGCCTGAATTACAGCCTTTTGGGTTCTAGAACACTCTTGAGATTTGGTTGATATTCACACCTTGAGTCCATGTTAGTTACTTTTACCCTTTTAGCGTCCTTTAAGGACACTTAAAATCACTTCATGTTCACTATACCTATACTTCACGGCCATGTTATACTTGTTTTCCATGCTGATATAGTTGACATATACATTACATGCACGCTACTCTACCTGTTTACATGTTCATGATTTACATCCATGCTATACCCTATATCACATTACAGCTTACATTTAATTTATATACATCACACCATCTTTTTGGAGACTTATCAAGCGTTAGTTCGTTGATGAGTATTCCACCCATCTTTCTTTCTTTCTTAGAATGTTCGTCAGTTGGTATTGAGACAGAGAAGATTGTTCTTCCAATATTTAAACATAATAAAAGAGCTAAGCTCTGTTAAAATTTTGTTGAGACAGCGCCTCACGCGCTTCTCATGAGGGCGCCAACACCAACACCAACCCCTTAGGATTAAGTCCAATGGTGGCGCCGCACGTGAAGCTCACGTGGGTACCAATATGCAAAGCATAGAAATGCCTATAATAAATAAGAATTTAATTCTTAAGTGGCGCCCATGTGCCCTCATGTGAGCGCCGATGTCCAAGTCAAAATCAGTAGAATTAAATTCTACATTTTCCTAACCAAAAAGTTGGGATATTCTCTGTTAAACAGAGTCGTTGGTCCAATGGTTACGATAAATCATTAAATAATAGAATTAAATTCTCTTCCGAGGAATATTTTTCCTGAATCTTTACAAACGAAAAGAATTGCTCTTTGTAAAATAGAGAACTTTTGGATTAAAAATCCAATGGTGATCAAAACATCACCACTTGACAGAATAAAATTCTGTATATGGGAAAATATTTCCCCAATCTTGTTAAAACAAGAAAATATATTCTGTAAAACAGAAGCACTTGGATAAAAAATCCAACGGTGGGTAAAATTCCCCAAATCAATTTTTGGGACCAATTAAATCAATTGGAATCTCTCAATGAGAGATTTTCTTAAAACTAATTAACAACTTGCCTTTACTATATAAAGGAGCCGAGACGACTTCAAGTCACAGGGAAAGGCAGAGAGAGACAAACACACTCACACACAAAGAGGGAACCCCCATAAGCTTATGAAAAAATACAGAAAGCTCTCAAAACAACAGAGAATTCAATTCTCAGTAAAAGAAGAAGACTCTCCTCCTCCAAACCCTAGGTAAAAGAAACACAGAGATCAAAATATTTCTTTTTTACCTACATAAGGATTTAACCCTTCTTATAGAACTTAGTTCTTTCTCTGAGTCAGAGATCCACAAGATAAGTCTCCTGCAAGTTGAGAATTTAATTCTCACCGGGAATATCTTGTTCTTGAGAATCAAAGATTCAGAAAAGAACTAGATTAAAAAAAGAAAAAAAAAGAAAATGAACATATGTTTTAAGAATTTAATTCCTCAAAAATTAGGGTTTAACCCTACATAGAGAACTTAGTTCTTAAAAAAAGAAAGAGAAAAGAACTTAGCGCCTCACGTGTTTCTCACGTGGGCGCACTTTCAATAGCGCCCAGCGCCTCACGTGAAATACACATGGGCGCCCAAAGCAGAAGGCCAACGCTTCACATGAAATACACGTGGGCGCTGAATAGAAGTGCTTAGCATTTCATATATAGCTAAAATGGCTAAGTGCTTAGCAATAATTGGGCAGCGCCCAGCGCTTCACGTGGGCGCCAAAAAAAGTGCTCAGTACTTCATCTACAGTCTAAACGGTTGCGTTCCTAGCACTGATTGGGCAGCGTCCAGTGCCTCACGTGCTCCTCACGTGGGCGCTATACAAAAGTGCTCAGCACTTCATGTTAGTCAAAATGACTAAAGTGTGCAACATTTATTGGGCAGTGTCCATGACTGAATACTTCACATAATATACATGTGAGCGCCAGAGCTCAAATAAGTGCTTAGCACTTTTAGATAAAAAGAGGGCTAAACAAATAGAGCCCAATTAAGTGCTTAGCACTTTCGAACACAAAAAAAAGATTGAGCAGACTACGCCCAAATTGGTTTAGTCTCTCTAAAATGGTTTTCTTACAACTAAGCCCAAGCGCTCTGTCGTTGGATCTTAAATAAAAAAAATGATCCTGAAAATATTGCTAAGTTGATCTTAGTCTCAAATTAGACTAACGTATCCTTAGCTTAAAATAAATTGAGCCCAAATGCTTATATATTTAAGTTGATCTTAATCTCAAACTAGATTAATGGTTTTTAAATAAAACAAAATATTTTTGAACCAAAGGAATATATAACCTAAGTTCAAAACCCCGTCAAGCAAATCCTTGGCCCAAGCCCAAATCGAAAATATATGGATTTGAACTAATCCGCACCCTACGGGCGAGACATAAATTAATCTCTTTATACAATCCACAGGCAATCTAAAATAAAACAAAAATACACACGACACGAAGTGAACTGTTGGAGAAGAAGAAAGTGGTTATCGCAATGCGGTAACGTAATT
Source organism: Agapanthus africanus (assembly GCA_030015575.1). Lineage (NCBI taxonomy): Eukaryota > Viridiplantae > Streptophyta > Magnoliopsida > Asparagales > Amaryllidaceae > Agapanthus > Agapanthus africanus. Next base: position 757,549,468 of record CM057337.1, on the reverse strand, counting down.
AATGGCATGGACTTGCGCCTGCAGGGAAGAGCATCCCCACAATAAAAAAACCCATCACAAATGAGGGGAAATATGATGAAGTCTGCTACAACGGTCGCTGTCCAAACCTCCGATATATGGTGCCATAACTCCACTTGGTATCTTCGGAGAGGTGGATGGATAAGTCCAAATAGCATTTGCCCCCAAAATTCAGGCCAGACGTCCCAACGTCTCGGTCTCTGTCTTTCGGCGGTGAACATAGATAGAAGCGGTCGATTCGCATCACAACCGGACGTCTAGTTTCATTCAGCTTTTCATTTCAGTTCAGTTCGCATCACAATCGTGTTATCGTATTTTGATTCAAATATTTTGTCAATTGTGAATCTTGAATGTAATATATCAAAGTTGGATTTCAATTTTTGTTTATTCTTGTTACTTTATGTTGGTTATAGACGCTTAGCGTATTTATTTTGAGAAATGACCTTCTCAGAATAAATACGTCGCGGGCCTCATCACGTACCTGCTTCCATCATTTGGGAAGCGGGGCATGACAATTCTGGTTTTCGGAGGTAAACAGATTCTGGCATGCCCAGTAAAAACCTTTTCTCTTTTCACCCCACATTTCGTGTGTCGTGTTTTTGCGAACAATTTTTTTCTTTGATAATGAAAGATTAGAAAGTGAAAAATTACATTTAAAAGATTAGAAGAGTTTGAGAAAAACAAGAAAGTTAGATGTTTTCTTAAACGAAGCTAGTAAAAAGTAGTTATGAGCCGTTGTCCCAAGGGTTAGTAAGATGAAGGAAGTCACTAATCTGAGGATAAAAATAAGTCTGAAAAATAGTCCATATTCTTAAGGCCAAATATTTGAACGTTGATACCTTACTATATGCACTTACACATGTCTTGAAACCCGGGATAGTAGAGGATACCTTGAAATACTCGTGTCTAAAATCCAAAGTACGAAGAAAATATAAATGAAGCATAAAATATAAAACGGTGAAGAAAAATGAACACTAGTTTTGTAATCACCAAGGCAGCATAAAAAAATATAGCGAGGGTGCTTCATCACCTAGTGTCTTAGATCAACTGGTTTGGAAGCCACTGCTAAGCCTTAAGTGTTGCAGGACGAGAAAATTGCTAATTATGCCTAATAAGTGAGCACATTTAGTAATCGGTCGGTTAGTACCTCAAGAAGTATTAACGTTCGCATGAAGAATGCGTGAGCAATTCCATCTAAAATATTCACCGACTAAAAGTACTGAGGTAGACGGATAAGAGTATGATAGCTTGAATTGAATTCTCCGAGTGTACGAATGTCTTTTACACACACGTTGGGGTATATGATCAGTGTTTGGAAGAAAGGGAGGGAGGAAGAGTAAAGGCGATGTTTTATTGAGGGGTGATGTAATTTCTAATATCTTTTCATGACTATTAAGATAGGGCTCATGACAACCAAAATGCTAGTGTAGTTGGAAACTCTTATTTTCAAGTTCTTTCTTTTATATTCTTAATCTTTATATGTATCTTTCACATCTTTCTTTTATTATGGGATTTTGTGGGTGTAATCCGCTGAAAACCCTCAGGAGACAACACTCCTACTAGGGACACCTAGAGGTTTAACGGTTTGTTACACGTGCTCAGAGCAATCGTGTTGCCTATGAAAGTGTGCTAGTTAGTTTTTCTATTTTTCTTTTCTCCTTCTCTTGAATAAATAGTTTGCTCGGGACGATCAAGGTCGAGTTTGGGGGTATTTGTGCAGTCGAAAATAGTGCACTTTTGATATGACAATTTCCTTAGTTTACTTAATCATCTAAAAGTGTTTGTTATAAATATAACACATATTAGAAGTTCATCTGCAAAATATCATTTACCATGTGCTTATATATTATAATCAACATTATGAAGGAAATTATATGTTTAATATTTTACGCATAATATTTTGTATCTCAAATATAACTAACATTGTTCATTTAAGATATTCTGCAAGATTAGCTCAGGTCAGCTATCAGGAATCAAGAATTTGCCGATAAAGTAAAGAAAGTCGAAGAATAAAATACTGGCAGAGACTCAGAAGAAATAAGAAGGTTCCAGACATCAAAGAAATACCCAAATACCAACAGGAGAAGACTCCAGAAGTTCGAAGCTACGATCTCACCAAGACGTCGCGGAACCGCGGCCGAGTCGCCGCAGATCTGCGGCCGAGTCAGGCCAAGTCGCCGCAGATCCACGGCCGATTCAGGCAGTTAGGAGGCAAGAGTTTTCTGGAATCTTCTTCGTAAAAAACTTAGTTTGTTAGGGATTTCTGTTACTGGTTTTGGGGCTATAAAAAGGACCGAGGGCTACATCATTTGGGATCCAATTTTTCATCCAATTCAAAAGGCAAAAAGATCAAGAACAACATCAAATAATCATCCTAAATCCAAAACCAAAAAGGGATTAAGATCTAAGATCAAGAATCTTCGATCTTGAGATCCAAGATCAAGAAATCCATCGAGAAATCAATCAAGCGATCAATCAAGCAAGTCTCCTTTACGCGAAGCCAATCACCGTCAATGAGCAAGCGATCCACGACAGGTTTAAGACTCGAGATGATCAAGCGACGTGAAGATCGACGGAATATTTACTTCTTCGAGGCAGAGATCGAGAGCAAACTCTTTTTCCTCTTGTAATCTAAACTCGAAGAAATATATTGTGAGGTTGAGTAATAAAGGTGATCATTAGTTTTAATTTCGCTTTCTTTTAATTTCTGCATTATGAATTCTTTCTCTATTTCTTCTTTTATTTTCATGATGTGCGAGTAATTCTCTGTTTGATAGGATTCGTAGGATTAAGATAGATCAAGGTGAGAAAATTTTATACTCCTTTTAAATCTTATAAAGTTTATAAACTTTAGCAAAAGAATCGTCAACATCCTTATCGGGCGTGACATCAATTTCTTGATAATCGTGACCACGATTAAAGATAAGATTGACGATCTTTTTGTTAAGGGCGAGACAAGAATGGAGATCAATGAAAGGACAAGGGTTAATAGAGGAGAAACCCTAGTTTCTTCCAAAGAACCCTAATCCTCATTCATCGTCATCAATCTAGTTTTAAATCTATCAATAGATAAGAGGAGTCATCTTTATTAGTCATTCAGTGCTACTAAAATCCAATCGAATCCTATAATTCTTCTTCATATAAAATTTTCTTGATAACTCAATTAGATCTTGAACCATTTTCTTGATAATTCAATTAGATTTTGAAACTATTTTCTTGACTTTCTTGAAACTATCTTCTTGATTTTCTTGAAACTGTTTTCTTGATTTTCTTAAAACTATCTTCTTGATTTTCTTGATTTTCTCTTTTCTATTTGTTTCAACTGATCTAAAGCGAGAACTATAAAATTCCACGAATCCCAGAGGACGACCCATACTCACTAAAGGTTCACTACACGCGACGCCGTGTTGATTGCGGTTACTAAAACTTCTAAACAAAACTTATTTTCTTTTCTTTTATTCAAAGAAATTGAATCAATCAGTGACTGTCATTGATAGGCTCTGATTGCGTTCAAATGAGCTTGCTCGTCGATCATTCTTTTGATTAATACCTGAGTAGCCGTTAAGTACAGCTAGTGCCGCTGGCATGCTTATGGGTAAACCCGTGAGGGGATTCAGATCAACTGGATATGATCTGAAAGTGTTTCAGATCAATTGGATATGATCATAAACTACTGCCAATGTATTGATTGAGTTTTTAAAGTCCCACGCTGAGTTTTTTCTGCTCAGGAAAAACGATATAATATGCGTATGGTGATACGTACGAGAGTCTGATTAAATATGTGTATATGATACATATATGTTAATCGAATGTTTTATAATATTAGCCGATTTATATTTAAGCCGGATTATTAAATCATGTATTCATTTAATATATATGTATATATATATATTGTAGTATTATGTTCGCTTTATTTTTTCTCTCATTTCTATTCGTATTTTTATATGAATACTTGTATATATATACGATACATATACTAGGATGTATTGTGTATTTGATACACTTGATAATGCATCTAAAAAGAGGACACCTCATTTCCTTTTAATTTTTATTTAAAAGAAAAAGAAATGAGTCGTTAAGAGAGTATGACTTGATTTTAAAATGAAAAAGAATGGAGGGATGTTTGTTTTTTTTATTGAAATTGTTGTAACTATTTTTGTATGGTTTTTAGCATCTCCCTCCTCATTCTAACCATCCATATTCTCTCTTCTCCTCTTCTTTTCATTGTAAAGAGAAAATGGAAAATTGAGAGGAAAAATAGTGTGAGTGATGGAGGTCCTTTTCGGGTCTCCGTCAGATGTTGTCTTCCGTTGATCTCCCGGTGGACTTAGATGGTTATCTTCTGTTGCGTGTGGGTCTCAATGAATTTTGGTGGAAGAGGTGGTATGAGGAGTTTGGTGCCGAGTACCTGCAAAGAAGTCCCGGGGTGGTTTGGTACCACCAAGGACCCTCCGACGATCAAGTTAGTGACGAGATCCGAGTAGAGTAACGGCTTAGAAGAGTAAAGAATGGCTCACTTGACCCCTCTATGATGGGGGTTTATATAACGGTGGTGGCACGCAGCAGCAGGCGCGAGAATCTCGCTGGCAGTTACGCTCCCGACGTCATGCCCGCGTAGAGAGCGGATCGCCCATTAATGGGGATCGTGATGGCGTGGAACGTGGGATGTTGCTAGCGTAGAATTTGCGCATGGCGAGATTCGCGGAGTGGCGGTTATGCCTGTGCGTGGTGGAGTTGGTCGGAGGGCCGAGGAAGACGGCCTCGGCCGGGAGCTCGGGGACGAGCGTGGAGGCTGAGGAGTCTTGGTCCTGTGGCAGCTCGGGGCGAGTGGAGTGGCCGAGGAGGATAATTCGCAGGGGGCCCCGAGGAGGGCCAGCTTGTGCTTGCAGGTCGGGCGTAGGGTGGCCTGGTCGGCCCCCATGGGCCCTTTCTTCTGAGTCCTGGGACACGTCATCTGCCACGAGTCTTGATCCTGGAGATTGCCAATATTGAGCATCATCATTAGCCCCCCACTGTTGTCCCGACCAGTTAGCGGGTCAGGCCAGGAGTGGATTGCCGGGCCTCCCGAGGTGAGCTCCTTTCTAGGGCTTTGTCGAGACGAGTCCTCGGGCCGTCGATTGTCTTTTCCCGCTAGCGAATCAAGGTGAGATCTCTGCATTTAAAGAAGATGCGCCGGTTCGTGCACTCTGCAACTGAAGAGAAGGCCCACGCGTCGAGCGTCGATTGGCTGATGCGACGTATGCAGGCCTGCGGCGTCTGATGGGACGCGGTCCAGCGCAGGACTGACATGTGGAGCGATCGGAGCCGCTGGGCGCAAGGGAGTTGTTTCGGCAGGAGATGACGGGCGCCGTTGGATGAGGCCGTATGCAGCAATAAACAGCGGTGGGGCCCGCCCTAGGGCCCCCAATCTTTCATTTTTCCCTCTTCCTTGAGTCGTTGCTGCTCGGAGTTCTTCTTCCTTCTGAATACATGGTTCGCTCCCACTCTTCGGGCTGCCCGCGCAAGAAGGAGGCTAGTGGTGCGGCCGAGCCCCCGGCTAGCTCATGCCCCCTGCCGGATCCTCTGCCGGCGGTAGGGCCGTCTGCTTCGTCGACGGCTTCTGGTGGTTTCTCCGGCGGCGGCCAGAGACGTCCACAGTTACCCGAGCCCCAGACGGAGGACAGAGAGAAGGGAAAGAGAGAAGGGCAAGGGCAAGCCCCCTCTCAAGAGGAAGAGTACGGTTTCTCGCGCGTCGTCGTTGAGGGTCCCTGACGGAATTTCCGTGCAGGAGGGGACGCCGTCTTCACGGTTCCGTCTGGAATTTCTGTTGCCGCTAGCCTGCTTGCCGGGATGGAGGAGTCGGCTGGGGGAAAGCTTCCGCACGGCTCCCTGAGGGATCAATTGGAGGCCATGGCCTAGGGGGAGGTCCAGGTACGTACCCCTTTATGTGTATTTTTCTTGGTATACCTTTCCTTGGCTCGGGGGTCTCCTAGTTTCTCATCGGCTTTCCATCAGGTTCTTCAACACTGCGTCCTTGCCACTCGTATGGAGGCCGAGGGGGCGTTCCACGCCCCGAGGCCAGTGGAAGCGTTCCCTTCGGAGGTCGAGGTTTTGCGACGTGACCTGCGCCTGGAAAGGGTAAGGGCCGACGTCTTGGGCGGGCCGGGCGGAGGCTGTGGAACTTGCCTATTCAGTGAATCGAGGTGTCCTTCGTCGTCTGAATGCGTCCCTCCGGGTTGCCGATAGGAAGCTGGCAGATCTGGCCAAACGCTTCGCGGCCCTGGAAAAAAAGAGGGATGCCAGCAGGGGAGATGCTGAGGCGGCGCTTCTGGAGGCCCAGGTTGCTGAGGCTCGGGCTAAGAAAGCTGTGGCCGATTATAAGGCATTAGTGCAGTTTTACGCCGAGCTCGGGGAGTATTCTGCCGTCGCATGGAACAAGGCCCTGAACGCCATGAAGGAACAGCTTCCTGAGTTCGACGATGGTGAGCTCCGTGCTCGGGCTCCGCTTCCGGCGGTGAGGCCTCCGGTGGGAGATGGCGAGGGGAGCAGGGCGCACCCCTGGTGGCAAAATCTCCAGTGGTAGAGCCCCCGGTAGGCCGTGATGCCAGCGATGAAGGGACCGAAGTAAGCCTCCGGGCAGTTTGTAGGGCTTGGGAGCCCCAGAATACCCTTTGTAAAACTTTGCTTTTGGTAATAAAAGAAAATCCTTGTTTCGTCGGTTTGCATTTCATCTTCTGTGTGTGAAGGATGTTCGTAGGATATCTTTGCTTGTACCGTTGTGTTTTCATGTCAGGCTGGCCATCTATTTGGCGATCTTCCGTCGAATTGACTTCAATCACTAGCCGACGAGAACGTCAAGCGCTGCCGAGGAGGTATCCCCATGGGCCCCAAAGTCGAGGGGAGATCGTCTAGACTTGGATAAACCTGACGTCCCTCCCTGGTGTCTCAGATCCTCCACGGGCCACAGGTAATCTTTGATTTCGAGCATCGACCACCAGCCGGGGGTGATTGGGCAGAATAGCTGCGCAGTTGCCTTTTGCAAGGGCTTACCGATCCCTGGCATTTTGGTAGAGAAGCTACCTGCCAGGGAAGACCCAGCAGGGTAGCTGCTCGGTCGCCCTTTGCGGGGGCCTCGATCCTTAGCGTTGGGGGGTGCTGTAAGATGCCCACTAAGGATTACCGGGCAGTGAAGCTGCGCGGTTGCCTCCTGGCGAGGGCTTTGATTCCTGTCGGTTGTGGTAGGAAGCTAGGATAGCCGAGCAAGGACTCGACTGCCTCTGGGAGGACTTTGGTCCTTAGCACTGTAGGGGCTGTAAGAATCTCGCTAAGGACGACCGGGCGGTGAAGCTGCGCGGTTTCCTCTTGGCGAGGGCTTTGACCTCTGGCATCGGGGGTAGGCAACAACCAGCCTGGGATGGACGAGCGGGGTAGCCGCTCTGGTGCCTCTTCCGAGGGCATTCGGATCCCAGGCGTCGTGGGTAGGGAGCTACCAGCCGGAGTAGGCCGAGCAGGGTAGCTACTCAGTTGCCTCTTGCGAGGGCTTTGATCCTTCAGGACGGGAACTGAGCAGGGTTACTGCCCAGTGCCTCTTAGCGAGGACTTTGATCCCTGTCAGTTGTGGTAGGAAGCTACCAGCCGGGAATAGCTGAGCAAGGACTCGTCTGCTTCTGGGAGGACTTTGGTCCTTAGCGTGGGTGGGGCTGTAGAAGCCTACCAAGGACCCTTGGCCGGGCAGGGTTACTGCCCGGTGCCTCTTGGCGAGGGCTTTTGTCCTGAAGGATAGCCGAGCGAGGGATCCTCGGGCTCGACTGCCTCTGGGAGGGCTTTTTGATCCCCGGTATTGTGGCAGGGAAGCTGCCCGCTGGGAATAGCCGAGCGAGGGATCCTCGGGCTCGACTGCCTCTATGAGGGCTTTTTGATCCCCGGCGTTGTGGCAGGGAAGCTTCCCGCAGGGGATAGCCGAGCGAGGGATCCTCCGACTCGACTGCCTCTGGGAGGGCTTTTTAGTCCGGGCAGTGGGGTGCACGGTCGCACCGTGGTGAGGGCCCGTGGGTTGCACGGACGCCTCGTGGCGAGGGCTTTGAGTTGTAAAGGAGGAACTCTACTGGGGAAAAAAGAGTTGACGTTTCTTTATTCGTATGGACAGGAATTTCAGAGAACGCTTTACACCATCTTTGTGAGAGGGAAATCTTGAGGGGGGGCAACACTCGCTAGCTTTGACCTCATTGGTATAGCTTGAGCTTCTCGGTGTTGTAAGGCCGTGGCAGCTTTCGTCCGTCCGCGTCTTGTAGGCGGTAGGCTCCGCCGGGGAGTGCTTCAGAGACGAGGAAAGAACCCTCCCACTTTGGGGAGAACTTGTGAAGCCTTCCTTGATCGATGAACTAGTTCCTCCGTAGGACCAGGTCCCTGGTCTTGAAGGAGCGACGTTTGACCCGAGCATTGTAGTATCGGGCCGTCTGTTGTTGATAGGCGGCGGCTCTTATCTGGGCCCGATCCCTTTTCTCCAACAATATGTCGAGGTTGGTCCATAGCGCCATGGTGTTTGCGTCATCATCGAAGTGCTCGACCCGGTGACTGGTGGTAGCCCGATCTCTGCTGGGACCATCGCTTCGGTCCCGTAGCAGAGGCTGAAGGGGGTCTCCCCGGTGGGAGTCTTTTTTGACGTGCGCAGGGCCCATAAGACCCGGGGCAGCTCTTCGACCCAACTGCCTTGTCTCCCTTCTAGGCAGGTCCGGAGACCGCGGAGGACGTCTCGGTTAGCGACCTCGGCCTGCCCATTACATTGGGGATGCGCGACCGAGGAGAACTTCATGAGGATATGGTACTCTTTGCAGAAGTCTTTCACTTTCTCGTTCTCGAAGTTCGTCCCGTGGTTGGTGATGATGCACTTCGGGATGCCAAACCGGAGTATCAAGTTGTTTTGCAGGAACTTGATGGTTGTGGCGGCATCCGGTTTCCTGATGGGGATGGCCTCGATCCACTTGGTGAAGTAGTCCACCGCAACGAGGACGTATTTGTGCCCGCCTGTTCCGGTAGGGAACTGGCTGATCATATCCAGTCCTCACTGGGCAAACGGCCATGGGGACGTCAGGGCAGTTAGCTCGGTAGCCGGGAGGCTGGGAATGCTGTTGTGGAGCTAGCAGCTCTTGCACCTCCTGACCAGCTTCAGGGGGTCCTCGTGCATGGTGGGCCAGTAGTACCCTTGTAGTAACGCCTTTTAGATCAAGGTTCGAGCCCCCTGGTGCGCGCCGCCTACCCCTTCATGGATTTTCCGAAGGACGTAGTCGGCCTCTTGGGGGTTATCGCATCGGAGTAGGGGCTGAGTGAAGGCCTTTTTGTAGAGGTTCCCGTTGCTCCAGACGAAGTGGCGGGCTTTGGCCCGGAGACGGCGGGCGGCCGCCCGGTCCTCCGGGAGTGCGCCGTCCTTCAGGAACTCCACAAGGGGCTTCCTCCAATCCTGGTCGCTCTTCTGCGCCGCGTACATGTGGAGTGTCGTCGCTTCGTCTTCCACGCTGGGTCGAGGCAAGGTTTCGAAGAGGATTGACCGCCTATTATTGGCCGAGTACGACGAAGCTAGCTTGCTCAAGGCGTCTGCTTGGGCATTCAGCTGTCTGGGTATTTGTTCTACCTGGACCTCATCGAAGTTTTTCTAGATTTTCCTTACCTCGCCTAGGTACTTCATCATTAGAGGCTCTCGAGCTTCGAAGGGGCCGTTCACTTGGCCGACAAAAAGGGCCGAGTCGCTGCAGATTCGAATTATCTTCAGCCCCAGCCCGATGGCCATGCACAGTCCGGCCAGGAGGGCCTCGTATTCTGCCGCGTTGTTCGATGCTTTGAAACCGAGCCTCAAGAAGTACTCCATCTCAGCTTCGTTTGGGCCCCAGATGATGAGGCCGGCACCCCAGCCTTCTTCGGTAGAAGACCCGTCGACGTAGATGACCCACTCTGGAACTGAGCTAGGGCCTTCCGGGACGGGACACCGGGTTGCGAGGGGCGGTGTGGACTCTGGCTTCCTTTTAGGGATGATGCATTTGACGATGAAATCGGCCAGGGCCTGCGCTTTGATGGCTTGCCTCGGGCGATACCTTATGTCGAATTGAGATAGCTCCCATCTCCATTTTTTCATGCGGCCTGAAGATTCCGGTGATGCCAGGATAGCTCCCAACGGGCGCTCGGTGAGGACGATGATGGTGTGTGCTTGGAAGTAGTGCCGCAGCTTCCGCGAGGTTACTATGAGGGCTAAGAAGATCTTCTCTCTGGCGGGGTACCTCGTCTCTGCGTCCTTAAATACATGGCTCACATAGTACACCGGCTTCTGCGCCCTTTCGGCCTCTCGGACAAGCACCGAGCCTGCTTCTTGGTCGGATACTGCCAGATACAGCGACAGCTCGTCCCCTTCCATTGGCCGGGTGAGCAGTGGCGGTGTTGCGAGGTGCTTCTTCAATTGGTCGAAGGCGGCTTAGCATTCCTCCGACCACTCGAACTTCGGAATTTTCCTCAACGCCTTAAAGAACGGAAGGCACTTCTCCCCCGACCTGGACATGAAACGGCTTAGAGCGGCGACCCGCCCCGTGAGCCGCATGATCTCGACATTGGTCTTGGGTGCGGCCATGTTCAGGATAGCGTCGATCTTCTCCGGGTTAGCTTCGATTCCATGGTGAGTGACCATGAACCCGAGGAACTTTCCTCCGGTGACTCCGAATGCGCACTTGGCGGGGTTTAATTTCATGTTGAACTTGCGGAGCACTCCGAATGCCTCGCCCAGGTCCTTGGCATGGTCGGTCGACGAGGTGGACTTGACGAGCATGTCGTCAACGTAGACTTCCATGTTCCTGTCGATCTGTGGCTTGAACATGCGATTGACCAGCCTTTGGTACGTGGCCCCGGTGTTCTTGAGGCCGAAGGGCATCACCCTGTAGCAGTACACCCCCCGGTCCGTTGTGAATGCGGTCAGGTCTTCGTCTTCAGGGTTCATACGGATTTGGTTGTAGCCAGAGAAAGCGTCCATGAAGCTCAGTAGCTCGTGACCGGCCGAGCTGTCGACGAGCTGGTCTATGCGGGGGAGCGGGAAGTTGTCCTTGGGGTAGGCCTTATTAAGGTCGGTGAAGTCAACGCACATACGGCATTTTCCGCTCGACTTCTTGACCAGGACTACGTTTGCCAGCCACTCTGAGTAGGGCACATTCCTGATGAAGTTGGCAGCAAGGAGCCGATCAACCTCCTCTTCGATCGCCTTCTGCTTGACCGGGACGAAGCTTCTTTTCTTCTGTCTGACGGGTCGGGCCGTAGGATCAACTCCAAGCTTATGGGAGATGATTTTAGGGTCGATCCCAGGCATGTCAGCAGGTGCCCAGACGAAAACGTCGAAGTTGCTTCTGAGGAACTTGATCAGGTCATCCCGCTGGGTCCCCGTCAGGAGCAACCCGACCAGGACGGTCTTTCCTTGGTCTCCTTCTGCCAGGGGCACCTCGGTCAGAGGTTCGACCGGCGCCCCACGGACCTCCTTCCGCTCGTCCCGGGTGTCCAGGGATGCTTTGATGTTGCCGCACGCATCGGCGTCATCAGCGTGCTGCTCGGGCGAAGACGTCTCTGTAAGGCCTATCCTCGCACGCGACCCGCTGGCTCCCGTATGCCCGACCTATCCCGCCCCGATCGAGGGGGAATTTTATCGCCAGGTGGTATGTCGAGATCTGGGCACGGAGGGAGTTCAGCGTCGGGCGGCCGAGGAGGACATTGTAGGCCGACGGAACCTTCACTACGATGAAGTCCATAGGCAGCGTGCGCATGCGGCCGGGCTCCTCGATCGTGAAATGCAGGGTGACCACCCCTTGTGCCGGGATGGAGTGGTTGGTGAACCCCGAGAGGACGTGGGAGGTCGGTCTCAGGTCTGCTGGGGCGAGCCCCATATGCAGGAAGCAGTCGTGGAAGAGGATGTCCGCCGAGCTGCCCGAATCGATGAGTATCCGGTGGACCTCGTACCGATGAATTTGGGCTATGATCACCAGCGGGTCACTATGGGGCACAGATATGCCATGGAGATCCTCGTCACCAAAGATGATGGGCTCTCGACCCCTAGCCCTTTTGCTCGGGCGGTCGCCGGGGCCCATGAGACGGCAGCTAGCGGGGAAGCCGACGACATTGGGTGAGGGTCCGTCTGCGTCTCCGTTGTGAGGGAGGCGACAGTGGGTGTTTGGATCTTCAGGGGGATCGATTTCCATGTGGACGGAGATCGGAAGGCCAACTTTTATTTTGTGGAGTTTTGTTCCTACAGACGGTGCCAACTGATGGAGGTCTTTTCAGGGTCTCCGTCAGATGTTGTCTTCCGTTGATCTCCCGGTAGACTTAGATGGTTATCTTCTGTTGCGTGTGGGTCTCAATGGGTTTTGGTGGAAGAGGTGGTATGAGGAGTTTGGTGCCGAGTACCTGCAAAGAAGTCCCGGGGTGGTTTGGTACCACCAAGGACCCTCCGACGATCAAGTTAGTGATGAGATCCGAGCAGAGTAACGGCTTAGAAGAGTAAAGAATGGCTCACTTGACCCCTCTGTGATGGGGGTTTATATAACGGTGGTGGCACGCAGCAGCAGGCGCGAGAATCTCGCCGGCAGTTACGCTCCCGACGTCACACCCGCGTAGAGAGCGGATCACCCATTAATAGGGATCATGATGGCGTAGAACGTGGGATGTTGCTGGCATAGAATCCGCGCATGGCGAGATTCACGGAGCGGCGGTTACGCCTGTGAGTGGTGGAGTTGGTCGGAAGGCTGAGGAAGACGGCCTCGGCCGGGAGCTCGGGGACGAGCGTGGAGGCCGAGGAGTCTTGGTCCTGTGGCAGCTCGGGGCGAGCTGAGTGGCCAAGGAGGCTAATTTGCAGGGGCCCCGAGGAGGGCCAGCTTGTGCTTACAGGTCGGGCGTAGGGTGGCCTGGTCGGCCCCCGTGGGCCCTTTCTTCTGAGTCCTGGGACACGTCATCTGCCATGAGTCTTGATCCTGGAGATTGCCAATATTGAGCATCATCAGTGAGCTTGCTACATCCCTTAATCTAATAGATTGGCAAACTATTAGATTAAGTTACTTCACTAGATGATTTCCATTGGTGGAGTTAAAGCTTGAGTTGGGGTTTTCTCGATGTGGATCATCTTTGGTAAGGGAGGTTGTCTTGCAAGCTCGATCCGGAGGTGACGGAGTTTAGCTCGGGTCCTCCACGATTAGATGGACACGCTACAATGGTTGTAGCCCCTAATCCCCACTCTTGAATTCTTGTTTTGTTGCTAATTAGTTGTAAATACTTGATCTTGAGTTAGGAATTGGTGCTATGCTTGTTAAATTTTCCTTTATTCTTTCGCCGGGTCTGCAGGTATTGCGACCCTAGCGCCAATTCCCAACAATAAGCCGTTAGGGGTAAGAACCATATCAGGAGTTTCAATTGTTGAAATTTGTAATGTGATTGTCTTCCATGGTGTGTAGTGATTTGTTAGCCTTCATCAAGGTTGCCACGCCATGATAGTTGGATCCCGATTCCCACTATGAATAAAAGTTATTCCCGAGAGAATCTCGCCTTCACAATAAATTGACTTAGCAGGTGTCTAGAAAGGTATTTACGGGATTACACCTCTAAGGAATGGGGGTTATTTAATTAGGTTCGTGCGACAACGAGGGGAGACCTCCTCTTATTGCTTACACTGGCCTGGCCGACCGGTTAGTGAACTCATAGAGTAATGATAATTCCGGATAATTCTCCTTTTAAAGTTTGAAGGAGGATTCGACTATATAGTGGGAGCCATCCTGATTAGATAAACTAATAAATCATTCTAATCTTGTAAGAACACACGCTGAGTATTTCTTTTCTTTCTCTCCAGGCTGCGACCATGATCAATCTTAAGTTATTACCGGATAAGAACAAACTAACCAGACCGAACTATAAAGATTGGCTGAAAAATGTCAACATTGCCCTTACGTATGATAAGGTTTAATATGTCCTCATCGCTATTGCTCCCTAAATACCCGGTCAAGATTACTCGGTTGCGGATAAAGAGATCTGCAAAACTTGGGATAAAGATTGCGCGATGGTCAAATGCTTCATACTGACCTCTATGAACAATGAATTGTAGAGGCAGCACGAGAAGATGGATGTTCAATCTATCTTTCTCCACTGCAAGGATTTGTATGGAGAGAAATCTCGCATCGCAAGATACGAGACCTTGAAGAAACTGTTTCAATCGAGAATGGCTATCGGATCATCTGTTGGGGACCATGTCCTGAAGATGGTTAGTCTTATAGAAGAGCTCGTAGACCTTGGTTGCATGCTGGACAATGGATTATATATTGATCTAATTCTACAGTCCTTTCCTTCCACCTATGCTCAATTCATATTGAACTTCAATATAAATCAACTGGAATGTGGACTTCCAAAGGTCTTCAATATGTAAAGAATAGCAGAGCACTTTAAAGAAGGAAAAAACGCCCGTTATGCTTGTTGGGTAATCTTCTTCTTGTATGTCCGAAACTAAAGCTAAGGGAAATAAGAAGAAGAACCCCACCAAGCCTAAAACTGGTGTTAAAAAGGTGAAGGGAGGGGATAAGACTGGAGCTGCAGTAGAAGGGAAAGGTGAATGCTACTATTGTTATAAGACAAGGCATTGGAGGAGGAATTACAGAGCATATCTTGCATCCTTAAAGGACAAGAAGCATGGTGATACTTCTACTTCAGGTATATTTGTAATCGAAAACTGTTTTTCAGTGAACTCTACTTTCTGGGTATTAGATACCAAATTAGGATCTCATATTTGAAATTGTGTATAGATATGGTTGAGAAATAAGATATGACCTTGAGAGTTGGAAATGGCGCAAATATTGACGCTATTGTTGTTGGGGAATATCACCTTGGATTATCGAGCGACAAAATTTTGATTTTGCAAAACTGCTATTTCTTACCATCTATGTTGTGTAATATTGTATCTATTTTCTTATTAGATAAATAAGGATACAATTTTGTGTTGGATAGTAATACTATGAGCATTTACCTTAATCAAGAGTTAGTTGGGTCTGCAATACTGAATAATGGTATATACGTTCTTAATCAACATAAAGTTTTTAATGTACAAAACTCCTCTAAGAGGAAAACTTCAGAAATGAATAAAATCTTTTTATGGCATTGTAGACTTGGTCATATTAGTTAGACTAGACTAGGAAAGTTACATAAAGATAGATATTTAGATCCATTCTTATTTGAATCTTATGAAGTTTGTCAATCTTGTCTCAAAGAGAAAATGACCAAAACTTCGTTTACAGGACACGGAGAAAGAGTTAGCGTACTCTTAGGACTCATATATAGTGATGTATGTGGTCAAATTCTACACATTCAAGAAGTGGGGACTCCTACTTTATAATTTTTACTGATAATTTCTCAAGGTACAGACTATTAGATATGTATGCCCTAAAGTCAATTATTGTAATTGATTCTTAGACATATATATCTATAGAACATTCTTATTTGATATGATAGTATGCTATCTGGTTTGTCTTTATCATTCATGAGAATATATGTTACTTGTTATTACGTATCACAAATACATGTTGATAAAGCCCATATGATTTTTTCTTGACCGCCCGGATTATGATATGGATCATACTAGTGGGGTCTTGGTAGTCTATAAGCACATCCATGAATGTTTTTAGACGTGAGTGTATTGAGACTGGGATCGGTACTCCAGAATAGACTAGTGTATATGTTTCTTGACCCCGACCATGGCGATGGTTGGTCTCATAGCCATTGGTGTTTGACCCCAAAGATTGTATACATGTGCTCATTGGAGAATAAGTATACTGAACGAACTCGCCGAGAACTCCTAGATGGTATTATACCTAATGTTAGATAGCAGTTCTCTGGTGACTTGAGTACATGTTAGTCTGTAGACTTAAGATCTTCATAGTGTCTTGTGTGTGTTCCCACTGTACTTTGATTACCACCCTACCACGGCTTTAAAGAGCCGTGCAAACAGGTTTTAGTTGTGTGCAGTCCCGAAGCACAAGGAGGCAGTGAGCGATCGAAGAGATTCGTCTCTCCCGGTATAATGAGTTGATGTCACGTTATGCACGATTGACTATAACCATAAGTCCCTGACCAGGGCGGATGAGATATACTGATAAATGTTATCAGTAGTATCTCAGATGATTATGAGTTTGATATCGGCACGAATTATTGGGTTATTGAGGGTCTTACAGATCCACCCCCAGACCCTGTATGCGACACTCTCAGACGAAGAGACCGGGCTATACGGTGACGGTCACTGATAGGCTCTATAGTGTACGGATGAGTTTGCTTTTCGACCTTTCTTTCGACATATACCTGAGTACCCATTGTTAGTTATATGTATGCCCTAGAGGCCATTACTGTACATAGGATGTATATTGTAGTGGATGCTGGGACATATATAAGGAGGACTTTCTTGCTCGACATGATAGTATGCTATCTGGTTACTATTTACCTTAACGTGTATATTGATTGTCTCTCTATTACATGTTGGTAAAGCCCTTAGGATGTGTACTTGACTACCTGGACTATGATGCGGATCATACTAGTGGGGACATGGTAGTCCATAAGTACATCCTTCAAAGTCCCTAGTCGTGGGTGTATCGAGATGGGGCATCGATATACCAGAGTAGACTAGCGTATACCTTCTCGACCCATACAGATGGGCGATGGATGATCCCATATCCATTGGTGTTTGACATCGGAGATCATATACGGGTGCTCAGTAGAGACTGGGTACACTGGACGGACTCGCCGAGAACTCCCAGATGGTATTATACCTCACGTCAGATGGCAGTTCTCTGGTGACACTGGTACAGAGTAGTCTGTTGACCCGAGATCGTCATAGAGTCTTGTGTGGTTCCCAATGTGCTTTGATTTCCATCTTACCACGTCCAAGAGGGCATGCAAAATGGTGGTTTTTGGGTACAGTCCCGAGTCACATGGAGGCAATGAGCGATAGGAGGGGATTCGTTTCTCCCGGTATAGGGGGTTGATGTTGCGCTGTGTTCGATTGGCTATAACAGGAAATCCCTGGCCAGGGTTGCTGAGATTTACTGGTAAGTGTTACCATTAGTTTCTCGAATTGTTATAGACCTCATATCGACACGACTTATCAAGCTATTGGGGTCTGACGTTTACCACCCCTAGGCGAGATATGCGACATATCAGACGATCAGACCGGACTGTACGGTAGTGTTACTGGTTGGATTCACAGGAGTATGAGCGGGCTTTCTCATCGATCTTCTGATCGCTCAATACCCGGATGGCCGTTACGTTTAGCAGACCGCTTGCGGCTTGTGGGTGCTTGATATGATCATCATCTGCTGCCGGCGTATTGACGAGTCTTTAGAGTCCTACACAGAGGTTTCCTGGCTCAAGCGAAACGAAATAGGAGCGCATATGAGATATGTGCGGGACCGAGAGTGATACCAGTATGTGATACTGTATTCGATTCTCGCGATATGTGACATTGATCGGTTATATGCGATATAGCCGAGTTATCGGATCAAGTGTTGATTCGATAAGTTGTTACTGTTGATATTAGTCGGTTATATGCGATATGACCGGGTCGTTAAATCAAGTGTTGATTTAATGATTTAATGCATAATTATATATTTGATATATTACTTTGCATTAACTAGTATCGGTTCACTTTAAATGGATATTCTCACTCGGGTGTGCGCATTGCATATGCGATATGATTTTGTGCACATGATTGTATCATGTTTGATGATACATGCTTTTTGGTTAAGTGTAAAGTATTAAACTATGGTTAAATGGATGATTAGGGTTTTTACTTATTCATTTATTTCTTTTTGGAAAAATGAAAAGCATAAAGGAAAATGGTGGCTTGTTTTGTATTCTAGTTGAAGCTTCATGAAGTTTTGACCTAAGTGACCATTTTGTCTCATGCTTAACCCTAACCACTCCATTAACCCTAGTTTAATCTCTACACTTGACCATGGTTCTTTTTATGATAAGGATTATGATTCTTTTCTTTTCTAATTAATCTTATGATATCATTTTTTCTTCTTCTTCTTCCTTGAACTAAAGAAGAAAACCTAAGCTCCATCAATGGTGATTGATGGAAATGAGTGAGAAATCCAAATCTAAAGTCTACCCACTTCCTATTTCTTCATCCTCTACCTCTTGCCAAGTAGTAGAGTGTGTTTTCTTCACAAGTTTCTTGACTTGGTGAAGTCGGAGCTTGATTTAGCGATGCCTCGACGTAGATCATCTTCGGCATGGACATCGATGACCTAGCCCGTCCATTCTCCGATGAAGCCGACGCTAGAGCCCGGGACTTGTTATGGACAGCGAGGAGACTTCATTGCGGAGCTATGGAGGTGGACAAACAGATCTACAAAGGTTGTATTTCCGTATTCCCTTAGTTAATTGTTAACTAGTTTATAGTTTCGCCTAGAAATCTAGCCGACGATCCGTACATTAGGGTTTCTCGGCACCGTAATTTTTGAAACGGGCATGGTTGATGCCCTGTGAGACCTCCTTGGACTGCCCAGGAACCCTACACCCATTACGTACAGCTAGTACTGCTGACGTGCTTGTGAGTTATGAATTCAATCCAGTAACCCACTTCTAGCATATTGTTGAGTTTTTAGAGTCTCACGCTGAGGGTTTCCCCACCCCGGCGAAATGGTGTAGTGTGCGTATATTGATACATTCGGGAGTTCGATTAAATACGTGTATATGATATGCGTAAATTAATCGGATGTTTAATAATACTAGCCGGTTTATGATAAAGTCGGATTATTAAATCAAGTGTTGATTTAATAATAATATTATATATATATATATATATATATATATATTCTAGTATTATGTTGCTTTTTATATCTTTCTCATTTGTTATTTGTATTTGATACAAATACATGTATATGGATGGGATACATATACTTGTATGTATTGTATATTTGATACACAAATACATATAGAAAAAGAAAATCCCATTTTCCTTTTTAATAAAGAAAAAGAAAATGAGGTATGTACAGGGGTATGAGTTTGGAGGGATGGGTCTTTATTTTATTGAAAATAGAAACACTATTCTTGTATGGTTGATAATTGTTTTTCTTCCCATTTCTTCATACCAATTCTTTCTCCTCCATTTTCTCTATTCTAGAGAGAAAAAGAAAAGAGGGAAAGAAAAAGAGAGTGAGTTCTATCTACATCCTTTTTCTACTCATTTCTGGCAAAAGTGAGAAAGTTGCTTCACTTTGGAGTTGTCTTTGGTGGAGTTGAGCTAGTGTGACGATTCCTTCAAAGTGGATCATCTTCGACGAGGAGATCGACTTGCAAATTTGTTCCGGAGCTCACAGAGTCTTGATAGGGTCTACTACAATTGGGTAGACACGCTACAAAAGTAGATAGCCCTAAAAAACCCTAACTTGCTTCTTATAGCTCTCTGGTTTTTGCTACTTCTCTTGTATGGATGATTTTTTGGGTTTTGGTTGTTGTGCTAGCTCTAAAATCATTATTATTCATTCCATCTTGATCCGCTAGTGTAGCGACCCTAGCACAATTAACTAATATCACGTGTTCTTGATGAAGCATAAGTCTAAGGATTTTGAGAAAGTCATAGAGTATAAGAATGAAGTGAAGAACCAATTGGGCAAAAGTATCAAAATACTCTGATCTAATCGAGGAGAGGAATATTTAAGCACCGAGTTTCTTACGTACTTAAAAGAGAATATGATTCTCTCTTAGATTACTTTTCCGTATACACCACAGCACAACGGTGTATCGGAGAGAAGAAATCGCACCCTATTAGATATGATACGTTCTATGATGAGGAGTGCTGAGTTACCTATTTCATTCTGGAGCTATGCGCTAGATTTATCGGCATACGTATTGAATAGGGTTCCGACCAAGTATGTGCCCACAACTCCATATGAGATATGGAGTGGAAAGAGATCATGTCTTAAGTTTGTTAAGATATGGGGTTGTCTTGCTTATATAAAGAAGCATAATCCAGAAAAACTCGACACACGGTCAGTTTTATGCAAGTTTGTGGGATATCCCAAGAATTCGCGAGGACATCTGTTCTACCATCTCGAGGAACAAAAAACAATTGTTTCTCGACAAGTCACGTTTTTAGAAAATGAATTTCTTCCAAAAGAAATTAGTGGAAGCGCGGTAGAACTGGAAGAAGTTCCATTACCACAAAATACCATTGAAGATTTGGTCGAACCCGAGGTTTCGATAGCGCCCGACGAATCTCAGCCACTCCACAAATCTAGTAATCGTCATCACCCACCTGAGAGATACTTTTGTTATCTTATAGACGGTGACTAGGAGGATTTCCTCATAGAAAATGATGATCCTACTAGTTTCCAGCAGGCCATCACAAATGAAGACTCTGTGAAATGGCTGGATGCTATGCGATCCAAGATAGAGTCCATGCACATCAATAAAGTATGGGCTTTGGAGATTGCTCCTGAAGGGGTAAAACTTATTGGGAGCAAATGGATCTTTAAAAAGAAGATCGGTGCGGATGGAAAGGTTGAGACCTTCAAAACTAGACTTGTAATAAAAGAATTTCGTCAAAGAACAGGTGTAGACTATGATGAAACTTTTTCTCCAGTGGCCATACTTAAGTCTATCCGGATTCTTCCTGCGATTGCTTCTTTCCATGACTATGAAGTCTGGCAAATGGATGTCAAAACTGCTTTTCTAAATGGTGATTTAGAAAAGACCGTGTATATGACTTAGCTATATGGCTTCGTAGACAGTGAGAGCAACGAAAAGTTATGCAAGCTTCTTGAATTCTTTTATGGATTAAGATAAGTATCGTGGAGTTGGAACATCTGTTTTGACAAAGCAGTCAAAGAGTTTGACTTTATTAAAAATATAGATAAATCTTGCATTTATTAGAAGGTTGTAGGGAGTGCTGTCATATTTCTCATATTATATATGGATAACATTCTCCTGATAGGAAATGATGTTCCTATACTACAATCGATCAAATTTTTCTTGTCATAAAAGTTCTCCATGAAAAACCTGGGTGATGCTTCCTACATTCCGAGAATTAAAATCTATAAAGATAGATCTAAAAGAATGTTGGGATTGTCTCAGTCCAAGTACATTGATACCATACTAAAGAGATTTAGTATAGCAGATTCTAAGCGCTGCAATTTACCCGCTTGTCATGAAATCACGCTCTCAAAAGAGATGTCTCCCAAGACTTATGATGAGAGAGCTCGCATGCGTGTTATACCATATGCTTCGGTAGTGGGGTCTATCATGTATGCAATATTATATACTAGACCAGATATATCTTACACACTTAGTTCGGTAAGTAGGTATCAATCATATCTAGGAGAGAAATATTGGACAGCTATGAAGAACATTCTTAAGTACTTGAGAAGGACTAAAGATATGTTTTTGGTGTATGGTAGTAGCAATCTCCAGATAGCTTTACGATTCCAGCTTCCAAAATGACATCGATAACAGAAAGTCTATCTCGAGTTATGTGTTTATCCTTTATGGAGGGGTGGTATGTTGGAAGAGTTCCAAACAGGATAACGTCACAGACTCGACGATGGAGGTTGAGTACGTCGCCGCTAATAATGTTGCCAAAGAAGCTGTCTGGATGTGAAAGTTCATTTCAGAGCTTGGTGTGGTTCCAACCATTATTGATCCAATACCCTTGTATTGTGATAATAATGAGGATATGGCGTTAGCAAAGGAACCATGGTCCCATCAGCGATCCTGACATATTTTGAGGCGGTATCACCTGATCCGGAAGATAGTTGATCGTAGCCAGATCGAGATTTGGAGAGTATATACAAAGACAAACTCAACAAATCCATTCACCAAGACAATATCTTAGGCTCAGTTTGAGGGAGTATTCAAAATGTTGGGTATGAGATACTGCAATAATTGACCTTAGTACAAGTGGGAGATTATTAGATATAGGTGCACTGAGGCAATTATTGTAGTTGTATTTGAACCAATATGAATAGAATATTCTTGCTCGAGATAATAGTATACTATCTGGTTTGCTTTATCATTCATATGTATACGTTTTATTTTCTATTAGGTATCGCTAATACATATTGATAAAGCCCTTAAGATCTTTGCTTGACAATCAGAATTATGATGAGATCATACTAGTGGGGCCTAGGTAGTGCATTAGCACATCCTTAATGTTCCTAGTCGTAGAAGTATCAAGACAGGGTATCAATACTCCAGAGTAAACTAGTGCATACATTTCTTGACCCGAGCGGGGCGATGGTTGGTCTTATAGCCATTGGTGTTTGATACTGAAGATTGTATACAGATGCACATTGAAGAATGAGTACACTGAATAGACTTGCCGAGAACTCCTAGATGATATTATACATATTGTCAGATAGCAGTTCTCTGGTGACAATGATATATGGTGGTCTTTTGACTTGAGATCGTCATAGTTTCTTATGTGTGTTCCCACTATACTTTGGTTTCTGCCCAACCACGGCTTTAAAAATGTCACGACCCAGAAATGGCACATGACTGGCACTTGAATCATATGAAGTCTATAGGGCTCCATCTAATTCAAGTAAGCCAATGCCCAGAAATCTAAAACCATTTTAAATAAGAAGTAAAGAAAACTAGTTTTAAAACAAGTGTTTTTAAATAACATAAGCCGAATCTCCAAAATAAAACCAGAATCATCTATATATGTGAAAATACGTATGTATGCAAGTATGAGTGTACAATATGTGTGTACGTAAGTACGAATGTACAATATGTCTGTGCACCAATATGGATGTACAAGTAGGTATATACGCAAGTATGAGTGTACAATATGTATGTGTGCCAGTATAGATGTACAATTAGTCATATCCTGATGCAACAATCCTATTGTTTAGTGACATGGCAATTATCGATGATGAAGTGTGTGAGCCGACAAGCAGGTGTACGTGAAACATACACATCATCGATAATGGTGCCGGTGTTCTGACAGCATGGGTTTAATATAACAATAAACACATTTACACATGAAATGCGATGCGAATAGTAAGAATATGCGGAAATCGAATAATAAACTCAATAGTGAAGAATCTACATCAATATGTATATGTCATACAGTTATGCCTTTCGAAATAACACGAATCGTGGTGTTTAGAAAAATAAGGGCTAGTTTTTAGGAAAAGATGCGTCTTTGAAAATATCCATAGCATCCCTTGACCTGTCTTTAAAAATACTCACGATTCGTTGGTTTTGAAATAGGTATGACCCGGGTCTAGTCTAACATTACTAAGTAAACTACAGATCTAACTAACAAGCTAATCGAAAGGGTATGGAAACCACTTAAATCTGAGTCGATACATATATATAAATATAATAGTCGGTTATCCCGCCTCAATAGTATTACATACGATACAATATACAATATGACGTTCTCGAGTCAAGAGTACGGATCTATCATCAATATATAACTCGTACGTAAATCCGTCGTACGACATCCCAAATCTGGGTACGGGTCGAATCTCATATTTATCTCATCAATTATCTGGTATCCTTTTCATCGTATCTCATGAACTGGGTACTGACCTAAGTCTAGTAAAAACTGATACCATCTATATAAATATATATATGCGTATATGAAAACACACGCCTAAAGGCCCGCTATAACTCATGTCGTATCTCATAATACGAACCACATCATATCACCGATCTCATGGTACCATGCCCAAACTCATCGACTCATCTACAAATATCATCCACTATCCTCATCATCCAAGTGTAGGTATACGTGTATATATACACATCGTCCCATACCTATGTGTGTGTGTGTATACGTATCCCCATATACGCACAAGTATAACAAAGTAAGCATGTGTGTGCGTGTGGGTGTAAACCTATTCTAGGGTTTGCGACCAAGAAGCTATACTAGTTTACTTCTAAAAACCCTAATCTAACATTTGAACGCCTAAACATATCTTGAATATCCATGACACACATAAAAGATATCATATATATATATATATAGTGTGTGTGTGTGTGTGTGTGTATAGCATATTATTCATCGAACTGCGGGGGTGCTATACGCCATCCACCCGACTTCCCCCGTAGATATAATCTACTCACCTTGCTCTTCGCTTTCCGTCGACGTCGCCACGCGCTTGCTTGTCGTCTCGAAGTCTTCGTGGGGTACCTACACATCATAATGTATCGTGTTGCATTAAAACCCAATTCGAAACCAAAACGATACGCTAAAAGCCTATATGTTAGAACCTATGGACCACGCCTTTAAAACCACCAAATAACACTCTATTTCGACGTACAAACGTCAAGTGATCGAATACGACACAAATCACAAAAATCCAGAATTCAAAATACGCAAAACGAAATCAAGAATCAAAACAACAACTCTTGAAAATGGTCCCAGATTTTACCCTAGGTCAAATTAGTCTATTTTGCATATGCCAAGGGTCTAGTTTACAGATGTAGGAACTACAGAACAAGAACGAGACCCAATGGCCAAGTCCTGGCCGCAATTTGCGGCCAGATTGCTTTTATTTGCGGCCAGGGAATGGAGTTGGGGGCTCGTGTCTTGGGTGGTGCTTCCTAGGTTCCTTTCTGTTTCCCAGTCTTTGCTAAATAATTTTTCAGGTCCCCGAGTGATAGCAGATTTCATTTTCCCTACACAAATTCCACAATTTCCGTATCTGCAGAATTCAAGGTTTGCAGCTTGGGGTTTGTCTAAGGTTTTAGTCCAAAATAACATCACTACAGGGGTTATATGATCTCCACTAACCTCAATTACACTATCTCAAATCAAGTTTCCCTCAAACCCTAACTAAAAATTTCCAAATCTCACTAAATCCCACTTAATCACATCTAAACGTGTATTTATGCTAAAGTGAATGAAAAAAATACACAAATGGTGAAGAGATTACCTTACCTGGCACTCATGAATCTCCTAGAGCATCATAATCCCATTTTTCATTGTCCAAAGTGTAGCTGGAGGGCTTGTGCACAAATTTTGTGAAGTGGGGAGGGACTTTGGAGTAGTTTTTAATGGAGTTTTGGGGGTTGTAGTGGAGGAGGAAGAGGGGGGCAGCAACTGAGCTGAAGGTGGAAGGGGAAATGATGAAGATGAGGAATGGAGCCAAAGTCAAAGAACCCCTCACCTCTCTCTCTCTTTTCTCACTTGCCCATGCCCCTTTCTTTAATGTTTTCTTTTTCTTTTCTTTTCTATTTTCTTTATCTTTTCTCTTCTCAAACTAAAACCCATGCCATGCATGATAAAGAGAAACCATGAAAGAAAAATGTAACAAGTGCTAAAAATGACTTAGTGCATGTAATGTGCACAAATCCGGTTTAAAGCGTGATTAGCGATTTTTAATCGCGATTAGCACTAAATTAGTGTCAAATTAATCGTAAAACTTCATAATTTGCATAAATCCAATAAAGCACCCTCATTTTAGTACTTTCCAAAATTTTCAAAATTTTTCCCAATTTATCGGTATTTAATTATACCGAAATATTAAAATATTCATTATAATTATAAAAATTCCTAAAAATAATATTTTATTTTTCTGAAATGTTACAATCTTCCCCCTTTAAAGAAATTCGGTCCCTGAATTTAAATTTAAACCCCTCAATACTAAAACATTTCAGTAAAAGTCCAAGTCGTCGGGGCTCCGAAATTATCAATACATAAAACGTATCATAGCGCAATGCATGCGCATGAACAATGAGCAGATAATTCTAAATCAAACTCCGTCAAGCATCCCGCAATTATTGGAGTCATGGTGACGACACCAATGTCAAATCCAATACGAAACCTAACGCGATATATATTAAAACTATACCTATGAACATCAAATTTATACATGTAATTATCTGAAGGAAATGCATGCCAAACCTTTTTAAGTCGCTGTGCGATGCGCATAACACTGCACAGTGGCGGACGTCTATTGTAAGAAAATAATCATATATGTATATATCTTTTGTTTAATATGTGCATTCCGCCGTTTTGAAAACAATTTAGAAGGGTTTTCTTGTTTTAAACGTTTCGTGTCATATCAGACACGTAGGTAAATATTGAGACTATAGCTCCCTTTTTGGAAACCTCTTCGATAACTATCAATGTATGCAAAATATATCCAGGTACTGTTCTCTGACTAGTCCTGCTCAGTACGAAAATAAAGAGCAAATATCATAAAAACGTACTGCTCCATAAGAAATCAATCCCAAAATATGCATATGAATGCTATGTGCGTCTAGTGCGCACGGAAATCAAAATCCATATATGTGCCATACATGTGCACAGAAACAACATCTAAGTGCAACGGATGTGCACGAAAAACCTGTCAGAGACAACGTGTGTGCCTGACAGCAAAAACAGGTGCATCTGATATGCACGAAGAATCTCGATTTAGTGCATCTGGTGTGCACCGAAATCGCATCTCAAAATATGCGCCCAACATGTGCGAAAATCCCAAATCAGGTGCATCCATCATGCACGAAATCATGAAATCCAATATAAAGCGCCGAACATGCGCAAAATCCAATCCAAGTGCGCCAAATATGCGCAAGAATCCAAATTAATGCACAGAGTGCACGAAATCAACATCAATATCAGAATCGAAATCGACGGTATACAATACAGCTCAATCCAAATCAGGTATACTGCGGTATATAATCTCACAACCATGTGCCTCAGTGTGCACAAATCAAATCAAAACACTAAAAGTGCATGAAAACTATGCCGAAAGCATAAGGCAATCACATACATAACATAGGCATGAAATCAAAATCAACATATCGAATGACATCAAACCGAAGTCAGGGGTAACTGTGGTGCACAAATACGTATCAATGCACTGCAAGCATATGTGAACTATACCGAATGCAAAAACCAAATCGTGTGCGTATCATATGCACAAAATATGAATACCCAGTAGGTGCAACCATGGTGCACGAAAACAAGAACAAATCATGCGAATAAATCGCCCAAAATACCGAAATCCAAGGTGATGGATACGTGATAATCGAATCACCAAATCACAAATCATAAATACCGTCGTCGACATTTCCTCCTTCAAAGTCGAGAAGGTGTCGGTGCATCTAATGCTAGCAGAGCAAGATATCTACTTGCCTCCTGTTCATGGTCTGGCGCCTGGTGCTTTTAGGCTCTTGTCTCTCACTGTGAATTGCTAGATATATAGCTCTTCGGCTCAACGGTTCAATATGGAATGACGACGGGAACAGTCCCGCTCTGGCACATCCTCTACAGATCTCTGGCTAACCATCTCGTCGACGATGCCAAACTCTGGCCTGCTGGGTGTGCGCAATATGACCGCTCCTGGGTCTAAGTCTTCTCGTATAGTATTCCAGAAAGGTCCTGTCGAGGTCTCTCTCAAATCTCGTTTTTTGCCGAATTGCCCGGAAGTCGTCGTCCTTTACTAAAGCTATTTCTTATTCCGGAACGGCTGCATACTCATCGCGACTCCTTCTGGAAGATATATCCATAATCAACGCCTCTGCATGCGTATCACATCTCTGATGTCGGCGGAGTAGAACGTCATCTCATCAAGATCTCGTATAAACCTCTTACTCCACTTTTTCTCTAATGTCGACTGCTTTGGACTCGTCTCATCGTGACTGCATGGACTGTGCTCCAACGACTATACTCGTATTTGGAGTCTCCCAAGCAATGTATCGCATCACATGATATCCGAAAGATGTCGAACCTTTCGATCGATTCATCAAGGTTCCATATTTCCCCCAAGAGCTAAACATCTTGGGTACAGTTTAATAGTACTCCAGTACATGCCACAGCACCTGTGGACCAACCGTAGAAGGGCAAACCCAAGCCTCACAAATGGCACCGCTAAACTGCCGCAAACCCTAAAGTTCAAAGGCGTTACATGGTAATTACGTCGAGTTAGGGTTTTATTCTTCTAGAGGGTCCATAGCATTACTTGTATTTATCTCTGAATACTTTAAACTTGCAAAATGGGCTCCTGACATTCGATCGCCTCCATCGACTCTCAACGTACCTGCGTGAAGTCGTCTCTAGCTGGAATCAATCTATCTGATGACCTCGCATCGGGGTAAGCGAACGAACCACATGTCCTAGTCGTTCATCCTCGGGTGACTAGCGACCTTCCATCATATCTCTAAGTATATACTCATGCTGCAGTAGCTCCAACATCTGGGCGATATCTCGTCATTTGCAGCAACAACTGGCTCATTCGTCTACATGCTGAACAGTGCTTCAATCATCATAAATAAGCGATACATCATTGGTCATCACATTCTGGGTGGCCTTTATCAGTGCTCAATCCTTTGGTGCTGATCTGCACGTCCGAGAAACCTCGTAAAAGCGATCCGTCAAACGCTCATGGCACGAAAACACAATAAAACGATGCCTCTATGCAATCGTATGTCTATGGAATCACGCCCTGTTCAGTCCTCGTTCATGACGAGCTCGTGCTGACCGCAACTCTAGCCGTAGCTCTCTCTGCCCGTGTAATCGTGGCAGCAAAATCATAACCAATATCGATGAGGATAGATCATAGGAATGAATATAATACTGTGCAAGGAAATGTACATCCTAAGGCTCCTTAAGCGGAGTGGCATATCGTAAGTATGCCGCGGAACATACACACGGTACGTCACTCTCCTTAAGTCACCTACTCCATCAACCAAGGTCAACTTATGCGACGAAAGTTCGGGTCTAATACCCCATCGACTAAGTCTAAGTTCCGTAAGGTCAAGCCTAAGTTCCGTATATATATAAACGCTCTAGGTTCCGCATAATCAAACTTAGACTCGAACCATGGTTAACCTAGTGCTCTGATACCAACTTTGTCACGATCCGAAAATGGCACGTGACTGGCACTTGAATCATATGAAGTCTATAGGGCTCCATCTAATTCAAGTAAACCAACGCCCAGAAATCTAAAACCATTTTAAATAAGAAGTAAAGAAAACTAGTTTTAAAACAAGTGTTTTTAAATAACATAAGCCGAATATGCATTTTTAAAAATCCCAAGTCTTTTCTGAAAATTTCGGCAAAGTTTTCTTTGTAAAAACTGGCCCCAAACGGGGTACAACATAAATAATGTATGCACAATGATAAAAGACATTTCCAAGCGGGAGCTAGCTCTTCGTCAATCGACGGTCACAACCACGCAAGCAATATAATATACAATGCCGAAGGGTGAGGATCAAAACTCAAAAAGGAAACTCAAAATCAACAAGAAAACCATAATACTACAACGCGCGACTCTAAGGTCGAAATAATACACAACTGGTTTTCTAAGTCTGAAATAAATATACAAGTCTGGTTGATGGAATTTTACTAGATACAACCGATTAAATAAATACAAGAGTGGTCACGATGCGAGTGAACCCACCTACCAAAGCAATCACCCAGAAAGGAAGCAATGTGCCAGAAACTGCAATGAAACCTGTACGGCAAAACCTGCAAGAACTGTGGCACAACGGGGGTGAGTTGCCAACCCGTGAGTAGAAAACATCACAGAGCAGAAATTGTATGTATGACTCAATCCTAGGTCAAACGATCAGTAATAATATATCCTCAATATGATAAGTCTGAAGCATGATAAGGTGGCAAGGGTAATATCTATACATAAGTGTAGGACCAAGTACTCGTGTCAGTGCCTCAGGTAGCAACATATCATAAATATGAGATATGATCAATGTAATCAGTGTCAACTATATCATGAAGTCTATGAGTATGTGGATATCATCCAACTATGTAATCAATGTCTGTATGCATGTAGATCTCGTCCACGTGTCAACCAATGACATAACAACATCATGCATGTAAAAGTCATAAAAGCATATGCATGAAAGTATGAGAATATAAATCAACGTGTGTCTCTCGCGACACATCAAAATCATGGAACCTGAGTGTCCAGCATCGACACTCAAAAATATCATGAAACCTGTGCCCAGTATCGGCACGTAAATCCTTATATATATATAGGGATCCGTCAGTCCGGAGCGGCCCGTATCATCTCTCAACTCCGGTCGGTATCCTCTGGATATCCGCTGAGCACAAATACAATCACCGGTAGGTAGTAGTCCCTCTGCCAGGCTCACCGTCTGTATACACATCATCCCTTTCTTGTCCCGGGGTACCATACCGGGCCCCACCATGTACCCGCACACGGCTCACGACTCCTCCTCGCATGGGGTATATACATATCAGAACCGATAAAACTCATGGTGGACGCACTGAAATATCATATCAAGAGAAACCGGGTTTCTAAACAATGCATACTTTCTTTTGAAATGACCACGGTTCTCAAATCCAGAAATCTCATGAAAACGGCATATCTCAATGCGTAAAATCATAAAGCTTGATGTATGCGACATATGATAGAAATGTAGCATATCCGTATATCATGCAACATAAAACAGTAATATGCACACATCGAGGGGAAATCGCTCTTTTTAAATGAATTCAGTTTTAAAATATATCTTGCGGTTCCCAAATCTCCAAAATAAAGCCAGAATCATCTATATATGTGAAAATACGTATGTATGCAAGTATGAGTGTATAATATGTGTGTACGCAAGTACGATACAATATGTCTGTGCGCCAATATAGATGTACAAGTAGGTATATACGCAAGTATGAGTGTACAATATGTATGTGTGCCAGTATAAACGTACAATTAGTCATATCCTGATGCAACAATCCTACTGTGTAGTGACATCGCAATTATCGATGATGAAGTGTGTGAGTCGGCAAGCGGGTGTACGTGGAACATACGCATCATCGATAATGGTGCCGGTGTCCTGACAGCACGGATTTAATATAACAATAAACACATTTACACATGAAATGCGATGCGAATAGCAAGAATATGCGGAAATGGAATAATAAACGCAACAGTGAAGAATCTACATCAATATGTATATGTCATACAGTTATGCTATTTGAAATAACATGAATCGTGGTGTTTAGAAAAATAAGGGTCACGGTGTTTTTAGGAAAAGATGCGTCTTTGAAAATATCCGTAGTATCCCTTGACCTGTCTTTAAAAATACTCACAATTCGTTGGTTTTGAAATAGGTATGACTCGGGTCTAGTCTAACATTTATTAAGTAAACTACAGATCTAACTAACAAGCTAATCTAAAGGGTATGGAAACCACCTAAATCTGAGTCGATACATATATATAAATATAATAATCGGTGATCCCGCCTCAATAGTATCACATACGATACAATATACAATATGACGTTCTCGAGTCAAGAGTGCGGATCTATCATCAATATATAGCTCGTACGTAAATCCGTTGTACGACATCCCAAATCTGGGTACGGGTCGAATCTCATATTTATCTCATCAATTATCCGGTATCCTTTTCATCATATCTCATGAACTGGGTGCTGACCTAAGTCTAGTACAAACTGATACCATCTATATAAATATATATATATATATATGCGTGTATGAAAATACACGCCTAAAGGCCCGCTATAACTCATGTCGTATCTCATAATACGAACCACATCATATCACCGATCTCATGGCACCATGCCCAAACTCATCGACTCATCTCCAAATATCATCCACTATCCTCATCATCCAAGTGTAGGTATACGTGTAGATATACATATCGTCCCATACCTATGTGTGTGTATATATATACGCATCCCTATATACGCACAAGTATAACAAAGTAAGCATGTGTGTGCGTGTGGGTGTAAACCTATTCTAGGGTTCGCGACCAAGAAGTTGTACTAGTTTACTTCTAAAAACCCTAATCTAACATTTGAACACCTAAACATATCTTGAATATCCATGACACACATAAAAGATATCATATATATATATATAGTATATATATATATATATATAGCATACTATTCATCGAACTGCGGGGGTGCTATACGCCATCCACCCGACTTCTCCCGTAGATATAATCTACTCACCTCGCTCTTCGCTTTCCGTTGCCGACGTCGCCACGCGCTTGCTTGTCGTCTCGAAGTCTTCGTGGGGGTACCTACACATCATAACGTATCGTGTCGTATTAAAACCCAATTCGAAACCAAAACGACACGCTAAAAGCCTATAGGTTAGAACCTATGGACCACGCCTTCAAAACCACCAAATAACACTCTATTTCGACGTACAAACGTCAAGTGATCGAATACGTCACAAATCACAAAAATCCAGAATTCAAAATACGCAAAACGAAACCACGAATCAAAACAGCAACTCTTGAAAATGGTCCCAGATTTTACCCTAGGTCAAATTAGTCTATTTTGCATATGTCTAGGGTCTATTTTACAGATATAGGAACTACAGAACAAGAACGAGACCAAATGGCCAAGTCCTGGCCACAATTTGCGGCCAGATTGCTTTTATTTACGGCCAGGGAATGGAGTTGGGGGCTCGTGTCTTGGGTGGTGCTTCCTAGGTGCCTTCCTGTATCCCAGTATTTGCTAAATAATTTTTCACGTCCCCAAGTGATAGCAGATTTCATTTTCCCTACAAAAATTCCACAATTTCCGTATCTGCAGAATTCAAGGTTCGCAACTTGGGGTTTGTCTAAGGTTTTAGTCCAAAATAACATCACTACAGGGGTTGTATGATCTCCACTAACCTCAATTACACTATCTCAAATCAAGTTTACTTCAAACCCTAACTAAAAATTTCCAAATCTCACTAAATCCCACTTAATCACATCTAAACGTGTATTTATGCTAAAGTGAATAAAAAACTACACAAATGGTGAAGAGATTACCTCACTTGGCACTCATGAATCCCCTAGAGTATCAAAATCTCATTTTTCTTTGTCCAAAGTGTAGCTAGAGGGCTTGTGCACAAATTTTGTGAAGTGGGGAGGGACTTTGGAGTAGTTTTTAATGGAGTTTTGGGGGTTGTAGTGGAGGAGGAAGAGAGGGGGCAGCAGCTGAGCTGAAGGTGGAAGGGGAAATGATGAAGATGGGGAATGGAGCCAAAGTCAAAGAACCCCTCACCTCACTCTCTCTTCTTTCACTTGCTCATGCCCCTTTCTTTAATGTTTTCTTTTTCTTTTCTTTTCTATTTTCTTTATCTTTTCTCTTCTCAAATTAAAACCCATACCATGCATCATAAAAGAGAAAGCATGAAAGAAAAATGTAACAAGTGCTAAAAATGACCCAGTGCATGTCATGTGCACAAATCCGGTTTAAAGCGTGATTAGCGATTTTTAATCACGATTAGCACTAAATTAGTGTCAAATAAATCGTAAAACTCATAATTTGCATAAATCCAATAAAGCACCATCATTTTAGTAATTTCCAAAATTTTCAAAATTTCCCAAATTTATCGGTATTTAATTATACCGAAATATTAAAATATTCATTATAATTATAAAAATTCCTAAAAATAATATTTTATTTTTCTGAAATGTTACAGAAAAGCCGTGGATACCGGTTTTAGTTAGGTATAGTCCCGAAGCACATGGAGATAATGAGCGATCAAGAGGGGATTCGTCTCTCCGAGTATAGGGAGTTGATGTCGCGTTGTACATGATATGACTATAACCTGAAATCTCTGACCAGAGCGGTGGAGATAAGTTGATAAGTGTTATCAGTTGTACCTCG
Source organism: Agapanthus africanus (assembly GCA_030015575.1). NCBI lineage: Eukaryota > Viridiplantae > Streptophyta > Magnoliopsida > Asparagales > Amaryllidaceae > Agapanthus > Agapanthus africanus. The sequence continues at coordinate 757,515,850 of CM057337.1, read as the reverse complement.
GATGGTTATAAGTTTAATATCGGCATGACTTTTGAGTTATTGGGGGTCTGGCAGTTTCCACAACCCCAGAACCGATAAGTAACACTCTGTGACGAAGAAACCGAACTGTATAGTAATTGTCACCGATAGGTTTTGTTGGGTTCGGATGAGTTTGCTTGTCGACCTACTTTTTAACATATAACTGGGTAGCTGTTCGATGCAGCTAGCGTCATTGACATGCTTGTGATTTATACCTGATATGATCCTGTTACTTACGAAATGATGAAGATGTGTGTATAGTTGATACACGCGGTAGTTCGATTAAACACGTGTATATAATATGCGTATATTATTCGGACGTTCGATAATATTAGCCAGTTTATTTTCAGCCGGATTATTAAGTCAAATGTTGACTTAATAAGCATATATTATATGGGTACTAGTATCATGCTCTCTCTCTCTCTCGTATTTAGTATATATATGTAAGACATATACTAATCTTAGTCATCTAGTGACAAAAGATGCTTGAGAAAGCAGGGGCCACTTGATGATGAGATAATCTCTCCTCTTTTCTTATATGAAATAGAAAAGAGAAGAAAAGTGTAGAGCCGTCTCTATTTGTCTCTGCTCCTCTCTTTTTTATATGATAAAAGAGAGAGGAAAGAAAGATATATAAAAATCTTTATCCATTCTTATCTTATTCAAAAGAGAGAAAAAGAGAGAGGGGGGGCCTCATCTACACCGTCTTCTTCTTTTTTTTTTATAGAAAATTGTGAGAGCAAGTTGCTTCAAAAAGAAGTGTTCTTTGGTGAAGTTGAAGCTTGAGTTGGGGTGCTTTCGAAGTGGATAATTTTCGATAAGGTGGTCACAAATCAAGCTCGATCTCCGCACCTTAGAGTTTAGCTTGGGTTTTCCACATGAGTGTGGACACACTACAAAGGTTATATAAAAAAAACCTTGAATGGTTTGTTGTTGCTCTCATAATCTTTTACAATTGCTAGTTTATGGATGATCCTGGTTTATAGTTTGTGGCGCTATATTTAGAATTTTTTATTCTATATTTCCGCCGCAATTTGCATGTATTACGATCCTAGCACTATAAACTAACAAATCCATGTAGGATAAGCCTGTGGATGAGTATGCTGCGAAGTTTGCCATGCTTAGTCGTTTTGCACTCCATCTGGTAGCTACCCATGTGCTACGTGCGAAGCAATTTCAACAAGGAATAGATTTGAAGATCTAGTTCACTATGTCCACCGCCGTCCTTCGCACTTATGACGAAGTCCTCGACGTTGTCCATCGATACGAAGACTTGGAGCAGCAGTTGAGATAGAAGAACCGGCCGATCAGAAACAAAGGACCTGCTATTCAGATCTTTAGTGAAACTCCTTCTAGGACGATCAACAATCCTCACGACAGGGGGCCTGTAGAACCGTTCGACTCCCCTCGCTCGGTAGTTTGCCGCCATTGCTTCAAACCGGGACATCTTAAGATGGACTGTCGTATGTTGAACAGATGCTTTTTGGCCTGCAGATCGATGGAGCATGTTGTCAGTGCATGTCCAGAGTGTACACCGAGACCGACCAATTCAGGAGCACCTTATCGAGTTCTACCTTCACGCCATCAGCAACAAGTGTTTCATCAGACGCAGAGAGGTGCTTTAAAACGTCAAGCTTTTACGATGACTGATACTATAGAACGCTCTGGTAATTTTCTAATTCCTTAAATTCCAGCCGTTATTCTTTTTACCAGACTTATTAAAACTTTTCTTGCATGCATCCATGATACCATTCTCGCTAGCTTAGAAATCCATATAATCTTGTTTCGGCTTCCAAACTTTTTCTATCCGGAAGTATCTCCTGATTTTACATCTTTCCAACTTTGCTATATCATGACCTTCCTAGACTCACCTTCATCCATGAGACGATACCCCAACATTTAGGAGCATGAAGACGTCTTACAACTATATTATCCTTTCTTCCTTACCATGGATGATGAATAAGCTGATGCTACGCTTTTGCTCAAATGGATGTTCAACAAGAACTTTATCTAAGTTGATAATATAAGAAAACTTGCAGGATTCGCACGAATAACATTAACCATGTGAATCCACATAATTTCTTTTGATATTTATTTCCTAATGCCCCGGTGATCACCTAGTATCTTATAAAATTAATTTCATTTTACTCCATACCATGAAAAATATTTTAAAAAATCAAGTACTAAGTTGATGCAGATTGCTATCAATAATTTTGGGCAGATTTTGCAAGATTCGGAGTCCCTGCTATTGTCTCCAAAATAGCATCCATGCTATTACATTGCACGGTCCAGATTCATCCAAAATAGAAATCAACGGTCTAAATTAGTGTGAAACATAGAGGCTTTTGGTGTTAATGTATTCTACGTGCTTCGCACGTAGGATGTATAGCCACCATTGAAGGAGAGCACGCATACTATTATCTTTGCAATAGGAGGGCTCTTTTGCCGATTTTGCATGTTGGAATAATGTACATGAATAGCATGTCTTTACTTTTGTCAATTATTAGTGTGCTTTTTTGTCAGATCTCCACAAAGGTCTATGAACCCAAACAATTTCTATAAGAAATTACTACTATTATAGATAAGAGATTCTCTAGATCTCCCCTAACTTGAACATTTAATTAAATGATTGACTGCTTCAAGAATGCAATTCATAGTATCATGCATTATTCCCATTTTGCATGTGCGAATAATGTACATGAATAGCAAGTCTCACTTTTGTCAATTATTAGTGTGCCCTTTTTAAGGTATCTCATTCACTAGGACACAAATGTCAAGTCTCACTTTTGTCAGTTATATATATTTCGTTTTAGCTCTATGCATGCCACGAACCACTTTATCGCAAATTAAAATGTGTTACACATGTACCATCAATTGTCTTTTACAATTCAAATATGCTTGCATAATTGCATCTATACAAAAAAATTCTTGTTGTATTATAATCAATTATTGTACCACAATGAAAATCATGAAATAAGATATTGAGATGATTCCTAAAATAAGTGCCACGAACCACCTTATCCGAAACAAAAACATGTTACACATGTACTATCAATTGTCAATGTACTATTTAAATATGCTTGCATAATTGCATCAATACAAAAAATTCCAGTTGTATGATAATCGATTATTGTACCACAATGAAAATCATGAAAATAAGATATCGCTATTGATATACGGATAACTAAAGTGACAAAAGCCACGCTCCTCCTCTTAATCTTAGCTAAAAAATATTAAAGGAAAAATGTGATGAATACAAGTACAATCAATTGTCTTTTTCCATTCGAAATATGCTTTGCGTAAAAAAAAATTTGTTTGAAATTTGATCAAACAAAGGTGGATAACCCCTTGTTCCATTAAAAAATAATTTAACGAAACTACATCAGAAGTTAAAAAGATCGATTGGAAAAAGAAAAAAAAACGACAAACAAACATCTAGATACAGAGAGGATCCAACCCCTACGTAAAGGAACTAAAAGAAACTAGGGAAAATTGCCTTCATAGCCTCCACATATTCTCCATATGCTTTCCACCCCCTCCTTTTTTTAAGCTTCTAGCTCACTTGACTTTATTGACCCATTTCTTATAGGTTTTTGAAACAATAAAACCGAAAAATACCCCTGTATTTCCATATACAAACAACCCCCATCATGCATTGATTCCCTTGACTTTCCCATATTTCAAAAACCTTCATCTTCTTTTATTTTTTTCTTCATACCTTTAAATATTGCTTCAAATCACAACACCCTATCTTCAATTGGTGGACTCATCTCACTCATATTCTTCAATCGCAACAAATCACAATAATACGATGGACAAAAATCCAACTACGGAGATCGAAAAGATCTCGATGTCATCTACTCACAAACCTACTTCATTTGTTAAGGCTACTTTCATTTTTGGGAACTATCATAGGCTAATACTTTGTATTGTTAAGGCTACATTCTTTAATCTTTATAGAAAAAATTGATTGTATTTTGTGATTTTGTATTTGGATGATATATTATTTATATATAATTTTTTGCCATATTTGGCTCGAAAATATCTTTTGTGATTTTTTCACTCATGTTTATCTTGTTTTTAAATTTTTCAATAATTATATACCACATTTATTAGGTTAGATACTATATTTATATGGTTTCTTGCCATAGTTCAAACAATATCATATTCTGTGATTTTTCTACCTTTATTGCGTTATTTTCTGCTATATTTTGAAAATCATCATATTTTATGAGCATTATTTTATTTTGTAATTTTTAAGGCATCAACCATCTAAACATTTGTACATATGTTCAAAGTAGGGAGAAATGTCTAACAATACAAATTAATGTTTAAGAGTATTATGAAATATCTCAAAATAGAAAAAAATGTTTAACAATATAAATTAATGTTTAAAAGTAGCATGAAATCTCTTAAAGCAGCACGACATGTTTGACAACGATACAAATACTCAATCCATTATCGGCGCATTGCAAGTAAGATGATTATGCCTTTCTGTATGACACCTTGAATATTTGAACGGTCTGACATCTTCAGTCCTATTGTTGATTCTTCTTATTTTATTCCTACCACGTCTTTTTTTTGTAACAGGCAGACACAACTCTATTGTTTCATCTGTAACCTATATATACAAAAGCTAAGATTAAAAGTAGATAGAGCATATTAAAGGTAAAATGATAAATCTTTGAGTAGAAATAAAATTTTACCTAGGGTTTGTCATTGCATATTAAAGAAAAAGTTTAGCAATTTTCAAAGTTTATTGTTATCTGAAGTTTGTCATCATCAGGGACCAAGTATATCGAAAACTGATATGATTTTCTAAACACATTCGTGGTAAGATACCGGTCAGCATATGATTCCACGCTTCTATGCATGAAATCGATTGTTGCACATGCATGTTTACATGGTATACACTTTATATCCCACTCTCTACATGTGCAGCTATGACTATTCAAATCAAATTTCACCGTCCTATAATCCGAAACTTCGAAGATATCATAAGTAAATTCCATAACCATGAGAGATCCAACTTTTTCTAAATTTTAGTTTACAAGAATATGTACTTCTGAACAGTAAACAGTTTGCCACTTATTTACCAAATTTCGACGTTCATTGATATGTTCCATAAGTTATATGCGTATGTGATCTACTGGTTGAAGTACTGGAAGCAATCTAGCTTCCCTGACCTAACTATTTAGTGATTCAGCTACATTAGATATGATGTGGTCATACCTTAAAATGAATGAAATATATTACTAAAGGTATGAAGAAAAATGTAAAAGTAAAGAATAAAGGTAGAAATTAAATCATAAAGTTAAAAAGAAACTGTTATAGGTATACTGAAGAAGACATATTACAAAGTTGAAATATGATTATAAAAAAACCAAAGGTGGAAAGATAAATCTAAAAGAGAAAAGAACAGTTTAAAAGTAGATAATAATACCTTATTCCTAATAAAAGTATATGTTTCTTGATCCCGACCAGGGCGATGGTTGGTCTCATAGCCATTGGTGTTTGACACCAAAGATTGTATACATGTGCTTATTGGAGAATAAGTATACTGAACGAACTCGCCGAGAACTCCTAAATGGTATTATACCTAATGTCAGATAACAGTTCTCTGGTGACTTGAGTATAGGGTAGTCTGTAGACCTAAAATCTTCATAGTGTCTTGTATGTGTTCCCACTGTAGTTTGATTACCACCCTACCACGGCTTTAAAGGGCCTTGCAAACATGTTTTAGTTATGTGCAGTCCCGAAGCACATGGAGGCAGTGAGCGATTGAAAGGATTCGTCTCTCCCGGTATAATGAGTTGATGTCACGTAATGCACGATTGACTATAACCATAAGTCCCTGACCAAGGCGGATGAGATATACTAATAAATGTTATCAGTAGTATCTCAGATGGTTATGAGTTTGATATCGGCACGACTTATTGGGTTATTGAGGGTCTTACGGATCCACCCCCAGACCCGGTATGTGACACTCTCAGACGAAGAGACCGCGCTGTACGGTGACTGTCACTGATAGGCTCTATAGTGTACGGATGAGTTTGCTTTTCGATCTTTCTTTCGACATATACCTGGATAGCCATTACGTACAGCTAGTACTGCTGATGTGCTTGTGAGTTATGGATTCAATCCAGTAACTCACTGCCAGCGTATTGTTGAGTTTTTAGAGTCTCGTTAAGGGTTTCCCCGCTCATGCGAAACGGTGTAGTGTGCGTATATTGATACGTGCGGGAGTTCGATTAAATATGTGTATATGATACGCGTAAATTAATCAGACGTTTAATAATACTAGCCGGTTTATGGTAAAGTCGAATTATTAAATCAAGTGTTGATTTAATAATAATAATATTATATATATATATATATATATATATATATATATATATATTCTAGTATTATGTTGCTTTTTATATCTTTCTCATTTGTTATTTGTATTTGATACAAATACATGTATATGTATGGGATACATATACTTGTATGTATTGTATATTTGATACACAAATACATATAGAAGGATGAAATCTCATTTTCCTTTTTAATAAAGAAAAGGAAAATGAGGTATGTATAGAGGTATGAGTTTGGAGGGATGGGTCTTTATTTTATTGAAAATAGAAACACTATTCTTGTATGGTTGATAATTGTTTTTCCTCCCATTCCTTCGTACCAATTCTCTCTCCTCCATTTTCTCCATTCTAGAGAGAAAAAGAAAAGAGGGAAAGAAAAAGAGAGTGAGTTCTATCTACATCATTTTGCTACTCATTTCTAGCAAAAGTAAGAGAAAGTTGGTTCACTTTGGAGTTGTCTTTGGTGGAGTTGAGCTAGTGTGACGATTCCTTCAAAGTGGATCATCTTCGGCGAAGAGATCGACTTGCAAATTTGTTCCGGAGCTCACGGAGTCTTGATAGGGTCTTCTACGATTGGATAAACACGCTACAAAAGTAGATAGCCCTAAAAAAACCCTAACTTGCTTCTTATAGCTCTATAGTTTTTGCTATGTCACGACCCGAAAGAGCACGTGACTGGCCCTTGAACCATATGAAGTCTATAGGACTCCATCTGATCCAAGTAAGCCAAAAGCCCAGAAATCTAAAACCATATTAAGAGTAAAGAAACATATTTTGTAAATTATTTTCCATTGAGGCATTTTATCAAACACTTACTACGCATAACAAAGAGCACAACCCACACAAGCAATATAATATACAACGCCGAAGGGCGAGGATCAAAACCCAAGAGAATCTCCAATAAGCAAGAAAATCGTAATACTACTGAGCGCGACTCTAAGGTCGAAATAATACATCACTAGTGTCTAAGTCTGAAACAATATACAAGTTTTGGTTGATGGATTTCTAGATACAATGAATAATACAAGTACAACGGCGGTTCTGATACAAAGAACCCACCTACCAAGCAAATCACCCGCAAAGGAAAGCAGTGTGCCAGAAATGCCGCTATGGAACCTGTACGACAAACCTGCAAGAACTGTGGCACAACGGGGGTGAGTTGCCAACTCGTGAATAAAAAATATCTACAAGCAGAAATCGGAAGCAAGACATAATCTTAGGTCAATACAATCAGTATGTAATATAAACCTCAAATGAATAAGTCTGAAGCATGGTAAAGTGGCAGTGTAACATCTGAACATCAGTGTATTGCCAAGAACTCGTGCCAGTGCCTCACGTAATAACATATCATAAATACGATGTATGTATGCGGTGAAATGAAAGCAGAAGGTATCACGAATGAAGTCATCAGAAAATCAGTGCCGAGCACGACACAAATATATATCTCAATATCAAGTAAAACCCATATATCATGTATCCGATATGTATGCAACATCCATGAAGGTACTCTATCAGGTACTACTAATACATGATGCAATGCATATAAAATAAATGTGGGATAGGGGAGATATAATATACCATCGACCATAAAGGCTCCTCACATATTGAGCACATAGGCTCCTTTCATATCGGGCATCCGTCAGTCCGGGTCAGCCCACACTCTCATATATCGGGCATCCGTCAGTCCGGGTCAGCCCACACTCTCATATATCGGAATGCATATATAAGTTTGCATAGATCATCATGATGATATATCAAGTAGGTGTATATATATATCGGCGTCCCATACCACTAATATATATATACTATGGGTATACATATATATATATATATATATATTTCAGCGTCCCATACCGTTGATATATATATACGCAGGAGTAAAACAATCCAAAATCATCATATGCTACCATATCACAGTGCAAAATCCATGAATTATAATACATGCAACATGAAACACTAATATGAGCATGGAACTATGTAAAGGCATATGCACAAAGGAGTATGAATCAATAATATATAAGCATGCAATGCAATGCGAGCCGTAGAATAAATGGTAAATGGATAATAATGCAGCTTGCCATTTGAACTAAGACAAATCGGGGTTTTTGTAAAATAAGGGCTACAGTGTTTTTTTTAAGATACTCCCGATTCGTTAGTTGTTGAAATAGGTATGACTTGAGTCTAGTTTAACATCTACTATGCAAACTACAGATCTAAGTGTCAAGTCAACTGGAAGGGGTATGGAATCCACCTAATTCTGAGTCGATATAAATATATACATATAATAATCGGTGATCCCGCCTCAATAGTATCGCGTACAATACAGTATATCATATGACAATCCTCAGTCATGAGTGCAGATCTATCATCAATATAAAGCTCGTATGATACATCGTCGTACGGCATCCCAATAGCTGGGTACGAGTCAATTATCACAATCAGCTCATCAATTAATTGGTATCCTCATCATCATAGCACATAATCTGGGGTACTAATCTAAGTCTAGTACAACTGATACCCTCAATATAACTGGGTCTGTAAACACACGTTCTAAGGCCCGCTAGAGATCATATGTCGTATCCCACATACGAATCATATCAAATCACCGATCTCGTGGCACAATGCCCAAAATCATCGACTCACCTCCAATATCGTCCAATATCATCAAACACAGTGCAAGTATAATGAATATGCAAGGGTGTACGTGTAGGTGTAAATCTATTCTAGGGTTCACGACTATGAACTACACTAGTTGCTTCTAATCCTAAACTATCCATAATACACCTAACACAATATCCACAACATACTATAACTATCATACACATATATAGTATATCAACTACGGACTGCGGGGGTGCTATACGCCATCCACCCGACTTCCCCCTGTAGATATAATCTACTCACCTTGCATATTCATTTGTGGACGTCGCCACGCGCTTGCTTGTCGTCCCGGAGTCTTCATTTGGTACCTACACATTAACGTACCGCAAATGCGTATCAAAACCAATTCCAAACTAAAACGGCATACGAATCCCAAAACAATACGCTATGATCTATAGGTTAGAACCTATGGACAACGCCTTCCAAAACCATCAACAACCCTCGATATCGTCGTATAAATGCCAATTAGTCAAGGTAAAACACAATACACAAATTCATAATTAAAAAATACGGAATACGGAAACACGAATCCAAAACAGCAACTAAGGAAATAGGCTCCAGATTTCACCCTAGGTCAAATTAGACAAATCTATACATGCCAGGGGCCTAAACTACAGATGTAGGAGCAGCAGAACCAAAACGACCCTATTTGGTGCAGGTCTGGCCGCAATTTGCGGCCAGAGGGAATTAATTGGCGGCCGGGTCATGGAGTTAGGGGCTAGGATCTTGGTGGTAGCTTCCTGGGTGCCTGCACATGTCACTGTCCATTCAATTTTATTTTAGGATGTCTCGGGTGATAGCAGATCTCATAAAAGCTTCCCAGATTTCATAACTTTTTCGATATCGGTTTCTAAATCCGTATTTCGGGTTTCAACTCTCAGGTTGGGATCTCAATTTATGCACTAGGGTGTTTATCTAACTTCTACTGAGCTCAATTTCTCACCACAACTCACAATTCTCTCAAACCCTAACTAAGTTTTCCTCAAGTCCACAAAAACACACAATATCGATATGAAACTTGAATCGAAGCTTAAGCACAAGAAATACCACTCTAATTGTAAAGGAATTACCTCATATGACCCCCAAGAATCCTCAACAGCGCCAAAATGAAAGCTTTCTTAGTCCATCCTATAGCTCTTGAGCTTGTGCACACTTTTAATGAAATGGGGGTTGGGTTTTGGTGATGTTTGTGAGATGATTTGGGGCTTGAAGAGGGGAGGAAGATGAAGGAGCAGCAGCAGCAGGAGGAGAAGGGGAAGAGGGATTAAGAAAATGAAGAGAGAAGAGAAGTCTCATAGTCAAATGAACCCCCCCTCACCTCTCTCTCTCTCTCACTCACCTACTACCACATTATTCTAATCAATTCTTTTTTTTTCTTTCTTTTCTTTTCCCTTAAATTCCTTCTCACTCAAATAGTGAACCCCAAAATAAAACCATGGCAAGAAAAATGCAACACAAGTGTAGGAAATGATATGTGCATGTTTTGCACAAAATTGCCAGAAAACCCGATTAGCGATTTTTAATCGCGATTAGCACTAAATTAGCATATAACTAATTATAATAACTTAAAAATGGCATAATTCTCTAAATTACTCTATTTTAGAATTTTCCATAATTTTTCCAAATTTATTTGCATTTAATTATACCGAATTATTAAAATATTCAATAAAGTAATATTAAATTATAAAATTTCCCAAAAATAATATTTTATTATTTTGAAATGTTACATGCTACTTCTCTTGTATGGATGATTTTTTGGGTTTTGGTTCATTGTGCTAGCGCTAAAATCATTATTATTCATTCTGTCTTGATCCTCTCGTGTAGCGACCTTAGCACAATTAACTAACATCACGTGTTCTTGATGAAGAATAAGTCCAAGGCTTTTGAGAAAGTCATAGAGTATAAGAATGAAGTGAAGAACCGATCGGGCAAAAGTATCAAAATACTTTGATCTGATCGAGAAGAGGAATATTTAAGCACCGAGTTTCTTATGTACTTAAAAGAGAATAGGATTCTCTCTTAGCTTCTCCGTATACACCACAGCATAACGGTGTATCGGAGAGAAGAAATCGCACCCTATTAGATATGGTACGTTCTATGATGAGGAGTGCTGAGTTACCTCTTTCATTCTGGGGCTATGCACTAGATTCATCGGCATACGTATTGAATAAGGTTCCGACCAAGTCTGTGCCGACCGCTCCATATGAGATATGGAGTGGAAAGAGATCGTGTCTTAAGTTTGTTAAGATATGGGGTTGTCCTGCTTATATAAAGAAGCATAATCCAGAAAAACTCGACACACGGTCAGTTTTATCCAAGTTTGTGGGATATCCCAAGAATTCGTGAGGACCTCTGTTCTACCATCTCGAGGAACAAAAAACAATTGTTTCTCGACAAGTAACGTATTTAGAAAAGGAATTTCTTGCAAAAGAAATTAGTGGAATCGCGGTAGAACTAGAAGAAGTTCCATTACCACAAACTACCATTGAAGATTTGGTCGAACCCGAGGTTTCGATAGTGCCCGACGAATCTCAGCCACTCCACAGATCTAGTAATCGTCATCACCCACCTGAGAGATAGTTCTGTTATCTCATAGACGGTGACTAGGAGGATTTCCTCATAGAAAATAATGATCCTACTAGTTTCTAGTAGGACATCATAAATGAAGACTCTGTGAAATGGCCGGATGCTATGCGATCCAAGATAGAATCCATGCACATCAACAAAGTATGGGCTTTGGAGATTGCTCCTAAAGGGGTAAAACTTATTGGGAGCAAATGGATCTTTAAAAAGAAGATCGATGCAGATGGAAAGGTTGAGACCTTTAAAACTAGACTTGTAATAAAAGAATTTCCTCAAAGAACATGTGTAGACTATGATGAAACTTTTTCTCCAGTGGCCATGCTTAAGTCTATCCGGATTCTTTCTGCCATTGCTTCTTTCCATGACTATGAAATCTGGCAAATGGATGTCAAAATTGTTTTTCTAAATGGTGATTTAGAGGAGACCGTGTATATGACTCAGCTATATGGCTTCGTATACAGTGAGAGCAACGAAAAGGTATGCAATCTTCTTAAATTCTTTTATGGATTAAAATAGGTATCGTGGAGTTGGAACATCTATTTTGATAAAGCAGTCAAAGAGTATGACTTTATTAAAAACATTGATAAACCTTGCATTTATAAGAAAGTTGTAGGGAGTGCTATCATATTTCTCATACTGTATGTGGATAACATTCTCCTGATAGGAAATGATGTTCATATACTACAATCGATCAAATTTTTCTTATTATAAAAGTTCTCCATGAAAGACCTGGGTGGTGCTTCCTACATTCTGAGGATTAAGATCTATAGTGATAGATCTAAAAGAATGTTGGGATTGTCTCGGTCTAAGTACATTGAACCATACTAAAGAGATTTAGTATGGAAGATTCTATGCGCTGCAATTTACCCGCTTGTCATGAAATCACGCTCTCAAAAGAGATGTCTCCCAAGACTGATGTTGAGAGAGCTCGCATGAGTGTTATACCCTACGCTTGGGCAGTGGGGTCTATCATGTATGCAATATTATATACTAGACCAGATATAGCTTACGCACTTAGTGCGGTAAGTAGATATCAATCATATACAGGAGAGAAATATTAGACAGCTATGAATAACATTCTTAAGTACTTGAGAAGGACTAAAGATATGTTCTTGGTGTATGGTAGTAGCAATCTCCAGATAGCTTTACCGATTCCAGCTTCCAAAATGACATCAATAACAGAAAGTCTGTCTCGAGTTATGTGTTTACCCTTTATGAAGGGGTGGTATGTTGGAAGAGTTCCAAACAGGATACGTCGCAGACTCGACGATAGAGGTTGAGTACGTCGCCGCCAATAATGTTGCCAAAGAAGCTGTCTAGATGCGAAAGTTCATTTCAGAGCTTTGTGTGGTTCCAACCATTATTGATCCAATACCCTTGTATTGTGATAATAATGGGGATATGGTGTTAGCAAAGGAACCCTGGTCCCATCAGCGATCCTAACATATTTTGAGGCAGTATCACCTGATCCGGAAGATAGTTGATCGTTGTCGGATCGAGATTTGGAGAGTATATACAAAGGAGAACTCAGCAAATCCAATCACCAAGACTATATCTTAAGCTCAGTTTGAGGGACTATTCAAAATGTTGGGTATGAGATACTGCAATAATTGACCTTAGTGCAAGTGGCGGATTGTTAGATATAGGTGCACTGAGACAATTATTGTAATTGTATTTGAACCTATATGAATAGAACATTCTTGCTCGAGATAATAGTATACTATCTGGTTTGCTTTATCATTCATATGTATATACTTTCTATTACGTATCGCTAATACATATTGATAAAGCCCTTAAGATCTTTGCTTGACTATCAGAATTATGATGAGATCATACTAGTGGGGCCTAGGTAGTGCATTAGCAAATCCTTAATGTTCCTAGTCGTAGAAGTATCAAGACAGGGTATCGATACTCCAGAGTAGACTAGTGTGTACATTTCTTGACCCCGAGCGGGGCGATGGTTGGTCTTACAGCCATTGGTGTTTGATACCGAAGATTGTATACAGATGCACATTGAAGAATGAGTACACTGAATGGACTTGCCGAGAACTCCTAGATGATATTATACATATTGTCAGATAGCAGTTCTCTGATGACAATGGTACATGGTGGTCTTTTGACTTGAGATCGTAATAGTTTCTTGTGTGTGTTCCCACTATACTTTGGTTTCTACCCAACCATGGCTTTAAAAAGCCATGCATATAGGTTTTAGTTAGGTATAGTTCCGAAGCACATAGAGACAGTGAGCGATCAAGAGGGGATTCGTCTCTCCTGGTATAGGGAGTTGATGCCACGTTGTACATGATATGACTATAATCTGAAATCTCTGACCAGAGCGGTGGAGATAAGTTGATTAGTGTTATCAGTTGTATCTCAGAGAGTTATGAGTTTAATATCGGTATGACTTTTGAGTTATTGGGGGTCTGACGGTTTCCACAACCCCAGAACCGATAAGTAACACTCTGTGACGAAGAGACCAGACTGTATAGTAATTGCCACCGATAGGTCTTATTGGGTTCGGATGAGTTTGCTTGTCGACCTACTTTTTAACATATAACTGGGTAGTCATTAGATGCAGCTAGCGTCATTGACGTGCTTGTGATTTATACCTGATATGATCCTGTTACTTACAAAATGATGAAGATGTGTGTATAGTTGATATGTGCGGTAGTTCGATTAAACACGTGTATATGATATGCGTATATTATTCGAACGTCCGATTATATTAACCAGTTTATTTTCAGTCGGATTATTAAGTCAAATGTTGACTTAATAAGCATATATTATATGGGTACTAGTATTATGCGCTCTCTCTCTCTCTCTCTCTCTCTATATATATATATATACACACACACACACACACACACACACACACACACACACACACACACACATATATATATATAAGACATATGCGAATCTTAGTCATCTAGTGACAAAAGAGTATATATATATATATATATATATATATATATATATATATATATATATATATATATATATATATAAGACATATACTAATCTTAGTCATCTAGTGACAAAAGAGGCTTGGGAAAGTAGGGGCTATTTGATGATGAGATAATCTCTCCTCTTTTCTTATATGAAATAGAAAAGAGAAGAAAAGTATAGAGCCATCTCTATTTGTCTCTGCTCCTTTCTCTTTTATATGATAAATGAGAGAGGAAAGAAAGATATATAAAAATCTTTATCCATTCTCATCTTATTCAAAAGAGAGAAAAAGAGAGAAAGGGGGGCCTCATCTACATCGTCTTCTTCTTTCTTTTTAGAAAATTGTGAGAGTAAGTTGCTTCAAAAAGAAGTGTTCTTTGGTGAAGTTGAAGCTTGAGTTAGGGTGCTTTCGAAGTGGATAATTTTCGGTAAGGTGGTCATAAATCAAGCTCTGTCTCTGCACCTTAGAGTTTAGCTTGGGTCTTCCACTTGAGTGTGGACACACTACAAAGGTTATATAAAAAAAACCCTTAAATAGTTTGTTGTTGCTCTCTTGATCTTTTACAATTGCTAGTTTATGGATGATCTTGGTTTATAGTTTGTAGTGCTATATTTAGAATTTTTTATTCTATATTTCCGCCGCAATTTGCAAGTATTACGATCCTAGCACTATAAACTAACAAATCCATGCAGGATAAGCCTGTGGATGAGTATGCTGCGAAGTTTGCCATGCTCAGTCGTTTTGCACTCCATGTGGTAGCTACCCATGAGCTACGTGCGATGCGATTTCAACAAGGAATAGATTTGAAGATCTAGTTCACTATGTCCACCGCAGTCCTTCGCACTTATGACGAAGTCCTCGACGTTGTCCGTCGATACGAAGACTTGGAGCAGCAGTTGAGATAGAAGAACCGGCCGATCAGAAACAAAGGACCTGCTATTCAGATCTTTAGTGGAACTCTTTCCAGGCCGATCAACAATCCTCAACACAGGGGGCCTGAAGAACCGTTCGACTCCCCTCGACCGATAGTTTGCCTCCATTGCTTCAAACCGGGACATCTTAGGAAGGACTGTCGTATGTTGAACAGACTCTTTTTGGCTTGCAGATCGATGGATCATGTTGTCAGTGCATGTCCACAGTGTACATTGAGACCGACCAATTCAGGAGCACCACATCGAGTTCCACCCTTGCGCCATCAGCAGCAAGTGTTTCATCAAGCGCGGAGAGGTGCTTTAAAACATCAAGCGTTTACGATGACTAAGACTACAGAACGCTCTGGCAATTTTCTAATTCCTTAAATTCCAGCCGTTATTCTTTTTACCAGCCTTATTAAAACTTTTCTTGCATGCATCCATGATACCATTCTTGCTAGCTTAGAAATCCATATAATCTTGTTTCGGCTTCCAAACTTTTTATATCCAGAAACATCTCCTGATTTTGCGTCTTTCCAAGTTTGTTGGATCATGACCTTCCTAGACTCACCTTCATCCATGCGACGATACCCCCACATTTAGGAGCATGAAGACGTCTTACAACTATATTATCCTTTCTTTCTTACCATGAATGATGAATAAGCTGATTCTAAGCTTTTGCTCAAATGGATGTTCAACAAGAACTTTATCTAAGTTGATAATATAAGAAAACTAGGTGGATTCGCACGAATAACATTAACCATGTGAATCCACATAATTTCTTATGATATTTATTTCCTAATGCCCCGTGATCACCTAGTATCTTATAAAATTAATTTCATTTTACTCCATACCATGAAAAATATTTTAAAAAATCAAGTACTAAGTCGATGCAGATTGCTATCAATAATTTTGGACAGATTTTGCAAGATTCGGATTCCTTGCTATTGTCTCCAAAATAGCATCCATGCTATCACATTGTACGGTCCAGATGCATCCAAAATAGAAATCAACGGTCTAAATTAGTGTGAAACATGGAGGCTTTTGGCGTTAATGTATTCTACGTGCTTCGCACGTAGGATGTATAGCCACCATTGAAGGAGAGTACGCATACTATTATCTTTGCAATAGGAAGTCTCTTTTGCCGATTTTGCATGTTGGAATAATGTACATGAATAGCATGTCTTTACTTTTGTCAATTATTTGTGTGCTTTTTTGTCAGATCTCCACAAAGGTCTATGAACCCAAACAATTTCTATAAGAAATTACTACTATTATAGATAAGAGGTTCTCTAGATCTCCACTAACTTGAACATTTAATTAAATGATTGACTGCTTCAAGCATGCAACTGATAGTATCATGCATTATTCCCATTTTGCATGTGCGAATAATGTACATGAATAGCAAGTCTCACTTTTGTCAATTATTAGTGTGCCCTTTTTAAGGTATCTCATTCACTAGGACACAAATGTCAAGTCTCACTTTTGTCAGTTATATATATTTCGTTTTAGCTTCATGCATGCCACGAACCACTTTATCGCAAATTAAAATGTGTTACACATGTACCATCAATTGTCTTTTACAATTCAAATATGCTTGCATAATTGCATCTATACAAAAAAATTCTTGTTGTATGATAATCAATTATTGTACCACAATGAAAATCATGAAATAAGGTATTGAGATGATTCCTAAAATAAGTGCCACGAACCACCTTATCCCAAACAAAAACATGTTACACGTGTACTATCAATTGTCAATGTACTATTTAAATATGCTTGCATAATTGCATCAATACAAAAAATTCCAGTTGTATGATAATCAATTATTGTACCACAATGAAAATCATGAAAATAAGATATCGCTATTGATACACGGATAACTAAAGTGACAAAATCCACGTCTCCTCCTCTTAATCTTAGCTAAAAAATATTAAAGGAAAAATGCGATGAATACAAGTACAATCAATTGTCTTTTTTCATTAGAAATATGCTTTGCGTAAAAAAAAAAATGATCAAACAAAGATGGATAACCCCTTGTTTCATTAAAAAATAATTTAACGAAACTACATCAGAAGTTAAAAAATTCGATTGGAAAAAGAAAAGAAAACGACAAACAAACATCTAGGTACAGAGAGGATCCAAACCCTACGTAAAGGAACTAAAAGAAACTAGGGAAAATTGCCTTCATAGCCTCCACATATTCTCCATATGCTTTCCACCCCCTCCTTTTTTTAAGCTTCTAGCTCACTTGACTTTATTGACCCATTTCTTATAGGTTTTTGAAACAATAAAACCCAAAAATACCCCTGTATTTCCATATACAAACAACCCCCATCATGCATTGATTCCCTTGACTTTCCCATATTTCAAAAACCTTCATCTTCTTTTATTTTTTTCTTCATACCTTTAAATATTGCTTCAAATCACAACACCCTATCTTCAATTGGTGGACTCATCTCACTCATATTCTTCAATCGCAACAAATCACAATAATACGATGGACAAAAATCCAACTACGAAGATCGAAAAGATCTCGATGTCATCTACTCACAAACCTACTTCATTTGTTAAGGCTACTTTCATTTTTGGGAACTATCATAGGCTAATACTTTGTATTGTTAAGGCTACATTCTTTATTCTTTATAGAAAAAATTGATTATATTTTGTGATTTTGTATTTGGATGATATATTATTTATATATAATTTTTTGTCATATTTGGCTCGAAAATATCTTTTGTGATTTTTTCACTCATGTTTATCTTGCTTTTAAATTTTTCAATAATTATATACCACATTTATTAGGTTAGATACTATATTTATATGGTTTCTTGCCATAGTTCAAACAATATCATATTCTGTGATTTTTCTACCTTTATTGCGTTATTTTCTGCTATATTTTGAAAATCATCATATTTTATGAGTATTATTTTATTTTGTAATTTTTAAGGCATCAACCATCTAAACATTTGTACATATGTTCAAAGTAGGGAGAAATGTCTAACAATACAAATTAATGTTCAAGAGTATTATGAAATATATCAAAATAGAAAAAAATGTTTAACAATATAAATTAATGTTTAAAAGTAGCATGAAATCTCTCAAAGCAGCACGACATGTTTGACAACGATACAAATACTCAATCCATTATCGGCGCATTGCAAGTAAGATGATTATGCCTTTCTGTATGACACCTTGAATATTTGAACGGTCTGACATCTTCAGTCCTATTGTTGATTCTTCTTATTTTATTCCTGCCACGTCTTTTTTTTTGTAACAGGCAGACACAACTCTATTGTTTCATCTGTAACCTATATATACAAAAGCTAAGATTAAAAGTAGATAGAGCATATTAAAGATAAAATGATAAATCTTTGAGTAGAAATAAAATTTTACCTGGGGTTTGTCATTGCATATTAAAGAAAAAGTTTAGCAATTTTCAAAGTTTATTGTTATCTGAAGTTTGTCATCATCAGGGACCAAGTATATCAAAAACTGGTATGATTTTCTAAACACATTCGTGGTAAGATACCGGTCAGCGTATGATTCCACGCTTCTATGCATGAAATTGATTGTTGCACATGCATGTTTACATGGTATACACTTTACATCCCACTCTCTACATGTGCAACTATGACTATTCAAATCAAATTTCACTGTCCTATAATCCGAAACTTCGAAGATATCATAAGCAGATTCCATAACCATGAGAGATCCAACTTTTTCTAAATTTTAGTTTACAAGAATATGTACTTCTGAACAGTAAACAGTTTGCCACTTATTTACCAAATTTCGACGTTCATTGATATGTTCCATAAGTTATATGCGTATGTGATCTACTGGTTGAAGTACTGGAAGCAATCTAGCTTCCCTGACCTAACTATTTAGTGATTCAGCTACATTAGATATGATGTGGTCATACCTTAAAATGAATGAAATATATCAGTAAAGATACGAAGAAAAATGTAAAAGTAAAGAATAAAGGTAGAAATTAAATCATAAAGTTAAAAAGAAACTGTTATAGGTATACTGAAGAAGACATATTACAAAGTTGAAATATGATTATAAAAAAACCAAAGGTGGAAAGATAAATCTAAAAGAGAAAAGAACAGTTTAAAAGTAGATAATAATACCTTATTCCTAATAAAAGTATATGTTTCTTGACCCCGACCAGGGCGATGGTTGGTCTCATAGCCATTGGTGTTTGACACCAAAGATTGTATACATGTGCTCATTGGAGAATAAGTATATTGAACGAACTCGCCGAGAACTCCTAAATGGTATTATACCTAATGTCAGATAGCAGTTCTCTGGTGACTTGAGTATAGGATAGTCTGTAGACCTAAAATCTTCATAGTGTCTTGTATGTGTTCCCACTGTAGTTTGATTACCACCCTACCACGGCTTTAAAGGGCCGTGCAAACAGGTTTTAGTTATGTGCAGTCCCGAAGCACATGGAGGCAGTGAGCGATTGAAAGGATTCGTCTCTCCTGGTATAATGAGTTGATGTCACGTAATGCACGATTGACTATAACCATAAGTCCCTGACCAAGGCGGATGAGATATACTAATAAATGTTATCAGTAGTATCTCAGATGGTTATGAGTTTGATATCGGCACGACTTATTGGGTTATTGAGGGTCTTACGGATCCACCCCCAAACCCGGTATGCGACACTCTCAGACGAAGAGACCGGGCTGTACGGTGACTGTCACTGATAGGCTCTATAGTGTACGGATGAGTTTGCTTTACGACCTTTCTTTCGACATATACCTGGATAGCCATTACGTACAGCTAGTGCTGCTGATGTGCTTGTGAGTTATGGATTCAATCCAGTAACTCACTGCCAGCGTATTGTTGAGTTTTTAGAGTCTCGTTAAGGGTTTCCCCGCTCATGCGAAACGGTGTAGTGTGCGAATATTGATACGTGCGGGAGTTCGATTAAATACGTGTATATGATACGCGTAAATTAATCGGACGTTTAATAATACCAGCCGGTTTATGGTAAAGTCGGATTATTAAATCAAGTGTTGATTTAATAATAATAATATTATATATATATATATATATATATATTCTAGTATTATGTTGCTTTTTGTATCTTTCTCATTTGTTATTTGTATTTGATACAAATACATGTATATGTATGGGATACATATACTTGTATGTATTGTATATTTGATACACAAATACATATAGAAGGATGAAATCTCATTTTCCTTTTTAATAAAGAAAAGGAAAATGAGGTATGTATAGAGGTATGAGTTTGGAGGAATGGGTCTTTATTTTATTGAAAATAGAAACACTATTCTTGTATGGTTGATAATTGTTTTTCCTCCCATTCCTTCATACCAATTCTCTCTCCTCCATTTTCTCCATTCTAGAGAGAAAAAGAAAAGAGGGAAAGAAAAAGAGAGTGAGTTCTATCTACATCTTTTTGCTACTCATTTCTAGCAAAAGTAAGAGAAAGTTGGTTCACTTTGGAGTTGTCTTTGGTGGAGTTGAGCTAGTGTGACGATTCCTTCAAAGTGGATCTTCTTCGGCGAAGAGATCGACTTGCAAATTTGTTCCGGAGCTCACGGAGTCTTGATAGGGTCTTCTACGATTGGGTAAACACGCTACAAAAGTAGATAGCCCTAAAAAACCCTAACTTGCTTCTTATAGCTCTATAGTTTTTGCTATGTCACGACTCGAAAGAGCACGTGACTGGCCCTTGAATCATATGAAGTCTATAGGACTCCATCTGATCCAAGTAAGCCAAAAGCCCAGAAATCTAAAACCATATTAAGAGTAAAGAAACATATTTTGTAAATTATTTTCCATTGAGGCATTTTATCAAACACTTACTACGCATAATAAAGAGCACAACCCACACAAGCAATATAATATACAACGCCGAAGGGCGAGGATCAAAACCCAAGAGAATCTCTAATAAGCAAGAAAATCGTAATACTACTAAGCACGACTCTAAGGTCGAAATAATACATCACTAGTGTCTAAGTCTGAAACAATATACAAGTTTTGGTTGATGGATTTCTGGATACAATGAATAATACAAGTACAACGACGGTTCTGATACAAAGAACCCACCTACCAAGCAAATCACCCGCAAAGGAAAGCAGTGTGCCAGAAATGCCGCTATGGAACCTGTACGGCAAACCTGCAAGAACTGTTGCACAATGGGGGTGGGTTGCCAGCTCATGAATAAAAATTATCTACAAGCAGAAATCGGAAGCAAGACATAATCTTAGGTCAATACAATCAGTATGTAATATAAACCTCAAATGAATAAGTCTGAAGCATGGTAAAGTGGCAGTGTAACATCTGAACATCAGTGTATTGCCAAGAACTCGTGCCAGTGCCTCACGTAATAACATATCATAAATACGATGTATGTATGCGGTGAAATGAAAGCAGAAGGTATCACGAATGAAGTCATCAGAAAATCAGTGTCGAGCATCGACACAAATATATATCTCAATATCAAGTAAAACCCATATATCATGTATCCGATATGTATGCAACATCCATGAAGGTACTCTATCAGGTACTACTAATATATGATGCAATGCATATAAAATAAATATGGGGTAGGGGAGATATAATATACCATCGACCATAAAGGCTCCTCACATATTGAGCACATAGGCTCCTTTCATATCGGGCATCCGTCAGTCCGGGTCAGCCCACACTCTCATATATCGGGCATCCGTCAGTCCGGTCAGCCCACACTCTCATATATCGGGCATCCGTCAGTCCAGGTCAGCCCACACTCTCATATATCGGGTATCCGTCAGTCCGGGTCAGCCCACACTCTCATATATCGGAATGCATATATAAGTTTGCATAGATCATCACGATGATATATCAAGTAGGTGTATATATATATCGGCGTCCCATACCACTAATATATATATACTATGGGTATACATATATATATTTCAGCGTCCCATACCGCTGATATATATACGCAGGAGTAAAACAATCCAAAATCATCATATGCCACCATATCACAGTGCAAAATCCATGAATTATAATACATGCAACATGAAACACTAATATGAGCATGGAACTATGTATAGGCATATGCACAAAGGAGTATGAATCAATAACATATAAGCATGCAATGCAATGCGAGCCGTAGAATAAATGGTAAATGAATAATAATGCAGCTTGCCATTTGAACTAAGACAAATCGGGGTTTTTGTAAAATAAGGGCTACAGTGTTTTTTTAAGATACTCCCGATTCGTTAGTTGTTGAAATAGGTATGACTTGGGTCTAGTTTAACATCTACTATGCAAACTACAGATCTAAGTGTCAAGTCAACTGGGAGGGGTATGGAATCCACCTAAATCTGAGTCGATATAAATATATACATATAATTGTCGGTGATCCCGCCTCAATAGTATCGCGTACAATACAGTATATCATATGACAATCCTCAGTCATGAGTGCAGATCTATCATCAATATAAAGCTCGTACGATACATCATCGTACGGCATCCCAATAGCTGGGTACGGGTCAATTATCACAATCAGCACATCAATTAATTGGTATCCTCGTCATCATAGCACATAATCTGGGGGTACTGATCTAAGTCTAGTACAACTGATACCCTCAATATAACTGTGTGTGTAAACACACGTTCCAAGGCCCGCTAGAGATCATATGTCGTATCCCACATACGAATCATATCAAATCACCGATCTCGCGGCACAATGCCCAAAATCATCGACTCACCTCCAATATCGTCAAATATCATCAAACACAGTGCAAGTATAATGAATGTGCAAGGGTGTACGTGTAGGTGTAAATCTATTCTAGGGTTCACGACTATGAACTACACTAGTTGTTTCTAACCCTAAACTATCCATAATACACCTAACACAATATCCACAACACACTATAACTATCATACACATATATAGTATATCAACTACGGACTGCGGGGGTGCTATACGCCATCCACCCGACTTCCCCTGTAGATATAATCTACTCACCTTGCATATTCATTTGTAGACGTCGCCACGCGCTTGCTTGTCGTCCCAGAGTCTTCATTTGGTACCTACACATTAACGTATCGCAAATGCGTATTAAAACCAATTCCAAACTAAAACGGCATACGAATCCCAAAACGATACGCTATGATCTATAAGTTAGAACTTATGGACAACGCCTTCCAAAACCATTAACAACCCTCGATATCGTCGTATAAACGCCAATTAGTCGAGGTAAAACACAATACACAAATTCAGAATTAAAAAATACGGAATACGGAAACACGAATCCAAAACAGCAACTAAGGAAATAGGCTCCAGATTTCACCCTAGATCAAATTAGACAAATCTATACATGCTAGGGGCCTAAACTACAGATGTAGGAGCAGCAGAACCAAAACGACCCTATTTGGTGCAGGTCTGGCCGCAATTTGCGGCCAGAGGAAATTAATTGGCGGCCGGGTCATGGAGTTAGGGGCTAGGATCTTGGTGGTAGCTTCCTGGGTGCCTGCACATGTCACCGTCCATTCAATTTTATTTTAGGATGTCTCGAGTGATAGCAGATCTCATAAAAGCTTCCCAGATTTCATAACTTTTTCGATATCGGTTTCTAAATCCGTATTTCGGGTTTCAACTCTCTGGTTGGGATCTCAATTTATGCACTAGGGTGTTTATCTAATTTCTACTGAGCTCAATTGCTCACCACAACTCACAATTCCCTCAAACCCTAACTAAGTTTTCCTCAAGTCCACAAAAACACACAATATCGATATGAAACTTGAATCGAAGCTTAAGCACAAGAAATACCGCTCTAATTGTGAAGGAATTACCTCATAAGACCCCCAAGAATCCTCAACAACGCCAAAATGAAAGCTTTCTTGGTCCATCCTATAGCTCTTGAGCTTGTACACACTTTTAATGAAATTGGGGTTGGGTTTTGGTGATGTTTGTGAGATGATTTGGGGCTTGAAGAGGGGAGGGAGATGAAGGAGTGTTTATCCCAATCAGAGCAAAACTCTGTTTAAATACCAAAGTGGAAAAAGAAGCAATGCTTCTGTTCTTTCTCCAATAAGAGCAAAGCTATAAAAAAAAAAAAAAAGAAAAAAAGAAAAGTGCGCTAGTGCGCAGTTGCGCGACACGTGTCTGTTTACCTCAATCAGAGCAAAGCTCTGTTTAAATTCCAAGGTGGAAAAAGAAGCAATGCTTCTGTTTTTCTCCAATCAGAGCAAAACTCTGTCTTGAAAATTAAAAAGAAAATTAAAGTTAAAATAAAAAATTAAAAAGAAAATTAAAGTTAAAATAAATGAAATAACTCTATAAGAGCAAAGCTCTAAAAAAATAAAATAAAATAAAATAAAATAATAATAAAAAAAAAAATTAAAAGTCACTGTTCTGCGCAGTGCGCGCTGCGCAGTGCGCAGGGCGCGCAACTGCGCGGCGCGCATTGCGCGCGCTGCGCGCCGGCGCGCGCCAGCGCGCTGCGCAGTAAAAAAAAAAATAATAAAATAAAAAAATAAAAAAATAAAATAAAATTTTTTTTATTGAAAAACAGAAAAAAGATTTGAGGAAATCTTTTCTGTTTTTGTTAAAACAATAAGATTTCTTCTGTAAAACAGAGACCTTTGGATTAAAGATCCGACGGTGGGGAAAATTCCCCAAATCACTTAGAGAATGATCTCTTTAACAAATTTTAACTAATTTATGGGCACTATAAAAAGGACCCTAGACCTCAATTCAAAGGCATGAACATCTTGCTAAAAAGAAAAAGAGAAGAGAACTCTTGAAGAATAAAAAAAAGGTAAAAACCTTTTAAAGAAGAGAAAATTCTCTTATGAACAAGATCATAGATCTTTAACGATAAATAAAGAAATAAAATAGTGCCTTGTACTTGTTTTATGAACCATCGGTTCTTGAACCTAAAAGGTTTCTGAAATTAATAGTGCTTTGCACTTGTTCATGAACCTTTGGTTCTTTAAGATAAAAAAAAAACCTTATCTTCTTCCTTGATCTAAATTAGATCAAAGAATTTAATAGTGCTTTGCACTTGTTTTATGAACCATCGGTTCTTGAACCTAAAAGGTTCTTAAATTAATAGTGCTTTGCACTTCATATGAACTACTGGTTCTCTAAAACAAAAAAAAAACAGAAATAAAAAAATATAGTGCTTTGCACTTTTATGAACCTTTGGTTCTTGAAATAAAAAGAAAAACTTGTTTAGATCAAGAAATCAAATAGTGCTTTGCACTTCTTTTATGAACCATTGGTTCTTGAATCTAAAAGATTCTCAAAGTAATAGTGCTTTGCACTTATGAATTTGCACTGTTGTGCTTTTTGATTGGCGCAAAGCGCTTGATAAATGCAATGCATTTTCTAAAGGGTCAGGCCCAAACCAAAAAGACCTAGTAGGCCTAATTAAATTGCAAGGCAATAAATGGGCAGAGCCCAAATAAATTGATGCTTTGCATCCTTTATACAAGGGCAGAGCCCAAATAAAATTGATGCCTTGCATCATTCCTAAAAGGGCAGAGCCCAAAACAAATTGATGCTCTGCATCATTTCTGGGCAAGGCCCAAATAAAAAAAAAGAAAAAAAAAGAAATGTAATGCAAAACCAAATAAAATGTTGAACATTTCAACTGGACTTAGCCCAATTTTGGCCATAAGTCCTTAAATTAAATTGACTGAGCAAAATTGCTCTTCTAAATCAATTTACATCCGGTTCGAGGGTACATCTCCGAACTCCTTTGACATCCGTCGTCGTAATTCCTCAACGACGTCAAAGAGGTGACGGGTCCCAACGACCACACATCGATACGGACTGCGGGGTCCTTAAACTCGTGGACCGAAACGTCCCTAAACTAACATCGGACCGAAACGTCCCTAAACTAATATTGGACCACCACGTCCCTAAACTGGAATATGGACCACCACGTCCCTAAACTGGCACAATAGAGCCCAAATGCTCTTTTGTCGGACCTAAACGGTCCCGTTAAGTTGATCTTAGTCTCAAACTGGACTAATGTATCCTTAACAAACGTTTGAGTCGATCTTAGCCTAAAAAAATGGCTAACGTATCATCCAAACAGACTTTAGTCCCAAATTGGACTATGAATCTCCCAAACTGGAACAATAGAGCCCAAACGCTCTTTTGTCGGATCTAAACGATCACGTTAAGTTGATCTTAGTCTCAAACAGGACTAACGTATCCTTGACGAACGTTTAAGTTGATCTTAACCGCAACACGACTAACGTATTCTTAAACTAAAAACACCAAACCCAAATCTAAGTAAATACGGATTTGGACTAATCCACGTCCTACGGGCGACGGCATTACTCAGTCTCCGTATACAATCCACGGGCAACCACAAACAAAACAAACACCCACGACACGAAGTGAAATTCTGGAGAAGGAGAAAGTTGTTACCGCGATGCGGCAGCGTAATTAACTGCAGGGGCTTGCGCCTGCAGGGAAGAGCGTCCCCACAATCAAAAACCCCTCAAGCGAGGGGGAATCTGACGAAGTCTGCTACATCGGCCGCATCCGTCTAAACCTCCGATACACGGTACCATAAATCAACTTGGCATCTTCGGAGAGGTAGACGGATAAAACCAAATAGCATCTGCCCCGAACCTCAGGCACGTGACGTCCTAACGTCGCAGGCCGCCGTTCGGAGGGGAACAGATTCTGGCACGTGACGTCCTAACGTCGCAGGCCGCCGTTCGGAGGGGAACAGATTCTGGCACGCCCGGTGGGACCTCTTCCTCTTTCCACTCCACACTTCGTGTGTCGTGTTCGCGAACAAATCGCGGTTTGCTGTGATTGCCTGTGGATTCAAGGTACTAAGATTTGGTGTCTTGCTCCGTGCAGAAAACAGAAGATCAATGGCTTCGAACTGCATCGCCTGCAGCAACAACTCTCGCTCCGTCATTACTGGAGGAGTGACTTATGGGCCCCAAGCGGCCTCCCTTTTCAAAATGCCGGTTGAGCAGGTGGCTCAAGCCACCACTGGACTATTTTTTGGGACCATGCTCCCATCAATGAGCTTCAACGCCCCAATGACATCGCAAGAAGCTCCAAAGAAGTCGGTCTTCGACCGACTCACCACTGCCGCGACCCCTCTCAACAGGTCGCCCAACTCCACTGCTTCAGGTTTTAATGGATTAGGCCAGAGCTCCATCGGGCCCATGAAGAAGCCTGCCATACCAGAAGGCGTTATCCCGAAGCGGATAGCCATCCCAACTCCCGTTCCTGGCAAAATCACCAAGGTTGTTTCCCATGTCCAGAAGTCCGCTTCTGACAAGTTGGCCGTCCCCGTTCAACGGACGTCGATCTTTAAAAAGCTGGTACCGGTATATTCTGACCAACACAGGGGGCATGAGGAGGTTACCCCTATAGCTGAAACAACTCCATCAGCACGACACGCTCGACGTCGCCACTGGCGTCGGGTAAGGAAGGCTGGGGGCAACTCCCCCTCTGGGATAACTCCGTCAGCTCCGATGGTGAGAATCGATACTGCTGTTCCAACCAAGAACAGCTTTGAACTGCTCAACAGAGTGCGCAGAAATTCTCCTACTGCGATGTTGAAACGAACTCCTTCACCTGTGGAGAATACTCCAGAGAAGAAGTTAGAGCAGCCCCCTCAACGGCTGTCCTCTAAAATTTACAAAGTCTGGCGACAGGTCCAAGAGTCGGTGATCGATCAAGACTGCCTCCGACGACAGAAAAAGATGAAGGTTCGGCAGGGGAAGGATTACTCTGTTAAACCACAAAAAGCAAAAGCTATTTGGGTGCCCACTACAACGGCTCCCTTAACTCCAATCACTCAAAAAAGGAGGCCACAAAAAGCCCCTGTGAACATGGCGAAGTATAAAAGCGCCGAATACAAACGTCCCAAGTCTGGGGGCATGGTGGTGCACACTGTTTATATGGCTTCTGGAAAGGAGGAAAGCCGCACTTCTACGGGCCACCGACCGCTCACCCGATCCGTGACGAAAGCCCAGGAGCAACAACAAAAGCTTCAGGAAATGATGACTACAATGGCTGCACTCACTGAGCCAAAAGAAAGCTCTGAAACGTCTTCAGATGAGCGTCAAGAACAAGAAACCGACGCTGACTTTTTACGCAGAGTCCTCGAAAAGAGGGACAAAGAAGCTGCAGAGCAAGCGGCTAATATAAAACAGATGGCGCTCCTTTTCCAAGATATGGTAGGGATGATGTTACAGCCGGAACCTCCTGCTGAAGATCCTCCGATCGTCCTTGAAGACGACAGGGGAGAAACGTCAAATCCTCCGCTGGCTCTGTCAACAGCCAAGGAGGAGGCAATCTCCAAAGTTGACCTAGACGAATATATAGCTCAGCAGATCCGGGTTCATCAGGCGAATGAAGCGGCTGGGCAAATTGTTAGAACCGGACGACCGTATCCGAGCTGGTATGACCAAATCAGTTACCCGCCGGGATATACGATCCCTAAATTCCACGTATATAAAGGGACAGGGAATCCGCATCAGCATGTCGCTCAATTCAGGGCCTTATGCGGCAATACTGGAGGCGATGACAAATTGTTGCTACGTCAATTCGTCGGCAGCTTAGCAGAAACAGCCTTTGAATGGTATTCGGAGCTACCTAACGACTCTGTCAAAACATTCGCAGAGATGGAACTGCTGTTTACACAAAGATTCGCAAGTGCTAGTGAACGCACCCCGATTACCGCACTGATAAATGCCAGCATAAGGCCCGGCGAAACGTGGGTCCAATACGCAACACGATGGCGGAACCTATGGTCGAAATGCGAACAACGCATAGAAGAGGCACCTGCGGTAGGCATGTTTGTGGGCACTCTCGATCCGCAAGCGACCATCTCGCAATTCATGATGTTCTTCAGGCCGACCACCTTCCAGGCCTTGATCGACAAATTAGCCCAAATGGACCAAATGGGCCATAGACCGTCTCCTCCAAGACCCGATCCCCGAAATGAGAAAGGAAAAGCGATCATCGTCGCCAACGCTCAGCTACAGTCGAGCAATTCAAAGCCGGTCGCTTGCCAAAACAACGTGCGTCCACGCCCATCCCTCGAAGAGAGGCTAGGACGTCCTTACTCGTTTCCTCAGAATAAAACGAGAAGACTGTTTGAGCTGGCAGTGCATAACAGACTCATCAATCTGCCGAGTCCAAAGCGTCTGTCGCAGCCAGGCGATCTTAATAATCCCAATTATTGCCCTTACCACCAAACGGTAAGTCACCCGATTGAGGATTGTTTCGTCTTTAAGGGATGGATCGAGGATCAATACCTGCAAGGCAAATTCACGCTGTCTGAAAGCTGGAAGGTAAACCCCCCACAGCCGCACTCTCCAAAGAAGACGGACACGCCGGGGGCAACTTGTTCTTTCGTCGAGGATGAAAACGATAGAGAAAACTTATCGGATGAATCCGAAGACTACGTAGCGACTTGTCATGTGATTTCTCATTCACTGACGGATGATGAGGAGGATCCTCGCGCTGAGAAATCAACGGTGGGCCCTGAAACAGAAATTCCGCGGCCGTCAGACAATTTGATCGATGCCTTCCTAAATGAAATTCGTCTGAAAGCAAAAGCGAATCAAGAGCATGAAATGGCCATATTGGAAAGAACCAAGGTATTCCCGTCAAATCAAAAGCCACACACTGCGGGTAAAAACAAATTCAAGACAAGGAAACGGTTCGCCAAAGCTCTATCAGTAGGAATGAAGCTACCGCCCTCTGAAGAAAATGCTTTCTCTGAGGTAGAGGTGCACCCTAACTTCTGTTTATATCATCAGAAGATCATACATCCTACCGAAGACTGCGAATCCTTTAACTGTTGGTGGCAAGGGTATGTCGCTCAAAAGCGACACTCCGACAGAACAAAGTGTGAAGCTTGTGGACATCGAAAAAATGCGATAGATGAGCGCAAAAGAGCCACCGCCGACTGTCATATAGCCGACTTCAAGGGATCACAAATTATCACCTTTGGAAGCGACTCTGACGAAGAACCTACCCCCAACTCTTCCCTCGGGGAATCTATTTCAAAAATAAAGGAATTGAGAAGCTGCGAGAACGTTCAGCCGTGCAATCGCATGCTACTCGGAAAGAATCCCGGCCCTGCAAACAACGGAGCGAACAAAAAGGATAAAAGAAAAGGAAAAAAGGCCCTCGTCGCCAGCGCTCACCAACAATCAGGTGACCCTAGACCGGTTGCTTGCCAAAGCAACAAGCGGCAATCCCTCTAGGAAAAGTTGAAACGTCCTTACTCGTTTCCGCAAGATAAAACAAGGGGACTATTCGAGTTGGCAGTACGCAACAGACTCATTAATCTGCCGAATCCAAAACGTCCGTTGCATCCAGGCGACGTTAATAATCCTAATTATTGCCCTTACCACCAAACAGTAGGTCACCTGATCGAGGACTGCTACGTCTTCAAAAACTGGGTTGAAGACCAATACCAACAGGGCAAGTTCGCGTTGTCCGAAATTTGGAAGGTGAACCCGCCACAACCGCATGCTCCGAAAAATATGGGCACGCCGGGGGCATCATGCTCATTCATAGAGAAAGCCTGACGGACCACTACGTCCTAAAACTGGATAACGGACCGAAACGTCCTTAAACTAACAACGGACCGAGATGTCCTTAAACTAACGACGGACCGCAATGTCCTAAAACTTGCAAATGACCGAAACGTCGTTAAACTACTCCCGACCCGCAGCATCTTCAGGCTGACGTGTTAAAAAAAAAAAAAAAAAAAAACGGTACGTCCACTAGCAAAATGGGCACGGATGAAAACCTGAAAGGGCTCCGTGAGTAAAAACAGCAGGGCTACCGGCGAGTGTTCGTGAAAACCCGAAAGGGCACGACCTCGTAAAAAAAAATAATAATAAAAAGAATAAAAAAAAAGGTAAGTCCATAAGCAAAATGGGCACGGATGAAAACCTGAAAGGGCTCCGTGAGTAAAAACAGCAGGACTACCGGCGAGTGTTTGTGAAAACCCGAAAGGGCGCAACCTCGTTAAGAAACACTTATAGGGTCCTCTCGACCCTGTAAGGAGAAACCACCCGCGTGAGATCCTTACGACTCACAAGGGAGCAACACACTTAGGCATCCTCACGATTCCTAAGGAGAAAATACACTTG
Organism: Agapanthus africanus; assembly: GCA_030015575.1. Lineage (NCBI taxonomy): Eukaryota > Viridiplantae > Streptophyta > Magnoliopsida > Asparagales > Amaryllidaceae > Agapanthus > Agapanthus africanus. The sequence continues at coordinate 757,484,231 of CM057337.1, read as the reverse complement.
CGAGATCCTCACGACTCGTAAAGAGAATTCTCTTATGTGACCCTCACGGCTCATAAGATTTGAAAGTCTTAAGTTACAGAAACCTTAACCTGTTCTTAAGCAACCCCCACAACCTTCGATATTGCCCTACAAGCGGCTCATACTGACCCTTGTATACAATCCACGGGCACGAATAAATATTTCCCTAATAAAGTCCCATCCGTGACTAGGGATATGCTTGTACAGCAAACAACACTTGTAAGTCCTCTCGACTTACAAGGAGAAAATCCTTTTGTAAGATCCTTACGACTTACAGGGGAACATACACTTAGGAATCCTCACGATCCCTAAGGAGAAAACACACCTACAAGATCCTCACGACTTGTAGGGAGAAATACCTTTGTGAGACCCTTACGGCCCATGAAGTCAAAAGCCTTAGCCGACAGGACCCTTAACCCTGTTTACTAAGCCACCTTTGTTCAACATCGACAGAGGCAAATGATGATTCGCTCCTGGCAATATCCCAGTTGCAGCGATGCTGATGCCTAAACCGGCATCAAATTCCAAGTTCTTTCACGGCAAATGATGATTCGCTCCTGACAATATTCCAGTCACAGCGATGCTGATGCCAAGATTGGTATCAGATCCCAAATCCCCTACTCATAAAAAAAATGCATACGAAATAGCCGAAATGATGGGGCAACTTGCAAACAAAATCAGCAAGTAAAAATGTATGCATGCAAAATAGCCGAAATGATTGGGCAACTCGCAATAAAAAACAACGAGTAAAAATAAAATAAATAGCCAAAATGATTAGGCAACTCGCAATAAAAAGCAGCGAGTAAAAAGAAAAAATAGCCGAAATGATTGGGCACCGCGAAAAATAGCCGAAATGATTGGGCAATCGCGACCTTCGCGATATAAAAGCTAAAATGATAGAGCATCGCGGAAAGAATAAAAAAAAATGAAAGAATGAAACTTTTTGCCCTACAGGTGAAATCGCATCAATCCCTGTATACAATTCAGGGGCACAGATAAAGAGAGAACCATGCCTTCCCAACAGGCTCCATCAGAAAGCGAAGCCAAATCTCGACGGTTCATAGACAACCTAGAGACCATCTCGACATTTGTCGCAATATTACAGACACGATGTCAACAAATGAAGCAAACGAAGATCTCGAGCTTCAGGGTCTCGACGTCAACATCGACAACTTAGAGATCACCAACGGTGTGCCTCCTCATTCCAGCAGGACACAGATATTACACCATCAAACGGGGCGATGGCAAAATCCCAGCTTCACTTCAGCATTCGTCTCGATACAGTAGACGCAATGTCAACAACAGCGTTCCTCCGCAGTCCAGCTGGAGGCAGATGCAACGTCAACAAAAGACCTCACGGTCGAAACAAAGCGGAGTGATGGCAAAATCCCAGCTCCACCTCAGCATTCGTCTCAATACACCAGACGCAGTGTAAGCAAATGAAGCGAAGGCCATATTCCTAGCTTCAACGTCTTTACGGTAACTCATATAAAACCAGAAAGACAACCGGAGATCATCTCGCACCAGCACAGAGTGGTCACCACCTTGACGTTCGTCTCGATACAGCAGACGAAATGTTAACCCCAGCGTTCGTCCTCCAACAGGATTTGGACACACCAAAGCAAACGAAGCGAAGGCCACATTCCTAGCTTCGACGTCTTGACGGTAACTCATATAAAACCGGAAAGACAACTGTAGATCATCTTGCACCAGCACAGAGTGGTCACTACTTCGACGTCCGTCTCGATACAATAGACGAGATGTCATCCCAATGTTCGTCTCGACACAGCAGACGCAACGTCATTAAACAAATGGAGCCACGGCAAAATCCCTAGTTCCAAACCTCGACGGTTCACCAGCAACCTAAAGACAACCTCGACGTCCGTCTCGATACAGCAGACGAGATGTCGCCCCAACGTTCGTCTCGACACAGCAGACGCAACGTCATCAAACAAACGGAGCCACGGCAAAATCCCTAGTTCCCACTATGACATTCGTCTCGATACAGAGGACGCAATGCCAGCAAACGAAGCAAAGGCCAAATTCCTAGCTTCAGGGTCTTAATGGCAAGTCATATAAAGCCCGAAAGACTATCGGAGATCATCCCACACCAGCGCGGAGTGGTTATGACTCATCGGGGCTCTCCAAAATGAGCCTAACCTCAAGTAAAAAGCGGCATGGCAAATTCCTAGCGCTTGCTCTTCCGACGGTCAAACTGCCAAGGAGGATTGCTTGAAGACGTCTTGTCCAGCCCCCGAAGGGATCAGAGACACGGCAGTCGCGAGGCTACTCGAACAGCACGATTGCCTATCGAGGACTATATCAGCTTATGCGACGGTACGATGGCCAAAACCCTAAGTACCACCGACCTTAACGGGCTTCTGTCGTAAAGAGCAGAGGTTAAATGCGACATTAAGATGTTCTTGCGAGAAACGTTCGATTCGGCTCAACTTGTAAAAAATTGTCGAGGCGGCTCGACTCGTGAGATAAAGCCTTAGGCAGTGGGCATAAAAGAAGCCTGTTTCCTGAGCATTGGGACCCTGCAAGTTGGCCCAAAACGGTCTCTTGCATACCATCCACGGGTCTCACTCTCCAACGTCGAACTTCGACAAGGAGGGAAATAACCGCTTACAAGTCCTCTCGACTCGTAAGAGGGAAAAATTCTCTTGTAGGATCCTTACGACTTATAAGAGAAAACCACACTTAGGAATCCTCACGATTCCTAAGGAGAAAACCCACCTACGAGATCCTCTCGATCCGTAGGGAGAAAAGTCTCTATGAGACCCTCACGGCTCATAGAGTTGAAAAGTCTTAGGCAGCAGATCTGAACTTGCGGCCTAAGCCCTCGCTATCTCGTGAAGAAATCAAGAAGCTTACTCTATTACCTGCTAATCGTGACGACATGCTGAGAAAGAGGAAAAGCAACAGAAAGAACACCCGATTTACGTTTGATCAAGCGTTCAGGACGTATTCATTCATGCATGGGCAAAAAGACTCAGGACAAAGATATATAATAAAGACAAGCTGGGATAAAAAAAAATTCCATTAATATTGCCCGAAGTTCTTATAGTCATAAGAATAATAAACGAAAGTTACAATGGAATAACCTCAGATCCAGGGCATGGATTGAGGAATTCAAAAGCGATCCTATCTATGACTTTCCAAGCTTCGCGGACCATCCTAGTGTGCTTCCTTTCGCGAGCACAAACGTCAGGGTCCCTTCCGATGTCTTCCACCCTCCGATAAGCAGCGGGTATGTCAGACTGTTGAAAGACCTTGTGCAAGAGGTCGATAAGACTGTCTTGCCGTCTCTTCGAGATAAAATTCAATAGGTACACGGAGTACGCCTTGTCCTCAGCGGCATCCAACGCCCTAAGCGGCACGCCGGAACAGAATAGGGGAAGCGCTTTCCAGATAGCTCCCACGATAAGTTTAAGAAGAAAGGAACGTCGGGGATGCAGTGGACCGTTATATGCGTCGAAACGACTCATTATTTCAGCACACTCCTCGTTTGTGAACTCCTGATTTTGAGAGCGGCCAAGTCGGCGGATGTCCTCATGAGAAATGATCTCGTTAAGAGCATACATATGGGCGTCCATTGTTCCTGTGAAAGAGAATCAACAGAATTATCAGAAAGACTGATTAAGCAAAACGATATAATGCACTGAGAAATAAAATGCCATATTTAAGTTCCAAGATCCATTAAGAATCCTCAAAAGTTCTTTTATATGATTTGGGAGGAGCAAAGCTCCATTAATGAATTAAGAAAATCCAAGGAAAATCTTTTAGAGAGCAAAGCTCTAATAATGGAACTCTAATAGGGCTCTCCTTAGTCTTCTATAGACCCCCTTAGAGCAAAGCTCTACTAAGTGAAACCCTAAATGGGTCTTCTTTAGATCTGGGATTTATTGAGAGCAATGCTCTTAAAATTGATTTAATTTAATTAAAATTAATATTTTTACCTAAAATTCTCTAAAAGTTTGAACTTTTAAAAGTGTTTAAACAAGAGAGAAGGGCTCTGAGTTCTGAAAGTAAAATTTTAGAGATGAGAATCATCTAAGAGACCAAAGGCCCTATTTATAGGCATCAAGTGCCCTTTCAGCTTCCAAAAGATGGCGCGACGGTTCGGAGTCTGCCACCGCTGCACTCACGTTAGGAGACCACGTAAGCGCAACGGTGGGGGGGCATTTGTTTACCTCAATCAGAGCAAAGCTCTGTTTAAATTCCAAGGTGGAAAAAGAAGCAATGCTTCTGTTTTTCTCCAATCAGAGCAAAACTCTGTCTTGAAAATTAAAAAGAAAATTAAAGTTAAAATAAAAAATTAAAAAGAAAATTAAAGTTAAAATAAATGAAATAACTCTATAAGAGCAAAACTCTAAAAAAAAAAAAAATAAAATAAAATAAAATAAAATAATAATAAAAAAAAAATTAAAAGTCACTGTTCTGCGCACTGCGCGCTCTGCGCAGTGCGCGCAAATGCGCGCTGCGCGCAGGTGCCCGCAGGTGCGCGCTGCGCAGTGCGCGCAACTGCGCACCACTGCGCGCCACTGCGCGCTGCGCAGTAAAAAAAAAAATAATAAAATAAAAAAATAAAATAAAATTTTTTTTATTGAAAAACAGAAAAAAGATTTGAGGAAATCTTTTCTGTTTTTGTTAAAACAATAAGATTTCTTCTGTAAAACAGAGATCTTTGGATTAAAGATCCGACGGTGGGGAAAATTCCCCAAATCACTTAGAGAATGATCTCTTTAAAAAATTATAACTAATTTATGGGCACTATAAAAAGGACCCTAGACCTCAATTCAAAGGCATGAACATCTTGCTAAAAAGAAAAAGAGAAGAGAACTCTTGAAGAATAAAAAAAAAGGTAAAAACCTTTTAAAGAAGAGAAAATTCTCTTATGAACAAGATCATAGATCTTTAACGATAAATAAAGAAATAAAATAGTGCCTTGCACTTGTTTTATGAACCATCGGTTCTTGAACCTAAAAGGTTTCTGAAATTAATAGTGCTTTGCACTTGTTCATGAACCTTTGGTTCTTTAAGATAAAAAAAAAACTTATCTTCTTCCTTGATCTAAATTAGATCAAAGAATTTAATAGTGCTTTGCACTTGTTTTATGAACCATCGGTTCTTGAACCTAAAAGGTTCTTAAATTAATAGTGCTTTGCACTTCATATGAACCACTGGTTCTCTAAAACAAAAAAAAAAACAGAAATAAAAAAATATAGTGCTTTGCACTTTTATGAACCTTTGGTTCTTGAAATAAAAAGAAAAACTTGTTTAGATCAAGAAATCAAATAGTGCTTTGCACTTCTTTTATGAACCATTGGTTCTTGAATCTAAAAGATTCTCAAAGTAATAGTGCTTTGCACTTATGAATTTGCACTGTTATGCTTTTTGATTGGCGCAAAGCGCTTGATAAATGCAATGCATTTTCTAAAGGGCCAGGCCCAAACCAAAAAGACCTAGTAGGCCTAATTAAATTGCAAGGCAATAAATGGGCAGAGCCCAAATAAATTGATGCTTTGCATCCTTTATACAAGGGCAGAGCCCAAATAAAATTGATGCCTTGCATCATTCCTAAAAGGGCAGAGCCCAAAACAAATTGATGCTCTGCATCATTTCTGGGCAAGGCCCAAATAAAAAAAGAAGAAGGAAGAAATGTAATGCAAAACCAAATAAAATGTTGAACATTTCAACTGGACTTAGCCCAATTTTGGCCATAAGTCCTTAAATTAAATTGACTGAGCAAAATTGCTCTTCTAAATCAATTTACATCCGGTTCGAGGGTACATCTCCGAACTTCTTTGACATCCGTCGTCGTAATTCCTCAACGACGTCAAAGAGGTGACGGGTCCCAACGACCACACATCGATACGGACTGCGGGGTCCTTAAACTCGTGGACCGAAACGTCCCTAAACTAACATCGGATCGAAACGTCCCTAAACTAATATTGGACCACCACGTCCCTAAACTGGAATATGGACCACCACGTCCCTAAACTGGCACAATAGAGCCCAAATGCTCTTTTGTCGGACCTAAACGGTCCCGTTAAGTTGATCTTAGTCTCAAACTGGACTAACGTATCCTTAATAAACGTTTGAGTCGATCTTAGCCTAAAAAAATGGCTAACGTATCATCCAAACAGACTTTAGTCCCAAATTGGACTATGAATCTCCCAAACTGGAACAATAGAGCCCAAACGCTCTTTTGTCGGATCTAAACGATCACGTTAAGTTGATCTTAGTCTCAAACAGGACTAACGTATCCTTGACGAACGTTTAAGTTGATCTTAGCCGCAACGCGACTAACGTATTCTTAAACTAAAAACACTAAACCCAAATCTAAGTAAATACGGATTTGGACTAATCCACGTCCTACGGGCGACGGCATTACTCAGTCTCCGTATACAATCCACGGGCAACCACAAACAAAACAAACACCCACGACACGAAGTGAAATTCTGGAGAAGGAGAAAGTTGTTACCGCGATGCGGCAGCGTAATTAACTGCAGGGGCTTGCGCCTGCAGGGAAGAGCGTCCCCACAATCAAAAACCCCTCAAGCGAGGGGAAATCTGACGAAGTCTGCTACATCGGCCGCATCCGTCTAAACCTCCGATACACGGTGCCATAAATCAACTTGGCATCTTCGGAGAGGTAGACGGATAAAACCAAATAGCATCTGCCCCGAACCTCAGGCACGTGACGTCCTAACGTCGCAGGCCGCCATTCGGAGGGGAACAGATTTTGGCACGTGACGTCCTAACGTCGCAGGCCGCCGTTCGGAGGGGAACAGTGTCACGCAGCTGCGCAGTGCGCAACTGCGCAGTTGCGCGACACGTGTCAACGCGCAGTTGCGCAAGCAAAAAAAAAATAATAATAATAATAAAAATTTTTATTGCAAAAACAGAATAAAGATTTGAGAAAATCTTTTCTGTTTTTGTTAAAACAATAAGATTTCTTCTGTAAAACAGAGACCTTTGGATTAAAGATCCGACGGTGGGGAAAATTCCCCAAATCACTTAGAGAATAATCTCTTTAACAACTTTAACTAATTTATGGACACTATAAAAAGGACCCTAGACCTCAATTCAAAGGCATCAACATCTTGCTAAAAAAAAGAGAGAAGAGAACTCTTGAGAACTCTTGAAGAATAAAAAAAGGTAAAAACCTTTAAAGGAAGAGAAATTTCTCTTATGAACAGATCATAGATCTAAAAAACAAGATCAATGATCTTTAATAAAAATAAAATAAAATAAAATTGTGCTTTGCACTTTTATGAACCTTTGGTTCTCTGAGATAAGAAAAACAAGAAAAACTTGTTTTTTCTTAGAAATAAATCAAATAGTGCCTTGCACTTGTTTTATGAACCATCGGTTCATGAACTTAAAAGGTTCTTAAATTAATAGTGCTTTGCACTTCTTATGAACCACTGGTTCTCTAAAACAAGAAAAACAGAAATAAAAAAAAAGATAGTGCTTTGCACTTTTATGAACCTTTGGTTCTTGAAATAAAAAGAAAAAACTTGTTCTTCGTTGATCTAAATTAGATCAAGAAATCAAATAGTGCTTTGCACTTCTTTTATGAACCATTGGTTCTTGAATCTAAAAGATTCTCAAATTAATAGTGCTTTGCACTTATGAATTTGCACTGTTGTGCTTTTTGATTGGCGCAAAGCGCTTGATAAATGCAATGCATTTTCTAAAGGGCCAAGCCCAAACCAAAAAGACCTAGTAGGCCTAATTAAATTGCAAGGCAATAAATGGGCAGAGCCCAAATAAATTGATGCTTTGCATCCTTTATACAAAGGCAGAGCCCAAATAAAATTGATGCCTTGCATCATTCCTAAAAGGGCAGAGCCCAAAACAAATTGATGCTATGCATCCTTTCTGGGCAAGGCCCAAATAAAAATAAAAAAAAGAAATGCAATGCAAAAGCAAATAAAATGTTGAACATTTCAACTGGACTTAGCCCAATTTTGGCCATAAGTCCTTAAATTAAATTGACTGAGCAAAATTGCTCTTCTAAATCAATTTACATCCGGTTCGAGGGTACATCTCCGAACTCCTTTGACATCCGTCGTTGTAATTCCTCAACGACGTCAAAGAGGTGACGGGTCCCAACGACCACACATTGATATGGACTGCGGGGTCCTTAAACTCGTGGACCGAAACGTCCATAAACTAATATTGGACCGAAACGTCCCTAAACTAATATCGGACCGAAACGTCCCTAAACTAATACCTGACCGAAACGTCCCTAAACTAATACCGGACCGAAATGTCCCTAAACTGGAATATGGACCACCACGTCCCTAAACTGGCACAATAAAGCCCAAATGCTCTTTTGTCGGACCTAAATGGTCCCGTTAAGTTGATCTTAGTCTCAAACTGGACTAACGTATTCTTAACAAACGTTTGAGTCGATCTTAGCCTCAAAAATGGCTAACGTATCCTCCAAACAGACTTTAGTCCCAAATTGGACTATGAATCTCCCAAACTGGAACAATAGAGCCCAAATGCTCTTTTGTCGGACCTAAATGGCCCCGTTAAGTTGATCTTAGTCTCAAACAGGACTAACGTATCCTTAACGAACGTTTAAGTTGATCTTAGCCGCAACGCGACTAACGTATCCTTAAACTAAAAACACCAAACCCAAATCTAAGTAAATACGGATTTGGACTAATCCACGTCCTACGGGCGACGGCATTACTCAGTCTCCGTATACAATCCACGGGCAACCACAAACAAAACAAACACACACGACACGAAGTGAAATTCTGGAGAAGGAGAAAGTTGTTACCGCGATGCGGTAGCGTAATTAACTGCAGGGGCTTGCGCCTGCAGGGAAGAGCGTCCCCACAATCAAAAACCCCTCACCCTGAGGGGGAATCTGACGAAGTCTGCTACATCGGTCGCATCCGTCTAAACCTCCGATACACGGTGCCATAAATCAACTTGGCATCTTCGGAGAGATAGACGGATAAAACCAAATAGCATCTGCCCCGAATCCCAGCGTCAGGACATCGGGGTCCTGTGCGCCGCCTTTCGGAGGGGAACAGATTCTGGCACGCCCGGTGGGACCTCTTCCTCTTTCCACTCCACACTTCGTGTGTCGTGTTCGCGAACAAATCGCGGTTTGCTGTGATTGCCTGTGGATTCAAGGTACTAAGATTTGGTGTCTTGCTCCGTGCAGAAAACAGAAGATCAATGGCTTCGAACTGCATCGCCTGCAGCAACAACTCTCGCTCCGTCATTGCTGGAGGAGTGACTTACGGGCCCCAAGCGGCCTCCCTTTTCAAAATGCCGGTGGAGCAGGTGGCTCAAGCCACCACTGGACTATTTTTTGGGACCATGCTCCCATCAATGAGCTTCAACGCCCCAATGACATTGCAAGAAGCTCCAAAGAAGTCGGTCTTCGATCGACTCACCAACGCCGTGACCCCTCTCAACAGGTCACCCAACTCCACTGCTTCAGGTTTTAATGGATTAGGCCAGAGCTCCATCGGGCCTATGAAGAAGCCTACCATACCAGAAGGCGTTATCCCGAAGCGGATAGTCATCCCAACTCCCGTTCCTGGCAAAATCACCAAGGTTGCTTCCCATGTTCAGAAGTCCGCTTCTGACAAGTTGGCCGTCCCCGTTCAAAGGACGTCGATCTTTAAAAAGCTGGTACCGGTATATTCTGACCAACACAGGGGGCATGAGGAGATCACCCCTATAGCTGAAACAACTCCATCAGCACGACATGCCCGACGTCGCTACTGGCGCCGAGTGAAGAAGGTTGGGAGCAACTCCCCCTCTGGACTTACTCCTCCAACTCTAATGGTGGAGATCGATACTGCTGTTCCAACCAGGAACAGCTTTGAGTTGCTGAACTCGGTGCGCAGAAACTCTCCTACTGCGGTGCTAAAGCGAACTCATTCATCTGAGAAGAATATTCCAGAGAAGAAGTTAGAGCAGCCCCCTCAACGGCTGTCCTCTAAAATTTTCAAAGTCTGGCGACGGGTCCAAGAGTCGGTGATCGATCAAGACTGCCTCCGACGACAGAAAAAGATGAAGGTTCGGCAGGGGAAGGATTACTCTGTCAAACCACAAAAAGCAAAAGCTACTTGGGTGCCCACTACAACGGCCCCCTTAACTCCAATCACTCAAAAAAGGAGGCCGCAAAAAGCCCCTGTGTCTTCGGCAAATCGCAAAAACACCGAACACAAACACCCCAAGTCTGGGGGCATGGTGGTGCACACTGTTTATATGGCTTCTGGAAAGGAGGAAAGCCGCACTTCTACGGGCCACCGACCGCTCACCCGATCCGTGACGAAAGCCCAGGAGCAACAACAAAAGCTTCAGGAAATGATGACTACAATGGCTGCACTCACTGAGCCAAAAGAAAGCTCTGAAACGTCTTCGGATGAGCGTCAAGAACAAGAAACCGACGCTGACTTTTTACGCAGAGTCCTCGAAAAGAGGGACAAAGAAGCTGCAGAGCAAGCGGCTAACATAAAACAGATGGCGCTCCTCTTCCAAGATATGGTAGGGATGATGTTACAGCCGGACCTTCCTGCTGAAGATCCTCCGATCGTCCTTGAAGACGACAGGGGAGAAACGTCAAATCCTCCGCCGGCTCTATCAACAGCCAAAGAGGAGGCAATCTCCAAAGTCGACCTAGACGAATATATAGCTCAGCAGATCCGGGTTCATCAGGCGAATGAAGCGGCTGGGCAAACTGTTAGGACCGGACGACCGTATCCGAGCTGGTATGACCAAATTAATTACCCGCCGGGATATACGATCCCTAAATTCCACGTATATAAAGGGACAGGGAATCCGCATCAGCATGTCGCTCAATTCAGGGCCTTATGCGGCAATACTGGAGGCGATGACAAATTGTTGCTACGTCAATTCGTCGGCAGCTTAGCAGAAACAGCCTTTGAATGGTATTCGGAGCTGCCTAAGGACTCTATCAAAACATTTGTAGAGATGGAGCTGCTGTTTACACAAAGATTCGCGAGTGCTAGTGAACGCACTCCGATAACAGCACTGATAAATGCCAGGATAAGGCCAAGCGAAACGTGGGTCCAATACGCAACACGATGGCGGAACCTATGGTCGAAATGCGAACAACGCATAGAAGAGGCACCTGCGGTAGGCATGTTTGTGGGCACTCTCGATCCGCAAGCGACCATCTCGCAATTCATGATGTTCTTCAGGCCGACCACCTTCCAGGCCTTAATCGACAAATTAGCCCAAATGGACCAAATGGGCCATAGACCGTCTCCTCCAAGACCCGATCCCCGAAATGAGAAAGGAAAAGCGATCATCGTCGCCAACGCCCAGCAACAGTCGAGCAACTCAAAGCCGGTCGCTCGCCAAAACAACGTGCGTCCACGCCCATCCCTCGAAGAGAGGCTAGGACGTCCTTACTCGTTTCCTCAGAATAAAACGAGAAGACTGTTTGAGCTGGCAGTGCGTAACAGACTCATCAATCTGCCGAGTCCAAAGCGTCTGTCGCAGCCAGGCGATCTTAATAATCCCAATTATTGCCCTTACCACCAAACGGTAAGTCACCCGATTGAGGATTGTTTCGTCTTTAAGGGATGGATCGAGGATCAATACCTGCAAGGCAAGTTCACGCTGTCTGAAAGCTGGAAGGTAAACCCCCCACAGCCGCACTCTCCAAAGAAGACGGACACGCCGGGGGCAACTTGTTCTTTCGTCGAGTATGAAAACGATGGAAAAAACTTATCGGATGAATCCGAAGACTACGTAGCGACTTGTCATGTGATTTCTCATTCACTAACGGATGATGAGGAGGATCCTTGCGCTGAGAAATCAATGGAGGACCCTGAAACAGAAATTCCGCGGCCGTCAGACAAGTTGATTGATGCCTTCCTAAATGAAATTCGTCTGAAAGCAAAAGCCAATCAAGAGCATGAAATGGCCATACTGGAAAGAACCAAGGTATTCCCGTCAAATCAAAAGCCATACCCTGAGGGTAAAAACAAATTCAAGACGAGGAAACGGTTCGCCAAAGCTCTATCAGTAGGAATGAAGCTACCGCCGTCCGAAGAAAATCCTTTCTCTGAGATAGAGATGCACCCTAACTTCTGTTTATATCATCAGAAGATCATACATCCTACCGAAGACTGCGAATCCTTTAACTGTTGGTGGCAAGGGTATGTCGCTCAAAAGCGACACTTCGACAGGACAAAGTGTGAAGCTTGTGGACATCGGAAAAATGCGATAGATGAGCGCAAAAGAGCCACCGCCGACTGTCATATAGCCGACTTCAAGGGATCACAAATTGTCACCTTTGGAAGCGACTCTGACGAAGAAGCTATCCCCAACTTTTCCCTCGGGGAATCTATTTCGAAAATAAAGGAATTGAGAAGCTGCAAGAACGCTCAGCCATGTAATCGCACGCTATTCGGAAAAAATCTCGGCCCCGTAAACAAGGGACCGAGCAAAAAGAATAAAGGAAAAGGAAAAAAAGGCCATCGTCGCCAGCGCTCAACAACAATCAGGTGACCCTAGACCGGTTGCTTGCCAAAGCAACAAGCGGCAATCCCTCCAGGAAAAGTTGAAACGTCCTTACTCGTTTCCGCAAGATAAAACAAGGGGACTGTTCGAGCGGGCAGTGTGCAACAGACTCATCAATCTGCCGAGTCCAAAACGTCCATTGCGGCCAGGCGATATTAATAATCCTAATTATTGCCCTTACCACCAAACGGTAGGTCATCTGATCGAGGATTGCTACGTCTTCAAGAACTGGGTTGAAGACCAATACCAACAGGGCAAGTTCGCGTTGTCCGAAATTTGGAAGGTGAACCCGCCACAACCGCATGCTCTGAAAAATATGGACACACCGGGGGCATCATGCTCATTCATAGAGAAAGCCGAACGGACCACTACGTCCTAAAACTGGATAACGGACTGAAACGTCCTTAAACTAACAACGGACCGAGATGTCCTTAAACTAATGACGGACCGCAATGTCCTAAAACTTGCGAATGACCGAAACGTCGTTAAACTACTCCCAACCCGCAGCATCTTCAGGCTGACGTTAAAAAAAAATAAAATAAAAATAAAAAATAATAATAACGGTATGTCCACAAGCAAAATGGGCACGGATGAAAACCCGAAGGGGCTCCGTGAGTAAAAACAGCAGGGCTACCGGCGAGTGTTCGTGAAAACCCGAAAGGGCGCGACCTCGTATAAAAAAAGAAAAGAAAAAAGAAGGTATGTCCATAAGCAAAATGGGCACGGATGAAAACCCGAAAGGGCTCCGTGAGTAAAAACAGCAGGGCTACGGGCGAGTGTTTGTGAAAACCTGAAAGGGCGCAACCTCGTTAAGAAACACTTATAGGATCCTCTCGACCCTGTAAGGAGAAACCACCTGCGTGAAATCCTTACGACTCACAAAGGAGCAACACACTTAGGGATCCCCACGATTCCTAAGGAGAAAATACACTTGCGAGATCCTCACGACTCGTAAGGAGAACTCTCTTATGTGACCCTCACGGCTCATATGATTTGAAAGTCTTAAGTCACAGAGACCTAAACCTGTGCTTAAGCAAACCCCCACAAACTTCCAATATTGCCCTACAAGCGGCTCATAATGACCCTTGTATACAATCCACGGGCACGAATAAATATTTCCCTAACAAAGTCCCATCCATGACTAGGGATATGCTTGTACAGCAAACAACACTTGTAAGTCCTCTCGACTTACAAGGAGAAAATCCTTTTGTAAGATCCTTACGACTTACAGGGGAACATACACTTAGGAATCCTCACGATCCCTAAGGAGAAAACACACCTACAAGATCCTCACGACTTGTAGGGAGAAATACCTTTGTGAGACCCTTATGGCTCATGAAGTCAAAAGCCTTAGCCGACAGGACCCTTAACCCTGTTTACTAAGCCACCTTTGTTCAACATCGACAGAGGCAAATGATGATTCGCTCCTGGCAATATCCCAGTTGCAGCGATGCTGATGCCTAAACCGGCATCAAATTCCAAGTCCTTTCACGGCAAATGATGATTCGCTCCTGACAATATTCCAGTCACAGCGATGCTGATGCCAAGATTGGTATCAGATCCCAAATCCCCTACTCATAAAAAAAAATGCATACGAAATAGCCGAAATGATGGGGCAACTTGCAAACAAAATCAGCAAGTAAAAATGTATGCACGAGTAAAAAGAAAAATAGCCGAAATGATTGGGCAACTCGCGATAAAAAGTAGCGAGTAAAAATAAAATAAACAGCCGAAATGATTGGGCACCGCGAAAAATAGCCGAAATGATTGGGCAATCGCGACCTTCGCGATATAAAAGCTGAAATGATAGAGCATCGCAAAAAAAAAAAAAAAATAAAAATAAAAATAAAAATAAAAATAAAAAATGAAAGAATGAAACTTTTTGCCCTACAGGTGAAATCACATCGATCCCTGTATACAATCCAGGGGCACAGATAAAAAGGGAACAATACCTTCCCAACAGGCTCCACCAGAAAGCGAAACCAAATCTCGACGGTTCATAGATAACCTAGAGACCTTCTCGACATTTGTCGCAATATTACAGACACGAGGTCAACAAATGAAGCAAACGAAGATCCCGAGCTTCAGGGTCTCGACGTCAACGTCTACAGCCTAGAGACCAACAACAGTGTGCCTCCTCATTCCAACAGGACACAGATGTTACACCATCAAGCGGAGCGATGGCAAAATCCCAGCTTCACCTCAGCATTCGTCTCGATACAGTAGACGCAATGTCAAGAACAGCGTTCCTCCGCAGTCCAGCTGGAGGCAGATGCAACGTCAATAAAAGACCTCACGGTCGAAATAAAGCGGAGTGATGGCAAAATCCCAGCTCCACCTCAGCATTCGTCTCAATACACCAGACGCAGTCTAAGCAAATGAAGCGAAGGCCACATTCCTAGCTTCAACGTCTTTACGGTAACTCACATAAAACCGGAAAGACAATCGGAGACCATCTCACATGAAGTGGTCACCTCCTTGACGTTCGTCTCGATACAGTAGACGAAATGTCAACCTCAGCGTTCTTCCTTCAGCAGGGATTCAGACATGATAAAGCAAATGAAGCGAATGCCATATTCCTAGCTTCAACGTCTTTACGGTAACTCATATAAAACCAGAAAGACAATCGGAGATCATCTCGCACCAGCACAGAGTGGTCACCACCTCGATGTCCGTCTCGATACAGCAGACGAGATGTCGACCCCAGCATTCTTCCTCCAGCAGGGATTCAGACATGACAAGGCAAATGAAGCGAAGGCCACATTCCTAGCTTCAACGTCTTTACGGTAACTCACATGAAACCGGAAAGACAATCGGAGATCATCTCGCATCAGCACAGAGTGGTCACCACCTTGACGTTCGTCTCGATACAGCAGACGAAATGTTAACCCCAGCGTTCGTCCTCCAACAGGATTTGGACACACCAAAGCAAACGAAGCGAAGGCCACATTCCTAGCTTCGACGTCTTGACGGTAACTCATATAAAACCGGAAAGACAACCGTAGATCATCTTGCACCAGCACAGAGTGGTCACTACTTCGACGTCCGTCTCGATACAATAGACGAGATGTCATTCCAATGCTCGTCTCGACACAGCAGACGCAACGTCATTAAACAAATGGAGCCACGGCAAAATCCCTAGTTCCAAACCTCGACGGTTTACCAGCAACCTAAAGACAACCTCGACGTCCGTCTCGATACAGCAGACGAGATGTCGCCCCAACGTTCGTCTCGACACAGCAGACGCAACGTCATCAAACAAATGGAGCCACGGCAAAATCCCTAGTTCCCACCATGACATTCGTCTCGATACAGAGGACGCAATGCCAGCAAACGAAGCAAAGGCCAAATTCCTAGCTTCAGGGTCTTAATGGCAAGTCATATAAAGCCTGAAAGACTATCGGAGATCATCCCACACCAGCGCGGAGTGGTTATGACTCATCGGGGCTCTCCAAAATGAGCCTAACGTCAAGTAAAAAGCGGCATGGCAAATTCCTAGCGCTTGCTCTTCCGACGGTCAAACTGCCAAGGAGGATTGCTTGAAGACGTCTTGTCCAGCCCCCGAAGGGATCAGAGACACGGCAGTCGCGGGGCTACTCGAACAACACGATTGCCTATCGAGGACTATATCAGCTTATGCGACGGTACGATGGCCAAAACCCTAAGTACCACCGACCTTAACGGGCTTCTGTCGTAAAGAGCAGAGGTTAAATGCGACGTTAAGATGTTCTTGCGAGAAACGTTCGATTCGGCTCGACTTGTGAAAAATTATCGAGGCGGCTCGACTCGTGAGATAAAGCCTTAGGCAATGGGCATAAAAGAAGTCTGTTTCCTAAGCATTGGGACCCTGCAAGTTGGCCCAAAACGGTCTCTTGCATACCATCCACGGGTCTCACTCTCCAACATCGAACTTCGACAAGGAGGGAAACAACCGCTTACAAGTCCTCTCGACTCGTAAGAGGGAAAAATTCTCTTGTAGGATCCTTACGACTTATAAGAGAAAACCACACTTAGGAATCCTCACGATTCCTAAGGAGAAAACCCACCTACGAGATCCTCTCGATCCGTAGGGAGAAAAGTCTCTATGAGACCCTCACGGCTCATAGAGTTGAAAAGTCTTAGGCAGCAGATCTGAACCTGCGGCCTAAGCCCTCGCTATCTCGTGAAGAAATCAAGAAGCTTACTCTATTACCTGCTAATTGTTACGACATGCTGAGAAAGAGGAAAAGCAACAGAAAGAACATCCGATTTACATTTGATCAAGCGTTCAAGACACAATCATTCATACATGGGCAAAAAGACTCAGGACAAAAGATATATAATAAAGACAAGCTGGGATATAAAAAAAAAAAATTTCATTAATATTGCCCGAAGTTCTTACAGTCATAAAAACAATAAACGAAAATTACAATGGAATAACCTCAGATCCAGGGCATGGATTGAGGAATTCAAAAGCGATCCTATCTATGACTTTCCAAGCCTCGCAGACTATCCTAGTGTGCTTCCTTTCGCGAGCACAAGCGTCAGGGTCCCTCCGGATGTCTTCCACCCTCCGATAAGCAGCGAGTATGGCAGACTGTTGAAAGATCTCGTGCAAGAGGTCAATAAGACTGTCTCGCCGTCTCTTCGAGATAAAGTTCAATAGGTACACAGAGTGCACCTTGTCCTCAGCGGCATCCAACGCCTTAAGCGGCACACCGGAACAGAATAGGGGAAGCGCTTCCCAGATAGCTCCCATGATAAGTTTAAGAAGAAAGTAACGTCGGGGAAGCAATGGACCGTTGTATGCGTCGAAGCGACTCATTATTTCAGCACACTCCTCGTTTGTGAACTCCCGATTTTAAGAGCGGCCAAATCGGCGGATGCCCTCATGAGAGATGATCTCGTTAAGAGCATACATGTAGACGTTCATTGTTCCTGTGAAAGAGGATCAACAAAATTATCAGAAAGACTAATTAAGTAAAATGATATAATGCACTGAGGAATAAAATGTCATCTTTAACTTCCAAGATCCATGAAGAATTCTTAAGAGTTCTTCTATATGATTTGGGAGGAGCAAAGCTCCATTAATGAAATGAGAAAATACAGGGAAAATCTTTTAGAGAGCAAAGCTCTATTAATGGAACTCTAATAGGGCTCTCCTTAGTCTTCTATAGACCCCCTTAGAGCAAAGCTCTACTAAGTGAAACCCTAAATGGGTCTTCTTTAGATCTGGGATCTATTTAGAGCAATGCTCTCAAAATTGATTTAATTTAATTAAAATTAATATTTTTACCTAAAATTCTCTAAAAGTTTGAACTTTTAAAAGTGTTTAAATAAGAGAGCAGGGCTCTGAGTTCTGAAAGTAAAATTTTAGAGATGAGAATCATCTAAGGGACCAAAAGTCCTATTTATAGGCATCAAGTGCTCTTTCAGCTTCCAAGAGATGGCGCGACGGTTCGGAGTCTGCCACCGCTGCGCTCACGTTAGGAGGCCACGTAAGCGCAACGGTGGGGGGGCATTTGTTTATCCCAATCAGAGCAAAGCTCTGTTTAAATACCAAAGTGGAAAAAGAAGCAATGCTTCTGTTCTTTCTCCAATAAGAGCAAAGCTAAAAAAAAAAAAGAAAAAAAAAAGTGCGCAGTTGCGCGACACGTGTCACGCAGCTGCGCAGTGCGCAAGTGCGCAGTTGCGCGACACGTGTCACGCAGCTGCGCAGTGCGCAACTGCGCAACTGCGCAGTTGCGCGACACGTGTCAACGCGCAGTTGCGCAAGCAAAAAATAAAAAAAAAATAATAATAATAAAATTTTTTATTGCAAAAACAGAATAAAGATTTGAGAAAATCTTTTCTGTTTTTGTTAAAACAATAAGATTTCTTCTGTAAAACAGAGACCTTTGGATTAAAGATCCGACGGTGGGGAAAATTTCCCAAATCACTTAGAGAATAATCTCTTTAACAAACTTTAACTAATTTATGGGCACTATAAAAAGGACCCTAGACCTCAATTCAAAGGCATCAACATCTTGCTAAAAAAAAGAGAGAAGAGAACTCTTGAGAACTCTTGAAGAATAAAAAAAGGTAAAAACCTTTAAAGGAAGAGAAATTTCTCTTATGAACAGATCATAGATCTAAAAAACAAGATCAATGATCTTTAATAAAAATAAAATAAAATAAAATAGTGCTTTGCACTTTTATGAACCTTTGGTTCTCTGAGATAAGAAAAACAAGAAAAACTTGTTTTTTCTTAGAAATAAATCAAATAGTGCCTTGCACTTGTTTTATGAACCATCGGTTCATGAACCTAAAAGGTTCTTAAATTAATAGTGCTTTGCACTTCTTATGAACCACTGGTTCTCTAAAACAATAAAAACAGAAATAAAAAAAAAGATAGTGCTTTGCACTTTTATGAACCTTTGGTTCTTGAAATAAAAAGAAAAAACTTGTTCTTCGTTGATCTAAATTAGATCAAGAAATCAAATAGTGCTTTGCACTTCTTTTATGAACCATTGGTTCTTGAATCTAAAAGATTCTCAAATTAATAGTGCTTTGCACTTATGAATTTGTACTGTTGTGCTTTTTGATTGGTGCAAAGCGCTTGATAAATGCAATGTATTTTCTAAAGGGCCAAGCCCAAACCAAAAAGACCTAGTAGGCCTAATTAAATTGCAAGGCAATAAATGGGCAGAGCCCAAATAAATTGATGCTTTGCATCCTTTATACAAGGGCAGAGCCCAAATAAAATTGATGCCTTGCATCATTCCTAAAAGGGCAGAGCCCAAAACAAATTGATGCTATGCATCCTTTCTGGGCAAGGCCCAAATAAAAATAAAAAAAAGAAATGCAATGCAAAAGCAAATAAAATGTTGAACATTTCAACTGGACTTAGCCCAATTTTGGCCATAAGTCCTTAAATTAAATTGACTGAGCAAAATTGCTCTTCTAAATCAATTTACATCCGGTTCGAGGGTACATCTCCGAACTCTTTTGACATCCGTCGTTGTAATTCCTCAACGACGTCAAAGAGGTGACGGGTCCCAACGACCACACATCGATATGGACTGCGGGGTCCTTACACTCGTGGACCGAAACGTCCCTAAACTAATATCGGACCGAAACGTCCCTAAACTAATACCGGACCGAAACGTCCCTAAACTGGAATATGGACCACCACGTCCCTAAACTGGCACAATAGAGCCCAAATGCTCTTTTGTCGGACCTAAATGGTCCCGTTAAGTTGATCTTAGTCTCAAACTGGACTAACGTATCCTTAACAAACGTTTGAGTCGATCTTAGCCTCAAAAATGGCTTACGTATCCTCCAAACAGACTTTAGTCCCAAATTGGACTATGAATCTCCCAAACTGGAACAATAGAGCCCAAATGCTCTTTTGTCGGACCTAAATGGCCCCGTTAAGTTGATCTTAGTCTCAAACAGGACTAACATATCCTTAACGAACGTTTAAGTTGATCTTAGCCGCAACGCGACTAACGTATCCTTAAACTAAAAACACCAAACCCAAATCTAAGTAAATACGGATTTGGACTAATCCACGTCCTACGGGCGACGGCATTACTCAGTCTCCGTATACAATCCACGGGCAACCACAAACAAAACAAACACACACGACACGAAATGAAATTCTGGAGAAGGAGAAAGTTGTTACCGCGATGCGGTAGCGTAATTAACTGCAGGGGCTTGCGCCTGCAGGGAAGAGCGTCCCCACAATCAAAAACCCCTCACCCTGAGGGGGAATCTGACGAAGTCTGCTACATCGGTCGCATCCGTCTAAACCTCCGATACACGGTGCCATAAATCAACTTGGCATCTTCGGAGAGATAGACGGATAAAACCAAATAGCATCTTCCCCGAATCCCAGCGTCAGGACATCGGGGTCCTGTGCGCCGCCTTTCGGAGGGGAACAAGGAGCAGCAGCAGGAGGAGGAGAAGGGGAAGAGGGATGAAGAAAATGAAGAGAGAAGAGAAGTCTCATAGTCAAATGAACCCCCCCATCCCTCTCTCTCTCACTCGCCTACTACCACATTATTCTAATCAATTCTTTTTTTTCCTTTCTTTTCTTTTCCCTCTAATTCCTTCTCACTCAAATAGTGAACCCCAAAATAAAACCATGGCAAGAAAAATGCAACACAAGTGTAGGAAATGATATGTGCATGTTTTGCACAAAATTGCCAGAAAAACCCGATTAACGATTTTTAATCGCGATTAGCACTAAATTAGCATATAACTAATCATAACAACTTAAAAATGGCATAATTCTCTAAATTACCCTATTTTAGAATTTTCCATAATTTTTCCAAATTTTTCTCCATTTATTTGTATTTAATTATACCGAATTATTAAAATATTCAATAAAGTAATATTAAATTATAAAATTTCCCAAAAATAATATTTTATTATTTTGAAATGTTACATGCTACTTCTCTTGTATGGATGATTTTTTGGGTTTTGGGTCATTGTGCTAGCGCTAAAATCATTATTATTCATTCCGTCTTGGTCCTCTCGTGTAGCGACCTTAGCACAATTAACTAACATCACGTGTTCTTGATGAAGCATAAGTCCAAGGCTTTTGAGAAAGTCATAGAGTATAAGAATGAAGTGAAGAACCGATAGGGCAAAAGTATCAAAATACTTTGATCGGATCGAGGAGAGGAATATTTAAGCATCGAGTTTCTTATGTACTTAAAAGAGAATAGGATTCTCTCTTAGCTTCTCCGTATACACCACAGCATAACGGTGTATCGGAGAGAAGAAATCGCACCCTATTAGATATGGTACGTTCTATGATGAGGAGTGCTGAGTTACCTCTTTCATTCTGGGGCTATGCACTAGATTCATCGGCATACGTATTGAATAAGGTTCCGACCAAGTCTGTGCCGACCGCTCCATATGAGATATGGAGTGGAAAGAGATCATGTCTTAAGTTTGTTAAGATATGGGGTTGTCCTGCTTATATAAAGAAGCATAATCCAGAAAAACTCGACACACGGTCAGTTTTATCCAAGTTTGTGGGATATCCCAAGAATTCGTGAGGACATCTGTTCTACCATCTCGAGGAACAAAAAACAATTGTTTCTCAACAAGTAACGTATTTAGAAAAGGAATTTCTTGCAAAAGAAATTAGTGGTAGCGCGGCAGAACTGGAAGAAGTTCCATTACCACAAACTACCATTGAAGATTTGGTCGAACCTGAGGTTTCGATAGTGCCCGACGAATCTCAGCCACTCCACAGATCTAGTAATCGTCATCACCCACCTGAGAGATACTTCTGTTATCTCATAGACGGTGACTAGGAGGATTTCCTCATAGAAAATAATGATCCTACTAGTTTCTAGCAGGACATCTTAAATGAAGACTCTGTGAAATGGCCGGATGCTATACGATCCAAGATAGAATCCATGCACATCAACAAAGTATAGGCTTTGGAGATTGCTCCTGAAGGGGTAAAACTTATTGGGAGCAAATGGATCTTTAAAAAGAAGATCGGTGCAGATGGAAAGGTTGAGACCTTCAAAACTAGACTTGTAATAAAAGAATTTCCTCAAAGAACATGTGTAGACCATGATGAAACTTTTTCTCCAGTGGCCATGCTTAAGTCTATCCGGATTCATCCTGCCATTACTTCTTTCCATGACTATGAAATCTGGCAAATGGATGTCAAAATTGTTTTTCTAAATAGTGATTTAGAGGAGACCGTGTATATGACTCAGCTATATGGCTTCGTATACAGTGAGAGCAACGAAAAGGTATGCAATCTTCTTAAATTCTTTTATGGATTAAAATAGGTATCGTAGAGTTGGAACATCTATTTTGATAAAGCAGTCAAAGAGTATGACTTTATTAAAAACATAGATAAACCTTGCATTTATAAGAAAGTTGTAGGGAGTGCTATCATATTTCTCATATTGTATGTGGATAACATTCTCCTGATAGGAAATGATGTTCATATACTACAATCGATCAAAATTTTCTTGTTATAAAAGTTCTCCATGAAAGACCTGGATGGTGCTTCCTACATACTGAGGATTAAGATCTATAGTGATAGATCTAAAAGAATGTTGGGATTGTCTCAGTCCAAGTACATTGAACCATACTAAAGAGATTTAGTATGAAAGATTCTATGCGCTGCAATTTACCCGCTTGTCATGAAATCACGCTCTCAAAAGAGATGTCTCCCAAGACTGATGATGAGAGAGATCGCATGAGTGTTATACCCTACGCTTCGGCAGTGGGGTCTATCATGTATGCAATATTATATACTAGACCAGATATAGCTTACGCACTTAGTGCGGTAAGTAGGTATCAATCATATACAGGAGAGAAATATTAGACAGCTGTGAATAACATTCTTAAGTACTTGAGAAGGACTAAAGATATGTTCTTGGTGTATGGTAGTAGCAATCTCCAGATAGCTTTACCGATTCCAGCTTCCAAAATGACATTAATAACAGAAAGTCTGTCTCGAGTTATGTGTTTACCCTTTATGGAGGGGTGGTATGTTGGAAGAGTTCCAAACAGGATACGTCGCAGACTCGATGATGGAGGTTGAGTACGTCGCCGCCAATAATGTTGCCAAAGAAGCTGTCTAGATGCGAAAGTTCATTTCAGAGCTTGGTGTGGTTCCAACCATTATTGATCCAATACCCTTGTATTGTGATAATAATGGAGATATGGCGTTAGCAAAGGAACCCTGGTCCCATCAGCGATCCTAACATATTTTGAGGCAGTATCACCTGATCCGGAAGATAGTTGATCGTTGTCGGGTCGAGATTTGGAGAGTATATACAAAGGAGAACTCAGCAAATCCAATCACCAAGACTATATCTTAAGCTCAGTTTGAGGGACTATTCAAAATGTTGGGTATGAGATACTGCAATAATTAACCTTAGTGCAAGTGGCGGATTGTTAGATATAGGTGCACTGAGGCAATTATTGTAATTGTATTTGAACCCATATGAATAGAACATTCTTGCTCGAGATAATAGTATACTATCTGGTTTTCTTTATCATTCATATGTATATACTTTCTATTACGTATCGCTAATACATATTGATAAAGCCCTTAAGATCTTTGCTTGACTATCAGAATTATGATGAGATCATACTAGTGGGGACTAGGTAGTGCATTTGCAAATCCTTAATGTTCCTAGTCGTAGAAGTATCAAGACAGGGTATCGATACTCCAGATTAGACTAGTGTGTACATTTCTTGACCCCGAGCGGGGCGATGGTTGGTCTTACAGCCATTGGTGTTTGATACCGAAGATTGTATACAGATGCACATTGAAGAATGAGTACACTGAATGGACTTGCCGAGAACTCCTAGATGATATTATACATATTGTCAGATAGCAGTTCTCTGATGACAATGGTACATGGTGGTCTTTTGACTTGAGATCGTAATAGTTTCTTGTGTGTGTTCCCACTATACTTTGGTTTCTACCCAACCATGGCTTTAAAAAGCCGTGCATATAGGTTTTAATTAGGTATAGTTCCGAAGCACATAGAGACAGTGAGCGATCAAGAAGGGATTCGTCTCTCCTGGTATAGGGAGTTGATGCCACGTTGTACATGATATGACTATAACCTGAAATATCTGACCAGAGCGGTGGAGATAAGTTGATTAGTGTTATCAGTTGTATCTCAGAGAGTTATGAGTTTAATATCGGTATGACTTTTGAGTTATTGGGGGTCTGACGGTTTCCACAACCCCAGAACCGATAAGTAACACTCTGTGACGAAGAGACCAGACTGTATAGTAATTGCCACCGATAGGTCTTATTGGGTTCGGAAGAGTTTGCTTGTCGACCTACTTTTTAACATATAACTGGGTAGTCGTTAGATGCAGCTAGCGTTATTGACGTGCTTGTGATTTATACCTGATATGATCCTGTTACTTACAAAATGATGAAGATGTGTGTATAGTTGATATGTGCGGTAGTTCGATTAAACACGTGTATATGATATGCGTATATTATTCGAACGTCCGATTATATTAGCCAGTTTATTTTCAGTCGGATTATTAAGTCAAATGTTGACTTAATAAGCATATATTATATGGGTACTAGTATTATGTGCTCTCCCCCCCTCTCTCTATATATATAAGACATATACTAATCTTAGTCATCTAGTGACAAAAGAGTGTGTGTATATATATATATATATATATATATATATATATATATATATATATATATATAAGACATATACTAATCTTAGTCATCTAGTGACAAAAGAGGCTTGGGAAAGTAGGGGCTACTTGATGATGAGATAATCTCTCCTCTTTTCTTATATGAAATAGAAAAGAGAAGAAAAGTATAGAGCCATCTCTATTTGCCTCTGCTCCTTTCTCTTTTATATGATAAATGAGAGAGGAAAGAAAGATATATAAAAATCTTTATCCATTCTCATCTTATTCAAAAGAGAGAAAAAGAGAGAAAGGGGGGGGGGGGGGGGGGCTCATCTACATCGTCTTCTTCTTTCTTTTTAGAAAATTGTGAGAGCAAGTTGCTTCAAAAAGAAGTATTCTTTGGTGAAGTTGAAGCTTGAGTTGGGGTGCTTTCGAAGTGGATAATTTTCGGCAAGGTGGTCATAAATCAAGCTCTGCCTCTGCACCTTAGAGTTTAGCTTGGGTCTTCCACTTGAGTGTGGACACACTACAAAGGTTATATAAAAAAAAACCCTTAAATAGTTTGTTGTTGCTCTCTTGATCTTTTACAATTGCTAGTTTATGGATGATCTTGGTTTATAGCTTGTAGTGCTATATTTAGAATTTTTTATTCTATATTTCCGCCGCAATTTGCAAGTATTACGATCCTAGCACTATAAACTAACAAATCCATGTAGGATAAGCCTGTGGATCAGTATGCTGCGAAGTTTGCCATGCTCAGTCGTTTTGCACTCCATCTGGTAGCTACCCATGAGCTACGTGCGAAGCGATTTCAACAAGGAATAGATTTGAAGATCTAGTTCACTATGTCCACCGCGGTCCTTCGCACTTATGACGAAGTCCTTGACGTTGTCCGTCGATACGAAGACTTGGAGCAGCAGTTGAGATAGAAGAACCGGGCGATCAGAAACAAAGGACCCGCTATTCAGATCTTTAGTGGAACTCTTTCCAGGCCGATCAACAATCCTCAACACAGGGGGCCTGAAGAACCGTTCGACTCCCCTCGCCCGGTAGTTTGCCGCCATTGCTTCAAACCAGGACATCTTAGGAAGGACTGTCGTATGTTGAACAGACTCTTTTTGGCTTGCAGATCGATGGATCATGTTGTCTGTGCATGTCCACAGTGTACATTGAGACCGACCAATTCAGGAGCACCACATCGAGTTCCACTGTCACGCCCCGCTTCCCAAAATACGGAATACGAGGGGTAGACAAGGCCAGCCATGCTCCTACGATCAAGGAAATGTCCTGCCGTAGTCACACTTCGGCTTCTAGTTCTTCATGGTAAACAGTAAATGATGCGCAGGTAATGAGAAATGCAGTAACTGAGTGAAACAATGTAAAGAACTGACCTGAGAAGAACAAACGGAATATAACTCTGAATAGCAAGTCGAGGTGTCTGTGATATACGTCTAGTCCTAGTCCAGGCTAAATCTTCTCCTCACACTGAGCATGCATACTCAGGTCGTCAGAGCGACACAATAGCAATATAATATATATAAGATCAAGTGACAGTTCTAATAGTGGTAATAGATATGTATAACAGTAAATCAGTGACAACATGAATATGAAGGTGCAGTAATCAATGCAGCGGAACAGTGAAAGCAGTAGAACGATATGCCACGTATGTCAACACAGTAAATAAGATATCTCAATGCCAGTATCCCTATCAGTCTCTAAGTCTCACTGTACAGGTCACTAAGCCTATCGTCAGTCCAAGTGTGAGAGTCAACCACTCGCGAGTGTCCTCCATCCAAGGGTAGAACCCAAGGGCAAGGGACCACGGGCCCAACATGTATATCACGGTGAATATCACATACCCTGTAAATCTCCATATAACTCCCTAAATATATAAGCCGGCATGGGACTCCCGAGATTCTGTTGAACTCATACTCAAACTACCCCACACCCCGTGATCTACATCAAACGCTAACCATAACCCTGAATACTAATCGATCCGTGATAAGTCTGCGCGAGAATTGGAGGCAGGACCTCCATCAAGCACGTCCCGACTAATACCTAAGATAAATAGCAGTATCTGGTGCCTTATCTGTGACACCCGTGCAAGCGCTTCCATAAGTGTCCCATACCACTTATAGTCACACGTACACGCATCCCACAGACGTCGACAATGCAATAGAATAATAGGGTCACCGATTGTGTACAAGTACGTATCACTTTCACTTATTTACGGATACACGAACACTGACATACTTGCCACAATCATCACTAAAATCTAACACTGGGTAAATGCACGACTTCACTAGGTTATCAAATGCAGTGACATGTATATGATATGATGCGTGAACAGTATGTAAAGCATGATTAAGGTATCATAAAATAGTATTCTATCACTTGCACGATTTATCATGAAACGTACGTATATAGTTTAGCGAAACGATAAACAGGTAATAATTAGCATGTTCGGTTATCTATCCATCGAATTTAGTTTCAAGCCAATCGGGTTCCAGGATCATTAATTATAGCCATTTCATTTTAAGCGTTCACGGCTGGAAATCCGGTTTCAGAATCGGAAGTCCGTTTCGCAACGCAATTTAATCCTAGTTGGGATCAGAATTTAGCAACACTACAGTTGAATGAAATCTAGGGTTTTCAGTAAGTCTTTCAACGCAATAGACGGATCTTCAATCGCGTCTGTACTTCAGGAGATATACACTATTCAATACCAATATGTCAGTTTCTGGTTCTGTTGGGACTGTTACGCCTCCCGATCTTTTAAATTGCAGATTAAATAACAAATGATAACGAAACAGAATGAAACCACTTGTGTTGTCTAGATAACAGGTTCGCCTACAATAAACAGTAGAGTTCCGCAACCTACGAGTCAAGGAAATCCTGTGGTACCCATTACGGAACAGCAAGCAACAACTGGAGTCGCTCTGGACTGCAGTCCAGAGTCGCACTCCGATCCAAATATTGACACAGTTTGAGTACAGGAATATCTGGAAACTAGTATAGGATTAAAGTTCGTCGAGTCGGGTTAGATTTGAGCCCTCGAACGCATCATTCTAGTATGTATATAATTTATAGCGATTTTAACGATTTTCAGGTACAGGGAAATTCCAGTTTTGCGGGTATATTTGGGGGTAGTCGTTTCAGTCGCTAAAAGTCGTATTATCCAGTGAAATTTATACACAATAATCATCATCACCTGGTACAACAATAACGATCCAATTCCGTCAAAACAAATGAATAATCTCTTAGGGATCATGCATCGAACATGTTTATTACATAATCTATTGGATGATGTAAACTTGTAATCTAGATAATATAAGTTCGTAACTCGAATAAATTAGCATGTAGCAAGTAAGAGTACTTGCCTGGAGACGTTCTGGCGATACACGGCAGCGGCAGCGGCATGAACGCGCGACGAACGGCGTGGCTAGGGTTCGCGGCCTCGGCTCGCGCTCAGGTTCTACGTTAGAGTTGTCCGGAGATGCCTCGCGTTTGCTGGATGCGGAGAGGGATGCTCTGTCGATTTCTCGGGATGTGCTCGGGTCGACGATGGTCGGCGTGGTCGCTTTCCAGCGGCAGCAGCAGAGGTATTTGAGGCTCGCAGTGGGGGTTTAGAGGGGGAGAGAGAGAGAGAGCAGGTAGTGGGGCTTGGGCTTGCGGTGATGGTGATGATGCGGAGGAGGTGGAGGCCGATGACGTGGTTCAGGTGCAGTAGGGCTCGCCGGCGTCGAGGTGCAGGTAGTGAGCTCGGTAGTCGAGTGAGTTGGAGTTTGAGTGTGCAGTGCGGGGAAATGGTGTCAGGAGAAGGTGAGAGGAGGGCGTAGAGGGTTGTGCGGCGAGGGGAAGGAGGAGATGGTCGGCGGGTGGCGGTGGTTTCGGCCGACGGTGGATCTCCGGTGGAAATGGCTTGATCTTGGTAGCGGTTGGAGGTGCAGGGGGAGACTCGGCGAGTCGGTGAGGGGAGAGGTGGCGGTTTGGCTTTGTGAGAGGGGGTGAGGGAGTCGACGAGGAGGTTGTCGTCATCGTTGTCGGGGAGGCGAGGGCTCGGCAGTCTTCGAGAGATAGAGGAGAGAGTGAGTTGGAGAGTGCGAGGGAGAAAGAGAAGAGGAGCGGTTGAGGTGAGGAGAGGTCGAGGGGCTCGCGGCGTGGGCGACGAGCACGGCGACGTGGGCACGAGCGAGGTGGGGGCGACGTGGGTTTGCGTTAAAAAATGAGCGGGAGGAACGTTGGAGAGAAGAAGGGATTATGAAATGGGTCGGGTCGGGTTAGGAATATGAGTTAGGGGGGTTTGGGCCGGGTCGATTGAAAAAAAGAAATGAAGAAGATGGGCTGGGCCGAGTGAAACAGAGGATGGGCTGAGGTATTTAGTGTTTATGAAAATAATTTGTTTTGGGCTGTGAGATTTTATCAAAGAACAGGAAAAATATAGTGGCTGAGTTGGGCTGGGTTATGGGAAATAAAATAAAAGAATACGGAATATATAGAATATATAGGTAATAGGGTTTGGGTTTAAAGGTAATGAAAATATAAAAGAAATAGGTAATCGGATTTTAGATAAATTAGGGTTAGGGTAAGTTATAATACCAAAATAATTATAAAATAAAATAAATAAATTTTAAGAGTAATAAAATACGGATATTGGTAAAAAAAGGGCTGGGTATTACATCATACCACCCTTACAAAAATTTCGTCCTCGAAATTTAAAAGGACGACAAGCTATTAAATAATAAGCGGAAGTTACTATATCGCAAACTAACACACAATGATATACTTGAAATAGGCGGATGAAGAAATTTAAAGGTGTATATACATAGGCAAATGATACAACTAAAATAATAGGTCTAAATAAGTATAATGTAGAAATCAATTATGAGGGAAACCCATATGTTTAAAAATAGAATAGCGATAACGAACAATAACATTCGAGGCGTGCTAAATAAAATCGAGATCCTAAACATATGCACACCTCGCATATCAAAGGTAGCGCAGCTAAAATAATGGGTATAAGGTACAACCACTAATAATAGTAACTATAGGTACAATACCCGGAAAATAAAGTAACAAAAGGAATGAAGGATTTGTCGGTAGATTAAAACATTTTAGGATAATGTATCGATCGAATAGTTTAAAAATAACTTAGAAAACTCACATAGCGAAAATAAGAAACATGGAACGAAAATATGCGCGATGTAAGGTTGCGCTACCAAAAATGAGGATAATAGTAATGTGCTTTGAAATACATAAAACTAAGTAGTCAATAACACGCACTCTTCGACAAATACAAGATAATGAAAACCAAATTTCGAATAATAAAGTCCCAAAATATATTGGGTAATAGGAAAACACAAATGTATAGGGCTAGTTAGGGTAAGGATTATAAGGAAGTGTGGCTCATTCAAAAGTTGGAGTACGGCGGCTTTAGGCTGAAGGTCAAGGAGATTGGGATCGGGTCAGCACAGGTAGTAAGGGTGAGCAACAAAGGACTGCAAGGGGAAAAATATGGGGAGGATAACGGTCGGTAGTTCATATGAATCAAAAATTTGAAGAGTTAGCGAACTCGGAAATTTTGCAAAAAGTTCTCCTCCCAGAAGGATCTCAAACGAGGCACAGACGGAGGGTGAAAGATGGCCTATTCCAAAAAATCAGGATGTGGTACTTTTTAATCTTAGTGAGGGTTTAAACAATGTAAGGAGTAGGGGTGAACAGATCTCAGTAAGAAAAATAATTTTATAGAAGAAATAATCAAGTATCAAGTGAACTAAGAAGATCGGAAGACTAGCGAATTCAGCAATTTTTTTTATTCCAGAAGATTTTAAACAAAGCATTCTCAAAGACGAAAGGTGGCCCTAAACTATACACAGATTTATTTGGCCAGATAAAACAACATCTAAAGAAATCCCGTCAGTCGCGGTTGTGGAGATTCGGCAGATAGCAGTAGGCTCGCGCGTTCAGGTAGGGGTGTTCATTCCCATATCGCCTCGCATGGATCGCCATTGGGAGTTCTTCCACAGCAGGGTCTTTATCTTCTGGTCCTTCTTCCTCGGCTGGAGCTTCTTCATCGAGGTCTGATTCCATATGATTCTCTTCTTCTGGATTCTCTTCCATGGGATTTTCCTCCACTGGGTTTTCTTCTATCGGGTCTTCCTCGGGATCTTCCTCTATCGGGTTCTTTTCAGGGTCTCCTTCCTCTTTGACGGAATTGCCTATCATGTTAAACTCTGGGGCGGCTGCTCCTTTATCCTCTGAATCGCTGTTTCCGAAAATGGCTTAGGGATCGTTGATCTCATAATCAGAACTCATCAGTGTGCGGTCTAAGAAAACGCATGACTGTGTATCCTCATCTAGATGCGGCGCTGCTCCAGGGTGGGCCATGGCTTGAAAAGAAAGAATCATGATTAGACAATGGAGTACATTAAGAAAATGGCTCAGGATTCGAAGTATAGAGAGTTATACGGTGGCAGAAACTGAAAAATCAGGATAAAAGTGCTGTGATAATGAATAGTATGAATAAGGGAAAGGACAGGAGAACGATACATATATTACGATTCAAAGTTTTATTGCATTCAACTAAATGTTCGACGGATACAAGATTTCAAACGGAAAGAAATATTCATAAAAAGATGACAACATTATTACTGAAAGTAGATAACATGAAAAATCCTTCTTCGACTACTATAACGTTGCATTCTCGTCGCGTGAGTTGAATCCTGTGTTAGGTCCGCCTTATCCTCGAGGTTCGAACTACGCAATAATCATCACTTGGCAGAAGTGGGGAGCGTGGATGAGTCTCCTCCTCGTAGTTCATTCCTTTCTGGGCAACCGTTGATAAGATGTTCGCTGGATCCGCAAATCAGACATTTCCCTTGGGCGCGGCGACAATCCCTCTGAAGATGTCCTGGCCTCCTGCAGTAACTACAACATGGGGTCTTCTGCTGCTTCTGTCGCGGAGAAACAAATTGGCGCTTCATCTTCTTCTCTTTTCCTCGTCTAACGGGGATCCCTTTATGATTGGAGACTCCAGCTGGTGCCTGACTCACCTGTCTTCTCAGTCCTTCAGCCAACAAGTCGTTTGTTCGCTCCTGGGCTTCCTTTAGTCCTTGCAGTACTCTCAGAATCTCAATGGTCTGATTTTGGGGAGCGGATATAGATGAAGAGTCGTTGGAAGACATGATCTGGAAATAACTATTTTGAAGATGATATAGGGCATAAGCTATAAGATTCAAATATAATAAGGATTGGACAAGGATTCAAAAATATCAGATGTGATGAAATTCATTACAAGCGGAAAAATCAACTGTATGACTCCAAGTCACTTAAACAGAGTATGGTGGTGTAATCATGATGTAGTTCACCATTACAACCACGAAACTTTGCCAAGTCACCTGAAACCCTAGCGAATGGATAGTTGAACACACGATGTGAATATGGATCAAGAATGACAAGTTTACAACGTAGACCAAGGAATGTCTTAGATTGCCAAGCTATACACGGAAAACTGCAATCCCAATCGAAGCAAAACCTGGCTCTGATACCAACTAAACCATGTCACGCCCCGCTTCCCAAAATACGGAATACGAGGGGTAGACAAGGCCAGCCATGCTCCTACGATCAAGGAAATGTCCTGCCGTAGTCACACTTCGGCTTCTAGTTTTTCATGGTAAACAGTAAATGATGTGCAGGTAATGAGAAATGCAGTAACTGAGTGAAACAATGTAAAGAACTGACCTGAGGAGAACAAACGGAATATAACTCTGAATAGCAAGTCGAGGTGTCTGTGATATACGTCTAGTCCTGGTCCAGGCTAAATCTTCTCCTCATACTGAGCATGCATACTCAGGTCGTCAGAGCGACACAATAGCAATATAATATATATAAGATCAAGTGACAGTTCTAACAGTGGTAATAGATATGTATAACAGTAAATCAGTGACAACATGAATATGAAGGTGCAGTAATCAATGCAGCGGAACAGTGAAAGCAGTAGAACGATATACCACGTATGTCAACACAGTAAATAAGATATCTCAATGCCAGTATCCCTATCAGTCTTTAAGTCTCACTGTACAGGTCACTAAGCCTATCGTCAGTCCAAGTGTGAGAGTCAACCACTCGCGAGTGTCCTCCACAAAAGGGTAGAACCCAAGGGCAAGGGACCACGGGCCCAACATGTATATCACGGTGAATATCACATACCTTGTAAATCTCCATATAACTCCCTAAATATATAAGCCGGCATGGGACTCCCGAGATTCTGTTGAACTCACACTCAAACTACCCCACACCCCGTGGTCTACATCAAACGCTAACCATAACCCTAAATACTAATCGATCCGTGACAAGTCTGCGCGAGAACTGGAGGCAGGACCTCCATCAAGCACGTCCCGACTAATACCTAAGATAAATGGCAGTATCTAGTGCCTTATCTGTGACACCCGTGCAAGCGCTTCCATAAGTGTCCCATACCACTTATAGTCACACGTACACGCATCTCACAGACGTCGACAATGCAATAGAATAATAGGGTCACCGATTGTGTTCAAGTACGTATCACTTTCACTTATTCACAGATACACGAACACTGACGTACTTGCCACAATCATCACTAAAATCTAACACTGGGTAAATGCACGACTTCACTAGGTTATCAAATGCAGTGACATGTATATGATATGATGCGTGAACAGTATGTAAAGCATGATTAAGGTGTCATAAAATAGTATTCTATCACTTGCACGATTTATCATGAAACGTACGTATATAGTTTAGCGAAACGATAAACAGGTAATAATTAGCATGTTCAGTTATCTATCCATCGAATTTAGTTTCAAGCCAATCGGGTTCCAGGATCATTAATTATAGCCATTTCATTTTAAGCGTTCACGGCTGGAAATCCGGTTTCAGAATCGGAAGTCCGTTTCGCAACGCAATTTAATCCCAGTTGGGATCAGAATTTAGCGACGCTACAGTTGAATGAAATCTAGGGTTTTTAGTAAGGCTTTCAACGCAACATACGGATCTTCAATCGCGTCTGTACGTCAGGAGATATACACTATTCAATACCAATATGTCAGTTTCTGGTTCTGTTGGGACTGTTACGCGTCCCGATCTTTTAAATTGCAGATTAAATAACAAATGATAACGAAACAGAATGAAACCACTTGTGTTGTCTAGCTAACAGGTTCACCTACAATAAACAGCGGAGTTCCGCAACCTACGAGTCAAGGAAATCCTGTGGTACCCATTACGGAACAGCAAGCAACAACTGGAGTCGCTCTGGACTGCAGTCCAGAGTCGCACTCCGATCCAAATATTAACACAGTTTGAGTATAGGAATATCTGGAAACTAGTATAGGGTTAAATTTCGTCGAGTCATCTTCGATTTGAGCCCTCGAATGCATCATTCTAGTATGTATATAATTTATAGCGATTTTAACGGTTTCCAGGTATAGGGAAATTCCAGTTTTGCGGGTATATTTGGGGGTAGTCGTTCCAGTCGCTAAAAGTCGTATTATCCAGTGAAATTTATACACAATAATCATCATCACCTGGTCCAACAATAACGATCCAATTCCGTCAAAACAAATGAATAATCTCTTAAGGATCATGCATCGAACATGTTTATTACATAATCTATTGGATGATGTAAACTTGTAATCTAGATAATATAAGTTCGTAACTCGAATAAATTAGCATGTAGCAAGTAAGAGTACTTGCCTGGAGACGTTCTGGCGATACACGGCAGCGGCAGCGGCACGAACGCGCGACGAACGGCGCGGTTAGGGTTCGCGGCCTCGGTTCGCGCTCAGGTTCTACGTCAGAGTTGTCCGGAGATGCCTCGCGTTTGCTGGATGCGGAGTGGGATGCTCTGTCGATTTCTCGGGATGTGCTGGGGTCGACGATGGTCGGCGTGGTCGCTTTCCGGCGGCAGCAGCAGAGCTATTTGAGGCTCGCAGTGGGGGTTTAGAGGGGGAGAGAGAGAGAGAGAGAGCAGGTAGTGGGGCTTGGGCTTGCGGTGATGGTGATGATGCGGAGGAGGTGGAGGCCGACGACGTGGTTCAGGTGCAGCAGGGCTCGCCGGCGTCGAGGTGCAGGTAGTGAGCTCGGTAGTCGAGTGAGTTGGAGTTTGAGTGTGCAGTGCGGGGAAATGGTGTCAGGAGAAGGTGAGAGGAGGGCGTCGAAGGTTGTACGGCTAGGGGAAGGAGGAGATGGTCGGCGGGTGGCGGTGGTTTCGGCCGACGGTGGATCTCCGGTGGAGATGGCTTGATCTTGGTGGCGGTTGGAGGTGCAGGGGGAGACTCGGCGAGTCGGTGAGGGGAGAGGTGGCGGTTTGGCTTTCTGAGAGGGGGTGAGGGAGTCGACGAGGAGGTTGTCGTCGTCGTTGTCGGGAAGGCGAGGGCTCGGTAGTTTTCGAGAGATAGAGGAGAGAGTGAGTTGGAGAGTGCGAGGGAGAAAGAGAAGAGGAGCGGTTGAGGCGAGGAGAGGTCGAGGGGCTCGTGGCGTGGGCGACGAGCGCGGCAACGTGGGCGCGAGCGAGGTGGGGGCAACGTGGGTTTGCGTTAAAAAATGAGCGGGAGGAACGTTGGGGAGAAGAAGGGATTATGAAATGGGTCGGGTCGGGTTAGGAATATGAGTTAGGGGGGTTTGGGCCGGGTCGATTGAAAAAAAGAAATGAAGAAGATGGGCTGGGCCGAGTGAAACAGAGGATGGGCTGAGGTATTTAGTGTTTATGAAAATAATTTGTTTTGGGCTGTGAGATTTTATCAAAGAACAGGAAAAATATAGTGGCTGAGTTGGGCTGGGTTATGGGAAATAAAATAAAAGAATACGGAATATATAGAATATATAGGTAATAGGGTTTGGGTTTAAAGGTAATGAAAATATAAAAGAAATAGGTAATCTGGTTTTAGATAAATTAGGGTTAGGGTAAGTTATAATACCAAAATAATTATAAAATAAAATAAATAAATTTTAAGAGTAATAAAATACGGATATTGGTAAAAAAAGGGGCTGGGTATTACATCCACCCTTGCGCCATCAGCAGCAAGTGTTTCATCAAGCGCGGAGAGGTGCTTTAAAACGTCAAGCTTTTACGATGACTGATACTATAGAACGCTCTGGTAATTTTCTAATTCCTTAAATTCCAGTCGTTATTCTTTTTACCAGCCTTATTAAAACTTTTCTTGCATGCATCCATGATACCATTCTTGCTAGCTTAGAAATCCATATAATCTTGTTTCGGCTTCCAAACTTTTTATATCCAGAAGCATCTCCTGATTTTGCGTCTTTCCAACTTTGTTGGATCATGACCTTCCTAGACTCACCTTCATCCATGTGACTATACCCCCACATTTAGGAGCATGAAGACGTCTTGCAACTATATTATCCTTTCATCCTTGCCATGAATGATGAATAAGCTGATGCTAAGCTTTTGCTCAAATGGATGTTCAACAAGAACTTTATCTAAGTTGATAATATAAGAAAACTAGGTGGATTCGCACGAATAACATTAACCATGTGAATCCACATAATTTCTTATGATATTTATTTCCTAATGCCCCGTGATCACCTAGTATCTTATAAAATTAATTTCATTTTACTCCATACCATGAAAAATATTTTAAAAAATCAAGTACTAAGTCGATGCAGATTGCTATCAATAATTTTGGGCAGATTTTGCAAGATTCGGAGTCCCAGCTATTGTCTCCAAAATAGCATCCATGCTATCACATTGTACGGTCCAGATTCATCCAAAATAGAAATCAATGGTCTAAATTAGTGTGAAACATGGAGGCTTTTGGCGTTAATGTATTCTACCACGTAGGATGTATAGCCACCATTGAAGGAGAGTACGCATACTATTATCTTTGCAATAGGAAGGCTCTTTTGCCGATTTTGCATGTTGGAATAATGTACATGAATAGCATGTCTTTACTTTTGTCAATTATTAGTGTGCTTTTTTGTCAGATCTCCACAAAGGTCTATGAACCCAAACAATTTCTATAAGAAATTACTACTATTATAGATAAGAGGTTCTCTAGATCTCCACTAACTTGAACATTTAATTAAATGATTGACTGCTTCAAGCATGCAACTGATAGTATCATGCATTATTCCCATTTTGCATGTGCGAATAATGTACATGAATAGCAAGTCTCACTTTTGTCAATTATTAGTGTGCCCTTTTTAAGGTATCTCATTCACTAGGACACAAATGTCAATGAACCCAAACTATATTTCTATAAGAAATTACTCACTTTTGTCAATTATTTTTCAAGAATTTTAATTAGAACCGGATACGAATCGCTATACTTTTTCTACTAAATCTCTCGATGATTAAGAAGATAATGTCATTATGAATATTGATACTTCTTATGCTGCTATTATTATTAAAGATGGAAATACTATTAATAGTGCTATTCGTCTATTAGATTAGAAGAGAAGTAAGAAGGATCTTAAACCAGAATTTGCAAAGCATTCAATCTAGCAGCGGCCAATGTTTGAAATAAGTAATAGCATCTTAATTTTCTTTTGCGTTTGTAACTTTTATACGATATACCGATGATTTTTATTGTGTGATGTATAACTTATATCTTGTGATTGCATTTGTGTAAAGATAACTATAATGATCTGTTGCTCTTCCACAATTAGAATATAAGATATTAGTTTAAATGCTTACTGTTACCTAGATGCCTAATTTTGTAAATATTTTATTTTATTTTATTGAACAGTACCTCTTGACTAAATTTTTTCTTTCAAAAAATCACAACACCTTAAATTCATAAAATTTAAAATCTGATATTTTAATATCTAACTTTATTCCATGGTACTTTACTATTTATCATAATTAGACACAGTTATATATATTTCGTTTTAGCTGATCACGTTTTTACTGCTGAAAATCTAAGAGATAATATGCCCATTCTATAACGAAAACCACCACTACAAATAAAAGCCGTCCCTACGGTTAGGACCATAGGGATAAAACGCTGTCCCTACGGTTCTAATCGTAGAGGCAAAAATTTCATCCGTAGGTCAAAACGCCGTAGGAGCAAGTTTCTGCCTTACGGATGAAACTTTGCCGTTACGGGTATCACCGTAGGGGAAACTGCTCTTACGGTTTCCAACGTAGGTACAGTTATATTTTATTATTATTATTTTCGACAATATCTTGCTGCTAACATTCCAACCATAAGAGCATATATTTACCTTTACGGTGGTAACCATAAAGACAAATTATTATTCTTTTAGAAAAAAAAAACTAATATATCTTGTCCGTAGAGGCATATATTTGCACTTATGGTATGAACGGTAAAAAAAATGATAACATATGTCTCTACAGTTTCCACCATAGCTAGGGAAAACATTTTTAATTTTTTTAAAAAAAATGCTGCATCTTTTTTTTATCCGTCTTGTTCACAATAATATACCACACTATATCATATACCCAAATATGAAAATATATATCAATAAAATCTAATGCATAATATACAACGAAATAAATAGACACAATACAAAATCATTTTAAATCATGATCATGATCATAATCATCATATACAACAACCAATATCCAAAATAAACACATGTTGCAAACTAATAATATCTTGCCACCCAACAAAAATCTCAAAAATATAAAAAAATCACCGTTCGCTCGACTCAGATGCTCCATCTCCAAGTATCTGGCACATTTGGTGAAGCCGATCTACGCTGTAACCTATGCATCTCTGTAACGACTCTGAAATCCCTGTACAAAATTATTTGTGAAATTATATAGAAAGAGTATTTCAGCCTGATTAGGAATTATAACTTATTTTTGTTTAATAAAAACAAGAAGCAATTTGTAGCTCAATGGTAAAGTCTCTACACTATTGTGACACAGCCTGTGTGTTCGAATCTCTCCAGTCTCTATTATTTTTAAGATTTTTCTTTTTTAACTTTTCGGAAGCTCAAGAGTTGCACGTGCAATTCACAAAGAATCAAAAAGTTTCAGGAAAATCAAACATGAGCAATGAGGAGTAAACAAGAGTTAAGCACGTGGCACGAATCTCGATCGACTTTGTGCTTTGCACACACACTTCTTCGACTCCCCTCTACTCTCCTGCACTGTTTGATTTTCCTACAATCAAACAGAGATTCTTCAAATCCCTCATTAAAATCATTTAATTCTTTGTAATTTATTTTTTAATTTCCATACACTCATTTTTACCCTATAAATACAACCCATGTCCTAGCTCTCCCCCAATTTGAAATTTCTATCAAAATTCTCTAAGTGTAAAGTGGAGTTAAGAAACCAAGTGGAATAGCAAACCAAATCTGGACGGCCGGAGTTTTCCCGATGCTACCGCGACGTCAAGAAGACCCTCTCTTCCTTACCCTCTTTTTAACACTACACAACCCGTTAGTTCCTTCATCTCTCTTTCTTTTCACTTCAACATAAATTTTAAAATATAACGAAAAAGCAGAGTTCACATGTAATATATTCTTTTAAACCAATTTTTGTCACCCTTGCCATGTTAATAGTTCATTCAAATTATCTAGAATCATCTTAAAATATCATTCACACTATTTAGCTTTTAGTGTAATAAAATTTTCCATGAGAAATAATCATATAATGAATTTTCAGAAAAATACCATGAACTTTAGCATAATCGTTATTTTGATAATTAACATATATATCTTTAGGAAAATTTACAGGGTAATGACCTACCCCACACGCACACTTTTGATTCATAGCACAAAATTTAGATGTATGGCTAATTTAAGAGAATAAGATTTTCATTAAAATACCATAATTTTACAAAAAAGGTTTCTTTTAATCTATATTTTTGAATTCTTGGTAATTGCGCCTCTGCAATCCTCGTTAGAGGACTCTCTAATGGATGGTGCAGATTATCGCATTTTCTTAGGATAGTAGAGCGTGCAGAACTCCATACGGAGTATTCGGTCTCGAAAGGCAATAAAAAATACGTTTTTTAAGAAATATAAATTTTCTAAACAAAACTAATGTTTGGAAAATTATATAAGTCTATGAATCCGTAATTTCATAAAAAAAAACAAATTATGAAGCTATATTTTTATATTGGAAGATTAAAATTTTAATAAAATACAACCAAATTTCCAAAAGTAGCAGTTTTTATAAAAGTACCATAAAATTTAAAAAGATAGGTTTCATCGCTAAAATACTATAAAATTAAAATACATATTCATAAAAACTCTAAATATCATAAATCACCCTTAAGGTTATTTTTAAACAATATTAAAGTATTTTTCATAAAACTCTCTAAAGAAATGTAAACAATATAAATACAATATAAATAACAATAATAAATATTTAAGAACTCTAAATTAATATAGGTTTAGGCGAAATTAATTCTCTTGAGCCCAGGGAGCCGAAAAAAGTAAGTGATTGCCTATTCAGGTTAGACAAATTTAACGGAGTTACCAATAACAATTGTCTTGGAAAAAAACATAAATATTGCCGTTCATGTGTAGCACTTGTCCGATTTCTTCCGAACTTAAGATTTCAACAGTTAAATCCATTCACAGGAAATATCTATAACTCAAATACAAATTTGAATCTAAGCTCAAACCCGAACTCGAACTCTAACCCAACTCAAATCTAAACTTGAACGTGAACTTGAACTCAATCTACTCGACTGACTTGATTCGACTCAAGATTGCAATTGACATGACTTGCACCTTACTCAACTCACTCGACTTCATTATTCATCATTTGCAATTTATGGTTTCGATCAAGTCATGTGATAATCAACCAATCAAATTGTTAGGTTTCGTCGGCGCCCCGTCCTTCAAACTGCGGTAAAATGCGGAACAAAAATTTTCAAAACTTTGACGCAAACAAAACTCGCACAAGATCGAACCAAAAACCTATACTAGCAAACTAACATAGAGCTAAACTAAAGGGTTGGAAAGTTATACCGAATGAACCAAGTCCTTCGGTCTTCAACCTTCATCCAAGCTCCTTGTGGTCGCGGATCGAATTTGGTTGACGGCCTTCCTCCATCTACGATGATCCACCAGAGAGAAAATGGCACAAGGTTCAACCTCGCCAAGGGAGGCAACCGACTCCAAGGTTATCAGCAATGGAGAGTGGAGGTGTAGATTTATCTCACTATTATTTTTCTCTCATCAAAATGCTCAAGAAGCAACTCAAGAAGATGAAGGGGATGAGGAAACATGTGGCATGAGCAACCATGGAAAAATGGCTAAGTTTTTTTTCCAAGTGAGAATGATAATCATCAAGTTATCAAAGAAAAGAAATAAGCAAGGCAAGTAAAGAAATGGTGGCTGGCTGCCCCCTTCATTCCAATCATGCACAAAAAAAAATCTTCTCTCATTTTACAATAAAATAAACAAGACCCATACCTCTATACATACCATGCCCATGCTCATGCCAACTCACCCTCCACCTCATTTCCAAAATGATTTTCTAAAAAGAAAATCTAATAATGAGGTGGCCATCTTTTAGAAGCAATTCCGTACAAATGCGGAATACTACCCGGTACACGTATCGAAATACATATACGCGTATTCGTACAAAAATATGAATAGCCAAGAGAGAATGAATAGTGAACAATAATATTAGAATACATATATATAAATACATATATAAATTATTAAATCAAAACATGATTTAATAATCCGGCTTAATCCTAAGCCGCTAGTATTATCAACTGTCCGATCAAAGTCTGTACAGCCTGTACACATATTTGATCGGACACCTGTATGTACCAACATATGTCATCTACACCATATTTCCTGAACCATGAAAAACCTTCTGTGGGGGACTCTAAAGACCCGTCAATACGCTGGCAGTGGGTTTAACCACAAGCACGTTAGCGACACTAGCTGTACGCAACGACTACCCAAGTATTGAACGAAAGGAAGGCCGATGAGAAAACTAATCCGTACCTCTACTGAGCCTGACAATGACAATATTCGTACAGTCCGGTCAGTTCGTCTATGAGTATCGCATATCGAGTCTAGGAGGTGGATAAAGTCAGACCCCTAATAACGTGACATTTACTGTCGGCATAAAACCCATCACCACTTGAGAAAATATCGATCCTGAATCGGTAATTCTCGACTATCCTGGCCGAGAATTTCTGGTGATGGCCACCCATGCACAACGCGACATCAACCCCCAATACCGGGAGAGACGAATCGTCGACGATCCGCTCACTGCCTCCATGTGGCTCGGGACTGTACCCAACTAAAACCTGTTTGTATGACTCCTTTGAGCCGTAGTATAGTAGTAATCAAAGTACAGTGGGAACTCATACGAGACAAATGACGATCTCAGGTCGACAGACTAACCTGTATACATGTCACCTGGGAACTGCTATCTGACATAAGTATAATACCAACTAGCAGGTTTCCGGCGAGTCCGTCCAGTATACTCATAACCCAATGAGCACCTGTATACTATCTTAGGTGAACAAACTAACACTAATGGCTTGTGAGACCAGGCTACTGCCTCTTGTCGGGGTCTTGATTAGTATACACTAGTCTACTCTGGAGTGTCGATGCCCAGTCTCGAAACTCCCACGATTAGGGACATTTAAGGATTTGCTTATAGACCACCCAGCTCCCATGTATATGATCGCTATCATAATGCTGGTAGTCAAGCATAAATCTTATGGGCTCTATCAACATATAATAGTGATTTGTAATACCACATAAAGCATGTACATGATGATAAAGACAAACCAGATAGCATACTATCATCTCGAGTAAGACTGTTCTATCGGTATAGGTCCTCCCTCAATCATCATAATCACCTGCCTGCGACTATGATAATTGCATTGAGGGCACTATAGCCGACAATCTCCCACTTGCACTTAAGGCCAATTATTGCGTTGCCGCATACTCACAGCCCGTGTGATACCGAACACTCAACTTCTCTACTAATCAGTTTCGCAAAATTCATTTGTGAAACTTTTGTGTTGGAGAAATAGCCTCAGTGAGTAGATCCGCTCCAATGTTTTTTTCTGTATCTCTTTATATCTCAACTTCATAGAGAATAACCATCTCCTGAAATGAGCAATACATGTCTTAAAATTTGTCTGGATATCTGATGGGACCCAGTTCACAAATGAACCCCAAATCCAGCAAACTTCTTAGACTGTATCATCCACTGAATTTAATCAGTATCCTGCGCCATGCCTTCCACAGTATCCGCTTGGACCACCTGTCCAACATACTGCCCCTCAGAAGAGATGATTGTTTGCATTTTTCCATATTCTTAATTTTTAATTACCGCAATCAACACGGTTTCGTTTGGTAGCTAGCCGGTTGAGTACGGGTCGATCCACAGGGAGATGGAATCTATTTCTTTATGTTTTAATGAGTTAAATCCAAATATTTTGATTTTTGTTTTAAGGTCTACTAATGAGATAAAAGATGAATAAAGAACTTGTTAGGGTTAGGATTATGTTAGTTCGAGTTAGGAATTTCTCATTTCTTTCAATGCCCTTCTTAATATCGGTGTTATGGTAATCGGCAACACGGGGATTAGCACGACTAGGAAGGAACTTGTAAGTATAAACTAGGCTTTCCATACTTAGTTTCTTCCTTTTAGTGCTTATCCGTCCGTTTTTGGCTTTTAGCCCTAACCTCCGGTTAATTCAACTACAACCGGTCTAACTATGGAATCACCACTATCATGTAGGATATGGTGCCGTAGTGAGCGAATTATGGTTCAATTAACAGGAGTCCGAATTAAGGTGTTAGGCAAATAA
This sequence comes from Agapanthus africanus, assembly GCA_030015575.1. Lineage (NCBI taxonomy): Eukaryota > Viridiplantae > Streptophyta > Magnoliopsida > Asparagales > Amaryllidaceae > Agapanthus > Agapanthus africanus. The sequence continues at coordinate 757,440,771 of CM057337.1, read as the reverse complement.
AAGAGTGAGAGAGATTTTCTTCTCTCAAACTTTCCTTCTCCTGCCCTAACAAGTGAGAAATTACTCACCCATTAAAAAGATAAAAACAAAAAGGAAGGTAGAAAAAAATTAGGTTAAAGAAAATTAGAACTAGCTATTTGAGACCTCACCTTGGCAAGGATCTTACTCAAGCATCATCGTTGTGAATGATAAAGAAAATAGAAGAAAGAAAACAAAAGAAAAACTATAATAAAATAATACGGCTAAATTAACAAATGAAGAATTGCAAATACTAAAGAGATATGCAGAATAAAAGAACACTCTATTTATTTATTTTTTTATTAATAAACGCTCATAAACTCGCTACAATAAAGAAAGAATTGAATTAAATTCAAAAAACTAAACTAAAGAAAAGCATTATAAGAAAGGCACCTTAAGAAAGGCACAATTTATTTTGGCTTTTAGCTCTGCTATTTATAAGCATACATTCTGAAACCCTTGGTATAAATTCTGAGCTAAATACGAAATTACAACACTACCCCAATAGAGCCGAGTCAACGCAGAACCAACTGCCACCGACACTGCTCAGACGCGGCCGCGAAACCGCGGCAGAAATGCCTATTTGGCCGCGGTTCCGTGGCCATTTGGTGGATTTGGGGGACCATATTTTTAGGGCTTCTCCATGTTGCTTCTATCTTTTGTTTTGTACCCTTGGTTTCTCAGAATCTCTTCAGTTCCCTTCTAGATATTCAGCAATGCAAAATGATATGGACTTTTGCCTTGAACTCCGCATTTGAAGTCTTGGATCTTGTGCTGCCCTTGTGCTTTGTGCATTGAAGTGACCAACGATTTGCCATTTTTTCCCTTGAACTGGTAGGCAGTATCATACGGATGGTTAGCGGAGATCAGTATTCATTTGTTGTTGGTCGTGGTCCCGCATTTGTTGCGACTTTTCATGAATTTCACTGTAAAGAGCTGAGAACCTGTAATCTGCAATTATTCAGCAAATACGGATCAAAAGTACCTACTTATATGCATTGTGATCAAGAATGGGCGGTATAAAAATGCAAAAATCTGATATGAACAAATACTCCCAAACTTATCTTTTGCTCGTCCCGAGCAAAGCCAATTTATTCAAAAAAAAGTCCTAACCTCATTTTCGCAGGGAACGCGATTGCACTGAGGCTGTGCAACATGTCGTTAAACCTCTAGGTGTCCCTAGTAGGAGGAGAGTTGTCTCCTAAGGGTTTTCACCGGATTACACCCACAAAATCCCGTCAAGCTAGTTTCACAAGTTAACTTCGATTCTACTCCTACAGTTGAATATCTAGGTTAGAAATTCTATCATTCTAAGTTAGAAATATTCAACCCTTATATTTCACGCCTCCTATTTGTTCAACCATAGATCCTATATGTTTTACAGTTTAGAAAGATCCTGGTCTCTCCTGAGTTTTCCTTCTAAAGTGCGGTTTCTAATCAGGGATTTTTATCAGTTTTACGGAAAATATAAGTCTTATTCTTTATTCATATCTTTCATCCAAAGATCGAATGTATACCCCTACATGTGTGTATTGTTTCACCCCTACACTTAAGAATTCAATTCAAGCTATAGTACCCTTATTCTAATACCTAATACTACTTCTTTTCTTTAATGATGGACGGTGTTGCTTACACACCTTTCATGTGACTATTAATGTTTCTTGAGGCACTAACAGCCGATTACTGAATGTGTGAGCTTAAAGCGTAAATAGCAGTTTTTAGGTCTTGACTTTATTTTTTTCTTCTTTTTTTTTCTTTTTTTCTTTTTCAAGACCGGATATATTTTTTAATGATACTCTTTTGGTGTTTAGCTTTAATTACCGTTTTTTTTCTTTCATACTAGGTTTTCAGACAAGAGTATTTTTAGGTATCCTCTATTATCCCAAGTTTCAAGGTGTGTGTATGTGCAGTTTGTAGGGTATATACTTTCTAAATTTGGACTTAAGAATAGAAACTATTTTTCAGACTTATCCTTCAGTAAAGCTTCAATACTTTCCCTTCATCTCGACTTAACTCAAGAACCGAACTCAAGATTACCTACTTCTAAAAAAAACTGTAAGGACATATAATTACCAAGGTTAAACAGAATTAGGGTTATTTTTAGGGTTTTCAATTCCTAATCCTAGAATTTAGTCATTTCTAATGTATCAATTAAGCTTTTGGAATAAAAATCTAAGTTACACTATTAGCTAACTTGATGACAGAATTTTTATATTTTTGTAAAATTTTTGATTTTTATGGGTTTTATAAGTCAAATAGTGTTTCAACTGTGGGTTCAAATGCAAAATATACAAATGAATGCGAAGGAAGAAAGCTTACCGAGCACAACCCCAAACTTAAACTTGACAGTGCCCACACCGTCAGGCTACACCAAGAGGGTCAAAATTGTCGGCGCTCTCCAATTTTGTTTTTTTGTTTTTTTATTTTTTTATTTTTTGTAAAAGAAAATCAAAAATATATATACACAAAAAGATCCCCCCAAACTTAAGTGAAACAGTGTTTCAACTGTTTAAGCGTTAAAATTCAGAGTTAGGGGGGAGAGAACAGTATCAAGCTATACATGACCTTACAAAGGCCAAAAGTTAACACCAACCATTCAAAAATTTTATCGTTATAATGGTGTGGTTGGTGAAAGAATACGGAGAGGAAAGAAATGGAGAATACGCGAGACCGTATGCGGAGAGAAGCGGGATACGGTCTCGGTGGAGGAGAAGAATAGCGGAAGGGAGAAAGAAGTGAAATACGAACTTGAGGGTGTAAATGGATTGAATAAATTAGTACAATCTGTAATGATCGATGTGAAAAGATGGATTGTACTAATCTATCAATATGTCGAGAAATTGGATCAAATCCCTCAAGAGTCGTGAGAAAACATGGGTAGACCGAACTTGGTAAACCAAACAAAGGATGTGAAAGTGAGACGGTCTCTTGCAAGGTCGGAACGATGGAAATGATGGAGGGGTGTGATCGAGGAAGGGTATTAGTTAAAGGTTCAGGAGGGTGTACACAGTTAATGATAGGGACAGGATGAATTGGAAAATCCGACTCATTAAGTAAAACTTGTTCATCCTCACTACTATCCTCAAAATTCTCCTAAAAAATCTGCTCATCCATGCATTTATCATCATCAATATCAAGACGCATATGGAGTTCGGGAAAAATAGTTAATGATTCGGGATGATGTCCACATGGAAGTGAAAGGACATGATGAATTGGAGAGACAAACTCATCCAAAACTATGGGTTCATCATCCAAAATATCCCCATCGTCAATATTCTCAATCAAGTGAAAATCAAATTTCTCAGACACTTCATCAAAAGCATGGATTTCAATCAATTCAGGTTTTAGAGTTGAGATGTAGAGGTCAAAAGGGTTGGGATTGGTTTCACTTAACAAGGTCCCTTCACAATTGGGTAAATCAAATACTACAAAGTCGCACAACTCATTAAACATCCTATTTCAACTGATGAATCATTTGGAACACTTGATAGACATTCAAAGCCGGAGTTGTGGGATTCAAGTTGAAATGGGTAGGTTTGATTTGGAAGGGTATACAGCTCACTTTCTCCACTTAAATTCTCAACATGTCCAAATGCCTCATCATACATTGGAAAATTTGGAGCTAGTTGGAAACTAGCTACCGGGTCACTAGGTTGTATGAGGGCAGCAATTGACGCATTCAAATCCATCATATGTTGGTACGACGCTACCCGAAAGTCTTCCAATGACTGTTCAAGACAAGACATGGGTTGTGAAGGGGTTTCAGTAAAAGATTCAAAGTTATCTGGATATGTGAAACTCTTAAATGACTGTGTAGAAGCAATGTCTAGGGAAGGTGCAACAGTTGGGTAGGATGGATAGGAATTGAATGGTTCGACAGGAGTAGGATCAACATTTGGATAAGAAGGTGAATGGAATTGTTGATCCCAAGAACTAGAAGTGTTGAAAGGAATGAAAGATCGGTTACGAGATTGTTCAATACGTTCAGCAATAGACATTGGTTTCGGAGTTACAACCGGACTCTCAAAAGGGGTATCAACATGAGAAGGGGTGAATGTTTGAAACGGTTGATAAGAAGCGGATTGCTGAGTCCAATTATTTGTCCTAGACGAGTCTATTCGATCTTTCAAAAATATTTTTGGCATGGAGGGATCGTTCGAAGTTCGACCAAAATAAGAACCGTATAAAGAAATATCTGGTTGTGGGTACCAAAGTTCGGCAAGAGTTTTGCGGGCGGGGTACCCATGTTAGAAGAGTGAAAAAGTAGGGGGAAGGAAGTGTTTTTTTTTAATTTATTATTATTATTATTATTATTATTATTTTAAAAATGTTTGTTTTTGGAGTTTTGAAATTGTTTGTTTTTGAAAGAATACGGAATTATGAGACTAACTTTTTACAAGCACAATCACAATCACAATATGCACAAACAATACCTAGAGCTAGGGTTTTCTAAATCCACTAGACTGCTCCTAACTATTCCAAAGTGACAAGTTGTGAGATATCTCTCAAATCGTCTCTTCACTGCCAATTGTGGCCAGCTAAGCACAAATGAAGAAAGGATGGTTTCGCTCATGAATCACCGTGAGACGTACCTTTTAAAATTACCTTGCTCACTTGTCTAGCCTAGGCACTACAAAATCAAGTTTAGATAAACGATTGAATGCCCAAAACCCTCCTCTGTCCTATTGAGCACGACAGTCCTTGGGTGGCTGAGTTTAGATATATTTTTTTAATTAAGCTCAAGGATGATGCATATGCTTTTAGTGATTTTTTGGGGTCTTAAGAAGGGTGATGAAATCCCCACCCAATATGAGTTGGTGTTATAGCCCCTTAAATTCCGTATTAATTATGCAAAGCAGGAACAACCAAAAATCTAAAACACTTTCAAATTTTTTTATTTTGGCTGCGGCGCAAAGAATCCTACACAAAAATCAGTTTATTGGATAAAGAGAGAATTTATGCAAATAATGCTGTAGAAAAAAATTGTCAATGGAGTTTAGAGGAAAGAAGGAGAGAAATGAGATACTTACAGAGAAAATTGGGTCGCTGACGTCACCCTTTGACCACGGTTCCGCGGTCAAACCTGCGATTCTACCGCGGTTCCGCGGCTGTTCAGAAAGTTGACTGCTTCCAAATTTGTTCCTGTGCTCAGTTGGTTCTCCTCTTCCTGTTTAGATCCCCTGAATCTTGATTTGTTCACTGAGTTTGCTTCAGAACTGAACTAGAGTTTGATCCAAGCCTGCACACTTGCACAAATAGATGATTTTTTTTTTGTAAAATTTCAATTTTTATATTTTTCAATTTTTTTATATTTTTATATTTTTTTAATTAACTTGAAACTACACAAAGAAATAAACTACCGTCTCCATGGCAACGGCGCTATTTGATTGTTTGCGTTTTTGCGTATTCTTAATTTTTAATTACCGCAATCAAGACGGTTTCGCTTGGTAGCTAGCCGGTTGCGTACGGGTCAATCCACAGGGAGATGGAATCTTTTTCTTTATCTTTTAACGAGTTAAATACAAATATTTTGATTTTTGTTTTAAGGTCTACTAATGAGATAAAAGATGAATATAGAACTTGCTAGGGTTATGATTAGGTTAGTTCGAGTTAGGAATTTCTCACTTCTTTCAATACCCTTCTTAATATTGGTGTTATGGTAATTCGCAACAACGGGGATTAGCACGACTAAGAAGGAACTTGCAAGTATAAGCTAGGTTTTCCATGCTTAGTTTCTTCATTTTGGTTCTTGTCCGTCCGTTCTTGGCTCTTACCCCTAAGCTCCGGTTAATTTAACTACAACCGGTCTAACTATGGAATCACCGCTATCATATAGGATAGGGTGTCGTAGTGAGCGAATTATGGTTCAATTAACGGGAGTCCGAATTAAGGTGTTGGGCAAAGAAAAAAGTGGGAGAGATTTTCTTCTCTCAAACTTTCCTTCTGCTGCCCTAACAAGTGGGAAATTACTCACCCATTAAAAAGAGACAAAAAGGAAGGTAGAAAGAAATTAGGTTATGGAATATTACAACTAGCTATTTGAGACCTCACCTTGGCAAGGATCTTATTCAAGCATCATCGTTGTGAATGATAAAGAAAATAGAAGAAAGAAAACAAAAGAAAAACTACAATAAAATAATACGGCTAAATTAATAGATGAAGAATTGCAAATACTAAAGAGATATGCAGAATAAAAGAACTTTCTTTTTATTTATTATTTATTAATAAACGCTCATAAACTCGCTACAATAAAGAAAGAACAGAATTAAATTCTAAAAACTAAACTAAAGAAAAGCACCATAAGAAAGGCATCCTAAGAAAGGCACATTTTATTTTGGCTTTTAGCTCTGCTATTTATAGGCATACATTCTGAACCCTAGGTATACATTCTGAGCTAAATACGAAATTACAACACTACCCCAAAAGAGCCGAGTCAACGCGGAACCAACTACCACCGACACTGCTCGGACGCGGCCGTGGAACCGCGGCAGAAATGCCTATTTGACTGCGGTTCCGCGGCCATTTGATGGATTTGGGGGACCATATTTTCAGGGCTTCTCCATGTTGCTTTTATCTTTTGTTTTGTACTCTTGGTTTCTAAGAATCTCTTCAGTTCTCTTCCAGATATTCAGCAGTGCAAAACGATATGGACTTTTGCCTTGAACTCCGCATTTGAAGTCTTGGATCTTGTGCTGCCCTTGTGCTTTGTGCATTTAAGTGACCAACGATTTGCCATTTTGTCCTTTGAACTGGTAAGTGGCATCATACAGATGGTTAGCAGAGATCGGTATTCATCTGTTGTTAGTCATAGTCCCGCATTTGTTGCGACTTTTTATGAATTTCACTGTAAAGAGCTGAGAACCTATAACCTGCAATTATTCAGCAAACACGGATCAAAAATACCTACCTATATACATTGTGATCAAGAATGGGCGGTATAAAAATGCAAAAATCTGATATGAACAAGAGGAAAAAACTATAACTTAGACAGCACTCTGTCATCCAGGTCACCTTGGAAGCCTGAAATGATAACCGTCTCCTGAAAGAGGCTATCGTTACCATATCCCTAGAACATCCATTTATATTCATAAACTGCTGCCCTACGTTTCTCCAGGATTGGATTAATATATGTTTATTGCAGCTAGTGCTAAAACAATATCTGGTGTTGTACTTGACATCACATGATTGGCTCAATTGCCTAAACAAGTGATATGTCAATCATGCAAATCCCTATCTCCTTTAGTCTGTAAGACTTCCTTTAGAGAGGGTGACTCCATCACCTGCAGGTTCACCACTATGCCAGGAGTCGTCCATTCTAAAACACCTTTAAAATCATGTCAAAGTACCCTAATTGGGACACTTCCCAAATCTAGATCTAAAACCATAGATCTAGTCACCAGAATCCCTGACCAGATCCTATGTGGAGAAACTCCTTATGAAAACCATAGTATATAACCGATTGTAGTATAGGAATATTACTTCCTATTAAGTGCATGTCATTCAAATACTTGGACATCACTGTCTACTACCTTCTTACCAGATCCATTTTCTATTCTGATGAAGTCAAAACCTTATGACTGTCACATCAAAATAGACGATTTATCTCTGCTATATCTTTTTTAGTCTATAAATAGACATAATCTACTTGCCAATATGCTTCCGCTGCTTCCACTGACTACAACAACCCTCTGGCAGAGTCATATACTTGTGCACTTCTAAAGCTTGTTTAGAACGACGTTATACTCATCCTCCTGCCGGGTCTCATAATCTGGAACAGCAGCAATGGCAAGTCTGGGTAAACAAGAACCTCCCTATCACCGTCTCTGAGAAAACTGAAGTATCTCTCGGGTTCCTGAGGTTACCCACCAAATCTGTGGAGTGGCTAATGGATAGTCGAAACCAATTGAATTCTCATGTTCTATTAAATCTTTAGTGATCGTTTGTGGTTCTGAAATCACTTCCAGTTCTACCATACTCCCACTTCTATTTTCTGAAAAAATCCATTTTACTAAAACTGTGGTGAGTCAAGAACAATATCACTATTGATCTTTCTGATGGTAGAAAGTTAACCCTCGTCCAAGCCCGGGATAACCCAAAAACTGCCATTACTGAAACGTGCCTCGAGTTTATCCGGATTCTGGTTTTAAGCATCAGCCGGGCAACTCCCTATACCATAACATCGTTAAGATATAAATTGATTCTGTATATATCCAATATAGAAACAAAAGCATTAATTTAATTGGAACCAGATTCAAAATCATGCAGCTGTCTCCATCGCATATCAACCAAATGGAAGGAGGCCATGCAACATTACTCATCTAGGAGTGCATCCACATATGAGTAACCTGAAAGAGAAGCAGGTTCTCAAAACCATTACTATCAACGGAATACCAAACACAAGTATCTATATCTTCAACTATCTCAAAGAATCCTGATACTTCCAACAAATGGTTCTCTACTTTATTCTTATATCTATAACTTCTCAATATCTCGACCCTGTATTTCAACGAAATACATGTCTAAAACTTGAGAAGATATAAATAAACAGAATAAAGTACGATTACCATCCCCTTTGTCCCAATGGACACTGGACAACATACAACACTTTGTATAAGTCCCCTGAGTTCAATAACTCAAACCATGTGTGTCGTAGGTTGAAAACTGTACTATAGTTAAGAAGAATTACACCGCTGTTGAATGCACCTTACCTAACCACCAACTGATATAGGTAAATGTCACAGACATAATTTTAAAAAGTTATATCTCGCTTTATAAAATAAAACGTACAGATATATCAATTTGAAATTAGTGCATAACAACGGGTATTCAAAACCAAATATTTGCCATCCGGCAAAAACCCAGGTGATTTCCTAAAATATCACCAATTACAATGAATTCCGATATAATGAGAATATAATCACCTAATTCCCAATATTTTACTCCCACTCACCATCTGTAACACTATACAAATGTAAGAAATGAATCTGGTAAATACATACTCTGGAGTTAGAATCCAATTGGGAAAACAGTTTTCAATTAACATTGCACAGTAAATCTGAAACATGAAAATGTTTCGAAGGGGTAATCTGGTATTTCTAGTAATGCTTCTTCCACTAACCTAATTCATGACTGTAACCGTATAGTTCCATTCCCTCACTCCAATCCCTTTATATGTCTTTATTTATTACTTTTTGTACACCACATTTAAGCTAATTGGTTTTCTTCCTTCCCTACCCTTCAGCACTAAGCTAAGGTTTGTAAGAAGACTATCCAATAAGCGTAATAGGTGTACTTTCCTAATACCAGGAGCCCTCGCAACCTGAGAGAAGGTAAAGGAAAAAGACAACTGAATAATCTTATTCTATTTCTTCTGAACCGGAAACCATCCTTGAATCTGGAACAAGTTCCTTCGAGTTCGTATATAACTATACGATGGCGTATATAAGAATTATGGACGTTCATAGTGATACGAAGTGTTATGAAGAAAACCAAAGTGGATGTGGGAGTGGCAGAGGTATACGCGTTTTTGTCGTGAATGATAGTAGTCGTAATATCCTTTTATCGTTATTCTAATCCCTTTATATGTCTTTACTTATTACCTTATGTACACTACACTTAGAATAATTGGTTTTCTTCCTTCCTCGCCTTTCGGCACCTGCCTATGGTTTGGAAGAAAACTATCCAATAAGCTCAATAGGTGTACCATCTCCTAATCCTAGGAGCCCTCGTAACCTGAGAGAAGGTAAAGGGAAAAGACAACCGAATAATCCTATTCAATCTCTCTAGAACCAGAATCCATCCTCGAATCTAGAACAAGTTCCTTCGAGTTCGTATGTAACTATACGATGGATTTATCTAATAAGTACGGATCTTCCTAGTGATACGGGATGTTCTGGAGAAACGCAAATGTGATATAGAGGTGGCAATGATATATGCAACACCGTGACATTCCAAAAGCCAAAGTGTTTTAAGAAGGTTCGGTTAACTTGGTTCATGAGTTTTATTCTATGGTCAGGCCATGGTCGCTGCCAGACAGAGATAAAATAAATACTCAGCGTGCACTCTAACCTAAATCAGAATGGTTAATCACTTTATCTAATCAGGATGATTCCCACCATTTCCTCGAATTCTCCTCCAAACCCAAAAAGAGAATTGTTCGAGATCATCTAAAATCACCCGAGGAGTAATCCTACTCAGCAATGGGAATCGGGATCCAACTATCATCGTATGATAACTTGATGGAATCCACTCAAGTTATCACACTCCAGAAGGTATGCGCATGCTTGGCAAGTTTCATGTATGTTTGAAACTCCCGATGTGATTTTTGCCCCAAACGGCTTATGACCTTGACAGAGGTCAACATATCATAAGTCGCAAGTCGAGTTCAACCCGTCATTGTCCTGGATTAACTTAGACCCATCCGCATGAGCCCTTGAAAGAGGTCAATATGACCGTGCTACTGTACTAAATAATCGCATATCTATGCAACAAACAAGCATTATCCAGCTACCAAGCACTGTGCCTTGACAGAGGTCAACATACACAACATGAATACTAAGTAATACCTGTAAGAAATGACGAAGGGCTACGACTGGTTTTTGACGAAAAACTATTAACGTAATGAACTTAATATCGTTGAAGGAATCTAAGTGGTTTTACAAATATATAGTAGCGAAAACTTTTGCTAAAGAGGTCATTGCCTGTGAAGGGATCTCAGCACTTTTCTCGTAGAATAAGGTGCAGGATATTCCAAACTGAATACCACGATGCAAAGAAAAAGAATCGACTATAGTGAAGTTATTACCTTGATGCAAACTTTCACTCAAGGGGTCACTCCCGATGAAAGGATCTCGGCCCTTGCCTTGTCGAATGAGGTGCTGGATATTTATAACCGAATACCACTGTGCAAAGTAAAAGAGAACGTCTGTAATGTCAGTTTTTTAAAAAGACTTGGTTCCAACAATATCACATAGGTTTGTTTTATCCTTGCATTGATAAGAATCAATGCAATCCCATCAATTAATCACACCAGAAAAGAACAAAAATATATGATGTACGTATATGCCATCCGCATTCGCCACTGGGACCCGTCATCACCCGTTAGGTTACTTAACTAATGACAAAGCGGGGGATGGACTACCGCGGGTGCAAAACATATACAACATCTACTAGTATATATATAAATATATATAACAATCGTCCCAGGCATGATATAAGCAACATCACAGAATAAGCATCACAGAATAAACGGATAATCTGGGAACCCCGGGTTTCCTTTAAACCACAAGTGAAACCCGACGTTCCCCTGGTCGTGTGGATAGCCTGTGCAATGAAAACCTAGAACCCTACGAGCGCAGCAAGTTACCCGCCAATTCCAGAACTGAGGTAACCCCAATCAACAATGTGAATAGGCCACCCAGCACTTCACGGAATCCGGTAACTTGAGCACACCTCCGTGGGTCAACCTATGCCCCCTATGAGTGCGGCGAATAGCCCGCCAATTCTAGAGTAAGGTCCCCTCCGTCTCAACGCCATGAGATGCGGACCCGTTGCCCTCTAGAACCCGGCTATTCATGCACTCCACCGCGGGGTAATCCTAGTACAGAAAAGAAAATAATATGTACAAGGGTGATATCGACCTCAACCGGTCGTGCCCCAAACAAATAATATACAAACTGGCAGTGACGGTAGTCCACAAGTCGGACGCTCGCCCCGCAATATCAAATGTACAAATGAAACTAAACTGCCCTACCATTGCACCCAAGGCTATCCATCACAATAATCCACACAAACCACAACCAGATATATATCCACATAAACAAGTAACTGAATCAAGTGTGTAACCCCATCTAATTGAGCATATAGCAATTAGACAACGTTACCAACACATCCACGCATGCAAACGAAGTCATGACATTAGAATTCCAAAACACAATTAGCGCACATCCCAAATATACTAAGGATAAAAAATCAGATGCACTAAACATCTAAAAAAGTCGCCAACTTTGTCACGACCCAAAATTTAGGCACGTGACCGACACTTAAACCATGTGATCTCCACATGCGTAATGCAATATAAGTAAGCCGAAAACCCAGAAATCTAAACCATCTAAAGTAGTAAGTGATAAAAACATTGTTAAAAACATTTGGAAATCTCAAGTAAAAATCTTTTAAACTTAAATTTATTCTTAAAATTTTTGGCAGAACCTCCTTTGTAAAAACTAGCCCCAAAACGGGTACAAACATAAGATATAAGTAAAGCAACATATGATATAAATAAAACATCTCCAAACGGGAGTAAATCACGCTCAAAGGCGGAAACAACCACCACAAGCATATATACAACGCAGTAGCGAAGAAATGGACAATATAAGTGAAAAACAGCATAAAAGATAAAACTGCATAATAAAAGTCGGCTCACACGAGCTCGACACCCAGAGTCACAAAATATACAATATCGTCCTCACAACTCGTCTCTAAGTCAATACAAGAAATGGTAGATGGAGAATACTAGATACTATAAGATGTACAATGAATATTAATGGATAACCGCAAAACCCACCTATAGCAAAACGGCTCACAGCCAACCGTAACGGTATCCGCTGCAAAAAAATATAATAAGAAGCCTGCCGCGACTACTTTGAGGGTCAACCTGCAAAACACTGTGGCACAACGGTGGTGAATTTCCAACTCGTGAATAGTAAGTAATATCATACAAGTAATCGCAGGTATACACGTACTGTGATACTCTATCACATGCAATCCGATAGTATCAATATACTAATATGGATATGCAACAATCATGCAAGGTACACTTTCAGTATGTTCCTTTGGTGCACATGTGTTGTTTGATCCAGGATCTACGCACTCATATGTTTCTACCCACTTCATGCCGAGGTTGGGCCGAGAGTCATGTTTGCTAGATCAGCCGTTTGTTGTGACTACTCCTGTTGGCGAGTCGTTTGTTGCGCGACATGTGTCTCGGTCGTGTGTCGTCCGTATTGGAGATAGAGAGTCTCCCGTCGACTTGATCCCCAGACCTCACTACAAACTAGCGCAAAAGGCAGAAACCAAACAGTGAGGGGCATGAGCAGCACTTGAGGATTGCTTTGCAGACATTGAGAGAGCACCAGCTGTTTGCTAAATTCTCGAAGTGTACCTTCTTGCTTGATAGTGTTGACTTGCTTGGTCATGTGGTTACGGGAGATGGTATTCATATGGACCCGAGGAATATCGAGACCGTATAGTTTTGGCCCAGACCTGTATCAGTGACAGAGGTTCGTAGCTTTTTGGGCCTAGCCGGTTATTACCGCCATTTAGTGCAGGACTTCTCGAGTATCGCTGCACCGCTGACCGGACTGACTAGGAAGAGGGTTCCTTTTCTTTGAACTGAGGCATGCGAGCAGAGTTTTCAGCAGTTGAAGACTCTGTTGACGACTGCACCAATTTTATCTTTGCCTTCTGGATCGGGCGGCTTTGTCGTTTACTATGATACTTCCTGAGTGGGGCTCGGTTGTGTATTGATGTAGCATAATAGAGTTATCGCTTGTGCTTCCCAGCAGTTAAAGAAGCACGAGAAAAATTATCCCACTCATGATCTTGAGATGGCCGCGGTGGTCATTGCGCTTAAGATTTGTAGACACTACTTGTACGGGGAGTCGTTTCAGATTTTCACGGACCACCAGAGCTTAAAGTACATCTTCCAACAGTGGGATCTGAATTTGAGACAGTTTCGTTGGATGGAGCTTGTGAAGGATTATGATTGTGAGATCCTTTACCACCCGGGCAAGGCGAATGTGGTAGCCGATACTTTGAGTCGTAGGCTCGGGGGTAGCTTATCCCAGTTGAGTGCAGTTCAGAGACAATCTTCTACAGATTGGCAGATCTTGTGCGACAGCAGAGTACAGTTTGAGTTCACTTCTACTAGGGGACAGCTTGCTTACGTCCGCACCCGTCCACTTCTACTTGATCGTATTCGTGAGGCACAGCTCACCGATGCCCGTTTGTCTGAGATTCTTGAGCATATTCGGCAGGGTAGAGATTCAAAGTTCTTGATTGATGACCAGGGTGTGCTACGTTTTGGGACTCATTTGTGTGTACCTGATACCAATGGGTTGAGACGCGAGATCCTAGAGCAGGCACATCAGTCAGCTTTTAGTGTTCACCCAGGTTCCACCAAGATATATCGTGACTTGAGAGATATCTACTGGTGGGCAAAGATGAAGAGTGATGTTTTGGATTTCGTTTCGAGGTGCCTGACTTGTCAGCAAGTCTAGACTGAGCATCAGAGACCGGCAGGAGAATTGCAGCCTTTACACGTTCCGGAGTGGAAATGGGAACAGATCTCCATGGATTTCGTTGTGGGTCTACCCAGGTCCAGTCGAGGGTATGACTCCATTTGGGTGGTTATTGACCGGTTGACGAAAGCGGCTCACTTCCTTCCAGTGAAGACCACTTTCGGTTATTGTCACGCCCCGCTTCCCAGAGTACGCTAAGGTAGGCACGCGACATAACCAACCATGCTACTTGTGGATAGGAATTATCCTTCCACAGTCACATTACGGCTGTAGAGATATCAAGAACAATAATAAAACTATCTAGCACATATCCTTAAGCCAAAATAAAATGAGTCAAGAATAAATAATACGGAAGCAAGAGATCCAATACAAGAATAACTGAAATGTATGTCCCATAATGCGGGCTCACATCAGGAATAAAATACTGAAAAAGTAAAAGAACTAACTACTAATGAGTCCTCACTGCTCAGCCTGCTGACTGAAGTACTCCTGCTCGGACTGCAGCAAAGGTACGGAATTTGGGCCATGCAAAACCCAGACGTCAGCGCGTCATAACATCAAGCAATAATATATGTAGGGTTGCTAGGCACGCTTACAAGGGTCTACGAGGCATCAACCATGCCCGATTAAAAATTTAGCCGTGCCGAACAACCCGAATACGGAACTTTAAACTAGAGATTAGGCGAAAACAACATGCTAAACACTTTAACACTAAGTGAGAGGGATTACAACCTTTGTAGATCCGGTCCTTCCCTTCATATGCTCCGTGTTGTGGTCCCTTCGCTGCGATCATCGGGATCCGGACTCTCGAGAGGTTCCACGAAGAGAAAGACGCAACCTTTGCTTCTGATCTTCGATACTAAGATGATCTACCTTGAAGTTTCTTTAACACAAGCTAACACTCATGAAATGATGTGAACACCCTCATCTAAATGGCAAGGGAAGATGAGGATGATGAAGTAGGATTTTTCCTCTCTTTATTTATCTTTTTCTCATATTTATCCATCACAAAATCAAAGCAAGAAACCATTTCAAGCAAAGAAGAAGAAGGAAGAAGATGATCAATATTAGAATTATCCTTTTGTGATGAATAGGAAAAGGAGATAATGATCAATTATGCAACCATGGTTCACTTAACCATTGTAGAGATTTGACTAAGGTTAAAGGTTTGGTTAGGTTAAGGAAATATCTAGCATAATATCTTAACAAAGACAAAGAAAGAAACCTTCTAGAAACTTCTAGAAAACCTTAACCCTAATGAAACCCTAATCATGTTTAATCTCTACTAAACAAGTTGCATTATTTATCATATCATGTTACAATATTATATATCACATATATAATATTTATCGTAACAAAATAAAATAATACATTTAACATATATCGCATATATATCAATGTATTACCCGAGTGAGAAAAAGAATCTTTTAGTGAGCAAATATTAGTTAATGTAATTTAATATATCATATATATTATTATACATTAAATTATCGAATCAACACTTGATCCGACAATCCGGCTATATCGCATATAACCGACTAATATTTATCCGTACCGATTCACCGAATCAACACTTGATCCGATGACCCGGCTGATATCAAATATCGCGAGAATAGAATACGGTATCACATATCGCATTATCCTCGGTACCGCACATATCACATATGTGCTCCTACTCCGTTTTGCCTGAGTCAAGAAACCTCTGTGTAGGACTCTAAAGAATCGTCAATACGCCGGCAGTAGGTGATGATCATATCAAACACCCACAAGTTGCAAGCGGTCAGCTAAACGTAACAGCTACCCTGGTATTGAGCGCTCAGAAGATCAACAAGCAAGCCTGTAACTTCTCCTGCGAATCTAAACAGTAACACTCCCGTACAGTCCGGTCTCGTCGTCTGATATGTCGCATATCTCGCCTAGGGGTGGTAAACGTCAGACCCCAGTAGCTTGATAAGTCGTGTCGATTTGAGGTCTATAACAGTTCGAGAAACTACTGATAACACTTACCAGTAAATCTCAGCAACCCTGGCCAGGGATTTCCGGTTATAGCCAATCGAACACAGCACAACATCAACTCCCTATACCGGGAGAGGCGAATCCCCTCCTATCGCTCATTGCCTCCATGTGATTCGGGACTGTACCCAAAAGCCACCTTTTTGCACGCCCTCTTGGACGTGGTATGATGGAAATCAAAGCACAGTGGGAATCACACAAGACTCTATGACGATCTCGGGTCGACAGACTACTCTGTACCAGTGTCACCGGAGAACTGCCATCTAACGTATGGTATAATACCATCTGGGAGTTCTCGGCGAGTCCGTCCAGTGTACCCAGTCTCCACTGAGCACCCGTACACCATCCTTGATGTCAAACACCGATGGATATGGGATCATCCATCGCCCATCAAATGGGTCAAGATGCGTATACGCTAGTCTACTCTGGTGCATCGATGCCCTGTCTCGATACACCCACGACTAGGAACAATTATAGGATGTACCCGTCGACTACCGTGGCCCCACTAGTATGATCTCATCATAGTCCCAGTAGTCGAGTACATATCCTAAGGGCTTTATCAACATGTAATATAGAGACAATCAGAGTACATGTTAAGATAAAGTATAACCAGATAGCATACTGTCATGTCGAGCAAGAAAGTCCTCCCTATATATGTCCTAGCATCCACTACAATATACATCGTATGTACAGTAATGGCCTCTAGGGCATACATATAACTAACAATCTCCCACTTGCACTAGGGCCATCTGTTATGGTATCGCATACCCAACAATTAGCTGCGGTTGAAGTATCTCATACTCAACCATCCCATAAAAGTCTCTACTGGGAAAAAGGCCTTAGTGAGTGGATTCGCGCTGTTGTCCTCTGTGTCTACTCTCCTAACCTCGATCTCCCTGGAGATCAACCATCTCCAGGATCAGGTGATACTGTCTAAGAATTATATCTGGATTTCTAATGGGACGGTAGTTCCTTGGCTAAAGCCACAACTCCATTGTCACACAATGGTAGGAACGAAGTTCATCTTATGAACTTATATATATATCCAGACTGTCTCTTTGGTAGCATCCTTGGTAACGATGTATCTTGCCTTTAATCGTCTAGTATGTCACGGTATCTAGCTTGGAACTCTTCCAACATACCGTCCCTCCACTGATGGTATAGACAATGCCTGCAACTGACATTCAGTCGACCTTATCACTCTGGAACCTTTCCAGTGATGCTCCTCAGGATTGATTGATACCATCTCACTACAACTAGTGAGTATCCTAATATCCAATTAGATCTATCTCATAGATCCAAAACCCTGGATTTAGGAGGTATCGCTTTGATCCTATATGGAGAATCCTTGTGATAAGCGGAGATTGACCGATCGTAGCATAGGAAACTCTTTCCCTATCAAGAGTATGTCATCCACGTACTCTACGAGGATCACCACCATACTCTCTTCTACCTTTTTGTATATACAAGGTTCATCTACCATTTTGATAAAATCAAACTCTTTGACTACCACATCAAAACAGATGTTCCAACTCCGCGATGCCTGTTTTATCATATAAAACATCTTGCACACGTTTCCGCTGCTCCCACTGTCTACGAAGCCCTCTGGCTGTGTACTTATAGACGCTCTCTTCTAAAACATCACTTAGAAAAGCAGTCATGACACCCAACCACCAGATGTCGTAGTCATGGTATGTAGCCGTGGCAAGTAGGATCTGGATGGACTTAAGCATAGCTTTGAAAGTCTCAACTTTTCCATGTACACCAAGTAATCTTCTCAAGATATACTCGCTCCTGATGGGGATTTAACCCTTCAGGTAAAGCAACCAAAGTCCATACTTTGTTGGTGTATAAGGATTCCATCTCAGATCGATAAGCACCCAGCCATTCTTACAGAGTCCCACTCCTGATGGCCAGCTCGAAACTAGTTGGGTCATCATCTCATGATGCAATCCTCGCTCCCACTGTCATAGAGAAACCGAAGTATCTCTCAGGTGGGTGAGGAACCCTACTAGATCGGCGGAGAGGCTGAGGTTCGTTGGAAACTATTGAATCCTTTGGTTCTACCAAATCATTAACTGCAGTTTGTATAGCTGGAACCTTTCCAGTTCTACATAACAGACCTTGCCTCGAGCTTGTCCGGATTTTGCTTTTAGACATAGGCCGGACAACCCCAAATCTTAACCAACTTAAGATATGGGCTCTTCCCTTTCCATATCACATATGAAGTGGTAGGTAACTGATTTGATTTGAACCTTATTCAATAGGTATGCAGCTTCTCAAGTGCATAACTCCCAAAAGGAAATAGGAAACTCAGTAGTACTCATTATAGAGCACACCATATCTAATAGGGTGAGTTTGTTCCGCCCCGATATACCATGGTGCTATGGTGTATACGGAGGAGTAATGCTGAGAGAGAATCTCATTCTCCTTTAGAATAGTCCAGGAATTCCGTGCTCAAGTATTCTCCTCCTTGATCTCATCAAAGGACATAATACTTTTACCCGTATTTTGGTTCTCTACTTCTAACTTATATTCTGTGAATATCTCAAAAGGTTCGGACTTGTGTTTCAACAGGAACATATGTTTGAATCTTGAGAGATTATCAAAGAATGTAATGAAGTACAAAGAACCGATCTTGGCATGTGTAGACAGGGGACTTTCATACATCAGCATGTATCAATCCCAAAAGTTCACTAACTCTTTCTCTGTTTCCAATAAACAGAGCTGTGATCATCTTATCTTTGTGACATGACCGGCAAGTTTCACACGATGTAAATTCAAACTAATTTAAATATGCATCTATATGTAACTTCAGCCAGTCGGGTCGCATTGATATGACCTAGTCTACAATACCTCAAGAAGGATTCATTTATTTCTGAACTCTTCCTCTTGTGTGTGTTCCGTATACTAAGAACTGTATTTTGATTTAGAACGTCAATGCTTTTAGATAACGTGCCTGAACCGATCAACTCTTGATATAGGAAATGTTCAAAACATTATCCAACAATACAAAATTATATCCTTTCTTTACTAATAAAGAGACTGATATGATTTTGTATATCAGGTTCGGTATGTAATAACATTTGTTCAGAATCAATGTATTCTGGTAATACAGGGTGATAGTGACCAACAGACTTGGCTGCAACACTTGCACCGTTTCTGTCTCATGAAACTTATCACCCGTTCTCAGTTCTTTACCTATCTGTAGCCCATGTAACAGATTACATATACGGGATCCTGATCCGGTATCACATACCCAGGACGTAAAGGATACTGAGAAACAGTTCTGTGTAATGAACACACCCGAAGATGATGCATCAGCATGCACTTTCTTCGTTTGGGCGGCACGGGAAATCTGGTATTCCCCAATTTCCTGCTCTGTCTTATAACACTTATAAGTTGGAGCGGGACCAACGTTCGCCAGCTCAGTATAACAAGCGGGTTCGGTCAATATATCCGTATTATTATCTTGATTAAGGCGTGATATGGTCGCTACCTGGAGAGAGAGAGAAGAAAATACTCAGCGTATGCTCTTGCAAGATTAGATTGGTTATAGAATATATCTAATCAGGATGTCTCCTACTGTTTTAGTCAAATCTTCCTTCAAACCCTAAAAGGAAAGACTAGCCGGGATTAATTACACGCTACAAGTTCGCCAATCTTTCAGCCAGGCCAGTGTCGATACTTTGAGGGAGGTCCCCCGTGCTTTCGCACGAACCTAATTAAAGTAAACCTCGTTTTCCCAGAGGCGTAACCCCGT
This sequence comes from Agapanthus africanus, assembly GCA_030015575.1. Classification (NCBI taxonomy): domain Eukaryota; kingdom Viridiplantae; phylum Streptophyta; class Magnoliopsida; order Asparagales; family Amaryllidaceae; genus Agapanthus; species Agapanthus africanus. The sequence continues at coordinate 757,420,680 of CM057337.1, read as the reverse complement.
TAACACCTTTCTAGACACCTACTTGATCGGCTAATTGTAATGTGTAAAACTCTTCCAGGAGTAACTTTTACTCGCAGCGGATATCGGGATCCAACTATCTAATAGAAGGTATGCAATCTCATTGCAAATTTCAACACTTGAAATTCCCAATAATATTTTACCCCTAGCAGCTATATGACCTTAACATAGTCAACAAATCATAAGTGCTAGTCAAGTTCAACCCGTCATTTCCCGATTGAATTAAACCCACCCGCACGACCCTTAACATAGTCAACAAAGTCGCACGACTACCCTAATCCAATCGCATCATATGCTTATACAGATAAGCACTAATCAGCTACCGCACACTACGCCTTAACATAGTCAACAAACGTAGCACGAATACTAACTAGTACTTATCTGAAATGACGGAGGGCTACGACAGGTTTTTAAGAAAACCTTTTGCGTAATGAACTTGATATCGTTGTAGAATCGAGTGATTTTAAATGGAGTGTTTTTGAGGCTTTTCTAGTTTTGCTAAAGGGGTCACTCCCGGTGAAGGGATCGTCGGCCCTTTCCTCATCGAATAAGGTGCAGGATATTTCCCAAATATCACTATGCAAAGCAAGAACTATAGAAGCAATCAAAAGACAGACCGAGTTTGTAGCATCTGCCAGTTATTGCTAAAGGAGTCACTCCCGGTGAAGGGATCTCGGTCCTTTCCTTATCGAATAAGGTGCTGGATGTTCTACAAGAAACACCGCTATGCAAAGCAAGAACTGTAGCTACCAGTTTTTATAAACAAGTTTCTACAACATCTTAGGTTTATTTTATTTCATTAATCTCATTAATGAAGTCCCATTTTATTATGCTTCACAAGCATCTCTTTTGAAACGAAATCTGCAATATAACATATATCTCATATATAATATTAACATTCGTCTCAGGCAGTAATATGATCTCATCACAGAACAATACAGCAGAAGAACATATATGAAATATTGGATATACTAGGACGTCCGTGTTTTCAATACGAGCCTGTATAAAACATGGATTCCACGGTCGCGATGAATAGCCAAACCAACATCCCTAGACCCCTACGAGAGCGGCAAGTAACACTGCCAATTCTAGGGTTAGGAGACCCGGTCTCGACTCCTCGAGATGGTCTCCCACTGGACCCTAGAACCCGGTTACTTGTGCTCCCCGCCTTGGGTCTACCTAATGCGGAAAAGTAAATAATATACAACGGTGACATCTTCCGCTACCTGGAAGTGCCCCAATAAAAGAATATTACATACATAAGAATTTTACATGAATGAAAAAGAAAAACTCTCATCTCACATAAAACCCCCGGCTATTCAAAACGCGACGATCCAATACAACATATCACAGCAACACATAATATCTCATATCATCAACGTAAGCAAGTATGCGTATCCCAATTGTCGTTGATGTATAGCAACGAAGCCGGCGATACACCACATACTACGCTTACGGTCACAGAAAAGAAAGTGTAAAAGTACAACAGTTGGAATCCGCAACCTCCTTAGACATCGTATGCCTAACCAAATGAATTCCTTAGACATCACATGCCTAACAATTATAAACCCCGCATTTTAGTCTCATTATCGAAAACTCTTTTCAATATCAAGTCGGGCAATTCAACAAGATTCCCGACGTCCTGATCGAATGCTCGTCGCAAACTTTAGTAGACGGCCGCACCCCTAGATGCCGTCGACGAAGTGCACTAAGGAGGAACACCGCTGCCGCGAGCACCCGAACGGATGCTTTCGGCGACGGGGTTCTCCTACAGTCACTTGGTCGGGGCTATGGGGCATGGCTGTCTATTAAGTTTACCCGGCGAGTATCCGCGTACGCTACGTGATTGCGACGGAGTTTTGATCACATCAAAATTCCGTGGCAACCGATCATCTGAGACTAAACTGCTATGTTTATAATATTCAAATTAGTTATCTCATAACTACCTGTGAATTCCAAATATTGTATCATATTCCAGATAAATAGACAAAGTTAAACTTTCCGATCGAATCATCAAATACCCAAGATTTCCCCAATATATCTCAACACTTGAAATCAGTTTAAAAAAACGTCCATCACATGCCACAGTACCAATGGTCCAGCCGTAGAAGGGTCAAGCCAACGCCTCACATGTGGCACGCCGTACTGCCCCAAACACTAAGGTTCAAAGGGCAGTTCAAGACGGTCACATAATCGAGTTAAGGTTTGTTGTCTTCTAGAGGGTCCATCGAGTTACTTGCACGACTTAGAACATTCTTAAACACGAGGAAAAATCCAACTTTTGAAAAATTTTCCGACAGGGGAAAAAGTGAGTTATTGATATCCGTTTGAACTTTTTAACAGTTTCTAAAAGTTATCCGGAAAACCACATAGACAAAATCTGATACTCCGATCGAAACATCGAATCCCCAAAACAACCCCAGAAAATTCAACTCTTGAATAAATATTAAAAATTCCCAGAAAATCCAGCATAATAAAATAAGAGTTACTGTGCAAACAGGAGTTGATGACGTCACCATTCAGCCGCGGAACATCACCATTCAGCCGCGGAACCGCCGCAGAAGGCATGCTTCTGCCGCGGTTCCGCCGCGCTTTTTACTGTTCACCAAAAAATTTTTGCACCGTAATTCTTAGAATTCCCTGCTGAATTTTTTACGCATTTTTAATTTGGAAAAATCCCACTTTTTAGAAAAAGTCCAGAGAGCATGTTTCGGGTTATCTTTTTGGTTCGATCGGACTTCAAACTCCGTCTAGACTTCGCCTAAAGCTCTAGCTTGGCTCTGATACCACTGTAGGGTTGCTAGGCACGCGCACAAGGGTCTACGAGGCATCAACCATGCCCGATTAAAAATTTAGCCGTGCCGAACAACCCGAATACGGAACTTTAAACTAGAGATTAGGCGAAAACAACATGCTAAACACTTTAACACTAAGTGAGAGGGATTACAACCTTTGTAGATCCGGTCCTTCACTTCATATGCTCCGTGTTGTGGTCCCTTCGCTGCGATCATTGGGATCCGGACTCTCGAGAGGTTCCACGAAGAGAAAGACGCAACCTTTGCTTCTGATCTTCGATACTAAGATGATCTACCTTGAAGTTTCTTTAACACAAGCTAACACTCATGAAATGATGTGAACACCCTCATCTAAATGGCAAGGGAAGATGAGGATGATGAAGTAGGATTTTTGCTCTCTTTATTTATCTTTTTCTCATATTTATCCATCACAAAATCAAAGCAAGAAACCATTTCAAGCAAAGAAGAAGAAGGAAGAAGATGATCAATATTAGAATTATCCTTTTGTGATGAATAGGAAAAGGAGATAATGATCAATTATGCAACCATGGTTCACTTAACCATTGTAGAGATTTGACTAAGGTTAAAGGTTTGGTTAGGTTAAGGAAATATCTAGCATAATATCTTAACAAAGACAAAGAAAGAAAGCTTCTAGAAACTTCTAGAAAACCTTAACCCTAATCAAACCCTAACCATGTTTAATCTCTACTAAACAAATTGCATTATTTATCATATCATGTTACAATATTATATATCACATATATAATATTTATCGTAACAAAATAAAATAATACATTTAACATATATCTCATATATATCAATGTATTACCCGAGTGAGAAAAAGAATCTTTTAGTGAGCAAATATTAGTTAATGTAATTTAATATATCATATATATTATTATACATTAAATTATCGAATCAACACTTGATCCGACAATTCGGCTATATCGCATATAACCGACTAATATTTATCCGTACCGATTCACCGAATCAACACTTGATCCGATGACCCGGCTGATATCAAATATCGCGAAAATAGAATACGGTATCACATATCGCATTATCCTCGGTCCCGCACATATCACATATGTTCTCCTACTCCGTTTTGCCTGAGTCAAGAAACTTCTGTGTAGGACTCTAAAGAATCGTCAATACGCCGGCAGTAGGTGATGATCATATCAAACACTCACAAGCTGCAAGCGGTCAGCTAAACGTAACAGCTACCCAGGTATTGAGCACTCAGAAGATCAACAAGCAAGCCTGTAACTTCTCCTGCGAATCCAAACAGTAACACTCCCGTACAGTCCGGTCTCGTCGTCTGATATGTCGCATATCTCGCCTAGGGGTGGTAAACGTCAGACCCCAGTAGCTTGATAAGTCGTGTCGATTTGAGGTCTATAACAGTTCGAGAAACTACTGATAACACTTACCAGTAAATCTCAGCAACCCTGGCCAGGGATTTCCGGTTATAGCCAATCGAACACAGCACAACATCAACTCCCTATACCGGGAGAGACGAATCCCCTCCTATCGCTCATTGCCTCCATGTGATTCGGGACTGTACCCAAAAGCCACCTTTTTGCACGCCCTCTTAGACGTGGTATGATGGAAATCAAAGCACAGTGAGAATTACACAAGACTCTATGACGATCTCGGGTCGACAGACTACTCTGTACCAGTGTCACCGGAGAACTGCCATCTGACGTATGGTATAATACCATCTGGGAGTTCTCGGCGAGTCCGTCCAGTGTACCCAGTTTCCACTGAGCACCCGTACACCATCCTTGATGTCAAACACCGATGGATATGGGATCATCCATCGCCCATCAAATGGGTCAAGATGCGTATACGCTAGTCTACTCTGGTGCATCGATGCCCTGTCTCGATACACCCACGACTAGGAACAATTATAGGATGTACCCGTCGACTACCGTGGCCCCACTAGTATGATCTCATCATAGTCCCAGTAGTCGAGTACATATCCTAAGGGCTTTATCAACATGTAATATAGAGACAATCAGAGTACATGTTAAGATAAAGTACAACCAGATAGCATACTGTCATGTCGAGCAAGAAAGTCCTCTCTATATATGTCCTAGCATCCACTACAATATACATCGTATGTACAGTAATGGCCTCTAGGGCATACATATAACTAACAATATATAAACAGGGTAGCAAGACATGCAAGTATAAACATAAATGGTAAAGCAGGTGTGACAGCAATATAAATCAGGGCAGTGAAAGGTATTGTGCAGTGAGTATTCTAAACTGGTCTATTGGGTTAACTACTCTCAAGCTTGAAATCAATTTGATGAATCATCGATGTAACTCAATAGTATCCCGTGCGTGCCCGGGATCACGGTCTATGACTCTCGGGCTGAACCTGAGACGTGCCGCAAGGCAGTAAAGGATGGTAGGTAATGACGGGTGATGTCCGTAGCATCACTTCGGGGCTGGCCTAGCCCGTAAGACTGACCAGAACAGGTATAGAACTGTCGAGTTACAAGTCAGGTTTCATTATTGATTTCCCCATACCCCCAAGTCAGGTATTAAATAATCTGGAGCTAATGCCAACACAGGATCAGGCAGGTACAGGTTTGTCTGGATAGACAACAGGAAACGTCCGCAAAGACAATAGGCCAGGTTTGTTGGCATTAGTCACAAGATCAGGTAACAGGTGAAGCCATGGTACATCAGGTCAAGTCAAGTAATGTATATAGGTTTCATGCCATGTTCAGAGTTGCACGGTACCATGTCGTGTCAAGTAAAAGGCGTAACAAGTCATGTTAGGGTGCACAAGATGTCAAGTGGGTGCTCATAATCAAACTAGCATAAACATGGGTATACAAAACAAGCATGGGTACTAATAGAACGATAAACTGGAACATGTAATATGATATGCAAATAGGTACAGATTAAACTATTTAGATGTACGGTTATCGATTAGAGTTAGGGTTATGGTTCCAACATTAAGTATCATACACTTAAATGAATATGGAATTGTTAAATCTAGTTATTATGGGTTAAATGATCTAGGGATGCAATGATATGTATAATATGTTCAATGGATGCAACCGGGTATTCGGGGTAGAAACTATTTAAAAGTGCTATGGGTTATGCAGATAATTATTAAGTAATTTAAACACGGATGTGGGAACACAATATTGTACTCTAACATGCAACAAGTTATAATTCAAGATCCGAAACTAATATGATATACGGAACATCGAAAAGGAAAAATGGAACAGGCGGTGCTATAAGTAATCTGCAGTTTTACTATGCAGTTTAATAGGTATAAAATATTATAGATAGCGTGTAGCAAGTTTTCACTTGCCTCGACGGATCGCGAAGCGGTATACGGAACGTCACGCGTCGGCGGGAAAAGTCGCGACGTGCGCACGATATACGAAATGAGTCCAAACAACACACGATGGGATCACACGGGTCAGGTATCCTCGCTGGGGCATCGGGATCGTCGACGTCGCGGCCAACTCCGGCGATCCAGAAAAAGACAGTGAACACAAGAAAGCAAGGACTTAAAGAAAGAAAAGAAAAGAAGGCAAGAAAAGAGAATGGAGGAGGATTGAGTGTAGGATTGCTTACTGGGTTGCAGAGCGGTGTGCTAGCGGTGGCGGCGAGACCAACGACGGTGAGGGCGCCGGCGAAAGGGTTTTGAAGAGCTAGGGTTTGGTTAGGGTTTGGGCTCGGTTTGATGTTTGGTGGGGTTTGTAAGTGCAGGGTTTTGGTGCAGGAGGAAGAGCAGAGGAGAGGGAGGAGATGGCGATGGCGATGGGAGATGGTCGGCGACGTGAGAAGGTGGTGGTGGTGGAAGAGGGTGCTCGGGTTTCTTGGGTGCAATGGGTTCGTTCGAGGGAGGAAGAAGGAGAAAGAGGTGATGGAGATGAGGGTGACGAGAGGATGCAGTGGGTGTCGATGAGGGTAGAGGAGACGATGAAATATGGTTAGGGTTGATGGAGGCGGTGAGGGTTATGGGTTGAAGGAGGAGAGAAGCTGCGGGTTTTAAAAAGGAAGAAGAAGAAAATATATAAATGCAAAGAAGGGAGGTGTGCGTAGCGAGGAGGCGGTGACGCGACTCGAGGAACGCACAGTAATCACAAGCAGAGAGAGAAAGGCGCGAGAGGAGAGAGAAAGGGGAGAGAGAGAGAGCTCGTAGGGAAGAGAGTGAAGGAGAAAGGGAAAGATTTGGGGAAAGAGAGAGAGAGAGAGACGTGGGGCTCGGTGAATTGAAGGGAAAGTTTCTTATTGGCTGTGGAAAAAGAAAGAGATAGAAGAGAGAGAGGAGGGGGGCCAGTAGTAAGGAAGGCTGGGATTGGTTGAAAGATTTCGATTGTTAAAAAAATATTGTTCGTTAGTTGTAAAAGAAATCTGGGCTGTTAAGAAATATTTAATGAATTAAAGAAATTTAAGAATAATTAAAATTTGGCGGGATACAAAATATTTTAGAATTGCGCCCGGGTCGGGTCCAAAAATTTGGATTTGAAATATGAAAATTATTAGCAAGTTCCAAAAATTAAAATGAAGGATTTTGTAACAGAAATGCATACCCCCAAGAACGGACGCACGTACGTGCGCGTAGCCATCCAAACGCGTTCGTTTCACTGAACGGGACGAGAACACGATGCAAGGACGCTACCACGGGGTTAGGGGTACCATGCAGGCCATGTCATGTATTTGTAAATTATTTTAAGTAACTTAAATTGTTATATGCAAAATATGTAATGTTAGGGTAATCTATAATTAGGAAACAACAAGCTCAAGTAAGCGGGTCGAATATAAAGTAAACTGCCATTCACAACCAAATATGGTAAATGAAATAAACACCACAAACAACACAAACGGCAACAGAAATTGGTATAATTGAACTCAGTTGTTACAGTTATGCTCAGTATGCTCAGTTGTACATTGATGAGATTGTGCGTTTGCACGACGTTCCCACATGCATCGTATCCGATAGGGGCACCCAGTGCACTAGCCATCTTTGGCAGAAGCTTCAGGAAGCCTTGGGTACCCGTTTGAGCTTTAGCATCGCATTTCATCCACAGACCGATGGTCAGTTAGAGCGGACTATACAAACTCTGGAGGATACGCTTCGTGCGTGCTTGATTTTGGTGGAAGTTGGAATCGTCACTTGCCGTTGATAGAGTTCTCCTACAATAAAAGTTATCTGGAGACGATTCAGATGGCACCTTTTAAGGCTTTATATGGTAGAAAGTGTTGATCGCTAGTCTGTTGGACCGAACTCAGCGAGAGCAGGATTTTAGGACCCCATCTAGTTCAAGAGACTACGGAGAATATCCAGTTGATTCAGGATAGGATGAGAGCAGCCCAGTGCAGACAGAAGTCTTAAGCCGACCGTCGTCGTCGCAGGCTCGAGTTCGCAGTGGGGGATCGTGTATTCCTACGGATTTCTCCGATGAAGGGCGTGATGAGATTTGGGAAGAAAGGGAAGCTTAGTCCCAGATTTGCAGGTCCTTTTGAGATCCTTGAGCGAGTTAGTACTGTTGCCTACCGTTTGGCACTTCCACCCAGTTTTCCGGATGTTCTCCCCATATTCCATGTGTCGATGCTTCGCAAGTACCTTCATGACCCTTCTCGCATGATTCAGCACCAGACCGTTCACCTAGAGCGCGATATTTCATTCACCGAGCAGCCGGTAGTTATATTGGATCGGCAGGTGAAGAAACTTCGGTCAAAGGTCTTGCCATCTGTGAAGGTTCTTTGGTGTGGCTCGAATAGTGAAGAGGTCACTTGGGAGGCCGAGAGCGAGATGCGGAAGAAATTCCCTCATCTCTTTGAAGGTACGCATAGTAAGATTTTTAAATTCGGGGACGAATTTCTTTAAGGGGGAAGATTGTAACACCTTAGAATGCGATTAGTGTTAATTATGCGATAATGCGGGTTTTTAGTAAAAAGTTTACCAAAATAGTTTTCAAATATTTTATAAAAATTAATTAATATTTATTTCGGACTTGCACACACATGTGCATGTTAACCTAGGTTTAATTAGGGGTTAAACATGCTTAAGTAGTCATGGCATCTAACCCCATTTCATTAAGTTGTAATATGTATTTAATTAAATTATTTAGTTTTAAATAAAAAAGGATTTTGAATTTGTTGACTTGAGAGAGAGAAGGTTGGCATGCATCATGAGGCATGGGGCAAGCATGCTATGCATTAAATGAGGAGAGATAAGAGGGAGGCATGGCTCATGCTACTCTCACACCCTCATTTTTCCCTCACCCTCACTCATACACTCCTCACTCTCACTCACATACACTCTCACCCACACCTCATTCTCTCACTCTCACAACATTTTCTTCATCTCATTTCCTCACACCTTCAACTGAAACCTCTCTTATTCTTCACTAAACCAAAGCTAAACCCTCACTAATCACCACAAAACTCACTTAACCCTTCATTAAACTTGATCTAAAGCCTATGGTGATCACTTGGAGCATGGAAAGCTAGGATTTTGAGCAAGTTTGTTAGGTAATGACCTCCCTACTGTTAATTAGGTTCTTTTATTGTTATGTTGCTAATTAGTTTCAGTTTAGAACACTAAAAGATATAGTTTTGTGTACGTATCGTTTTTTAGTGTCGTTTTAGGATGTCTGTGATCTGCTGTGACTACGAGTGTTTACTGTGAAATCTTGCAGTGTAGTGGTGTAGTGTTAGAGACCCTGATTGTTTACCTGAAGCACGAACCCCATCTGACCGGTTTTGGTCGGTGACATTCGAGGATTTTCCGGCGAGCTCGGCCGTACAGGGGACTGGGATGCTATGTTTTTGTGGGTAGCTGTTTGCAATTGTTTTAGGGTGTTTGGTACTGCTAGATTTTTAGGTTTTGACAGTGGGTAAAATCTAGGATCGATTAGCTAGTTTTTAGTGTTTCGACGACGCGCGTTTTGATCGATCCGACGTAGTTTTAGTGTTTCGGGTAGGTTACTGTCGTGGGTCTATTTTGGTGACGTCGACACATACGTTAGCCGCTAAGCAACCCTTTTGTAGCTTAAGGGGACCAATTCGTTAAATTGGCGTTGTGTTCGCTATTATACGTAGTTGCTAAATCCACACGTTATTGTGTTTTGTGTTAATAGGATCGCAGGTAGGGACTTCGAACGCTGCGAAGAAAGGGAAGCAGGTGGTCGGATTTACTTAGCTCAAGATCACCGGTGAGTAGATTTAATATCTACGGGGAAATCACCCGTATGGCGTTATCCGTCCGGGCTTGATAGAATATTATAGCCGCATGTTTATATTCATATTTATTGATTGGGCATGAGTATCATTACATACCATTACTTGTTGTGCCTTGACTTAGTACCTAGTGGACACTGCACCATTACTGACGGTTCATGTTGCACGAGCACTAAATGGTATGCTACACTCACACCGTCGGTAATTGCCATGACACGCACATCCTATACACATATGCGGTATTGTATTGTTATTGACATTGAGACATTGATTCCTATTATATTGCACATATGAAATGCATCGTGCATACATAGTTATATGTACACCTTTATATGATGTTGCCTTGGATTTTGGAAGAATTGGGAACCGCATGATATATTTTAAAAGTGGATTCATTTAAAAGAGCGGTTTTCCCTTGATATACTCATATTACTGTTTTATGTTGAATATATCACATTTTATGGATTTACGCATTGAGATATGGATCTCATGTGATTTATGGATTTGAGAACCGTGGTATTATTTCAAGAAAGTATGCATTGTTTTGAAAACCCGATTTTCTTGATATGATATTTCAGTGCGTCCACCATGCGTTTTCTCGGTTCTGAGACATGTGATAGAAACCCGATTCGAGGAGTTGGATGATCCGTTTGCGGGTTCATGGTGGACCCGGTATGGTACCCCGGGGCAAGAAAGGGATGTTGTGCAGTAGATGATGAGCCTAGCAGAGGGACTACTACCTACTGGTGATTGGTTGGACCTGGAGGTTATCCGGAGGATACCGACCGGAGTCCAGAGATGGATATAGGCCGATCTGGACTGACGGAGCCCGATATATGTGTATTTGCGTGTCGATATTGGACACGAGTATTTCATGATGTTTTCGAGTGCTGGTGTTGGGCACTCAGGTTCCATGAGATTTACAGGATATGAGGGCCGATCAGAGTGACGGCGTCTGAGGTATTGGGATTTGGGGTGTCGTTGATGGACATCGGTTTTTCCACGATGACGATTCATTAATGATGACATGTTTTATCCCATACTCATCATTCATTGATATGCATTGCTTCATGTATTTGTAGTACCTGATTGAGTACCCTTCATGACTATTGCATATCCATATTACTATATTGATGCTATCAGATTGCATGTGTTAGAGTATCGCAGTACGCATACCTGCGATTGCCTGTATGATGTTACTTACTATTCACAAGTTGGCAACTCGCCCCCGTTGTGCCACAGTGTTTTGCAGGTTAACCCTCAGAGTAGTCGCGACTTATTATTGTATCTTTTTGCAGCGGATACCGTTACAGTTGGCTGTGAGCCATTTTTCTATAGGCGGGTTTTGCGGTTATCCGTTTATATTCATTGTGCATCTTATTGTATCTAGTATTCTCCATTTACCATTTCTTGTATTGACTTAGAGATGAGTTATGATGACGATATTGTATATTTTGTGACTCTGGGTGTTGAGCTCGTGTGAGCCGACTTTTATTATGCAGTTTTATCTTTTATGCTGTTTTTCACCTATATTGTCCATTCCTTCACTACGGCGTCATATATATGCCTGTGGTAGTTTTTTTCCACCTTTGGGTGTGATTTGCTCCCGTTTGGGGATATTTTATTTATAACATATGTTGTTTTACTTATATCTTATGTATGTACCCGTTTCGGGGCTAGTTTTTACAAAAGAGGTGCTGCCGAAATTTTTAAGAAAATAAATTTAAACTTTAAAGATTTTTAATTGAGATTTCCAAATATTTTTAACAATGTTTTTATCACTTACTACTTTTGATGGTTTAGATTTCTGGGTTTTCGGCTTACTTAAATTGCGTTACGCCTGTTGACGTTACGTAGTTTAAGTGCCGGTCACATGCCAAATTTTGGATCGTGACAAAGTTGGTATCACGTCACAATTCAAAATTTAGTTCATGACCAGCACTTAAATCACGTAACGCCTAAAGGCGCAACGTAAATTAAGTAAGCCGAAACCCAGAGATCTAAACCTTTTTAAGAAAATAAAAGATGTGATGTTTTGAAATAAAGGTATGATAAAATCAAATGTTTTCTTAAATGCATAAGTAATGGAACATGAAAATGCAAGTGGATTTTACTAGTTGAAAAACTTGTTTTGTCTTTTAAAAATTTGTGCAGCACCTCTTTTGTATTTTTTGATCCAAAACCACACATATAAGATAATATAAAAGGCATCCCCAAGCGGGAGCTAGCTCTTCGCCAATCGGAGGAATCACAACCACGCAAGTCAGAATTATAAGTATACGACGCCCAACGGCGAAGATCAACACAAAGAATAATGTAAATAAATCAAGACATAAACCCACCAAGCGAACATATAACCCATCGCTCTGAGTCTCGCAACCACAAGTCTTTCTAAGTCTTACTACATGTACAATTACTAGTTTCTGATTGACGGAGTTGACTAGATACAATAGGAATAATAATACAAGAGTGGCACAATCCAACATGTACCACCTACCAAGCAAATCATCCGAATGCAAACTGTGTGCCAGCGATACCGCTACTGATCCATGCGGTTAACCTGCAAGAACTGTGGCACAACGGGAATGAGTTGCCAACTCGTGAGTAGAAAACATCATCAGGTAGAAATCGAATAAAACAACGATTCTTAGGTCAACTACATCATAAAGGTAATACTATGATATCTAGGGTGACCGTATCTGCATCGATGCCAATAATATAGTCAGTGCCTATCTGCATGTGAATAACATCTACGTGTCCATAAATGACACAACAACATCATGCATGTAAATATTATGAAAGCATATGCATGTAAACATGCGGATATCAATCAATGTGTGTCCATCAACGACACATCAAATAATGGAACCTGAGTGTCCAATACCGACACTCGAAACTTCATGAAACCCGTGTCCAACATCGACACGTAAATCCTCATATCTCGGGCTCTATCAGTCCGGATCGGTCCACGGGCTCCGTCAATCCGGATCGGCCCGCATCATCTCTCGACTCTGGTCGGTATCCTCCGGATAACCGCCGAGTCCAAATACTATCACCGGTAGGATTTAGTCCCTCTGCCAGGCTCATTGTCTACTACACAACATATCTTTCTTGCCCCGGGATACTATATCGGGTCCACCATGTACCCGCAAACGGCCTCATCCAACTCCTCGAATCGGGTTTCACATGTCAATCTCAGAACTGAGAAAACACATGGTGGACGTCTCGAAATATCATATCAAGAGAAACCGGGTTTTTAAAACAATACATACTTTCTTTTAAAATATAACCACCGTTCTCAAATCCAGAATCTCATGAAAACAGCATCTCAATGTATATAATCGTAAAGCATGATGTATACAACATATAACAGCAATGTAAGCATATCGGTATATCATGTGACATACCATAATGATGTGAGCATAACAATATATCATAGCATGATGTAGCAATTCTATTGTGTAAGTGACATAACAATTATCGATGATGAAGTGTGTGAGCCGGCAATCTGTGTAAGTGTTGTAAGTCCACGTTGCTCACCCCGGTTCTTACGGGGAGGCGGAAACGGCGAAAAACAATGATTTTGGCGCAAGGCAACATGGACTAAAAGTCGGATCTTTGCTAAACTAGAAACTAGTAAACACTAAGAGGTTTTATCTACTATGCTGTAGAAAGTATACCTCACAGAACCGGTCCTTCGGGTCTTCATCCCGCTGTCCCATTCGTCCATCCAAGCTCCAAGCGTCGATCCGGACCTTGGGCACCTCCGCGGCCTTCTTGAGTCGAAGACGATCCACCCGAGAGTTGTACACTAAGCTTCGCCTCAAGCCAAGGCAACTAGGGCAAAGAGATTGCTAATCTAAATGCCTTAGGTTGTGTAGAAGAGAGAGATGGATGTGTTTGTCTATGTGGATTCTTTTTCTCTCAACACATGAGATCAAAAGAAGGGATCAAGAGGAGGAGGAAGAAGGAGAAAGTTTGCAACCATGGAGCTTTTCTTTTTCTTCTCACTTCATGAGAGAGAATGAGAAGAGAATAATGAAAAAGATTAAGCCTAAATGAAATGAACCATGGTTGCATTAATACACAATAATCATCATTACTAATCCTATCATGAAAGACTTGATGGCACCTTGAATTGACCATTATCATAACACAAGAAATAAAAAGAAAATAAAAGAAGAGTGTAGATCCCTCTTGAAGGTCAATGGTCAACACGGTCAACGGGTCAACAAAGTCAAGAGGGGTTTAAGTGGTCAAATGGTCAATGCAATTAGCCATCACCAATCTATCACTAAAAGGATTAGTAAACAATGTCTCCCTACTCATAACGGTTTTGACCAAACGAATTGTCAAAACCCTAATGAGTGTGCCACATTACGGTTTTGGCCGAACCAACTGCCAAAACCCTAATGGGGCACCTCCTTCTTCATCACTCCTCAAAACTGTGCATACACACCCGCATCCGCATTCCGAAGAATGCGAATGCACAGAAGACAAATCAAATCCATCTGTGCAATACTAGGATCTGGCTTAAACCAAAGCCCACTAGTATTGCCTGCCCGAACAGCATACGCACACAAGTGCACGTAAGTGATCGTAGCCCTGCCGTAAAACCATACGGCCTCTACACGTTTCGCCCAGTGCAGGGAAACTCTCTGTGTGGGACTCTAAAGACTCGACACTACGCTGGCAGTGGGTTTAACCACAAACCGCAAGCGGCACTAGCTGTACATAACGGTCCCAAGGTAGATGTCGATAAGAAGGCCGATGAGGTAAACCCATCCGAACTCCTACTGAGCCTGTATGTGACAATCTCCGTACAGTCCGGTCTGTTCGTCTGATACAACGCATGGCGGGCCTAGGGGGCGGTGAACGTCAGTCCCCTAATAGCGGTACAAGTCGTGTCGGAGTGTAGTCCAGAATACCCTGAGATAACACTGGAAACCTACCAGTATATCTCGCTTGCCTTGGCCAGGGACTACTTGTGTAATGGCTCTCCTAAACACAGCGCGATGTCAACTCCCAATACCGGGAGAGACGAATCCTGTCTAACCGTCACTGCCTCCAAGTGCTTCGGGACTGCACCCAACTACTACCTGTTTGCACGACTCCTTTGAGCCGTGGTAGGGTAGTAATCTAAGTACAGTGGGAACACACTCGGGACGAAGTGACAGTGTCAAGTCGGTGGACTAAGCTGTACTCATGTCACCTGGGAACTGATAACTGACGATAGGTATAATACCAACCAACAGTTCCCGACGAGTCCTGTCCAGTGTACTCGTAACCTAACGAGCACCCGTATACTATCTCAAGTACGATGTACTAACGGCTGTAGGACAGACCGTCTCCCCGCTGGGATGAGAAGCGCATACGCTAGTCTACTCCGGAGTATCGATGCCCTGTCTCGATAGTCCTACGACTAAGGACCTGTATAAGGATGTGCTTATGGATTACCCTGCCCCACGAGTGTGAGCGCCATCACAACGCTGGTAATCAAGCAAAGATCCTAAGGGCTATACTAATATGTATATAAGCGATATGCTAAAAGAAACACATGCACATATTGAAGTAGAGACAAACCAAGTAGCATACTACCATTTTGAGCAAAACTGTCTATACAACTGTGAATATCCCAAGCTTCCATTAAGTAATATACAAGCTAGTATGATACAATAATGGCCTCTAGGGCATATACACTAACAATCTCCCACTTGCACTATGGCCATGTACTGGCGTATCGAAGACCTATCATCCCGATCAGCCGCTCGAACTGAGTCTGGGGTAGGGCCTTCGTGAGTGGATCTGCAGTGTTGTTCTCCGTATTTACTCTCTTCACCTCGATCTCCCGGCGATCTATGATCTCCCTGATCAGGTGGTACCGCCTCAAAATGTGCCTGGACTTCTGATGGGACCTGGGTTCCTTCGCTAAAGCTATAGCTCCGTTGTTGTCGCAATACAGCGGTATTGGATCAACAATGGTAGGAACCACCTGAAGCTCCATGAGGAACTTCTTCATCCAGACAGCTTCCTTTGCGGCATCGCAAGCAGCTATGTACCCCGCTTCCATAGTTGAGTCTGCAACGGTCTCCTGCTTGGAACTCTTCCAGCAAATCGCCCCTCCATTGAGGGTAAAGACATAACCCGACATGGACTTGGAGTCATCCTTATCACTCTGGAAGCTGGAGTCAGTAAAGGCATCGAGCTGGAGGTCTTTTCCACCATACACCAAGAACATCTCCTTAGTCCTTCTCAGGTACTTGAGAATGTTCTTTACCGCTATCCAGTGTTTCTTCCCTGGGTTCGACTGATACCGGCTTACAACGCTTAATGCGTATGATACATCTGGTCTGGTACATAACATCGCATACATTATAGAGCCTACCGCAGAAGCATAGGGTATGATAGACATGCGATCCCTTTCCAAATCAGTCTTGGGAGACATCTCTTTGGAGAGGGTGACCCCGTGACAAGCTGGTAAATTACCGCGCTTGGAATCTTCTATACTGAACCTTTTCAGTATGGTGTCAATGTACCTTGATTGTGAAAGTCCCAACATCCTCTTAGACCTATCACGATAGATCTGGATCCCCAGAATGTAGTTGGCATCGCCCAGGTCCTTCATGGAGAACCTCTGCGACAAGAATCCTTTGACTGACTGTAGCATAGGAATATCATTTCCTATTAGGAGAATGTCATCCACGTACAAGACGAGGAATAGCACAGTTCTCCCTACAATCTTACTGTAAATGCATGGTTCATCTGGATTTTTGATAAAGTCGAATTCTTTGACAGTATCATCAAAGCAGATGTTCCAACTCCGCGATGCCTGCTTAAGTCCATAAATGGACTTGAGCAACTTGCACACTCTACCGCTGCTCCCACTCTAAATGAATCCTTCTGGCTGATCCATATAGACGCACTCTTCCAAATTTCCATTTAGGAAAGCCGTCTTTACGTCCATCTGCCAGATTTCATAATCGTGGAAGGCAACAATGGCAAAAAGGATCCGAATGGATTTCAGCATAGTCACTGGAGAAAAGGTCTCGTCATAGTTCAAACCAGGTCTTTGACGAAAACCCTTTGCAACAAGTCTAGCTTTATAGGTCTCAACCTGCCCATCTACACCAATCTTCTTTCTGAAGATCCATTTGCAGCCTACCGGTTTTACCCCTTCTGGAGCAAAGTCCAAAGTCCAAACTTTGTTAGTGTACATAGACTCCGTCTCGGCCCGCATTGCATCCAGCCATTTTACCGAGTCACCGCTCTGAATGGCTTGCTGGAAGCTAGTAGGCTCACCATAATCCATGGTGCAATCCTCTCTATCCCCGTCTATGAGAAAACCGTAGTATCTCTCGGGCGGATGAGACTGCCTACTACTCCTGCGGAGTGGCGTAGGGATGTCCGGTTCTTTCGAACCCTCTGGTTCCACTAAGCTTTCAGTAATAGCTCGTGGTTCTGGAATTTCTTCCAGTTCTATTGCGCTCCCACTTATCTGATTTTCCAAAAACTCAGTTTCCAAGAAGCGGGCATGACGAGAAACAAAAATCTTTTGTTCCTCTGCGTAATAGAAAAGATACCCCTTGGAGTTCTTTGGGTATCCCACAAACTTATACTGTACTGAACGTGCCTCGAGCTTGTCCGCATGCTGCTTTTTTACAAAAGCTGGACATCCCCATGTCTTAAAGTGTTTAAGACTGGGTTTCTTCCCACTCCACATCTCATATGGTGTGGTAGGCACTGATTTAGTAGGAACTTGGTTCAAAAGATATGCAGATGTTTCTAGTGCATAACTCCAGAAGGATCGTAGCAACTCAGCCTTACTCATCATGGAACGAACCATATCCAATAGGGTTCGATTCCTTCTTTCCGATACACCGTTGTGTTGTGGTGTGTATGGAGGAGTAAGCTGAGAGAGAATTCCATTCTCTTTTAAGAAGCCCAGAAACTCGGCACTCAAGTATTCACCACCTCGATCAGATCTCAGTGTCTTGATACTTTTTCCTGTTTGTTTTTCAACTTCATCCTTGTATTCCTGAAATTTCTCAAAGGCCTCGGATTTGTGCTTCATTAAGAAGACATGCCCATACCTAGAGAAATCATCTGTGAAAGTAATGAAGTATGAATAACCACTTCGCGCATGCGTAGACATTGGACCACAAACATCACTGTGTATGAGTCCCAAGAGCTCACTCGCTCTTTCTCCGTGTCCAGTGAACGGAGTCTTTGTCATCTTTCCCATGAGACAAGATTCACAAGTGGTATAAGACTGGTACTCGAACGGATCCAAGTATCCTTCTTTATGTAACTTTGTCAACCGTGTCTTATTAATGTGACCCAGTCTACAATGCCATAAGAAAGCCTGATTTTTTTCCGGAGACTTTCTTTTAAGTGTATTCTGGACACTGAAGACTTGAGCTTGATTCAAAACGTATATACCGTATTTCAACGTATCTGACCCAATCAGTACTTGATTTAGGTGGATGTTTACTACATCGCTTACAAAAGTAAAATTATATCCTTCCTTAGAAAGTAAGGATACAGATATGATGTTACAAGTCGCACCTGGTACATAAAAACAGTCACGCAGAATCAATATCTGCCCAGTTGTCAGTCCTAGATGATATTCCCCTACGGATTCAGCATACATGCTCATTCCGTTAGCAACCCTGAGAGTCATATCACATTTCCTGATAATCCTACGGTTTCTCAAAGCCTGTAACGAATTACAGATATGAGATCCTGATCTGGTATCCAATACCCAGGAAGTAGGATTAACTGACATACAGTTCTCTATTACAAACACACCCGAAGCCGAAGCCACAACATGCTTCGAATTCTGGCTACTGGCTTTACAAGCCCTGCAATCCTTCTGCCCATGTTCATTCCCATAACTATAGGAACATCCCTCTTTTACTATATCTGTTCCTGAAACTTCTGCCCTTCCCTTTCTTTCTACTTCCTTAGTTTCCTTTATGGTAGTAGGTAGAGACTGTTGAACTAAGTCAGTATCTGACCCGTTCTTCAACGTGGTCTTCAGGTCCGAGAGCTCAAAAGAGCTGGTCTCTGTAAGGACGTTGTCCCCTACAGATGACCCGATAGCCAACCTCGCTGGAAGCAATTCGTTCGAGATCTCATATCTTGCGATACGAGATTGCTCTCCATATAAAACTTTGTTATAGAGGAAGATAGAAGCTGAGTCCATCTTCTCGTGCTGCCTCTGGTATATACCATCAACTGAGGCTAACACGAGGCACTTGGCTTTCGTACAGTCTTCTTCCGATGTCCTACGGATATGAATATCCGTGACAGGGGAAACTGGACCTGAGACGGCAGGGGTTGGATCAGTTAAGAGGTGTCCTATCTTGTCATAGTCAATGGACATCTGGACAGACCTTTGCCAGTCATAACAGTCAGATTCAGTCATTTTATTATCTAGATGTAACCTAGGTGCGGTCACTGGGTCGCTGCAATTAAGAGAGAGAGAAGAAAACACTCAGCTTGATACTCTTGCAAGTTTAGATTGGTTTTTATTTTATCTAAACAGGATGGCTCCCACTGTCTCTCGAATCCCTCCTAAAGCCACAAAGGAAGAATTAGTCAGGATCTTTCTCACCGTACAATACTTGCTTAACCGTTCAGCCAGGCCAGTGTCGGTACTTCGAGGGAGGTTTTCCAACGCTTTCGCGAAGTTCCTTAATTTAAGAACCTCTTTTCCCTGGGGGCGTAGCCCCGCTAACACCTTTCTAGACACCTACTTGGTTTATAGCATTGATCGTTAAGTGAGAAAGTTCCCGAGGAGTAGCATATACTCACAGTAGGATCGGGATCTAAATATCATCGCGTGATAAAACCGAAGGAATCCTACCAGAATCATCACACTCCAAATAGTATGCAGCGCTAGCAAGTTTCAATGCTTATGAAACTCCCGATGTGGATTTTTTGCCCCATGCTCTTATGACCTTGACTAAGGCCAACAAATCATAAGTCACATGTTGATTTGAACCCACCCGTATATACCCTTGACTATGGCCAACAAAGTAATACGACTGTCCCAAACCAACGCATTCTATCTATGCAACATATGAATACCTAACAGCTACCAAACACTGTGCCTTGACTAAGGCCAACAAACACAGCTTGAATACTGTTGAATATTCATATGAAACGACGGAGGGCTACGGATGGTTTTGGCGAAACCGTGAACGTAGTGAACTTGATATAGTCGATGGAACGAGATAGCTTTTAAAAGGAGTGGTTCAAGCTCCGCGTTTAAAATTCTGGTTTTTTGAAAAGAACCGAGTGGTTTTTGAAAGTGTTCCAACGACTTTTACTTGGTTTATTTTCTTGCATTAGTTCTTTTAATGCGTCCCATCATTTAATCCTACCATTGCAGAAAACAACCAAAATATGACGTACGCTTATGCCAATCGCATTCGCTACGGGGCCCCGTCATCACCCGTTAGGTTACTTAACTAACGACAGAGCAGGGGCTGGGCTAGCGCGGCTGTAAAACATAAGCAACACCTAAATAGTTATGATATACAAATATATAGCAATGATAGACATTACAGATCACAGATGAACACTTTGGATATACTAGGAATCTGCGATTCGCTCGAGCCTGCAACGAAAAACGGATTACACGGTCGCGATGAATAGCCAAACCCCACCCTAGACCCCTACGGGTGCGGCAAACTACCCGCCAAGTACCCGAAGCGAAGCAACCTCCCTTAACACCGTGAGTAGGCCACTCGGCACTTCGAGATACCCGGTAGTTTGTGTACCCCTCCTTGGGTCTATCCTAGGAGCAAAAACAGTAAAAAGAAATTATACAATGACGGCTACAACCCCGACCCGGTTGTGCGGTCATACAAATAATATTACATCAATTTACATATTTTACAATGAATGAAACAAAAAGAAACTCTCATCTCACACCCATTCCCGGCTATTCATCCGTGACAATCCACCGAGTTCATATCCACAAACCAACAACATTACAGATCACAGATATGTATAACCCCCACTAATCGACGTATAGCGATTAGCGGACGTTCAATACATATATCACATCACAGATAATATACATTAGCCAAAGAGTACGGAATATCGATCAAAATACGGATTTTTAACCACCCCAAAAGTCAATTTGCTCTCTGGAAAATCTGGGTAGAAAAAACATGTATTAAAAATCCCAAAACATCCAAACTAAAATACTGCACAAAGCCCGATCCAGTGCCGAGTCAAAACGGCGGCGGAACCTGTATGATGTTACTTACTATTCACAAGTTACTTACTATTAGTATATTGATGCTATCAGATTGCATGTGTTAGAGTATCGCAATACGCATACCTGCGATTACCTGTATGATATTACTTACTATTCACAAGTTGGCAACTCGCCCCCGTTGTGCCATAGTGTTTTGCAGGTTGACCCTCAGAGTAGTCGCGACTTATTATTGTATCTTTTTGCAGCGGATACCGTTACAGTTGGCTGTGAGCCGTTTTACTATAGGCGGGTTTTGCGGTTATCCGTTTATATTCATTGTGCATCTTATTATATCTAGTATTCTCCATTTACCATTTCTTGTATTGACTTAGAGATGAGTTATGATGACGATATTGTATATTTTGTGACTCTGGGTGTCGAGCTCGTGTGAGCCGACTTTTATTATGCAGTTTTATCTTTTATGCTGTTTTTCACCTATATTGTCCATTCCTTCGCTACGGCGTCATATATATGCCTGTGTTAGTTTTTTCCACCTTTGGGTGTGATTTGCTCCCGTTTGGGGATATTTATTTATATCATATGTTGTTTTACTTATATCTTATGTATGTACCCGTTTCGGGGCTAGTTTTTACAAAAGAGGTGCTGCCGAAATTTTTAAGAAAATAAATTTAAACTTTAAAGATTTTTAATTGAGATTTCCAAATATTTTTAACAATGTTTTTATCACTTACTATTTTTTATGGTTTAGATTTCTCGGTTTTCGGCTTACTTAAATTGCGTTACGCCTGTTGACGTTACGTAGTTTAAGTGCCGGTCACATGCCAAATTTTGGATCGTGACAAAGTTGGTATCACGTCACAATTCGAAATTTAGTTCATGACCGGCACTTAAATCACGTAACGCCTAAAGGCGCAACGTAAATTAAGTAAGCCGAAACCCAGAGATCTAAACCTTTTTAAGAAAATAAAAGATGTGATGTTTTGAAATAAAGGTATGATAAAATCAAATGTTTTCTTAAATGCATAAGTAATGGAACATGAAAATGCAAGTGGATTTTACTAGTTGAAAAACTTGTTTTGTCTTTTAAAAATTTGTGCAGCACCTTTTTTGTATTTTTTGATCCAAAACCACATATATAAGATAATATAAAAGGCATCCCCAAGCGGGAGCTAGCTCTTCGCCAATCGGAGGAATCACAACCACGCAAGTCAGAATTATAAGTATACGACGCCCAACGGCGAAGATCAACAAAAATAATATTGTAAATAAATCAAGACATAAACCCACCAAGCGAACATATAACCCATCGCTCTGAATCTCGCAACCACAAGTCTTTCTAAGTCTTACTACATGTATAATTACTAGTTTCTGATTGATGGAGTTGACTACATACAATAGGAATAATAATACAAGAGTGACACAATCCAACATGTACCACCTACCAAGTAAATCATCCGAATGCAAACTGTGTGCCAGCGATACCACTACTAATCCATGCGGTTAACCTGCAAGAACTGTGGCACAACGGGAGTGAGTTGCCAACTCATGAGTAGAAAACATCATCAGGTAGAAATCGAATAAAACAACGATTCTTAGGTCAACTACATCATAAAGGTAATACTATGATATCTATGGTGACCGTATCTGCATCGGTGCCAATAATATAGTCAATGCCTATCTGCATGTGAATAACATCTACGTGTCCATAAATGACACAACAACATCATGCATGTAAATATCATGAAAGCATATGCATGTAAACATGCGGATATCAATCAATGTGTGTCCATCAACGACACATCAAATAATGGAACCTGAGTGTCCAATACCGACACTCGAAACTTTATGAAACCCATGTCCAACATCGACACGTAAATCCTCATATCTCGGGCTCTATCAATCCGGATCGGTCCACGGGCTCCGTCAATCCGGATCGGCCCGCATCATCTCTCGACTCCGGTCGGTATCCTCCGGATAACCGCCGAGTCCAAATACTATCACCGGTAGGATTTAGTCCCTCTGCCAGGCTCATTGTCTACTACACAACATACCTTTCTTGCCCCGGGATACTATATCGGGTCCACCATGTACCCGCAAACAGCCTCATCCAACTCCTCGAATCCGGTTTCACATGCCAATCTCAGAACTGAGAAAACACATGGTGGACGTCTCGAAATATTATATCAAGAGAAACCGGGTTTTTAAAACAATACATACTTTCTTTTAAAATATAACCACCGTTCTCAAATCCAGAATCTCATGAAAACAGCATCTCAATGTATATAATCGTAAAGCATGATGTATGCAATATATAACAGTAATGTAAGCATATCGGTGTATCATGTGACATACCATAATGATGTGAGCGTAGCAATATATCATAGCATGATGTAGCAATTCTATTGTGTAAGTGACATAACAATTATCGATGATGAAGTGTGTGAGCCGGCAATCTGTGTAAGTGTTGTAAGTCCACGTTGCTCACCCCAGTTCTTACGGGGAGGCGGAAACGGCGAAAAAAATGATTTTGGCACAAGGCAACATGGACTAAAAGTCGGATCTTTGCTAAACTAGAAACTAGTAAACACTAAGAGGTTTTATCTACTATGCTGTAGAAAGTATACCTCACAGAACCGGTCCTTCGGGTCTTCATCCCGCTGTCCCATTCGTCCATCCAAGCTCCAAGCGTCGATCCGGACCTTGGGCACCTCCGCGGCCTTCTTGAGTCGAAGACGATCCACCCGAGAGTTGTACACTAAGCTTCGCCTCAAGCCAAGGCAACTAGGGCAAAGAGATTGCTAATCTAAATGCCTTAGGTTATGTAGAAGAGAGAGATGGATGTATTTGTCTATGTGGATTCTTTTTCTCTCAACACATGAGATCAAAAGAAGGGATCAAGAGGAGGAAGGAGAAGGAGAAAGTTTGCAACCATGGAGCTTTTCTTTTTCTTCTCACTTCATGAGAGAGAATGAGAAAAGAATAATGAAAAAGATTAAGCCCAAATGAAATGAACCATGGTTGCAATAATACACAATAATCATCATTACTAATCCTATCATGAAAGACTTGATGGCACCTTGAATTGACCATTATCATAACACAAGAAATAAAAAGAAAATAAAAGAAGAGTGTAGATCCCTCTTGAAGGTCAATGGTCAACACGGTCAACGGGTCAACAAAGTCAAGAGGGGTCTAAGTGGTCAAATGGTCAATGCAATTAGCCATCACTAATCTATCACTAAAAGGATTAGTAAACAATGTCTCCCTACTCATAACGGTTTTGACCAAACGAATTGTCAAAACCCTAATGAGTGTGCCACATCACGGTTTTGGCCGAACCAACTGCCAAAACCCTAATGGGGCACCTCCTTCTTCATCACTCCTCAAAACTGTGCATACACACCCACATCCGCATTCCAAAGAATGCGAATGCACAGAAGACAAATCAAATCCATCTGTGCAATACTAGGATCTGGCTTAAACCAAAGCCTACTAGTATTGCCTACCCGAACAGCATACGCACACAAGTGCACGTAAGTGATCGTAGCCCTGCCGTAAAACCATACGGCCTCTACACGTTTCGCCCAGTGCAAGGAAACTCTCTGTGTGGGACTCTAAAGACTCGACACTACGCTGGCAGTGGGTTTAACCACAGACCGCAAGCGGCACTAGCTGTACGTAACGGTCCCCAGGTAGATGTTGATAAGAAGGCCGATGAGGTAAACCCATCCGAACTCCTACTGAGCCTGTATGTGACAATCTCCGTACAGTCCAGTCTGTTTGTCTGATACATCGCATGGCAGGCCTAGGGGGCGGTGAATGTCAGTCCCCTAATAGCGGTACAAGTCGTGTCGGAGTGTAGCCCAGAACACCCTGAGATAACACTGGAAACCCACCAGTATATCTCGCTTGCCCTGGCCAGGGACTACTTATGTAATGGTTCTCCTAGACACAGCGTGATGTCAACCCCCAATACCGGGAGAGACGAATCCTGTCTAACCGTCACTGCCTCCAAGTGCTTCGGGACTGCACCCAACTACTACCTGTTTGCATGACTCCTTTGAGCCGTGGTAGGGTAGTAATCTAAGTACAGTGGGACACACTCAAGGCGAAGTGACAATGTCAAGTCGGCGGACTAAGCTGTACTCATGTCACCTAGGAACTGATAACTGGCGATAGGTATAATACCAACCAACAGTTCCCGACGAGTCTTGTCCAGTGTACTCGTAACCTAACGAGCACCGGTATACTATCTCAAGTACGACGTACTGACGGCTGTGGGACAGACCGTCTCCCCCGCTGGAATGAGAAGCGCATACGCTAGTCTACTCCGGAGTATCGATGCCCTGTCTCGATAGTCCTACGACTAGGGATCTGTATAAGGATGTGCTTATGGATTACCCAGCCCCACGAGTGTGAGCGCCATCACAACGCTGGTAATCAAGCAAAGATCCTATGGGCTCTACTAATATGTATATAAGCGATATGCTAAAAGAAACACATGCACATATTGAAGTAGAGACAAACCAAGTAGCATACTACCATTTTGAGCAAGACTGTCTATACAACTGTGAATATTCCAAGCTTCCATTAAGTAATATACAAGCTAGTATGATACAATAATGGCCTCTAGGGCATATACACTAACAAGTGTAACATACACATCATCGATAATGTTGTAGGTGTATTAGCACAGGTATATATAATACAATGAGAAATCATGAATGTAGCATAAAGTACATCATAAGCGAAATGCCACCAGGTATACGTATCTATAACATAACCGAGTCGGTGAATCTATAAATCGGCATCCAGCCTCACAATATCACATACAGTATAATCCATCATACGGCATCCTCTAGTCAAGGGTATAGATCAATCATCAAATAAAACCTATCACGTACGGTAATCCATCGTACGACGGCATTAAACAATTAGGGATTCTATCAACCTATATGACATTGAGGGTACGGACCTAACGTCTCGTATGACATATCACTCATTATTCACATCGTTATATATATACCTATCTCTCAGGTCACATCTGTATCAATCTCATATCATGGGACCGGCAAAAGTATCAATCATCTCATATCGACTTGCGTCCGTATACCGACATATCAATCAAGTCATCATATCTCATCGTATACTTTTTTCATCACGTCAATATCTCACATCAAATCATCTTATAAATCTCATATCATATTTATCGATCTTGTTACATGCCACTAAAATCTCATATTTATTCTCTTACCACTACATAGCTATATATCGTGATTCACATTCACTTTTCATATCCTTACATATCAATTCGAGACATCATTTATATCATATCATGTCAAAAGTCATATCCTATAGCTTTCATCTTATATATCGATATATATATTCAATCATTCATATCATCTCTAACTATCTTTTTAATCATATCCATAGTTTTCTAATATAGGTTTTCTTAACCATATTCTATATACCGGTTTCCATCAAAATTTGCGGGGGTGCTATACGCCATCCACCCGACTTTCCTTGTAGATATAAATCTACTCATCTGCGGAACTCCTTGTTCAGCCGTAGCCGATATGCTCCATCATCTTGGAATCCACGCGAAGGTACCTACAATAAATACACAATCGCAAATGCTATTAAAATTAAGTCCGGAAAACCAATACGGCACACGGTATGCTCATAGGTTAGAACCTATAGCCTACGCATGCAAAAACAGCTAAACAACCCTTATTGTTGATGTGCAAACGCCCAACAACCAAATACAAATCCAACAGAAAAACCAAGCATTCAAACCTCGAAAAATATAACCAAAAACACCCCAATATGCTCCCAGATTTTGGCTCAGGTCAATTGGGAGTAAGCTAGCAAGTATAGGGAGTTGTTTATAGGGATTAGGAGCTGTAGTAAAAAACCCAACCCCAGACCACACTAGAAAACCGGCGACACTACCCCCAGAGCCGAGATCGCCGGCCATATCAGGTTGGAATGGTCTCGTATTTTGGTGGTGGGTTCCAAGTGGTGTATCTAGGTCACTGGCATTGTTTGTTTTTGTCAGAATTAACCCAGATTGCTCCAGATTCCTTGTAAGCTAATCTTATCATAAAACCGACATGGGAAAATCCCTAAGTCCGTATTTTGGTTTCGAATTCGGGTCTTGGCCAGTAAAATCATCACTAAGGTCTTGTAGACACCCACTACAGATCATAATTCCACATAAACACCCAAACCCTCTCTTGGAATTTCTAAATTCACAAATCCACACTAAATCAATTCTAAACTAGAATAGAAACTAAAGAAACAAAATTACTAAGCTAATGGTATAGGAAATACCTCATTTGGCAACTCCAGAATGTTCTTGAGTTATTCAGAGTATTCAAAATCCAATTTTGATTGGTCCGATGTGTTGAGGATGAGGTGGGGATCATTTTTAATGAAGGTAGTATAGGGTTTTAGCAAGGTTTTTGAAGTGATACTTGGACATGGTGGTGGAGGGAGTAGCATGAAGGAGGAGATGAAGAAAATAATGGAGGAAGAATGAAGGAAATAGGCAGCCCCCCCTCTCTCATATCCTCACCCTCACTCTCTCTCATGGCATGCTCCCATGCCATGATGTGGTCCCCTCTCTCTCTCCCCTCAATAATTCACTTTCTTTTCTCAAAATAGTACCACTAACACAAACACAAAAGAACATGTAACAAAATGCAACATGTTATAGTGCACTAGCCATGACTAATTAAAAAAAGACGGATTTGGCTTAATCGCGATTAGAAGTGCAATAATCAATTTTTATTTAAACTGCATATAATTAATTATAAAAATGCCAAATCCAATAAATATATATTTAAATGAATAAATCATTTTAATCTCCAATTATTTCACAATTATTGGTATATATTTAAACCATTTAAAAAAAACCCCAAATTCGCAAATCGGGTAGTTTTTGCGATATATATTATTTTAATATTAAATTCCAAAAGTAATATTTTATATTTTTTGAAATGTTACAGTCGAGTTTTGAGCCAATTCGGAGGTCCGAATCAAAATGAAACGTGCTCGAACATTCGCGGGGAGTTAAAGAACGAAATTAATTTCGAGTCGGAGGGCCTAGAGGGGATACCCCACACCCGAGCCACCACGAGGTGGCCAGAGGGTGAGGCAGACCCGAAACTGCCCATGCAGGGGCAGTTCCGGGTCCCCACCCTAAGACCGCCTTATGTTGGTCTTAGGGAGTGGGCCCAGCCGTTCGGTCCCCCCAGGGTCTCCCCGAGGTGCCCATGCACCACCCCACGGCTTCTTGGTTCAAACCGAGAGCCACGGGGTTTGCAAACATCTCAAAAATTCGGGACTGTTTTTCCGACAGTTTTCGATGCTCGAAAAACATGAATTCTAATGTCGTAACAAGCTATTTTAAGGTGTTTAGGTGGCTCTGATACCATGTTGGGTTTCGCCGGCACCCCGGACATCAAACTGCGGCCAAATGTGGAACAAAAATTTTCAAAACTTTGGCGCAAACAAACCCGCACAAGATCGAACCAAAAACCTATACTAGCAAACTAACATAGAGCTAAACTAAAGGGTTGGAAAGTTATACCGAATGAACAAAGTCCTTCGGTTTTCAACCTTCATTCCAAGCTCCTAGTGGTCGCGGATCGAATTTGGTTACCGGTCTTCCTCCATCTACGATGATCCACCTGAGGGAAAACGGCGCAAGCTTCAGCCTCACCAAGCGAGACAACCGACGCTCCAAGATTGTTAGAAATGGAGAGTAGAGGTGTAGAATTATCTAACTATTGTTTTTCTCTCATCAAATTGCTCAAGGAGAAACTCAAGAAGATGAAGGGGGGTGAGGAAACATATGGCATAAGCAACCATGGAAAAATGGCTAAGTCTTTTTCCAAGTGAGAATGAGAATCATCAAGTGATCAAAGAAAAGAAATAAGCAAGGCAAGTAAAGAAATGGTGGCTGCCCCTCTTCTTTCTAATCATGCACACACACAAAAAATCTCCTCTCATTTCACAATAAAATAAACAAGACTCATACCTCTCTACATGCCATGCCCATGCCCATGCCAACTCACCCTCCACCTCATTTACAAAATGATTTTCTAAATAGAAAATCTAATAATGAGGTGGCCATCTTCTAGAAGCAATTTCGTACAAATATGGAATACTACCCGGTACACGTATCGGAATACATATACGTGTATTCGTACAAAAATACGAATAGCCAAGAGAGAAAATGAATAGTGAACAATAATACTAGAATACATATATATAAATACATATATAAATTATTAAATCAGAACCTGATTTAATAATCCAGCTTAATCCTAAGCCGCTAGTATTATCAACCGTCCGATCAAAATCTGTTCAGCCTGTACACATATTTGATCGGACACCTGTATGTACCAACATACGTCATCTATACCATATCGTCTGAACCGTGAAAAACCCTCTGTGTGGGACTCTAAAGACTCGTCAATACGCTGGCAGTGGGTTTAATCACAAGCACGTCAGCGCCACTAGCTGTACGTAACGGCTACCCAGGTATTGAACGAAAAGAAGGCCGACGAGAAAACCCATCCGTACCCATACCGAGCCTGACAGTGACAATATCCGTACAGTCCAGTCCGTTCGTTTATGAGTATTACATATCAAGTCTAAGGGGGTGGATAAAGTCAGGCCCCTAATAACGCGACATTTACTGTCGGCATGAAACACATCACCACTTGAGAAAATATCGATCCTGGATCGGTAATTCTCGACTACCTCGGCCGAGAATTTCTGGTGATGGCCACCCATGCACAACACGACATCAACCCCCAATACCGGGAGAGACGAATCCCCGACGATCCGCTCACTGCCTCCATGTAGATCAGGAGTATACCCAATTATAGCCTGTTTGCACGACTCCTTTGAGCCGTGGTAGGGTAGTAATCAAAACACAGTGGGAACTCACACGAGACAAATAACGATCTCAGGTCGACAGACTAACCTATACACATGTCACATGGGAACTGCTATCCGACAATAGGTATAATACCAACTAGCAGGTTCTCGGCGAGTCCGTCCAGTGTACTCATAACCCAATGAGCATCTGTATACTATCTTAGGTGAACAAACTAACACCAATGGCTTATGAGACAGGGCCACCGCCCCTCGTCAGGGTCTCGATCAGTATATACTAGTCTACTCTCGAGTATCGATGCCCAGCCTCGAAACTCACACGACTAGGGACATTTAAGGATTTGCTTATAGACCACCCAACTCCCACGTATATGATCGCCATCATAATGCTAGTAGTCAAGAATAAATCTTATGTGCTCTATCAACATGTAATAGTGATCTGTAATACATCATAAAGCATATACATGATGATAAAGACAAACCAGATAGTATACTATCATGTCGAGTAAGACTGTTCTACCGGTATAGGTCTTCCCTCAATTATCACAATCACCTACCTGCGACTATGATAATTTCCTTGAGGGAATTATAGCCAACACAAATCAAGTAAAGCTATCTTATAGTTATAATAGATGTCACGCCCCGCTTCCTAAAATACAGGATACGGGAGGCGACTAGGCCAGCTATACTCGTACAGCCACGAAACAATCTTGACATGGTCACACTTCGGCTTCTAGTATTACATGGTAATCAGTAAATACTACTACAATAAGCGGTTGGCCCTACGGACTTATCCGTAGAGGCAAACCACTGCCCCTACGGATATACCCGTAGGGGAAAAAAATACCCCGGAGGTGCAAAGGCCACAAGTGCAGGTCTTCACCCTGAACATGCCTTTACGGAGTAATAATTGCCCCTACGCCATAATCTGTAGGGACACTTATCCCTACGGCATAATCCGTAGGTCATAAATGTTTTAATTTATTGGTTTATAAAATAAAATACTTGTCCCTACGGATGTATTCATAAGGCCTGACTGGTGCCCCTACGGATATATTTGTAGGTCCAGATAAATTCCCCTACGGATAAATTCATAGGGGCAAGTTTTACTGAGTCCATAGAGACAAAATATCAGGTATCCTAATATTTTGTCCCTACGGCTAACTGTTTAGGGGCAAACATTGGACCTACGGATTAATCCGTAGATGCAACAGATGGCCCTACGGATTAATCCGTAGGGACAAAATATCAAGTTTTTTAAAAAGGGGCTTCCTGTATTTTCCCCTCCCTGTGCACAATAATATATATATCATATAACCAAATAATCAACCTCTCACGCATAATATATAAAAGAAATAAACAAACAGAATACGATATCAAACTAAATCATCGTGAACACGCAACTAACCACTAATATCGTCCAAAATTTATACAATATGTATCAGATAAGTACATACATCCTAAAAAATATAAATAAAGCTACCCTAGCTTGGTCCAGCTCCTCCACCTCTGATAATCGCCGTAATCTGGCGCATCTGCTCCTCTGTGCAGACCTGAGCCGTCAAAAACTCGATCAATGAAGGAGCGGACTGTGCGGGAGTCTAAGCAGGCTGTGGAGCTACAGGAGTGCTCTGCGCAACCGCAGCCGAGGTAATGGCTTGCGGAGCCACAGCAGAAGTGCCCCACGAACCGCGCGAAATGGTCACCTATTACACGGCTCACAAACTTTGCCTGGGGTGAAAGAGATGCATGTGGAGCCGCAGCCGAAGTAGCCTGTCGCATCTGTTAAATTTTGTGTGTAATAAACGAGTAAGAACGTTGTATTAGATTTTAGTCGAGTTCGTATCATTATCAGGTTATTACGAAACCCCAATCTAAGAATACTTAGGGACTTAGGCCTCGTTTGGGTATCTAGTTTGGAAAACCGTAGTTTATTTTAATTAGATAGTTTTATATAAGTATGATTAATCAAAACTAAGTCTACAACTAAATAAGCTCAGGCTACTAATATTGCATATGTTACTATCTATAATATGATATAATATTTTACTATTAACTAGTATACGTACCATCTCCATCAACTCTTCGACGGTAGTCTTCAAGACGGCAACATCATGCTCTAGACGTCGCTTACGGGGGTATGGGAAGTAACCGCTGGAGTGGAGTCCAACCTCATATGGACCCTGCTAGGACCCAGTCCCCGGCCTTTCTCCCAACCTCCATGGTGCCCTCCATGTGCGGCATCTAGGATTGGGGTCAGCAGCATCGGATCGGCAAGTCCAGTAAAATCGATCCCTGATGCCTCCGCCTGCTCCACCACCCGCTCCTACACCCACATTAATCATTAAAATATAAGTATATCATTTAAATTTGAACTTTTCAAAACAAAAATTTCAAACCTGTTAGAATAAATATTAACACTTACGCAATACTCCTGGGTAGCGGTGTCGGGGAATCGAAGCTCGCCCGCGGCGGGATCTGTCGAGGTGTCGTGGACGGCAAGATACGCGATGTCATGACCCGAAAAGTACGGAACATGACCAGCAGTTAAACTACGAAACGTCTCGAGGCGTACGTAATCTAAGTAAGCCAAAACCCAGAAATCCAAACCAAGTAAAGCAGTAGAGTGAAGGAAAAACCAAATTTTAAGCATGAAGTTTAACAACATAAGCCGAAGTATGCATTTTTAAAATCTCAAGTCTTTTCTGAAAATTTCATAGAGTTTCCTTTGTAAAAACTGATCCCAAACGGGTACAAACCTGATAAAGCATATATAATGAATAAAGGCATCCCCAAGCTGGAGCTAGCTCTTCGTCAATCGACGGTCAAAACCACACAATGCAGTATAATAAACAACGCCGAAGGCGAGGATCAAAATCAGGATAAAAATCCAACATCATCAAGAAACCCAGAGGAAAACCATAATAATACAGCGCGTGACTCTAAGGTCGAAAGAATATATGCCGGTCTTCTATGTCTATCAAATAATACAAGTCTGGTTGATGGAGTTTTACTAGATATAACTGAAATAACAAATATACAATGGTGGTCCTGATGCAAAAGAACCCACCTACGAAAGCAATCACCCGGAAGGAACAGTGTGCCAGCAAAACCACAATGAAACCTGTACGGCAAAACCTGTAAGAAACTGTGGTACAACGGGGGTGAGTTGCCAACTCGTGAGTAGAAAACATCTACGAGTAGAAATCACATGTATGACGCTATCCTAGGTCATATCAAGTAATATCCTCAAATAAATATCCTGTTCAATCTATTTATAAGTGTAATACTATATGCTCGTATCAGTACCTCAGATAGCAACATATCAGATATATGATGTATGAATGCATTACAAATGAAATAAAATACATCGTGAATGAGACAACTGTTTTCTTTATTTAATGAGATTTCTGTATGTATATAAATCGCGTATCATCAATGAAATCGACAGATAAAACAGTGTCCAGTATCGACACAAAACATAACTCTAAGTATCTCAATACCTCAGGCTCCAGCTATCCGGACTGGCCTGTATCATCAAATCTCAATATCTCAGTGTCTCAAGTCTCAATATCTCAATACCTCGGGCTCTATCAGTCCGGATCGGTCCATATCATCAATCACACGACCACGAACGGTATCCTCCGGATATCCGCCGCGCCAGGTAAAATCACCGGTAGGCAGTCTGCCCCTGCCAGGCTCATCGTCTACAACTCGAGCTTCTTGCCCCGGGGTATCTTACCAGGCCCACCATGTACCCGAGACGGTTAATCCAACTCCTCGAATCGGGTCTCGAAAACATCTCAGAACCGAGAAAACACCATGGTGGACAATACTCAACATATCGAGGAAAACCGCATTTTTCGCTTTAAAATAATTCATCAGTTTACAAAACTTTCACATGCGGTTTCCAAATCCAGAAAATATCAAGAAGAATCCGAAATCATCAAGTCACCATGTCAATAATAATGAAAACCGGCATAAATCTCCATAATACTGCATAACCAATGAATATACGAATGCATCTGATATCATGCAATAATTAAACTAGCATATGAATATAACATGTAGCAGCGATCAGTTAGCAAGCTCTGTCAATGAAATAGTATTTTCTAAAGTGTACATGATATGGAAATTACCGATGAAGATGTGTGTGAGCCGGCAAGCGGGTGTACGTGGAACATACGCATCATCGGTAATGGTGCTGGTGTCCTGACAGCAGGGTTTCATGATAATTATAGAGAACATATGTACAAGCATGCAATGTGAGGAAACATCATGAATATACAGAAAGTGATGTAGTAACAACAACACTGAAAAAATATACCTATCCAATATACGAGTCATACAGTTTGGTATTTAAAACACCCACGATTCTCCACTTTTGAAAATGTGTATGACTCGAGCCCATTCAAAAGGGTAAGGGAATCCACCTAAGTCTGAGTCGATCAATACATATATCTTGTAGTCGGTGATCTCCCCTCAATAGTATCACGTATGATACAATAAATAATATGACATCCTCGAGTCAAGAGTGCGGATCTATCCATATAGGTATATTTTGTACGGTAAATCTATCGTACCGCATCCCAAATCTGGGTACGTGTCAAATATCACATTTATCTCATTATTCATCTGGTATCCACATCATCATATATCGTGAGCAGGGGTACTGATCTATATCTAGTACACTACTAATATCATCAACAATATCATGATCTGACTACTGATCTAAAATTTCCTACAATCCGATGTCATCCACATATATTATCATATAGAAGTATATATCGCCCAAGTGATCCATTATAAATATCATAACCTATCTCATCTCATTTCTCGATCATATGTCAACTATCATATATATATATCATCATCCACATGGTATCGTCGTCCAACGACCCGCTATAACATCATGACATATCTCGGTCACATATTAAATATCTCACGGCATCTTGCCCGATCATATCGACTCATTCCCAAGAGTCATATAACATTCTCATCATCCAAACATATGAATACCAATATATATATATGTCCCCAATATGCACAAGGAAGTAAGTGTATGCGAGTATGTGTATATGCGTATATGCAAATCTTTATTCTAGGGTTTCGTGACTAAGAAATCCACTAAAGTCCTTTCTTCAATTCTCGCTAACACTAGAACCTTGATCACCTAAAGATCCTCTTGCTAAGTGTTCATATCTCTCAACAACATATAAATGTATATCTACATTACATCACAACCATTCTCACAACTTTGCGGGGGTGCTATACGTCATCCACCCGACTTCCCCCGTAGATATAAATCTACTCACCTTGCTTTTCACTTTCCATTGCCGACATCGCCACGCGCTTGCTTGTCGTCTTGAAGTCCTCATGGGGTACGTACACATCATAACGTATCGTGCCGTATTAAAACCCAAGTCAAAACCAAAACGACACGCTACAAGCCTATAGGTTAGAACCTATGGACTATGCCTTTCAAAACCACCAAATAACACTCGATTTTGACGTACAAACGCCAAGTGATCGAATGCAACACCAATTACAAAAATCCATAATTCAAAATACGTAAAACGAAACCCCGAATCAAAACAGCAACTCTTGAAAATAGCCCCAGATTTTATCCTAGGTGAAATTAGCCAATTTTGCATATATAGAGGGTCTAATTTACTGGGGATAAAGCCACAGGACAAAAACGAACACAAATGGTCCCACCCTGGCCGCAATTTGCGGCCAGATTGATTAAAATTGCGGCCAGAACATGGAGGGGGTGGCTCAGGTTTTGGGGTTAGCATCTAGGTTGCCTGCATGTATCACTGTCTTCGCTAAATATTTTTCAGGTCACCCAGGTGTTAACAGATTTCATTATACACTCATAGAATCCACAATTCTTCCAATATCGGGTTTCTAAGTGTTGGAGATAGTGCCCTCATAGTCAATTATTGGATCGCAGGTACGTGATTGCAATGATTGCGGAGGACCTATACCGGTAGGACAGTCTTACTCGAGATGATAGTATGCTATCTGGTTTGCCTTTATTAGTCGTGTACATGTTCAGGTGACTGATTACATGTTACACTTTGATAGAGCCCTTAGGATCTTGCTTTACCACCAACAGTATGATGGCGATCATATACGTGAGAGTTGGGTGGTTTATACGCATATCCTTAATTTTGGTCCCTAGTCGTGGGAGTTTCGAGACAGGGCATCGATACTCCGGAGTAGACTAGTGTATACAGTCGAGACCCGACGAGGGGCGGTGGCCGGTCTCACAAGCCACTGGTGTCAGTTGGATCACCTAAGATGTATACAGGTGCTCATTGGGTTATGAGTACACCGGACAGGACTTGCCGGGAACCTGCTAGTTGGTATTATACATATCGTCAGATAGCAGTTCCCTGGTGACATGTGTACAGGTTAGTTCATCGACCTGAGGTCGTCATTTGTCTCGTGTGAGTTCCCACTGTGCTTTGATTTCTACCCTACCATGGCTCAAAGGAGTCATGCAAACAGGTAGTTTTTGGGTACAGTCCCGAGCCATATGGAGGCACGTGAGCGGATCGGCAGGGGATTCGTCTCTCCCGATATTGGGGGCGAGATCGTGCTGTGTCTAGGAGAGCCATTACACAAAGCCCACGGCCGTGGCAGGAGATTTACTGGCAGGTACTCCAGTAGTATCTCAGGGTGTTATTGGGCTACACTCCGACACGACTTATACTGCTATTGGGGGTCTGACGTTACTAGCCCCCTAGGCAGATATGTGATACTCATAGACGAACGGACCGGACTGTATATACATTGTCACTGTTAAGCTCAGTAGGGTTTCCAGATGAGTTCGCTCATCGGCCTCCCTTGAGGTCAGTCCATGGGCAGCCGTTACGCATAGCTAGTGCCGCTGACGGTTTGTGCTTAAACCCACTGCCAGGGTACTGACGAGTCATTAGAGTCCCCCACAGACAGTTTCCCAAGTTCGGGCGAAACGTTGTAGAGGCCGTATGGTTTTATGGTAGGGTTCGGAAAATGCACGTGCGTTTACGCACGTGTCGGTTTTCGGACAGATGATACTGGTCGGCTTTGGTTTAAGCCGGATCCGAGTATTATATTGAGTAGATATAATATCTTTGTCTCGGTTGCATTTGTGTTCGGTCGTAATACAAATGCGGGTATATTTATACAGATACGGGGTTATCCTGAAAGTCGTTTCAGGATCACTTTTGGAAGTTGCCAGTTTCCAGTTTTCTATCAGCCGTCTTTTAACATTCGGTTAAAGACGGATTTATCTTTTCTTGGATGGGAGTGAGTCATGTTTCTAGAAGTTTCTAGAAGAGATGACAAGGATGGTGACAAGGTTCATGAACCTTTGTTTGCATTAATGAATGGATGACTAGGTTTAGTGAGTCATTCATTTCATTAATGTGTTTTGTTTTGCCATAGATTTTTTCTCTTGATCATTTCTTCTTATGGTCACCTCCTCCCTCCTACACTCACCCCCCCTCTCTTGTTTAAAGTGGCCGGCCCCCTCTCCTCCTCCACTAACTCACTTGAGAAAATTATGGTTGTTAAAAGAAAAGACTAAAGTTTTGGATACATGGAAATTTCATAGTTCATTTCTTGTTCCATTTCATTTCCATCGGCAACTTCATTAACCGATCGTCCACGGTTTTGGACGAAGTGAGACAAAGTCATCTACTCATTCTCTACATCATTCTTGGTCGTCTCTTTTAGCAAACTTGACGACCGAGTTGCCTCGAGTCAGAGGCGGGAGCCCGTTTAAAGAATCGTTGACGTGGTGCCACCTGGACGAGCAGATCAGAGATCGACGAGATCGGAGCAGCCGCAACGGAGCCTAGGATGATGGTTAAAGAACGAAGGACTCGGATCGTTCGGTATAACCTTTCTACACTCTTTCCAGTTTGTTAGTTTAGCAATAATGGCAGATCCGGGTTAAAGTATACGATAGCGCCAGTTAAAAAGTTTTTGTTCCGCATTTGGCGTCTGTAGACGGCCGGGGCGCTACCGTAGACTAACAGTGGTATCAGAGACTCACCATTTTGCTATACTAACTTATGCTAACGTGTTTAAAACATCGATCGAACCGGAAATCAAAAACCGCATTTTTCAATTTCACAGTTTCTGTAGATTTTAAATGATGTCCTAAAATTATTCTACATATCTCAGAAATCTGTGCAGGGTTTTATTAGAACACCGTACAAATTTGGGATCATGATTCGACAAGACTGCCGCAGAAACGCGGCCAAACCCATGGTTTGGCCGCGGATCCGCGGCCATTCTGTGTCGTCATGCCCCCAAATTTGCTCAGTGGGTTCTTCTCTGGAAATTGGGGTTTTTGGTATATATCTTTTGGGCCCAGATTTTGTTACTGTTCACCAGTTGTTCGTGGGGCCCACTTTGTGATATTTAGTCGATCGAAATTTAAACATGTTAGTTTACAGTGCTTACATTAAATCTCCGACCGGGAATGTCATTTGATCGGTAAACCGCGTCTGATTGCTATAGTTCTTTTAGACGGGTTTGCGAACGTGACATTCGCGTTGATGTTCTGTGTTGTGTTGTGATGTTGCGGATTTGTCGTGGTGGATAGCAGTGTGCAATGGTAGTGCAGTTTGGATTTATTTATACATTTGATATTGCGGGGCGAGCGTCCAACTTGTGGACTGCCGTCACTGCCTGTTGTATAATATTCTTTTGGGGCACGACCAGGTTGCGGTCGATGTACCTGTTGTACTATTTTTCATTACTGTACTAGGTTTTGCCCCGCGACGGAGTGCACGGATAGCCGGGTTCTGAGGGGCAACGGGTCCGCATCTCATGGCTTTGAGAGGCAGAGGGGCCCCACTCTAGAATTGGCAGACTATTCGCCGCACTCGTAGGGGGTACAGGTTGACCCAAGGAGGGGTGCTCAAGCTACCGGATTCCGTGAAGTGCTGGGTGGTCCATTCACTTTGCTGTAAGGGGCTGCCTCGCTTCAGGTTTTGGCGGGTAACTTGCTGCACCCGCAGGGGTCTAGGTTTCATTGCACAGGCTATCCACACGACAGGGAAACGTCGGGTTTCAGCAGCGGCTCTATGAAACTCGGGGATCCCAGATTATCTGTATTGTTCTGTGATGCTTATTACTTTTCTGTAATGTTGCATATTATCACGCCTGGAGCGATTATTGTATATTGGTTTATATACTATTAGATGTTGTATATGTTTTACACCCGCGCTAGTCCAGTCCCCGCTCTGTCGTTAGTTAAGTAACCTAACGAGTGATGACGGGACCCAGTGACGAATGTGGATGGCATATACGTACATTTTATTTTCGTTCTTTTCTGGTGTGATTATTGATGGGACTGCGTTGATTCTGATCAATGCAAAGTAAAACAAACCTATTTTCAGTTGTTGGAACAAATTTAAAAAGTGTTATTGCAAAGACGTTTCCTTTTGTTTTGCATAGCGGTATTCAGTGGAATATCCTGCACCTCATTCGACGGGGCAAGGGCCGATATCCCTTCACCGGGACTGACCTCTTGGGTAGAAGTTTGCGTCAGGGTAATAACTTCACTATAGTCGATTACAAGTTGCTTTGCATCGCGGTATTCAGTGGAATATCCTGCACCTCATTCCACGAGGAAAGAGCCGAGATCCCTTCACCGGGAGTGACCTCTTTAGCAAAGGTTT
Source organism: Agapanthus africanus (assembly GCA_030015575.1). Taxonomy (NCBI): domain Eukaryota; kingdom Viridiplantae; phylum Streptophyta; class Magnoliopsida; order Asparagales; family Amaryllidaceae; genus Agapanthus; species Agapanthus africanus. The sequence continues at coordinate 757,380,817 of CM057337.1, read as the reverse complement.
TCGCCCCTATATTTCAAAAAGCTATCAGGTACCTTCAGCGATATCAAGTTTGTTACGTTAAAGGTTTTTCGCCAAAAACCAGCCGTAGCCCTACGTCACTTCTTTTGGGTATTCAGTAGTATTCAAGCTATGCATTTTAGCCAAAGTTAAGGCATAGTGTTTGGTAGCTGCTGGGTATTCATTTGTTGCATAGATAGATGAGTTGGTTTGGGACAGTCGTTCTGCCGATTGGCCAAAGTCAGGGGCATGTGCGGGTGGGTTCAAATTGACAAGATAGTGACGGGTAGAACTTGGCATGTGACTTATGACATTTTGACCAAAGCCAATGTTATAAGAGCATGGGGCAAAAATCAGATCGGGAGTTTCTAAAGAAACTGAAACTTGCCAAGTATGTGCATACCTTCTGGAGTATGAGTAACGTGGATGCATTCCATCACGTTATCATGCGATGAGAGTTGGATCCCGATTCCCACTGATGAGTTGGTTTACTCTTCGGGAGATCCCGATTGATTCTTCTTTCAGGTTTGGGGGAGAATTTGACAGGACAGTGGGAGGTTTCCGGATTAGATAAAGTGATAACCATTATGATCTAGGTTAGAGTGCACGCAGAGTGTTTCTTTTCTCTCTCTCTTTGGCAGCGATCTTTGACCGACCCTAGACTATGACTCAGTGACCAAATTGACCAAACCTTCTTAAAATACTGGCTTTTGATTGTCTGAGTTGCATAAGTCATTGCCACTCCTTCTTCTACCCTTTGCATTTCTCAGAACACCCGTATTACTGCGAACATCCACTTCCATTGGATAGATCCATCGTATGGTTATATACGAACTCGAAGGGACTTCTTCGACTTCGAGGATGGATCAAGGTTCAGGAGAAATAGAATTGGTTTATTCAGTTGTCTTTTATTATCACCTTCTCTCAGGTTGCGAGGGCTCCTTGGTTTAGGAGAGTACACCTATTACGCTTATTGGATAGTCTTATTCCAAACCATAGGCAGGTGCCGAAAGGTAGGGAATGAAGAAAACCAAATTAGCCTAAGTAGGGTGTGCAGAAGGTAATATGTAAAGACAAAATAAAGGAATTAGAAAGAGGGCAAAGTAAATTGCGACTGCTATCATTCACGACCAAACCGCGTACATCGTCGCCACTCCTATTTCACCTTTAAAAGAATAAGGTATTATTCAGTTGTCTTTTATCATCACCTTCTCTCAAGATGCGAGTACTCCTTGGTTTAGGAGGGTACACCTATTATGCTTACTGGATAGTCTTCTTCCAAACCATAGGCTGGTGCCGAACGGTAGGGAAGGAAGAAAACCATTTAGCCTAACGATGGTGTACAGAAGGTAATGACTAAAGACAAATAAAGGGACTTGGAGAGATGGCAGTGAAATATACGGTTGAAGTCATGAACTGATTATGGAAGAGGCATTGTTATGAATACCAGGATACCCCTACGAAACATTTTCATGTTTCAGTGCATTGTTAAAGAAAAACTGTTTTCCCGATTAGATAGTTACTCTAAGGGTATGTATTTACCAGGTTTCATTCTCATATCTGTATGGTTTTACAAATGATGAGTGGGAGTAAGTTATTGGGAATTAGGTGATCATCCTTATTATATCGGAATTCGTTGTAATTGGTGATATTTGAGGAAATCGCCAGGGCACAGTTTTCCACCTACGACGCACAGGTTTTGAGTTATTCAACTCAGCGGACTTATACAGAGTATTGTATGTTGTCCAGTGTCTATCAGGACAAAGGGGTAGGTCCTCGTACTATGTTCTGTTTACTTATGACTTCTCTAGTTTTTAGACAAGTGTTTCGTAGAAATACATGGTCTAAGTTGTGAGAAGTTGTGGGTATAAGAATAAAGTAGAGAACCAGGTGTCACAAGTGTTGGGATTCTTCAAAGAGATCGAAGATGTAGATTTTTGTGATTGGTATTCAGATGATAGTGATGGTTTTGAGAAACGCGTTTCTTTTTCTGGTTACTCATAATTGGATGGATTCCTAAGTTGAGTAATGTTGATTAACCTCTTTCCATTAAGTTGATATGCACTGGAGACAGTTGCATGATTTTGAATATGGTTCCAATTAAATAAGTGCCAAAGTTTCTATATTGGATATAGAATGGTTCGTACCTTAAAAGATGTTAAGGTACGGGGAGTTGTCCAGCTTATGCTTAAAACCAGACTCTGGATAACTCAGGGCACGTTTCTGTAATGGCTGTTTGTGGGTTGACCCTGGCTATGACGAGGGTTGATATTCTACCATTTGGAAGATCAATAGTGATATTGTTCTTGACTCGCCACAGTTTTAATAAAATGGAATTTTTTCAGAAAACAGTAGTGGGAGTATGGTAGAACTGGAAGTGATTCCAGAACCGCAAACGATTACGGAAAATTTAATAGGACCTATATATTCAATCAGGTTTGATATTCCAATAGCCACTCCGCAGATATGGTGGGTAAGCTCAGACACCCGAGAGGTACTTCGATAGCCTCAAGGACGGTGACAGGGAGGTTCTTATCTACACAGACTTGACACTACTGTTGTTTCAGGCTATGAGACCCGGTATAAGGGTTGTCGTAGTCAGTGGGAGCATCGGAAGCATAGTGGGCAAGATGCTCATATCTATTTATAGACTTGAGCAGTTATAGCGGAGATAGATCATCTAGTTTTGATGTGACAGTCATGGGTTTGACTTCAATCAGAATAGGGGATGGATCTGTTAAGAAGGTAGTAGGGTGTGATGTCATGGTATTTGGATGACATACACAGAGTAGGAAGTAAAATTCCTATACTACGATCGGTTGTACTGTGGTCGTCTCACAGTTGTTTCTCCAGACAGGATATGGATATAATATCAGACATTATGGTTTCTAGATCTATGGTTTTAGATCTGTATTTGGGTAGTTTCCCAATGTGGGTACTTTGACAATATTCTAATGGTTTTTAGAATAGCTAACTCCTGGCATGGTGGTGTACCTGCAGGTGATGGAGTCACCCTCTCTAAAGGTGTCTTACAGATAGAAGGGGAGAGGGATGTGCATGATTGGCAGATCACTTGCTTAGGCAATTGAGTCAATCATGAGATGTCAAGTACCACACCAGATGTTGTTTTTGCACAAGATGCAATTAGTTTGTATTAATCCAATCCTGGAGAAACATAAGGAAGCAGTTTTAGAACATAAGTACATGTTCTACGGATTTGATGACGGCAGCCTCCTTCGAGAGACGATTATCATTCCAGGCTTCAAAGGTGACATGGTTGACAAAGAGATTGTCAGAGTTATAGTTTTCCCTCTGATGAGGGCCAGTATTATGGACAGGTGGTCCAAGAGGATACTGTGGGTGGCATAGTGAAAGGTTTCTAGGCACTCTTGTGAAGGTTCATAAGGCATCAAACATGCCCGGATAAAAATTTAGACGTGCCGGACAACCCAAAGCCGGGATCCTTGCTAGATTATTAGGGTTTAACATGCAAGATGATAACTTTTATCTAAGTGTGAGGGATTACAACCTTTGTAGTCCGCTCCTTCGCTTCACAAGCTCCGAGTAGAAGTCCCTTTGCCGCGATCCACGATCTCCCGGACTCATGAGAGGCTCCATGACTCGAACGATCCATGCTAGCTTGAAGTGTTCCAAATCTCCGATGATCTACGTCGAAGTTGCAAAGACTCAAGCTTTCTCACTCTAAAGAGATGAACACACTAATCTCATGGGCTAGATGAGATGAGGATGAGAGAGTAGTATTTTTGCTTTCTTTTTAAATCATTTTCTCATATTTATTCATCACATAAAGAAAATCAAGTGAGCTTTTTTCAAGAGAGAAGAAGATGATAATGGAAAAGATAATGAATAATCCTTTTGTGATGAATAGAAAGAAATGTATATGATTGATATATAAACCATGGTTAAGGATGAGTGGCTAAGATTGTGTAGAGAATAAACTAGAGTTAGGGTTTGGTTGGGTTAAAAATGTGTCATCACAAAATATCTTAATAATGACAAAAGAAAATGCTTCTAGAAGGTGCATGAAGCATCTAACCCTAATCAAACCCTAATATCAATTAATCATCCTTAAACATGTTTAACAATTAATCATATCATGTCACAATAATATATATCACATATATATTATATATTTGCAACAAAAGAAAATAATACAATTAACATATATCGCATATATATCAATGTATCATCCAGTGAGAAAATGAAATAATAAAGCGAGCTAATATTAGATAATGTAATACAATATATCATATATATTATTATACATTAAATCATCGAATCAACACTTGATTTGATGATCCGGCTATATCGAATATTACCGACTAATATATCATGTACCGATTCATCGAATCAACACTTGATCCGATGTCTCAGTTCATATCTAAATATCGCGAGAATATAATACGGTATCCCATATCGCATTATTCTCGGTCCTGCACATATCACATATGTGCCTTTACTCCATTTCGCCTGAGCCAAGAAACCTCTGTGTAGGACTCTAAAGAATCGTCAATACGCCGGTAGCAGGTGATGATCATATCAAACACCCACAAGCTACAAGCGGTCAGCTAAACGTAACAGCCACCCAGGTATTGAGTGATCAGAAGATCAACAAGCTAGCCTGTGCGTTCTCCTGTGAATCCAATCAGTAACACTCCCGTACAGTCCGGTCTGTTCGTCTGATATGTCGCATATCTAGTCTAGGGGTGGTATACGTCAGACCCCAGTAACCGATAAGTCGTGTCGATGTGTGGCTCATAACGGGTCAAGAAACTACTAGTAACACTTACCAGTAAATCTCTATATCAGCCCTGGTCAGGGACTTCCAGTTATAGCCAATCGAACACAGCACAACATCAACTCCCTATACCGGGAGAGACGAATCCCCTCCTATCGCTCATTGCCTCCATGTGATTCGGGACTGTACCCAAAAGCCACAGTTTTGCACGCCCTCTTGGACGTGGTAAGGTGGAAATCAAAGCACAGTGGGAATCACACAAGACTCCATGACGATCTCGGGTCCACAGACTACCCTGTACCAGTGTCACCGGAGAACTGCCATCTGACGTGTGGTATATCACCATCTGGGAGTTCTCGGCGAGTCCGTCCAGTGTACCCAGTCTCCACTGAGCACCCGTACACCATCTCTGATGTCAAACACCGATGGATATGGGATCATCCATCGCCCATCATATGGGTCAAGATGCGTATCGCTAGTCTACTCTGGTGTATCGATGCCCTGTCTCGATATACCCTCGACTAGGAACTGTTATAGGATGTACTCATCGACTACCAAGGCCCCACTAGTATGATCTCATCATAGTCCCAGTAGTCGAGTACAGATCCTAAGGGCTTTATCAACATGTGAGAGTAAAACAGTAAACCAATACAAGTCAACATGTTAAGATAAAGTGAAACCAAATAGCATACTATCATGACGAGCAAGAAAGTCATCTCTATATATATCCAAGCATCCATTATAATATACATCATATGTACAACAATGGCCTCTAGGGCATATACATAACTAACAATCTCCCACTTGCACTAAGGCCAGCTGCTGCAGTATCTCATACCTAGCATCCCGAATAATCTCTCAAACTGTATCTGGGGAATAGCCTTCGTGAATGGATCCGCAATGTTGTCCTTCGTATCTACTCTCCTGACCTCGATCTCCCGGCGATCAACTATCTCCCTGATCAGGTGATACCGCCTCAGAATATGTCTGGACTTTTGATGGGACCTGGGTTCCTTGGCTAACGCCACAGCTCCATTGTTATCGCAATACAGAGGTATTGGATGCTTAATGGATGGAACCACACCAAGTTCACTAATGAACTTCTTGATCCAGACAGCCTCTTTGGCAGCATCGTTGGCAGCGATGTATTCAGCCTCCATCGTTGAGTCTGCAACGGTATCCTGTTTGGAACTCTTCCAGCATACCGCCCCTCCATTGAGGGTAAAGACAAAACCCGAATGCGACTTAGAGTCGTCCTTATCACTTTGGAAGCTGGAATCGGTAAAGGACTCCACCTGGAGTTCTCCATTACCATACACCAAGAACATCTCTTTAGTCCTTCGTAAGTACTTGAGAATGTTCTTCACTGCTATCCAATGACTCTCTCCAGGATCTGCTTGATACCGACTCACTACACTTAGTGAGTATGCTACATCGGGTCTGGTACATAGCATCGCATACATGATAGAGCCTACTGCAGAAGCATAGGGTATCCCTTGCATGCGAGCTCTCTCCAAATCAGTCTTGGGAGACATCTCTTTGGAGAGAGTGAGTCCAGAGATCGTGGGTTGGTTCCCACGCTTGGATTCTTCCATACTAAACCTCTTTAGTATGGTGTCAATGTATCTGGATTGGGACAATCCCAGTATCCGTTTAGATCTATCTTTATAGATCATGATTCCCAATACGCAGGAGGCATCACCTAGATCTTTCATTGAGAATCTCTGTGATAAGAAGAGCTTGACTGATTGCAGCATAGGAATATCATTTCCTATCAAGAGTATGTCATCCACGTGTAATACGAGGAAGACAACCTTACCCTCTGCTACCTTCTTATAGATACAAGGTTCATCTATATTTTTGATGAAGTCAAACTCTTTGACTACAACATCAAAACAGATGTTCCAACTCCGCGATGCTTGCTTTAACCCATAAATGGATTTAAGCAGCTTGCACACCTTTCTGCTGCTCCCACTATCTACGAAACCCTCTGGCTGAGTCATGTACACGCTCTCTTCTAAATCACCGTTTAGAAAGGCGGTCTTAACATCCATTTGCCAGATTTCGTAGTCATGGTATGCAGCAATGGCAAGTAAGATCCGGATGGACTTAAGCATAGCCACTGGAGAAAAGGTTTCGTCATAATCCACACCTGGTCGTTGACGAAAACCCTTTGCTACAAGTCTAGCCTTGAAAGTCTCAACTTTTCCATCTACACCAAATTTCCTTTTAAAAATCCACTTGCTCCCAATGGGTTTTACCCCTTCAGGAGCATTTTCCAAAATCCATACTTTATTGGTGTACATGGATTCCATCTCAGATCGCATTGCATCCATCCATTTCACAGAGTCACCACTCGTGATGGCCTGCTCGAAACTAGTCGGGTCATCATCGTCCATGATACAATCCTCGCTTCCACCATCAATGAGAAAACCGTAGTATCTCTCAGGTGGATGAGAAACCCTGCTAGATCGGCGGAGAGGCTGGGGTTCGTCGGGTACTATTGAATCTTCTGGTTCCATCAAATCATCAGTTGCGGTTTGTGGTGCTGGAACCTTTTCCAGTTCTACCTCTCTGCCACTAATTTCTTTTGCAAGAAATTCCTTTTCCAAAAAGGTGGCATGTTGAGCAACAAACACTTTTTGTTCCTCAGCGTGGTAGAAAAAATATCCTTGAGAATTCTTTGGATATCCCACAAATTTGCAAAGGACTGATCGTGCCTCGAGTTTGTCCGGATTTTGTCTTTTGACATAGGCCGGACAACCCCATATCTTAACTCGTTTAAAATATGGTCTCTTCCCACTCCATATCTCATATGGTGTGGTAGGTACAGATTTAGACGGAACTAGATTCAATATGTATATGGCTGTCTCAAGCGCATACCCCCAGAAGGAAATAGGTAACTCAGCATCGCTCATCATAGATCATACCATATCTAATAGGGTCCGATTCCTTCATTCCGATACACCGTTGTGCTGTGGTGTATAAGGAGGAGTAAGCTGAGAGAGAATCCCATTCTCTTTTAGATAATCTAGGAACTCATTGCTTAAGTATTCTCCTCCTCGATCAGATCGAAGAATCTTAATACTTTTGCCCGTTTGGTTCTCTACTTCGTGCTTATATTCTCTGAATTTCTCAAAAGCTTCAGACTTGTGTTTCATCAGAAACACATGTCCGTATCTAGAGAGATCGTCAGTGAATGTAATGAAGTAGGAAGAACCGTTCCTAGCATGCGTAGACATGGGACCACATACATCACTATGTATTAGTCCTAAGAGTTCAGTAACTCTTTCTCCGTGTCCACTAAACGGAGTTTTGGTCATTTTTCCTTTGAGACATGAATGGCAAGTATCATAAGATAATAATTCGAAAGGATTCAAATAACCATCCTTATGTAACTTAGCCAGTCGTGTCGCATTGATATGACCAAGTCTACAATGCCACAAGTAGGATTCGTTCATATCTGAACTTTTCCTCTTGTGTGTGTTTTGTATATTCAGGACTGTATTCTGATTTAGAATGAATATGCCATTATGTAACGAGCCTGATGCAATCAACTTTTGATCTAGGAATATGTTCATAACATTATCCTTTACTACAAAATTATATCCTTGTTTACTTAATAAAGAAACTGATATAATGTTGCACATCATGTTCGGTATATAATAGCACTCATTTAGAATCAGTATATTACGACTTGGTTATACCAGGTGATATTCGCCAACTGCTTTGGATGCAACATTTGCACCGTTCCCTACTTGAACGGAATGATCACCTTTTCCCAGTTCTCTACCTTTACGTAGCCCATGTAACTGTTTACATATGTTGGATCCTGATCCGGTATCTAATACCCAGGACGTAGGGTGAACTGAGAAACAGTTCTCAATAACTAACACGCCTGAAGAAGATACATCAACATGCATGTTCTTTTGGGTGGCTTGAGAATCCAGATATTCTCCTGTTTCCTGTTCAGTCTTATAACTCTTATAAGAAAGAATGGGTCCAACGTTCCCCTGCACTGTACAATAATCGGGTTCAGTCAATACATCCATATTATTATCTTGATTATGGCCTGACATGATCGCTACCTGGAGAGAGAGAGAAGAAAACACTTTAGCGTACGCTCTTGCAAGATTAGATTGGTTATTATCTTATCTAATCAGGATGTCTCCTACTTTTTTTATCAAATCTACCTTAAAACCCAAAAAGGTAAGATTAGCCGGGATTAATTACACCCTACAATTTCGTCAATCTTTCAGCCAGATCAGTGTCGGTACTTTGAGGGAGGTTCCCCGTGCTTTCGCACGGACCTAATTAAAGTAAACCTCGTTTTCCCAGAGGCGTAAGCCCGTTAACACTTTTCTAGACACCTACTTGATCGGCTAATTGTCCTGTGTAAAACTCTCCCAGGAGTAACACTTACTCGCAGTGGGTATCGGGATCCAACTATCTCATAGGAGGTATGCAATCTCATTGCAAATTTCAACACTTGAAATTCCCGATAATATTTTGCCCCTAGCGATCTATGACCTTGACTAAGTCAACAAACCATAAATCGCAAGTCAAGTTCAACCCGTACATTTCTTGATTGAATTAAACCCACCCGTACGACCCTTGACTGAGTCAACAAGGCCGTGCGAATACCCTAATCCAATCATATCTCATGTTTTAGCAGATAAACACTACTTAGCTACCGTACACTACGCCTTGACTAAGTCAACAAACATAGCACGAATACTAAATAATATCTATCTGAAATGACGGAGGGCTACGCAGGTTTTTTCAGAAAAACCATGAGCGTAATGAACTTGATATCGTCGTAGAATCGAGTGTTTTTGAAAAGGAGTGTTTTTGAGGCTTTTTCTTAGTTTCGCTAAAGGGGTCACTCCCGGTGAAGGGATCGTCGGCCCTTTCCTCATCGAATAAGGTGCAGGATATATCATATATACCGCTGTGCAAAGCAAAACACTAAAAGCATTCAAAAGACACACCGCGTTTTGTAGCATCTGCCAGTTTCGCTAAAGAGGTCACTCCCGGTGAAGGGATCGTCGGCTCTTTCCCCATTGAATAAGGTGCAGGATACATCATATATATCACTGTGCAAAGCAAAACTGTAGCTACCCTTTTTATAAAGTTTTGATTCTACAACATCTTTAGGTTTCTTTTTTTTTATTAATCTCATTAATAAATATCCCATCAGCTTATACTTCCTAAGCATCACAGAAGAAATGAAAGCAGTAATATTTATATATCAGCATATATATATATAGTATAAGCATTCGTCTCAGGCAGTAATATGATCTCATTACAGAACATTGCAGCAGAAGAACATATATGAAATATTGGATATACTAGGACGTCCGTGTTTTTAATACGAGCCTGTATAAAACACGGATTCCACGGTCGCGACGAATAGCCAAACCCACATCCCAAGACCCCTACGAGAGCGGCAAGTAACACTGCCAATTCTAGGGTTAGGAGACCCGATCTCGACTCCTCGAGATGGTCTCCCACTGGACCCTAGAACCCGGTTACTTGTGCTCCCCTCCTTGGGTCTACTAATGCGGAAAAGTAAATAATATACAACGGTGACATCATCCGCAACCTGGAAGTGTCCCAATAAAAGAATATTACATTACAAATGAATTTTACATGAATGAAAATAAAAACCCTCATCTCACATAAAACCCCCGGCCATTCAGAACGCGACGATCCAATATAACATATCACAGCAACACATAATATCTCATATCATCAACGTAAGTAAATATGCGCATCCCAATTGTCGTTGACATATAGCAACGAAACCGGCGATAGTACATATTACACTTACGGTCACAGAAAAGAAAGTGTAAAACTACAATATTTGGAATTCACAATCACTTTAGACATCATAAATTCGAAATATCACATACTCCGCATTTCATGCCTAACTCTGTGAATTCCACATATTGTATCACATTCCAGATAAATAGACAGTATTAAACTTTCCGAACAGATAATCAAATACCCAAAATTTCCTAAATTGCTCAACACTTGAGCGGAGTTCAAATAATCCCAGAATATGTCACAGTACCGGTGATCCAGCCGTAGAAGGGTCAAGCCAACGCCTCACATGTGGCACGCCGTACTGCCCCAAACCCGAAGGTTCAAAAGGCAGTTTAAGACGGTCACATAATCGAGTTAAGGTTTGTTGTCTTCTAGAGGGTCCACCGCTTCACATGTACAATTTTTCCGAAAGATTTAAACCCGATAAAAATTCAACACTTGAAAGTTTGCCGTACCGGGAAACAGAGAGTTAATGATATCCGTTCAAATAGTTTAACAGTTTCTAAATATCCGGAAAGAAATACGAATTTAAATATTCCGATCGAATCTACTATTACAAAATAAACCCCAGAATTATTAACACTTAAAACAGATTAAAAATACCCAGAAGAATCAACAAGCACCTACGGATATTACTATGAAAACCACGTGTCACCAATCCATAGTTCCGCCGCGGAACCGCCGCGTAAGCATGCTTGCGCCGCGGTTCCGCCGCCGTTTAGACGAATTGTGGGCCCGTGTTTCATGGTAATTCTTAGAATTCCCTGCTGATTTTTTTACGTATTTTTAATTCAGAAAAAACCCAGTTTTTGAAAAATTTCCAGAGAGGGGTTAATTTGCGTCGGTTCGGGTTCGATCGGAGTTTTAATTTCGTAAACACATCGCCTAATACTCTAGCTAGGCTCTGATACCACTGAAAGGTTCCTAGGCACTCTTGTGAAGGTTCATAAGGCATCAAACATGCCCGGATAAAAATTTAGACGTGCCGAACAACCCAAAGTCGGGATCTTTGCTAGATTATTAGGGTTTAACATGCAAGATGATAACTTTTATCTAAGTGTGAGGGATTACAACCTTTGTAGTCCGCTCCATCGCTTCACAAGCTCCGAGTAGAAGTCCCTTTGCCGCGATCCACGATCTCCCGGACTCATGAGAGGCTCCACGACTCGAACAATCCATGCTAGCTTGAAGTGTTCCAAATCTCCGATGATCTACGTCGAAGTTGCAAAGACTCAAGCTTTCTCACTCTAAAGAGATGAACACACTAATCTGATGGGCTAGATGAGATGAGGATGAGAGAGTAGTATTTTTGCTTTCTTTTTAAATCATTTTCTCATATTTATTCATCACATAAAGAAAATCAAGTGAGCCTTTTTCAAGAGAGAAGAAGATGATAATGGAAAAGATAATGAATAATCCTTTTGTGATGAATAGAAAGAAATGTATATGATTGATATATAAACCATGGTTAAGGATGAGTGGCTAAGATTGTGTAGAGAATAAACTAGAGTTAGGGTTTGGTTGGGTTAAAAATGTGTCATCACAAAATATCTTAACAATGACAAAAGAAAATGCTTCTAGAAGGTGCATGAAGCATCTAACCCTAATCAAACCCTAACCTCAATTAATCATCCTTAAACATCTTTAACAATTAATCATATCATGTCACAATAATATATATCACATATATATTATATATTTGCAACAAAAGAAAATAATACAATTAACATATATCGCATATATATCAATGTATCATCCAGTGAGAAAATGAAATAATAAAGCGAGCCAATATTAGATAATGTAATACAATATATCATATATATTATTATACATTAAATCATCGAATAAACACTTGATTTGATGATCCGGCTATATCGAATATTACCGACTAATATATAATGTACCGATTCATCGAATCAACACTTGATCCGATGTCTCAGTTCATATCTAAATATCGCGAGAATATAATACGGTATCCCATATCGCATTATTCTCGGTCATGCACATATCATATATGTGCCTCTACTCCGTTTCGTCTGAGCCAAGAAACCTCTGTGTAGGACTCTAAAGAATCGTCAATACGCCGGTAGCAGGTGATGATCATATCAAACACCCACAAGCTGCAAGCAGTCAGCTAAACGTAACAGCCACCCAGGTATTGAGCGATCAGAAGATCAACAAGCTAGCCTGTGCGTTCTCCTGTGAATCCAATCAGTAACACTCCCGTACAGTCCGATCTGTTCGTCTGATATGTCGCATATCTAGTCTAGGGGTGGTATACGTCAGACCCCAGTAACCGATAAGTCGTGTCGATGTGTGGCTCATAACGGGTCGAGAAACTACTAGTAACACTTACCAGTAAATCTCTATATCAGCCCTGGCCAGGGACTTCCAGTTATAGCCAATCGAACACAGCACAATATCAACTCCCTATACCGGGAGAGACGAATCCCCTCCTATCGCTCATTGCCTCCATGTGATTCGGGACTGTACCCAAAAGCCACCGTTTTGCACGCCCTCTTAGACGTGGTAAGGTGGAAATCAAAGCACAGTGGGAATCACACAAGACTCCATGACAATCTCGGGTCGACAGACTACTCTGTACCAGTGTCACCGGAGAACTGCCATCTGACGTGTGGTATATCACCATCTGGGAGTTCTCGGCGAGTCCGTCCAGTGTACCCAGTCTCCACTGAGCACCCGTACACCATCTCTGATGTCAAACACCGATGGATATGGGATCATCCATCGCCCATCATATGGGTCAAGATGCGTATACGCTAGTCTACTCTGGTGTATCGATGCCCTGTCTCGATATACCCTCGACTAGGAACTGTTATAGGATGTACTCATCGACTACCAAGGCCCCACTAGTATGATCTCATCATAGTCCCAGTAGTCGAGTACAGATCCTAAGGGCTTTATCAACATGTGAGAGTAAAACAGTAAACCAATACAAGTCAACATGTTAAGATAAAGTGAAACCAAATAGCATACTATCATGACGAGCAAGAAAGTCATCTCTATATATATCCAAGCATCCATTATAATATACATCATATGTACAACAATGGCCTCTAGGGCATATACATAACTAACACATAGTGCCGGATACTGATTAGGTTCAGTGATCGATACAGTCTAAGAAGTTTGGATTTGGAGTTCATTTTTGAACTTGGTCTCATCAGAAATCCAGACATATTCTAAGACAGGTATTACTCGATTCGGGAGATGGCTTTCTCCGCGAACTTGAGATTAAGAGAGATATAGAAAGAAACATCTAGGCGGATCCACTCACTGAGGCTATTTCTCGAACACAATAGTTTTACAAACGGGCTTTGTGAAACTGATTAGTAGAGGAGTTGGATGTTCGGTTTCACACGGGCTGTGAGTAGTCGACATCGCAATAATTAGCCATGAGTGCAAGTGGGAGATTGTTGGAGATAGTGCCCTCATAGTCAATTATTGAATCGCAGGTACGTGATTGCAATGATTGCGGAGGACCTATACCGGTAGTACAGTCTTACTCGAGATGATAGTATGCTATCTGGTTTGCCTTTATCAGTCGTGTACATGTTCAGGTGACTGATTACATGTTACACTTTGATAGAGCCCTTAGGATCTTGCTATACCACCAACAGTATGATGGCGATCATATACGTGAGAGTTGGGTGGTTTATACGCATATCCTTAATTTTGGTCCCTAGTCGTGGGAGTTTCGAGACAGGACATCGATACTCCGGAGTAGACTAGTGTATACAGTCGAGTCCCCGACGAGGGGCGGTGGCCGGTCTCACAAGCCACTGGTGTCAGTTGGATCACCTAAGATGTATACAGGTGCTCATTGGGTTATGAGTACACCGGACAGGACTCGCCGGGAACCTGCTAGTTGGTATTATACATATCGTCAGATAGCAGTTCCCTGGTGACATGTGTACAGGTTAGTTCATCGACCTGAGGTCGTCATTTTTCTCGTGTGAGTTCCCACTGTGTTTTGATTTCTACCCTACCACGGCTCAAAGGAGTCGTGCAAACAGGTAGTTTTTGGGTACAGTCCCGAGCCATATGGAGGCACGTGAGCGGATCGGCAGGGGATTCGTCTCTCCCGATATTGGGGGCGAGATCGTGCTGTGTCTAGGAGAGCCATTACACAAAACCCACGGCCGTGGCAGGAGATTTACTGGCAGGTACTCCAGTAGTATCTCAGGGTGTTATTGGGCTACACTCCGACACGACTTATACTGCTATTGGGGGTCTGACGTTACTTGCCCCCTAGGCAGATATGCGATACTCATAGACGAACGGACCGGACTGTATATACATTGTCACTGTTAGGCTCAGTAGGGTTTCCGGATGAGTTCGCTCATCGGCCTCCCTTGAGGTCAGTCCATGGGCAGCCGTTACGCATAGCTAGTGCCGCTGACGGTTTGTGGTTAAACCCACTGCCACGGTACCGACGAGTCATTAGAGTCCCCCACAGACAGTTTCCCAAGTTCGGGCGAAACGTTGTAGAGGCCGTATGGTTTTATGACAAGGTTCGGAAAATGCACGTGCGTTTACGCACGTGTCGGTTTTCGGACAGATGATACTGGTCGGCTTTGGTTTAAGTTGGATCCGAGTATTATATTGAGTAGATATAATATCTTTGTCTCAGTTGCATTTTTATTCGGTCGTAATACAAATGCGGATATATTTATACAGATACGGGGTTATCCCGAAAGTCGTTTCAGGATCACTTTTGGAAGTTGCCAGTTTCCAGTTTTCTATCAGCCGTCTTTTAACATTCGGTTAAAGACGGATTTATCTTTTCTTGGATGAGGGTGAGTCATGCTTCTAGAAGTTTCTAGAAGAGATGACAAGGATGGTGACAAGGTTCATGAACCTTTGTTTGCATTAATGAATGGATGACTAGGTTTAGTGAGTCATTCATTTCATTAATGTGTTTTGTTTTGCCATAGATTTTTTCTCTTGATCTTTTCTTCTTATGGTCACCTCCTCCCTCCTACACTCACCCCCCTCTCTTGTTTAAAGTGGCCGGCCCCCTCTCCTCCTCCACTAACTCACTTGAGAAAATTATGGTTGTTAAAAGAAAAGACTAAAGTTTTGGATACATGGAAATTTCATAGTTCATTTCTTGTTCCATTTCATTTTCATCGGCAACTTCATTAACCGATCGTCCACAGCTTTGGACGAAGTGAGACAAAGTCATCTACTCATTCTCTACATCATTCTTAGTCGTCTCTTTTAGCAAACTTGACGACCGAGTTGCCTCGAGTCAGAGGCGGGAGCCCGTTTAAAGAATCGTTGACGTGGTGCCACCTGGACGAGCAAATCGGAGATCGACGAGATCGGAGCAGCCGCAACGGAGCCTGGGATGATGGTTAAAGAACGAAGGACTCGGATCGTTCGGTATAACCTTTCTACACTCTTTACAGTTTGTTTGTTTAGCAATAATGGCAGATCCGGGTTAAAGTATACGATAGCGCCAGTTAAAAAGTTTTTGTTCTGCATTTGGCGTCTGTAGACGGCCGGGGCGCTACCGTAGACTAACACTAAGCTCGTATTCCAGGGTTAAGTCTCATGTTTTAGTCCAATTTGATATCACTAACAGGAGTTTAAGGTCACTACTAAGTCAATTACACTATCTCAATTCAAAATCCCTTCAAACCCTAACTAGAAATTTTCAAAGTTCACCAAACTGTATCAAAACACTTCTAAACTTGTATGGGTGCTAAGGTAATAGAAATACAAAGCTAATGGTGCAGAAATAATCTCATTTGGCAACTCAAGAATTTTATTGAATTGCCCCAAGTCTCCAAAATCCTTGCTGTCTTGGTTCAAACTGTTGTTAAAGGGCTTGTGCACATTTTTTGTGAAGTGGGGATGGACTTTGGATGAAGATTTGATGATGTTTTGGGGGTTGTAGTGGAGGAGGGAGAGGGGGTGCTGCCATGTTTGAGGAGAGGGAGAAGAATGAATGATGAAGGTGATGAAGACAACGAGCCATGACCATGTTGACCCCTCACCTCCCTCTCTCTCTCATGCCTATACCTCTCGACTTTTCCTTTCTTTTCTTTTCTTTTTCTTTTCTTTTTCCATTTCATTTTTAAAACCAACACATAAATCCCAAATGAAACCACGGTTATTAAAATGCAACACAAGTGTAAAATACGACACGGTATATATTTGGCACAAAACAAGCTCAATTCGCGATTAGCGATATTTAATCGCGATTAGCACTAAAAGTGAATATAATAAATCATAAAAGTTCATAATTCGTTTAATTCATTTAAAACACCCCCATTTCAGTAATTTCTATAATTTTCCAATTTTTTCCCAATTTATCGGTATTTAATTATACCGAAATATTAAAATATTCAATATATTTATTATTTAATCATAAAAATTCCCAAAAATAATATTTTATTTTTCTGAAATGTTACAATCTTCCCCCTTAAAGAAATTCGGTCTCCGAATTTAAATTTAAACCCCTCAATTACTAAAACATTTCAGTATAAAGTCCAAGTCGTTGGGGCTCCGAAATCAATAATACATAAGACGCATCATAGCGTAAAGCATGCGCATGAACAATGAGCAGATAACTTAAAAACAAAACTCCGTCAAATATCCCGCAATCATCGGAGTCATGGTGAAGACACAAATGTCAAAACCAAAACGAAACCAATATGATATGCATCAAAACTATCCATGTAAACATCTGTGGAAATGCATGCCAAACCTTTCATGTTGTTGTACGATGCGTATAACACTGCACAGTGGCGGACGTCTATTGTAAGAAAATAACCATATATGTATATATCTTTTTTTTAATATGCACGTCCCGCCGTTTTTTTTGAAAATAATTTAGAAGGGTTTCCTTTATAAAATGTTCCGTGTCATCTCAGACACGTAGGTAAATACTGAGACTATAGCTCCCTTTTTGGAAATCCCTTCGATAACTATTAATGCATGCAGAATATATCCAGGTGCTGTCCTCTGACTAGTCCTGCTCAGCTACTATATCAAATAGTAAATATCATAAAACATACTGTTTAAAGGAAATCAATCCCAAAAGGTATATAAGACTGCTACGTGCGTCTGGTGCGCACGGAAATCGAAATCAATGAATGTGCCATACATGTGCACAGAAACAAAATCTAAGTGCAACAGGTGTGCACGAAAATACCTGTCAAGGGCAACGGTGTGTGCCTGACAGCAATACCAGCTGTATCTGATATGCACGAAGAATCTCGATTGAGTGCATTTGGTGTGCATCAAAATCGCATCAAGCGCCCAAATATGCACAAGAATCCAAATCCAGTGCACAAGGTACATGAAAATAATATCGAATATCACAATCGAAATCGACGGTATACAACACATCTCAATCCAAATCCAAATCAGGTATACCGTGGTATATAATCTCACAACCATATGCATCAACGTGCACAAAATCGAATCAAAATACTAAAAGTGTATGAAAACTATGCCGAAAGCATAATTCAAATCACATGCATATCATAGGCATGAAATCAAAATCAACATCTCGAATGATATCAAATCAAAGTCAAGTGCAACTGTGGTGCACAAAATCTCAATCATGCAAATAAATCTCTCAAAATATCAGGCATGGAATCAAAATCAACATCTCGAATGATATCTAATCAAAGTCAAGTGCTACTGTGGTGCACAAAATCTCAATCCAGTGCAACTAACATGCACGAATGGAAATCCCAATCGAGTACATCCGGTGTGCACAAAACCATATCTCATATCATGCGCTCAACATGCGCGAAAATCCAAATCAAGTACATCCGTCATGCACGAATGAAGGCTAAATCAAGGGCATCGAACATGCATGAATAAAATCTAAATAAAGTGCATCCAACATGCACGAATAAAATCTAAATCAAGTGCATCCAACATGCACGAATAAAATCTAAATCAAGTGCATCCAACATGCACGAATAAAATCTAAATCAAGTGCATCCAACATGCACAAATAAATCTAAATCAACTGCATCCAACATGGACAAATAAAATCTAAATCAAGGGCATCCGATACGCACAAAATCTAATATTAAGCGCCTAACATGCGCAAAAATCCAACCCAAGCGCGTCAGTTCGTGAAAAGTATCTAGTGCAGTAACATGCATGAAAACGAACATCAAGTGCAGACGCGCACAAAACACAAATCTGGTAACACAAATGCTCAAAGACATAAATCGGGTGCAACCGAGGTACGGAGTATAATTTTGGTGCAACCAATGCATAAAATACCTAGCTGGTGCAACAAATGCTCGAAATATGAATCTGGTGCATCCGGTGCACGAAATACAATACAGTGCAACAATTGCACAAAATACAAATATGGTGCATCAAGTGCACAAAATACCAACTCCAGTGCATTCAGTGCACGAAATGCCGAATACAGTGCATCCAATGCACGAAATACCAAATATAGAGCATCCAGTGCACGAAATAGCAAATATAGTGCACCCAGTGCACGAAATACCAAATACAGTGCAAATACAGTGCATCCAGTGCACGAAATACCAAAATACGGTGCATCCAGTGCATGAAATACCAAATACGGTGCATCCAGTGCACGAAATACCAAATACAGTGCATCCAGTGCACGAAATACAATATGGTGCAACAATACACAGCGTAAAAACCTAGTGCAATAACTACACAAAATACAAATCGGGTGCAACAAGTGCACGGAAATGTATCAATAACTTAAATGCGTATAAAAAGCAACACCGAGTGTGCCAAGGTGTATAAAATCATAAACGCGCGCAACTGCGTGCACAAAACACATATCCACGCACTGCAAGCACATGTAAGCTATACTGAGTGCAAAAACCAAATCGACTGCATACCACCTGCATAAAAATCAAATCAGCTGTATGCAATCCATGAAATCATAAACATGTGCAGCCAAGGCTCAAAATCAACATCAAGTGCAATAAATATGTACAAATCATAAATCAACACGACGGTGTATAAAAACATATCTCAAGTGCAATAACTATGCACAAAAACGCAAATACCCAGTAGGTGCAACCATGGTGCACAAAAGCAAATATCATGAAACTCGGTCATCAAAACTCAATCATGCAATAAATCACCCAAAATACCAAAATCCAAAGTGACTGATACGTGATAGTCAACTCACGAAATCACAAATCGTAAATACTGTCATCGATGTGTCATTCCTTCAAGGTCGAGAAGGTATCGGTGCATCATATGCTAGCAGAGCGAGATATCTACTTGCCTCCTGATCATTGTCTGTCGTCTGGTGCCCTTAGGCTCTCGTCTCTCACTGTGAATTGCTAAGTACATAGCTCCCCGGCTCAACTGTCCAATATAGAACGATAATGGAAGTAGTCCGCTCTGGCACGTCCTCTAAAGATCTCTGGCCAACTCTTATGATCACTCATAACATGTCTCGTCGACGATGCTGAACTCTGGCCTGCTGGGCGTTTGCAATATGACTAATCCTAGGTCCAAGTCTTCTCATATAGTATTTCCAAAAAGATCCTGTCAAGGTCTCTCCCCAATCTCGTTTCTGCCGAACTGCCCGGAAGTCATCATCTTTTACTATATCTCTTTCTTATTCCGGAATGGTTGCATACTCATCACGACTCCTTCTGGAAGATATACCCATAATCAACGCCTCTACTTGCGTATCATATCTCTGATGTCAGCGGAGTAGAACGTCCTCTCGTCACGATCTCGTACGAACCTCTTAGTCCACTTTCCTCCAATGTCGATTGATTCGGACTCGTCTCCTCGTGGCTGCATGAGCTGCGCTCCAATGGCTATACTCATATCTGGAGTCTCCCAAGCAATATATCCCATCACATGATATCCGAATGATGTCGAACTTTTCGATCGATTCGTCAAGGCTCCATAATCCCCCAGGAGCTCAACATCTTGGGTACAGTTTAATAGTATCGAATACATGCCACAGCACCTATAGACCAACCGTAGAAGGGCAAACCCAAGCCTCACTAATAGCACCGCTGAACTACCGTAAACCCTAAGGTTCACCGGCGTTCCATGGTCATTATGTCGAGTTAGGGTTTCATTCTTCTAGAGGGTCCGTAGAATTACTTGCATTGTCTTCCGAACACTTTAAACTTGGAAAATGGGTTTCTGACATTCGATCGTCTATATCGACTCTCAACGTATCAGTGTGAAGTCTTCTCTACCTGGAATCAATCAATCTGATGACCTCGCATCGGGGTAAGCGAACGAACCACATATCCTAGTCATTCATCCTCGGGTGACTAGCGATCTTCTATCATATCTATAAGTACAACTTGTACTGCAATAGCTCCAAGCATCTAGGGTGATATCTCATCCTTCGCAGCAATAACTGGCTCATTCGTCCGCACGCTGAACAGTGCCTTAATCATCAAATAATCTGTGCATGGACGGTCATCATGTTTTGGCTGGCCTCTAGCAGTGGCCCAATCCTCTGGTGCTGATCTGTACGTCCGAGTAATCTCGTAAAAGCGACTCATCAAACGCTCATGGCGCGAAAACATAATAAAACGACGCCTCTATGCAATCGTATGTCCCTGGAATCACGCCCTGGTCAGTTCTCGTCCGTGATGAGCTCGTGCTGACCACAACTCTAGCCGTAGCTCTCCACGCCCGTACAACCGTGATAACAAAACCATAAACTGGTACCGATGAGGATAGATCATAGGAATGAATATAATACTGTGCAAATAAATGTACATCCTAAGGCTTCTTAAGCGGAGTATCGTATCGTAAATATGCCGCGGAATATACACACGGCGCGTCACTCTACTTGAGTCACCTACTCCATCAACCAAGGGTCATCCTACACCCAGAAAGTAAAACCTAACGCTCTGATACCAACTTTGTCACGACCCGAAAAGTACGGAACATGACCGGCACTTAAACTACAAAACGTCTCAAGGCGTACGTAATCTAAGTCAAAACCCAGAAATCCAAACCAAGTAAAGCAGTAGAGTGAAGGAAAAACCAAATTTTAAGCAAGAAGTTTAACAATATAAGCCGAAATATGCATTTTTAAAATCTCAAGTCTTTTCTGAAAATTTCGGCAGAGTTTCCTTTGTAAAAACTGACCCCAAACGAGTACAAACCTGATAAAGCATATATAATAAATAAAGGCATCCCCAAGCGGGAGCTAGCTCATCGTCAATCGACGGTCAAAACCACACAATGCAGTATAATAAACAACGCCGAAAGGCGAGGATCAAACTCAGGATAAAAATCCAACAGCATCAAGAAACCCAGAGGAAAACCATAATAATACAGCGCGCGACTCTATGGTCGAAAGAATATACATTGGTCTTCTATGTCTTTCAAATAATACAAGTCTGGTTGATGGAGTTTTACTAGATACAACTGAAATAACAAATATACAATGGTGATCCTGATGCAAAAGAACCCACCTACGAAAGCAATCACCCGGAAGGAACAGTGTGCCAGCAAAACCGCAACGAAACCTGTACGGCAAAACCTGCAAGAAACTGTGGCATAACGGGGGTGAGTTGCCAACTCGCGAGTAAAAAACATCTACGAGTAGAAATCGCATGCAAGACGCTATCCTAGGTCATATCAAGTAATATCCTCAAATAAATATCCTAGTCCATCTATGTATAAGTGTAATACTACATGCTCGTGTCAATACCTCAGATAGCAACATATCAGATATATGATGTATGAATGCATTACAAATGAAACAGAATATATCGTGAATGAGACAACTGTTTTCTTTATTTAATGAGATTTCTGTATGTATATAAATCGTGTATCATCAATGAAATCGACAGATAAAACAGTGTCCAGTATCGACACAAAACATAAATCTCAGTATCTCAATACCTCAGGCTCCGGCTATCCGGACTGGCCTGTATCATCAAATCTCAATATCTTAGTGTCTCAAGTCTCAATATCTCAATACCTCGGGCTCCGTCAGTCCGGATTGGCCCATATCATCAATCACACGACCACGAACGCTATCCTCCGGATATCCGCCGCGCTAGTTAAAATCACCGGTAGGCAGTCTGCCCCTGCCGGGCACATCGTCTAAACTCGAGCTTCTTGCCCCCGGGTACCTTACCGGGCCCACCATGTACCTGAGACGGTTCATCCAACTCCTTGAATCGGGTCTCGAAAACATCTCAGAACCGAGAAAACACCATGGTGGACAATACTCAACATATCGAGGAAAACCGCATTTTTCTCTTTAAAATAATTCATCGGTTTACAAAACTTTTATATGCGGTTTCCAAATCCAGAAAATATCAAGAAGAATCTGAAATCATCAAGTCACCATGTCAATAACAATGAAAACCGGCATAAATCTCCATAATACGGCATAACCAATGAATATACAGATGCATCTGATATCATGCAATAATTAAACTAGCATATGAAAGCTATAACATGTAGCAACTATCAGTTAGCCAGCTCTGTCAATGAAATTGTATTTTTTAAAGTGTACGTGACATGGAAATTACCGATGAAAATGTGTGTGAGCCGGCAAGCAGGTGTACGTGGAACATACGCATCATCGGTATTGGTGCTGGTGTCCTGACAGCAGAGTTTCATGATAATTACAGAGAACATATGTACAAGCATGCAATGCGATGAAACATTATGAATATACAGAAAGTGATGTAGTAACAGCAATACTGAAAAAATATACCTATCCAATATACGAGTCATACAGTTTGGTATTTAAAATTTTCACGATTCTCCACTTTTGAAAATGAGTATGACTCGAGCCCGGTCAAAAGGGTAAGGGAATCTACCTAAGTCTGAGTCGATCAATACATATATCTAGTAGTCGGTGATCTCGCCGTAATAGTATCACGTACGATACAATAAATAATATGACATCCTCGAGTCAAGAGTGCGGATCTATCCTCATAACTATATTTCGTACGGTAAATCTATCGTACGGCATCCCAAATCTGGGTACGTGTCAAATATCACATTTATATTATTATTCATCTGGTATCCACATTATCATATATCATAAGCAGGGGTACTGATCTAAGTCTACTACACTACTAATATCATCATCAATATCATGATCTGGCTACTGATCTAAAGTTTCCTACAATCCGATGTCATCCACACATATTATCATATAGAAGTATACATCTCCCAAGCGATCCATTATAAATATCATAAACTATCTCATCTCATATCTCGATCATATGTCAACTATCATATATATATCATCATCCACATGGTATCGTCGTCCAACGACCTGCTATAATATCATGACATATCTCGGTCACATATTAAATACCTCCCGGCATCATGCCCGATCATATCGACTCATTCTCAAGTGTCATATAACATTCTCATCATCCAAGCATATGAATACCAATATATATATATATATATATATATATATATATATATATATATATATATGTCCCCAATACGCATAAGGAAGTAAGTGTATGCGAGTATGTGTATGTGCGTGTATGCAAATCTTTATTCTAGGGTTTCGTGACTAAGAAATCCACTAAAGTCCTTTCTTCAATTCTCGCTAACGCTAGAACCATGATCTCCTAAAGCTTCTTTTGCTAAGTGTTCATATCTCTCAACAACATATAAATGTATATCTATATTACATCACATCCATTCTCATAACTTTGCGGGGGTGCTATACGCCATCCATCCGACTTCCCCCATAAATATAAATCTACCCACCTTGCTCTTCGCTTTCCGTTGCCGACATCGCCACACGCTTGCTTGTCGTCTCGAAGTCCTCGTGGGATACCTACACATCATAACGTATCGTGCCGCATTAAAACCCAAGTCAAAACCAAAACGACGCGCTACAAGCCTATATGTTAGAACCTATGGACTATGCCTTTCAAAACCACCAAATAACACTCGATTTCGACGTACAAACGTCTAGTGATCGAATACAACACCAATTACAAAAATCCAGAATTCAAAATACATAAAACGAAACCCCAAATCAAAACAGCGACTCTTGAAAATAGTCCCAGAGTTTACCCTGGGTGAAATTAGCCAATTTTGCATATATAGGGTCTAATTTACTGGGGATAAAGCCACAGGACAAAAACGAACACCAATGGTCCTACCCTGGCCGCAATTTGAAGCCAGATTGATTAAAATTGTGGCCAGAACATGGAGGGGGTGGCTTCGGTTTTGGGGTTAGCTTCTAGGTTGCCTGCATGTATTACTGTCTTCGCTAAATATTTTTCAGGTCACTCGGGTGTTAGCAGATTTCATTATACACTCACAGAATCCACAATTCTTCCGATATCGAGTTTCTAGGTTCGTATTCCGGGGTTAAGTCTCAGGTTTTAATCTAATATTATATCACTAACAGGGGTTTAAGGTTACTACTAAGTCAATTACACTATCTCAATTCAAAATCCCTTCAAACCCTAACTAGGAATTTTCAAAGTTCACCAAACCGTATTAAAACACTTCTAAACTTGTATGGGTGCTAAGGTAATGGAAATACAAAGCTAATGGTGCAGAAATTACCTCATTTGGCAACTCAAGAATTTTCTTGAGTTGCCCCAAGTCTCAAAAATCCTTGCTTTCTTGGTCCAAAGTGTTGCTAAAGGGCTTGTGCATATTTTTTGTGAAGTGGGGATGGACTTTGGATGAAGATTTGATAATATTTTGGGGATTGTAGTGGAGGAGGGAGAGGGGGTGCTGCGATGTTTGAGGAGAGGGAGAAGAATGAATGATGAAGGTGATGAAGATAATGAGCCGTGACCATATTGACCCCTCACCTCTCCCTCTCATGCCCATACCTCTTGACTTTTCCTTTCTTTTTCTTTTCTTTTTCTTTTCTTTTTCCATTTCCTTTTTAAAACCAACTCATAAATCCCAAATGAAACCATGGTTATTAAAATGTAACACAAGTGTAAAATACAACACGGTGCTTGTTTTGCACATAACAAGATTAATGCGCGATTAGCGATATTTAATCGCGATTAGCACTAAAAGTGAATATAATAAATCATAAAAATTCATAATTCTCTTAATTCATTTTAAACACCCACATTTCAGTAATTTCTATTATTTTCCAAATTTTTCCCAATTTATCGGTATTTAATTATACCGAAATATTAAAATATTCAATATATTTATTATTTAATCATAAAAATTCCCAAAAATAATATTTTATTTTTCTGAAATGTTACACACGGTCAGCACGCTCGGTGTACCACCCTACGCCAGGGTCTGAGCTCTCTGCAATTCGCCAAAAATTTACATATATTATAAAATAACTCTTTATATTACATTATATCATAATAAATATTGTAATTTACCGATGCCTCCATAGCACGGGTAATGTTCCTTGAGCCACCTGTATAAGTGGGGTTACCCCTCTTCGCCGACTTCTTATTCTCTTTATTTTGATCGGCATGTTTCTGCACAACACATTCAGATTTAGTTTTCTAATTAAGCAACACAAAAAAATAAATTATATACTAAACAATGAATTACATTTAAATTGCAAACCTATTTGCGCTGAGAGTCAAAATATTGGCATAAGAGAGGCCGTGTATCTACGTCAACTCTCGCAAAGGCCGGAGTATGTAGGAGAGGGCGAATGAGCGCCGGTGCTGATCGCCCCACTCAACGTGAAGTTCACGAGACAACTCTCATCCCCCATATACCGGCCGAACCTCTCGGCATAATCGCCGGTATAGCGATAATCGGGGGTAAAGAAGAGGGGGAATGCTGCCCCCCCTAAATCTGTCGGGCCTCAGCCCGTGGGACTGATTCGGCCCTCGAGTCCCCCTCATGGGATAGGGCTGCCCTGCATCTACAAGAAATATCAAGACAATCAATATTAAGACAAAGTGGTATTAAGAAATCAAGGTTTAACGAAAATTGAAGTGCGATATATACCTCCGGCGAACAGAAGCACGAGCTTAGGCCCGGGCAGCAGCACTAGCGGGACGATAGTTCCTCCGGTGAGGAACAGCCAATGACCTGAACGTGGACGCATCCCATCTAACTAGAAAATAAACATTGACGATAAAATTGCATGAAGTTCATGTTTATTCTTAAAGGATATATAAAATGAATAAATATTTTATATTTATTCATACTAACCTGTACACTGAACGGAGGGTACGAAAGTGGCGGGAGTGGCCCCTGTGCCAGATGTGGACGCACCACCTATAATTAAATAATTAAAATAGATTATATAAGTAATTGCAAAAAGAATGTGTATATCAATAATATAACATTCTTAATCAATATGCATACACTATAGGATGTATAAATATACCCGCAGGTGCAGTGGAGACACCACCTACAGCTAGACAGTAAAAAAATGATTATCTAAGTAAGAGAAAAATGAATGTATGTATATTTATGATATAGCATTCTAAATCAATATGCATACACTATAGGATATATAAATATACTTGGAGGTGCGGGAGTGTCCTCTTCGTCTGATGTGGACGCACCACCACCAACTAGACAATTAAACATTGACTATATAAGTAATTTCGAAATAAATATGAGTGTATATCTATAAAATTACATTCAAAATGAATATTCATGCAATATACCTGGAGGTGTAGTAAAGTCCACACGGAAGGAGTCATCTGAAGGGGTCTCCGATCGGGGTGTAAGACCGGCCCTCTGAAGCTCCCTACGTAGCTCTCCAGACGGCAGAACCGCTCTATCTTTGCCTCTGCCGATGCCGTGGCTGGTGCTCCTGTCGCCCCTAGCTGCTCTGGTCGTCGTCATCAAATCTAGACAAGAGTACAATCATTACATATGCATGCTATATATCTATAGATCATAAAAATGTGAAATAATAATATAACATTACTGATAACTTTTTTCGTTTCGTAGACGTATTAGACATATCTATTTGGATTTCATCATCGATATCATTTCCAACCTACGTAACTTCACGATCAGCCAAAGACAACCCTTCTTTTGAAACAGTCGGTCGGAGCACTCTAAGTCTTCTCTCTTCTTCATCCTCATCGATGTCCTCCATACGATCTTCGAATTCCAGGACATCATAAACATCCCTTGGTTTCCAACGGCATACGACATTCCATCCCGGATACTTCAAGCACTGCGAGTAGTATACTTGGAATGCTTGGTTCGGAAAGATAAATGGATCGTCCTGGCCGTAAAATCGAAGTGTGTTCACACTAGTCAATCCATATTCATCTTTCCAAGTCCCGAGATTATTTCTCCACTTATCCTTATCGGTTCGTGTATCGTACCAAGTATATTGAAATATATAAAACGGTTCTGATTGTCCGGGATATTGGATGCCAAGTATGCAATTTAAGTATCCATAATAAATCACACCATCCGATCCTACCATCGTAATCCCACTATTCTGAGTGGTTCGAGATGTTTCTATGTCCTTAACTTCAAATTGTATCCAAAGACACCGAATCCTATATAATATGCAACCTCCATACTAGGAAACTGAGCTAAACATCTTGAATCACTCTCTACCGTCGCAATCCCACTATTCTGAGTGGTTCGAGAAAGTTTCATATTATCATCGAGTATCATATATTGGTTTTAACTTGAACATTTAACATGAATAGGTTTTACGTTTACGTTTCGTTATTAAGGGTTCGAAGTTTTTAGTTTAGGGTAAGTTTTTCTTGCGTTTACGGTAAAGTTGTACGTTTACGTTATCAACGAGTATCCTACTAAAGGAACTAGTGCACCGTAAACCCTAACCCTAATTAACCCAAATTAACCATAATCATCACCCTAACTCAAATTATCCCAAATTAACCCAATTAACCCAAATTAACCAAATTAACCCAAATTAACCCTAATAAACACCCTAACCCTTCAAATCATCCTCAATTAACCTAAATTAATCCTAATCAACACCCAAACACAAATACACTCTATTTTACCTAATTAACCCAAATTAACCCTTGCCCAAACCCTAATCCAAATTAACCTAACCTTAATCATCATCCAAACCCCAACACTGATTAACTCTAGCACAAACCAAAATTAACCCTAATTAATCTAATTAACCCAAACCCTAGCCTTAATCATCACCAATCCTATTTTACCTAATTAACCCAAACAAACCATAACCCTAACTCTACCTAATTAACCCAAACTAACATTAACCCTAACCCTAACCCTACCTAATTAACCCTAACCTTAACCCTAAAACTAACTCTAACCCGAACCCTAACCCTAACCCTAACCGAACCCTAACCCTAACCCTACCTAATTAACCCTAACCCTAGCCCAAACCCTAGACTGAACCCTAACTCTAAGCCCTAGTAGTAACCCTAAAATCAACAATAACATAAATAAAATCCCTAGTACTAACCCTAACTCTAAGCCCTAGTAGTAACCTTAAAATGCTATCTCTAGATCACGAACTGGGACAAATATTGGGCTACCAAGCTCCATACCATAAATCAAGAACATTATCATAACTCAAATTGAAATTCGTTCATCTCTGAAAGCAAAATTTATTATTATCGACCTCGCCGACTTCGCAGTCGTTGGGTGGCACAATGCCCTTGACGCCGTTAAGGAGGCTATGCTCGAGTTAGACGACCGCGAGCTCCACGCAAGGTATCCTCTCGCCGAGGAAGCGCTTCAGAGGGGCAGCGCCGAGCTGGCCGGGGAAGGCGAGGCGGCTGGCGGAAGCGCCGAGCCTAAAGTCGCCATTGTCATCCCCGACGGAGGTGCGGAGCAAAGAGTGGCGGCGGCCGAGCAGGCAGTCTGAGCTATCCTTTTTCTTTTAGAATTTTGTAAGCCTCCGAGCGATTTTGCAAGGCTGAGGATCTCACAATACCTTATATATAATTTTGAACGTAAATAAAGTATATTTTTTGCTCAAGTGTTTTTATCCCTCAATTATTTTTAGCTCGCAACCCTTTTTATCTCGAAAGTATTTTTAACTCGCAAGCCTTGTTATCTCGCAAGTGTTAGGCGGGCGCTGCATAAGAGCTAGCAAAAGGGTAGGCATAAGTAGAACGATGTCCACCCTTTTCCCGGAGTCGAGGTGACGATCCTGCATCGAGTATGAATCGTGCGATAGCCAAGTGTAGGAAGACCGGTATCCTCCCTTTCCCCAGAGTCGAGGTGACGATCGTGTATGGAGTATGAATCGAGCGATAGCCAAGTGTAGGAAGACTAGTATCCTCCCTTTCCCCGAAGTCGAGATGACGATCATGCATCGAGTATGAATCGAGCGATAGCCAAGTTCGAATAGGTCGGCACCCATCGATTCCTTCTTAGATGAGCCGAGCAGGACATTACTCGGCCGCCTTTTGGCGCGGGTTTTGAATCCATGCCTTCATAGGACAGGAAGCTACCCTTCGTGGATGGACCGAGCAGGAATCTACTCTGCGGCCTCACGATGAGAGCTTTGTATCCACTTCTTCATAGGGCAGGAACCTACCCGTTATAGATGGACCGAGCAGGAATCTACTCGGTGGCCTCACGAGGAGGGCTTCGGATCCACTTATTCGTAGGGCAGGAAGCTACCTGTTGTGGATGGACCGAGCAGGAATCTACTCGGCGGCTTCACGATGAGGGCTTTGGATTCATTTCTTTGTAGGGCAGGAAGCTACCCGTTGTGGATAGATCGAGCAGGAATCTACTCGGCGGCCTCGCGATGAGAGCTTTGGATCCACAGATTGGCCGGGCAGGAAGCCGCCCTTAGCGGATGATCCGAGCAGGAATCTACTCGGTGGCCCAATGATGAGGGCTTTGGATCCGAAGATTGGCCAGGCAGGGAGCTGCCCTCGGCGGATGAGTCGGAAGCTACTTGATTGCCTCTAGACGAGGGCTTTCTGAATTCCATAGTTTCTCCTTGGGACGTCGTTCAACTTTCCATGACCCGTAAAAGCAGAGGAATGGTGACCGTCACGAATGACACGTGGTTATACCTTATCGGGAAAGTGCGATATTCCGTGATTTGCGTTGTTGCACGAGAAGATCTCGGCCGTTGGTAGATTTTTGTTGAGGCTATAAATACCATAAGGCATGGTCTTACCGTTCGTTTGCCTACTCTGAATTTTCCCAGTCATTTCGTTTCTTCCAGATGACGAGCCGTGCATACACCATCAGGGAGATCGTTTCCCGGGACGACGTGTATTTTTACAATCTCGATCGTTCCAAAGAGATGTATGAGGCGGTGATAGGCTTCTTGGAATGCCACTGTGGATGCCTACTGTAGGGTTGCTAGGCACACACACAAGGGTCTACGAGGCATCAACCATGCCCGATTAAAATTTTAGCCGTGCCGAACAACCTAAAGTCGGATCTTTAAACTAGAGTTTATACGAAAACAAGCATGTTAAACACTTTAACACTAAGTGAGAGGGATTACAACCTTTGTAGATCCGGTCCTTCACTTCATAAGCTCCGTGTTGAGGTCCCTTCGCTGCGATCATCGTGTTCCGGACTCTCGAGAGGCTCCACGAAGAGAAAGATGCAACCTTGCTTCCGATCTTCGATAACAAAGATGATCTACCTTGAAGTTTCATTAACACAAGATAACACTCACTAAATGAAGTGAACACCCTCATCTAAATGGCAAGGGTAAATGAGGATGATGAAGTAGGATTTTTGCTCTCATTTGTTTTCTATTTCTCACTCACTTTCGTCACAAATATCAAAGCAAGAAAGCTTTTCAAAGGAGGAAGAAGAAGAAGAATAATTCATAATCCTTTTGTGATGAATAATGAAAGGATAAAGATGATCAATAATGCAACCATGGTTGACTAAACCTTTGTAGAGAATTAACCAAGGCTAGGGTTTGGGTTAGGTTAAGAATGAGTCACTTGAAAATTTCTTTGCAAAAACAAAAGAAAACCTTCTAGAATCTACTAGAAGTCTTAACCCTAATCCAAACCCTAATCATGTTTAAACTCCACAAAACATGCTGCATTAGTTATCATATCATGTTACAATATTATATATCACATATATAATATTTATTGTAACAAAATAAAATAAGACATGTAACATATATCGCATATATATATCAATGTATTACCCGAGTGAGAAAAAGAATTTTTTAGTGAGCTAATATTAGTTAATGTAATTTAATATATCATATATATTATTATACATTAAATTATCGAATCAACACTTGATCCGACAATTCGGCTATATCGCATATAACCGACTAATACGATGACCTGGCTATATCACATATACCCGGCCGATATCTCATATCGCGAGAATCCAATACGGTATCACATACCGCATTATCCTCGGTCCCGCACATATCACATATGTGCTCCTACTTCGTTTTGCCTGAGCCAAGAAACCTCTGTGTAGGACTCTAAAGAATCGTCAATACGCCGGCAGTAGGTGATGATCATATCAAACACCCACAAGCTGCAAGCGGTCAGCTAAACGTAACAGCTACCCAGGTATTGGGCGCTCAGAAGATCAACAATCAAGCCTGTACATTCTCCTGTGAATCCAAACAGTAACACTCCCGTACAGTCCGGTCTCGTCGTCTGATATGTTGCATATCTCGCCTAGGGGTGGTAAACGTCAGACCCCAGTAGCTCGATAAGTCGTGTCGATATGAGGTCTATAACAGTTCGAGAAACTACTGATAAAACTTACCAGTAAATCTCAGCAACCCTGGCCAGGGATTTCCGGTTATAGCCAATCGAACACAGCACAACATCAACTCCCTATACCGGGAGAGACGAATCCCCTCCTATCACTCATTGCCTCCATATGATTCGGGACTGTACCCAAAAGCCACCTTTTGCATGCCCTCTTGGACGTGGTATGATGGAAATCAAAGCACAGTGGGAATCACACAAGACTCTATGACGATCTCGGGTCAACAGACTACTCTGTACCAGTGTCACCGGAGAACTGCCATCTGACGTGAGGTATAATACCATCTGGGAGTTCTCGGCGAGTCCGTCCAGTGTACCCAGTCTCTACTAAGCACCCGTACACCATCCTTGATGTCAAACACCGATGGATATGGGATCATCCATCGCCTATCATATGGGTCAAGATGCGTATACGCTAGTCTACTCTGGTGTATCGATGCCCAGTCTCGATACACCCTCGACTAGGAACAGATATAGGATGTACTCGTCGACTACCGTGGCCCCACTAGTATGATCTCATCATAGTCCCAGTAGTCGAGTACATATTCTAAGGGCTTTATCAACATGTAACATAGAGACAATCAAAGTACATGTTAAGATAAAGTACAACCAGATAGCGTACTATCATATCGAGCAAGAAAGTCCTCCCTATATATGTCCAAGCATCCATTACAATATACATCTTATGTACAGTAATGGCCTCTAGGGCATACATATAACTAACAATCTCCCACTTGCACTAGGGCCATCTGTCGTGGTATCACATACCCAACAATTAGCTGTGGTTGAAGTATCTCATACTCAACTATCCCATAAAAGTCTCTATTGGGAAAAAGGCCTTTATAAGTGGATCCTTGCTGTTGTCCTCTATGTCTACTCTCCTAACCTCGATCTCCCTGGAGATCAACCACCTCCGTGATGAGGTGATACTGCCTAAGAATTGTATCCGGATTTCTGATAGGACGGGGGTTCCTTGGCATAAACCACAACTCCATTGTCACACAATGGTAGGATCGAAGTTCATCTCATGAACTTATATATCAAGACTGCCTCTTTAATAGCATCCTTGGTAACGATGTATCTTGCCTTTAATCGTCTAATAAGTCACGGTATCTAGCTTGGAACTCTTCCAACATACCCTCCCTCCACTGAGGGTAAAGACAATGCCTGCGACTGACTTTCAGTCGTCCTTATCACCCTGGAACCTTTCCAGTGATTCTCCCCAGGATCGATTGATACCATCTCACTAAAACTAGTGAGTATCCTAACATCCAATTAGATCTATCTAATAGATCCAAAACCCAGGATTTAGGAGGTATCACCTTGATCCTATACGGATAATCCTTGTGATAAGCGGAAATTGATCGACCGTAGCATAGGAAACTCCTTTCCTATCAAGAGTATGTCATCCACGTACTCTACGAGGATCACCACCATACTCCCTACTACCTTTTGTATATACAAGGTTCATCTACCATTTTGATGAAGTCAAACTCTTTGACTACCACATCAAAACAGACGTTCCAACTCCGCGATGCCTGCTTTATCACATAAAACATCTTGCACACGTTTCCGCTGCTCCCACTGTCTACGAAGCCCTCTAGCTGTGTACTTATAGACGCTCTCTTCCAAATCAACATTTAGAAAAGCAGTCATAACACCCAACCGCCAGATATCGTAGTCAGGGTATGTAGCCGTGGCAAGTAGGATCTGGATGGACTTAAGCATAGCTTTGAAAGTCTCAACTTTTCCATGTGCACCTAGTAATCTTCTCAAGATATACTTGCTCCTGATGGGAATTTAACCCTTTAGATAGAGCAACCAAAGTCCATACTTTGTTGGTGTATAAGGATTCCATCTCAGATCACTAAGCATCCAGCCATTCTTACAGAGTCCCACTCCTGATGGCCTGCTCGAAACTAGTTGGGTCATCATCTCATGATGCAATCCTCGCTCCCACAGTCATAGAGAAACCGAAGTATCTCTCAGGTGGGTGAGGAACCCTACTAGATCGGCGGAGATGCTGAGGTTCGTTGGTTACTATTGAATCCTTTTGTTCTACCAAATCATCTGCTGTAGTTTGTATAGCTGGAACTCCTTCCAGTTCTACCTCATGACCACTAATTTCTTCACAAGAAATTCCTTTTCACAAAGGTGGCATGCTGAGAAACAAAACATTTTTGTTCCTCGGTTAGGTAGAAGATATTCCCTTGCGTAAGTTTGGGATATCCAACAAACTTCCACATATTTGACTTTGCCTTGAGCTTTTCCGGATTTTGCTTTCCAGACATAGGTTGGACAACCTCAAATCTTAACAAACTTAAGATATGGGCTCTTCCCTTTCCATATCACATATGAAGTGGTAGGCAACTGATTTGATTTGAACCCTATTCAATAGGTATGCAGCTTATCAAGTGCATAACTCCCAAAAGGAAATAGGAAACTCAGTAGTACTCATCAT
Organism: Agapanthus africanus; assembly: GCA_030015575.1. Lineage (NCBI taxonomy): Eukaryota > Viridiplantae > Streptophyta > Magnoliopsida > Asparagales > Amaryllidaceae > Agapanthus > Agapanthus africanus. Next base: position 757,346,121 of record CM057337.1, on the reverse strand, counting down.
AGAGCGCACCATATCAAATAGGGTGTGATTGCTCCGCCCCGATACACCGACGTGCTGTGGTGTATACGGAGGAGTAATGCTGAGAGAGAATCTTATTCTCCTTTAGAATAGTCCAGAAATTCCGTGCTCAAGTATTCTCCTCCTTGATCTCATCAAAGGACATAATACTTATACCCGTTTTTGGTTCTCTACTTCTAACTTATATTCCGTGAATATCTCAAAAGCTTCGGACTTGTGTTTCAACAGAAACATATGTCTGAATCTTGAGAGATCATCAGAGAATGTAATGAAGTACAAAGAATCGGTCTTGGCATGTGTAGACAAGGGACCTTCATACATCAGCATGTATCAATCCCAAGTGTTCACTAACTCTTTCTGTTAGTTATATGTATGCCCTAGAGGCCATTACTATACATACGATGTATATTGTAGTGGATGCTAGGACATATATAGGGAGTACTTTCTTGCTCGACATGATAGTATGCTATCTGGTTGTACTTTATCTTAACATGTACTCTGATTGTCTCTATATTACATGTTGATAAAGCCCTTAGGATTTGTACTCGACTACTGGGACTATGATGAGATCATACTAGTGGGGCCACGGTAGTCGATGAGTACATCCTATAATTGTTTCTAGTCGAGGGTGTATCGAGACAGGGCATCGATACACCAGAGTAGACTAGCGTATACGCATCTTGACCCATATGATGGGCGATGGATGATCCCATATCCATCGGTGTTTGACATCAAGGATGGTGTACGGGTACTCAGTAGAGACTGGGTACACTGGACAGACTCGCCGAGAACTCCCAGATGGTATTATATCATACGTCAGATGGCAGTTCTCCGGTGACACTGGTACAGAGTAGTCTGTTGACCCGAGATCGTCATAGAGTCTTGTGTGATTCCAGCTGTGCTTTGATTTCCATCATACCACGTCCAAGAGGGCATGCAAAAAGGTGGCTTTTGGGTACACTCCCGAATCACATGGAGGCAATGAGCGATAGGAGGGGATTCGTCTCTCCTGGTATAGGGAGTTGATGTTGTACTGTGTTCGATTGGCTATAACCGGAAATCCCTGGCCAGGGTTGCTGAGATTTATTGGTAAGTTTTATCAGTAGTTTCTCGAACTGTTATAGACCTCATATCGACACGACTTATCGAGCTACTGGGGTCTGACGTTTACCACCCTCAGGCGAGATATGCAACATATCAGACGACGAGACCGGACTGTACGGGAGTGTTACTGTTTGGATTCACAGGAGAATGTACAGGCTTGCTTGTTGATCTTCTGAGCGCTCAATACCTGGGTAGCTGTTACGTTTAGCTGACCGCTTGCAGCTTGTGGGTGTTTGATATGATCATTACCTACTGCCGGCGTATTGACGATTCTTTAGAGTCCTACACAGAGGTTTCTTGGCTCAGGCAAAACGGAGTAGGAGCACATATGTGATATGTGCGGGACCGAGGATAATGCGATATGAGATACCGTATTCTATTCTCGCGATATTTGATATCAACCGGTTCATCGGATCAAGTGTTGATTCGATGAATCGGTACGGATAAATATTAGTCGGTTATATGCGATATAGTCGGATTGTCGGATCAAGTGTTGATTCGATAATTTAATGTATAATAATATATATGATATATTAAAATTACATTAACTAATATTTGCTCACTAAAAGATTCTTTTTCTCACTCGGGTAATACATTGATATATATGCGATATATGTTAATTGTATTATTTTATTTTGTTACGATAAATATTATATATGTGATATATAATATTGTAACATGATATGATAACTAATGCAACATGTTTAGTGGAGTTTAAACATGATTAGGGTTTGGATTAGGGTTAAGCTTTCTAGATGTTTCTGGAAGGTTTTGGTTTTGTTTTGTGAAAGATATTTGTGTGTGACTCATCTTTAACCTAACCCAAACCCTAACCCTAGTTAATTCTCTACATGAGTTTGCTTGACCATGGTTGCATTATTCATCATATTATTTCTTTTTCTATTCATCACAAAAGAAATTCTAATATTATTCATCTTCTTCTTCCTTCTTCTTTCTTCATGGAAAAAGCTTGCTAGCTTTTTTCCAAGTGATAAATAAATATGAGAAAAAGATAAATAAAGAGAGCAAAAATCCTACTTCATCATCCTCATCTTCCCTTGCCCTTTAGATGAGAGTGTTCACTCAATTTTAGTGAGTGTTAGCTTGTGTTAATGAAACTTCAAGGTAGATCATCTTAGTATCGAAGATCGGAAGCAAGACTGCATCTTTCTCTTCGTGGAACCTCTCGAGAGTCTGCAACCCGATGATCGCAGCGAAGGGACCACAACACGGAGCTTATGAAGTGAAGGACCGGATCTACAAAGGTTGTAATCTCTCTCACTTAGTGTTAAAGTGTTTAACTTGTTAGTTTTCGCCTAATCTCTAGTTTAAAGATCCGTATTCGGGTTGTTCGGCACGGCTAAAATTTTAATCGGGCATGGTTGATGCCTCGTAGACCCTTGTGCGCGTGCATAGCAACCCTACAGTGGTATCAGAGCCAATCTATAGCTTTAGGCGAAGTCTAGACGAAGTTTAAAGTCCGATCGAACCCGGAAAACCCGATATACCCTAATTTCTGGAAATTTTTCAAAACTATGATTTTTCCCATATTAAAAATACCCAAAAAATTCAGCAGGGTATTTTAGGAATTACTGTGAAACCCGATCCCCTAAATCGTCCAAAGCGCCGTGGAACCACGGCGAAACCCTGGTATTGGCGGCGGTTCCGCGGCAAGAAGGAAGGATTGAGGGATAGGGTTTGTACAGTAACCTCCGTAGCTAATTCCTGATTCTTCTGGGCATTTTTAATTATACTCAAGTGTTGATTTTTCAAGGGTTGTATTGGGGAATCGTTGATTCGATCGGATAATTTAACTTTGTTTAGTTTTTCCGGATAGTTTTTAGAAACTGTTAAAAAGTTCGAACGGATATCAATAACTCACTTTTTCCCTTGTCGGAAATTTTTTCAAAAGTTGGATTTTTTCTCGTGTTTAAGAACGTTCTAAGTCGTGCAAGTAACACGGTGGACCCTCTAGAAGAAAACAAACCTTAACTCGATTATGTGACCGTCTTGAACTGCTTCTGAACCTTAGGGTTTGTGGCAGTACGGCGTGCGACATGTGAGGCGTTGGCTTGATCCTTCTACGGCTGGACCATTGGTACTGTGGCATGTAATGGATGTTTTTAAACTGATTTCAAGTGTTGAGATATATTGGAGAAATCTTGGGTGTTTGATTATTCGATCGGAAAGTTTAACATTGTCTATTTATCTGGAATGTGATACAATATTTGAAATCCACAAGTAGTTATGAGATAACTAATTTGAATGTTATAAATCTAGCAGTTTAGTCTCAAATTGATCGTTGCCATGGAATTTTGATGTGATCAAAAGTCCGTCGCAATCACGTAGCGTACGCGGATACTCGCCGGGTAAACTTAATAGACAGCCACGCCCCATAGCCCCGACCAAGTGACTGTAGGAGAACCCCGTCGCCGAAAGCATCCGTTCGGGTGCTCGCGGCAGCGGTGTTCCACCTTAGTGCACTTCGTCGACGGCATATGGGGGTGCGGCCGTCTACTAAAGTTTGCGACGAGCATTCGATCCGGATGTCGGGAATCTTGTTGAATTCCACGACTTGATATTGAAAAGAGTTTTCGATAAATGAGACTAAAATGCGGGGTTTATAATTGCTAGGCATGCGATGTCTAAGAAATTCATTTGGTTAGGCATGCGATGTCTAAAGAGATTGCGGATTCCAACTGTTGTAGTTTTACACTTTCTTTTCTGTGACCGTAAGCGTAGTATGTGGTGTATCACCGGCTTCATTGCTATACATCAACGACAATCGGGATACGCATACTTTCTTACGTTGATGATATGAGATATTATGTGTTGCTGTGATATGTTGTATTGGATCGTCGTGTTTGAATAGCCGGGGGTTTTATTTGAGATGAGAGTTTTTCTTTTTCATTCATGTAAAATTCTTTTGTATGTAATATTCTTTTATTGGGGCACTTCCAGGTTGCGGAAGATGTCACCGTTGTATATTATTTACTTTTCCGCATTAGGTAGACCCAAGGCGGGGAGCACAAGTAACCGGGTTCTAGGGTCCAGTGGGAGACCATCTCGAGGAGTCGAGACCGGGTCTCCTAACCCTAGAATTGGCAGTGTTACTTGCTGCTCTCGTAGGGGTCTAGGGATGTGGGTTTTGCTATTCATCGCGACCGTGGAATCCGTGTTTTATACAGGCTCGTATTGAAAACACGGACGTCCTAGTATATCCAATATTTCATATATGTTCTTCTGCTGCAATGTTCTGTGATGAGATCATATTACTGCCTGTGACGAATGTTTATATTATATATATGAGATATATGTTATATTGCAGATTTCGTTTCAAATGTGACGCTTGTGAAACACAATAAAATGGGACTTCATTAATGAGATTAATGAAATAAAAGAAACCTAAGATGTTGTAGAAACTTGTTTATAAAAACTGGTAGCTCTAGTTCTTGCTTTGCATAGCGGTGTTCCTTGTAGAACATCCAGCACCTTATTCGATAAGGAAAGGACCGAGATCCCTTCACTGGGAGTGACTCCTTTCGCAATAACTGGCAGATGCTACAACCCTCGATTTGTCTTTTGATTGCTTCTATAGTTCTTGCTTTGCATAGTGGTATATATGATATATTCTGCACCTTATTCGATGAGGAAAGGGCCGACGATCCCTTCACCGGGAGTGACCCCTTTAGCAAAACTAGAAAAGCCTAAAAAAAAACACTCCATTTAAAAATCACTCGATTCTACAACGATATCAAGTTCATTACGCAAAAGGTTTTCTTAAAAACCTGTCGTAGCCCTACGTCATTTCAGATAATTACTGGTTAGTATTCGTGCTGCGTTTGTTGACCTCTGTCAAGACGTAGTGTGCGGTAGCTGATTTGTGCTTATCTGTATAAGCATATGATGTGATTGATTTAGGGTAGTCGTGCGACCTTGTTGACCTCTGTCAAGGGTCGTGCGGGTGGGTTTACTTCAATCAGGAAATGACGGGTTGAACTTGACTAGCAGCCTATGCTTTGTTGACCTCTGTCAAGGTCATAGGACGCTTGGGGCAAAATATTATTGGGAATTTCATGTGTTGAAATTTGCAATGAGATTGCATACCTTCTATGAGATAGTTGGATCCCGATACCCGCTAATAGTAAGAGTTACTCCTGGGAGAGTTTTACACATTACAATTAGCCGATCAAGTAGGTGTCTAGAAAGGTGTTAACGGAGTTACGCCTCTGGGAAAAAGGGGTTTACTTTAATTAGGTTCGTGCGAAAGCACGGGGGACCTCCCTCAAAGTACCGACACTGGCCTGGCTGAAAGATTGGCGAACTTGTAACGTGTAATTAATCCCGGCTAGTCTTTCCTTTTAGGGTTTGAAGGAAGATTTGATTAAAACAGTGGGAGACATCCTGATTAGATATATTAGATAACCAATCTAATCTTGCAAGAGCATACGCTGAGTGTTTTCTTCTCTCTCTCTCCAGGTAGCGACCATATCACGCCTTAATCAAGATAATAAAACGGTTATATTGACCGAACCTGCTTGTTATACTGAGCTGGGGAACGTTGGTCCCGCTCCATCTTATAATTGTTATAAGACAGAGCAAGAAATTGGGGAATACCAGATTTCCATTGCCGCCCAAACGAAGAAAGTGCATGTTGATGCATCATCTTCGGGTGTGTTCATTACACAGAACTGTTTCTCAGTATCCTTTACGTCCTGGGTATGTGATACCGGATCAGGATCCCGCATATGTAATCTGTTACATGGGCTACAGATAGGTAGAGAACTGAGAACGGATGATAAGTTTCATGAGACAGAAAACGGTGCAAGTGTTGCAGCCAAGTCTGTTGGTTACTATCACCCTGTATTACCAGAATACATTGATTCTGAACAAATGTTATTAGATACCGAACCTGATATACAAAATCATATCGGTCTCTTTATTAGTAAAGAAGGATATAATTTTGTATTCTTGGATAATGTTTTGAACATTTCCTATATCAAGAGTTGATCGGTTCAGACACGTTATCTAAAAGCATTGACGTTCTAAATCAAACTACAGTTCTTAGTATACAGAACACACACAAGAGGAATAGTTCAGAAATGAACAAATCCTTCTTGAGGCATTGTAGACTAGGTCATATCAATGCGACCCGACTAGCTGAAGTTACATATAGATGCATATTTAAATTAGTTTGAATTTACATCTTGTGAAACTTGCTGGTCATGTCACAAAGATAACATGACCATAGCTCTGTTTATTGGAAACAAAGAAAGAGTTAGCGAACTCTTGGGATTGATACATGCTGATGTATGAAAGTCTCCTGTCTATACATGCCAAGACCGGTTCTTGTACTTCATTACATTCTCTGATGATCCCTCAAGATTCAGACATATGTTCCTGTTGAAACACAAGTCCGAACCTTTTGAGATATTCACAGAATGTAAGTTAGAAGTAGAGAACCAACAACGGGTATAAGTATTATGTCCTTTGATGAGATCAGGGAGGAGAATACTTGAGCACGGAATTCCTGGACTATTCTAAAGGAGAATGAGATTCTCTCTCAGCATTACTCCTCCGTATACACCACAGCACGTCGGTGTATCGGGGTGGAGCATTAGCACCCTATTTGATATGGTGTGCTCTATGATGAGTACTACTGAGTTTCCTATTTCCTTTGGGGAGTTATGCACTTGAGAAGCTGCATACCTATTGAATAGGGTTCAAATCAAATCAGTTGCCTGCCACTTCATATTTGATATGGAAAGGGAAGAGCCCATATCTTAAGCTTGTTAAGATTTGGGGTTGCCCGGCCTATGTCTAAAAGCAAAATCCGGACAAGCTCGAGGCAAGGTCTGTTATGTAGAACTGGAAAGGTTCCAGCTATACAAACTACAGCTGATAATTTGGTAGAACCAAAGGATTCAATAGTTTCCAACGAACCTCAGCCTCTCCGCCGATCTAGTAGGGTTCCTCACCCACCTGAGAGATACTTTGGTTTCTCTATAACAGTGGGAGTGAGGATTGCATCATGAGATGATGACCCAACTAGTTTCGAGCTGGCCATCAGGAGTGAGACTCTGTAAGAATGGCTGGATGCTTATCGATCTGAGATGGAATCCTTATACACCAACAAAGTATGGACTTTGGTTGCTTTGTCTGAAGGGTTAAATCCCCATCAAGAGCAAGTATATCTTGAGAAGATTACTTGGTGTACATGGAAAAGTTGAGACTTTCAAAGCTATGCTTAAGTCCATCCAGATCCTACTTGCCACGGCTAGATACCATGACTACGATATCTGGCGGTTGGGTGTCATGACGACTTTTCTAAATGATGTTTTAGAAAAGAGCGTCTATAAGTACATAGCCAGAGGGCTTCGTAGACAGTGGGAGCAGCGGAAACGTGTGCAAGATGTTTTATATGATAAGACGGGCATCGCGGAGTTGGAACATCTGTTTTGATGTGGTGGTCAAAGAGTTTGACTTCATCAAAATGGTAGATGAACCTTGTATATACAAAAAGCTAATAAGGAGTATGGTGGTGATCCTCGTAGAGTACGTGGATGACATACTCTTGATAGGGAAGGAGTTTCCTATGCTATGCTCGGTCAAATCTCCGCTTATCACAAGGATTCTCCATATAGGATCAAAGCGATACCTCATAAATCCAGTGTTTTGGATCTATGAGATAGATCCAATTGGATGTTAGGACTCTCACTAGTTGTAGTGAGATGGTATCAATCGATCCTGGGGAGAAACACTGGAAAGGTTCGAGGGTGATAAGGACGACTGAATGTCAGTCGCAGGCATTGTCTATACCCTCAGTGGAGGGACGGTATGTTGGAAGAGTTTCAAGCTAGATACCGTGACATACTAGACGATTAAAGGCAAGATACATCGTTACCAAGGATGCTACCAAAGAGGCAGTCTGGATACATATTATTTCATGAGATGAACTTCGTTCCTACCATTATGTGACAATGGAGTTGTGGCTTTAGCCAAGGAACAACCGTCCCATCAGAAATCCAGATTTAATTCTTAGGCAGTATCACCTGATCATGGAGATGGTTGATCTCCAGGGAGATCGAGGTTAGGAGAGTAGACACAAAGGACGACAGCACGGATCCACTAACAAAGGCCTTTTTCCCAGTAGAGACTTTTATGGGATGGTTGAGTATGAGATACTTCAACCGCAGCTAATTGTTGGGTATGTGATACCACAACAGATGGCCCTAGTGCAAGTGGGAGATTGTTAGTTATATGTATGCCCTAGAGGCCATTACTGTACATACGATGTATATTGTAGTGGATGCTAGGACATATATAGGGAGGACTTTCTTGCTCGACATGATAGTATGCTATCTGGTTGTACTTTATCTTAACATGTACTCTGATTGTCTCTATATTACATGTTGATAAAGCCCTTAGGATTTGTACTCGACTACTGGGACTATGATGAGATCATACTGGTGGGGCCACGGTAGTCGACGAGTACATCCTATAATTGTTCCTAGTCGAGGGTGTATCGAGACAGGGCATCGATACACCAGAGTAGACTAGCGTATACGAATCTTGACCCATATGATGGGCGATGGATGATCCCATATCCATCGGTGTTTGACATCAAGGATGGTGTACGGGTGCTCAGTAGAGACTGGGTACACTGGACGGACTCGCCGAGAACTCCCAGATGGTATTATACCATACGTCAGATGGCAGTTCTCCGGTGACACTGGTACAGAGTAGTCTGTTGACCCGAGATCGTCATAAAGTCTTGTGTGATTCCCACTGTGCTTTGATTTCCATCATTCCATGTCCAAGAGGGCGTGCAAAAAGGTGGCTTTTGGGTACAGTCCCGAATCATATGGAGGCAATGAGCGATAGGAGGGGATTCGTCTCTCCCGGTACAGGGAGTTGATGTTGTGCTGTGTTCGATTGGCTATAACCGGAAATCCCTGGCCAGGGTTGCTGAGATTTACTGGTAAGTTTTATCAGTAGTTTCTCGAACTGTTATAGACCTCATATCGACACGACTTATCGAGCTACTGGGGTCTGACGTTTACCACCCCTAGGCGAGATATGCAACATATCAGACGACGAGACCGGACTGTACGGGAGTGTTATTGTTTGGATTCACAGGAGAATGTACAGGCTTGCTTGTTGATCTTCTGAGCGCTCAATACCTGGGTAGCTGTTACGTTTAGCTGACCGCTTGCAGCTTATGGGTGTTTGATATGATCATCACCTACTGCCGGCGTATTGACGATTCTTTAGAGTCCTACACAGAGGTTTCTTGGCTCAGGCAAAACGGAGTAGGAGCACATATGTGATATGTGCGGGACCGAGGATAATGCGATATGAGATACCGTATTCTATTCTCGCGATATTTGATATCAACCGGGTCATCGGATCAAGTGTTGATTCGATGAATCGGTACGGATAAATATTAGTCGGTTATATGCGATATAGCCGGATTGTCGGATCAAGTGTTGATTCGATAATTTAATGTATAATAATATATATGATATATTAAAATTACATTAACTAATATTTGCTCACTAAAAGATTCTTTTTCTCACTCGGGTAATACATTGATATATATGCGATATATGTTAATTGTATTATTTTATTTTGTTACGATAAATATTATATATGTGATATATAATATTGTAACATGATATGATAACTAATACAACATGTTTAGTGGAGTTTAAATATGATTAGGGTTTGGATTAGGGTTAAACTTTCTAGATGTTTCTAAAAGGTTTTGGTTTTGTTTTGTGAAAGATATTTGTGTGTGACTCATCTTTAACCTAACCCAAACCCTAACCCTAGTTAATTCTCTACATGAGTTTGCTTGACCATGGTTGCATTATTCATCATATTATTTCTTTTTCTATTCATCACAAAAGGAATTCTAATATTATTCATCTTCTTCTTCCTTCTTCTTTCTTCATGGAAAAAGCTTGCTAGCTTTTTTCCAAGTGATGAATAAATGTGAGAAAAAGATAAATAAAGAGAGAAAAAATCCCCATTCATCATCCTCATCTTCCCTTGCCCTTTAGATGAGAGTGTTCACTCAATTTTAGTGAGTGTTAGCTTGTGTTAATGAAACTTCAAGGTAGATCATCTTAGTATCGAAGATCGGAAGCAAGACTGCATCTTTCTCTTCGTGGAACCTCTCGAGAGTCCGAAACCCGATGATCGCAGCGAAGGGACCACAACACAGAGCTTATGAAGTGAAGGACCGGATCTACAAAGGTTGTAATCTCTCTCACTTAGTGTTAAAGTGTTTAACTTATTAGTTTTCGCCTAATCTCTAGTTTAAAGATCCGTATTCGGGTTGTTCGGCACGGCTAAAATTTTAATCGGGCATGGTTGATGCCTCGTAGACCCTTGTGCGCGTGCATAGCAACCCTACACTTTCTCTGTTTCCAATAAACGGAGATGTGGTCATCTTATCTCTGTGACATGACCGGCAAGTTTCACAAGATGTAAATTCAAACTAATTTAAATATGCATCTTAATGTAACTTCAGCTAGTGGGGTCGCATTGATATGACCTAGTCTACAATGCCTCAAGAAGGATTCATTCATTTCTGAACTCTTCCTCTTGTGTGTTATCTGTATACTAAGAACTGTGGTTTGATTTAGAACGTCAATGCTTTTAGATAACGTGCTTGAACCGATCAACTCTTGATATAGGAAATGTTCAAAATTTTATCCAACAATACAAAATTATATCCTTTCTTTACTAATAAAGAGACTGATATGATGTTGTATATCAGGTTCGGTATCTAATAACATTCGTTCAGAATCAATGTATTCTTGTAATACATGGTGATAGTGACCAACAGACTTGGCTGCAACACTTGCACCGTTTCTATCTCATGAAACTTATCACCCGTTCTTAGTTCTCTACCTTTCTGTAGCCCATGTAACAAATTACATATGCGGGATCCTAATCCGGTATCAAATACCCAGGACGTAAAGGATACTGAGAAACAGTTCTCTGTATTGAACACACCCGAAGATGATGCATCAGTATGCACTTTCTTCGTTTGGGCCTCACGGGAATTCTGGTAATCCCCAATTTCCTGCTCTGTCTTATAACAATTATAAGTTGGAGCTGGACCAACGTTCCCCAGCTCAGTATAACAAGCGGGTTCGGTCAATACATCCGTATTATTATCTTGATTAAGGCGTGATATAGTCGCTACCTGGAGAGAGAGAGAAGAAAACACTCAGCGTGCGCTTTTACAAGATTAGATTGGTTATCAATTTATCTAATCAGGATGTCTCCCACTGTTTTAGTAAAATCTTCCTTCAAACCCTAAAAGGAAAGACTAGCCGGGATTAATTACACGCTACGAGTTCGCCAATCTTTTAGCCAGGCCAGTGCCGGTACTTTGAGCGAAGTCCCACGTGCTTTCGCACGAACCTAATTAAAGTAAACCTCATTTTCCCAGGGGCGTAACACCATTGACACCTTTCTAGACACCTACTTGATCGGCTAATTGTAATGTGTAAAACTCTCCTAGGAGTAACTCTTACTCTCAGCGGGTATCGGGATCCAACTATCTCATAGATGGTATGCAATCTCATTGCAAATTTCAACACTTGAAATTCCCAATAATATTTTACCCCTGGCAGCTATATGACCTTAACATGGTCAACAAATCATAAGTGCTAGTCAAGTTCAACCCGTCATTTCCCGATTGAATTAAATCCACCCGCACGACCCTTAACATGGTCAACAGAGTTGCACGACTACCCTAATCCAATCGCATCATATGCTTATACAGATAAGCACTAATCAGCTACCGCACACTACGCCTTAACATAGTCAACAAATGTAGCACGAATACTAACTAGTACTTATCTGAAATGACGGAGGGCTACGACAGGTTTTTAAGAAAACCTTTTGCGTAATGAACTTGATATCGCCGTAGAATCGAGTGATTTTAAATGGAGTGTTTTTGAGGCTTTTCTAGTTTTGCTAAAGTGGTCACTCCCGGTGAAGAGATCGTCGGCTCTTTCCTCATCGAATAAGGTACAGGATATTTCACAAATATCACTATGCAAAGCAAGAACTATAGAAGCAATCAAAAGACAAACCGAGTTTGTAGCATCTGCTAGTTTCACTAAAGAGGTCACTCCCGGTGAAAGGATCTCGGCTCTTTCCTTACCAAATAAGGTGTTGGATGTTCTACAAGGAACACCGCTATGCAAAGCAAGAACTAGAGCTACCAGTTTTTAAACAAGTTTCTACAACATTTTTAGGTTTCTTTTATTTCATTAATCTCATTAATGAAGTCCCATTTTAATATGCTTCACAAGCATCAGATATGAAACGAAATCAACAATATATAATATATATCTCATATATTTAATATAAACATTCATCTCAGGCAGTAATATGATCTCATCACAGAATATTGCAGCAGAAGAACATATATGAAATATTGGATATACTAGGACGTCCGTGTTTTCAATACTAGCCTGTATAAAACACGGATTCCACAGTCGCAATGAATAGCCAGACCCACATCCCTAGACCCCTACGAGAGCGGCAAGCAACACTGCCAATTCTAGGGTTAGGAGACCCGGTCTCGACTCCTCGAGATGGTCTCCTACAGGACCTTAGAACCCGGTTACTTGTGCTCCCCGCCTTGGGTCTACCTAATGCGGAAAAGTAAATAATATACAATGGTGACATCATCCTCAGCCCGGAAGTGCCCCAATAAAAGAATATTACATACAAATAAATTTTACATGAATGAAAATAAAAACCCTCATCTCATATAAAACCCCTGGCTATTCAAACACGACGATCGAAATAACATATCACAGCAACACATAACATCACATGTCATCAACGTAAGTAAGTATGCATACGCCGATCGTCGTCGATGTATAGCAATGAAAACCGGCAATACAACTACATACTACACTTACGATCACAGAAAAGAAAGTGTAAAACTACAACAGTTGGAATTCGCAACCACTTTAGACATCGCATGCCTAACCAAATGAATTCCTTAGACATCGCATGCCTAGCAATTATAAACCCCGCATTTTAGTCTCATTATCGAAAACTCTTTTCAATATCAAGTTGGACAATTCAACAAGATTCCCGACATCCTGATCGAATGCTCGTCGCAAACTTTAGTAGACAGCCGCACCCCCGGATGCCGTCGACGAAGTGCACTAAGGCGGAACACCGCTGCCGCGAGCACCCGAACGGATGCTTTTGGCGACGGGGTTCTCTTACAGTCACTTGGTCGGGGCTATGGGGCATGGCTATCTGTTAAGTTTACCCGGCGAGTATCCGCGTACGTTACGTGATTGCGACGGACTTTTGATCACATCAAAATTCCATGGCAACCGATCATCTGAGACTGAACTGCTAGATTTATAACATTCAAATTAGTTATCTCATAACTACCTGTGGATTCCAAATATTGTATCACATTCCAGATAAAAAGACAGTGTTAAACTTTTCGATCGAATAATCAAACACCCAAGATTTCCCCAATATATCTCAACACTTGAAATCAGTTTAAAAACATCCATCACACGCCACAGTACCAATGGTCCAGCCGTAGAAGGGTCATGCCAACGCCTCACATGTGGCACGTCGTATTGCCACAAACCCTAAGGTTTAGAGGCAGTTCAAGACGGTCACATAATCGAGTTAAGGTTTGTTGTCTTCTAGAGGGTCCACCGCGTTACTTGCATGACTTAGAAAGTTTCAAACTCGAGAAAAAATCCAACTTTTGAAAAATTTTCCGACTGGGGAAAAAGTGAGTTATTGATATCTGTTTGAACTTTTTAACAGTTTCTAAAATTATCCGGACAAAACTAAACGAAGTTAAATTATCCGATTGAATCAACGAGTCCCCAATACAACCCTAGAAAACTCAAAATTGAGTGGAATTAAAAAATTCCCAGAAAAAAATGACAAGAAAGGACCTGGGACTAATTCACAATTTTGACCGCGGAACCGCCGCAAAAGCCTTGGTTTAGCCGCGGTTCCGCGGTCATTTGAGCGCATTAATTGTCTGTACTTCACAGTAATTTTTAGTTTTTCCTGCTCTATTTTATAAGCATTTTTAATTCATAAAAAATCACATTTTCGAAAAATATCCAGAGAAGGGTTCGTGTCGGGGTTTCCGGGTTCGATCGGAATTTAGACTTCGTCTAGACTTCGCCTAAAGCTCTAGCTTGGCTCTGATACCACTGTAGGGTTGCTAGGCATACGTACAAGGGTCTACGAGGCATCAACCATGCCCGATTAAAATTTTAGCCGTGCCGAACAACCCAAAGCCGGATCTTTAAACTAGAGTTTATGCAAAAACAAGCATGTTAAACACTTTAACACTAAGTGAGAGGGATTACAACCTTTGTAAATCCGGTCCTTCACTTCATAAGCTCCGTGTTGAGGTCCCTTCGCTGCGATCATCATGTTCTGGACTCTCAAGAGGCTCCACGAAGAGAAAGATGCAACCTTGCTTCCGATCTTCGATAACAAAGATGATCTATCTTGAAGTTTCATTAACACAAGCTAACACTCACTAAATGAAGTGAACACCCTCATTTAAATGGAAAGGGTAGATGAGGATGATGAAGTAGGATTTTTGCTCTCATTTGTTTTCTATTTCTCACTCACTTTCATCACAAATATCAAAGCAAGAAAGCTTTTCGAAGGAGGAAGAAGAAGAAGAATAATTCATAATCCTTTTGTGATGAATAATGAAAGGATAAAGATGATCAATAATGCAACCATGGTTGACTAAACCTTTGTAGAGAATTAACCAAGGCTAGGGTTTGGGTTAGGTTATGAATGAGTCACTTGAAAATATCTTTGCAAAAACAAAAGAAAACCTTTTAGAATCTACTAGAAGTCTTAACCCTAATTCAAACCCTAATCATGTTTAAACTCCACAAAACATGTTGCATTAGTTATCATATCATGTTACAATATTATATATCATATATATAATATTTATTGTAACAAAATAAAATAAGACATGTAACATATATCGCATATATCAATGTATTACCCGAGTGAGAAAAAGAATCTTTTAGTGAGCAAATATTAGTTAATGTAATTTAATATATCATATATATTATTATACATTAAATTATCGAATCAACACTTGATCCGACAATTCGGCTATATCGCATATAACCGACTAATACGATGACCCGGCTATATCACATATACCCGGCCGATATCTCATATCGCGAGAATCCAATACGGTATCACATACCGCGCACATATCACATATGTGCTCCTACTTCGTTTTGCCTGAGCCAAGAAATCTCTGTGTAGGACTCTAAAGAATCGTCAATACGCCGGCAATAGGTGATGATCATATCAAACACCCACAAGCTGCAAGCAATCAGCTAAACGTAACAGCTACCCAGGTATTGAGCGCTTAGAAGATCAACAAGCAAGCATGTACATTCTCCTGTGAATCCAAACAGTAACACTTCCGTACAGTCCGGTTTCGTCGTCAGATAAGTTGCATATCTCGCCCAGGAGTTGATAAGTCGTGTCGATATGAGGTCTATAACAGTTCGAGAAACTACTGATAACACTTACCAGTAAATCTCAGCAACCCTGGCCAGGGATTTCCGGTTATAGCCAATCGAACACAGCACAATATCAACTCCCTATACCGGGAGAGACGAATCCTCTCCTATCGCTCATTGCCTCCATGTGATTCGGGACTGTACCCAAAAGCCACCTTTTTGCACGCCCTCTTGGACGTGGTATGATGGAAATCAAAGCACGGTAGGAATCACACAAATCTTTATGACGATTTCGGGTCAACAGACTACTCTGTACCAGTGTCACCGGAGAACTGCCATCTGACGTGAGGTATAATACCATCTGGGAGTTCTCGGCGAGTCCGTCCAGTGTACCCAGTCTCTACTAAGCACCCGTACACCATCCTTGATGTCAAACACCGATGGATATGGGATCATCCATCGCCCATCATATGGGTCAAGATGCTTATACGCTAGTCTACTCTGGTATATCGATGCCCTGTCTCGATACACCCTCGACTAGGAACAGTTATAGGATGTACTCGTCGACTACCGTGGCCCCACTAGTATGATCTCATCACAGTCCCAGTAGTCGAGTACATATCTTAAGGGCTTTATCAACATGTAACATAGCGACAATCAATGTACATGTTAAGATAAAGTACAACCAAATAGCGTACTATCATGTCGAGCAAGAAAGTCCTCCCTATATATGTCCAAGCATCCATTACAATATACATCATATGTACAGTAATGGCCTCTAGGGCATACATATAATTAACACCTACTTCCCTGTCGATCTTCTCTTCTGCAAGTGCTCATCTATACGATATGGAGGTCTTCACCTGGTCTTTACAACGTCCTCTCACCGCAGTCGATGGACAAGGCATTCAATAAGATGCAAACGGCCCACGAGCTTGGGCTGATCTCAAAGAGCAGACGGGATCGCTCGGTGGACATACTTCTCGAATGTTTCCAGCTGTGGTGGGTCGCAGCGTCGTGCTCGGCGGCGGATGACCCCGACGAATCTATTGCTTCAAGGGTTCATGGGTACCGACAGAAGGAGCAGGCGGAGGCTGTCTGGGCTCGGCTGGAAGAGCTTTTATCCAAGTATCATCGCCAATATTTTCTTAATCCTCTTCCTCTTTTGCTGTAATTTTTGTAAGGCTGAGGAGCCCATAATACCTCTGAATAAATAAATTTTTCTTTGTTGAGCTTATGGTGTATTGTCTCTTTCTTCCTTTGCATACCCTTCCAATTTTTTTGTCCCCTCTAAACCCTAAGCTCAGGGCCGGGGAAAGGAAAGGAAAGGAAAGAGGGCTGGAGCCCCGGGCCGGAAAGGACTCGGTTTGGAAAACTTTAATAAGTGTGGAAAGGAATTGCATTATTTCGAAAGAGAGTACATGTTCATCTATACAACTTAAGCTTTTCAGCGTTAAACGGCCGAGGTAAATTACAACCTTGGGAGTCTTGGAGGCGGTAGGCTCCACCGGGAAATGCCTCCGTCACAATGAATGGCCCATCCTATTTCGGGGAGAACTTATGTATCTTCCCCTGGTCTACGAATTCGTTTCGTCGTAAGACCAGGTCTCTAGCCTTGAAAGCTCGATGTTTAATTTGGGCGTTGTAGTAACGGGCGGTCTGCTGCTGATAAGTGGCCATTCTGATCTATGCCTGATCTCTCCTTCCCCGCAATTTGTCTAAGTTGCTTCGTATCGCTAAGGTGTTAGCCTCGTCGTCGAAGTGTTCGACTTGATAACTGGGCAGCCCAATTTTTGCGGGGACCATTGCCTCGGTACCGTAGCAGAGGCTAAATGGGGTTTCTCCTGTGGGTGTCTTTTTCGATGTCCGCAATGCCTATAGTACCCGCGGCAGTTCCTCGGCCCAGCCGCCTTGCCTTCCCTCTAAGCGGGCTCTGAGGCCGCGGATGAAACCTCGGTTCGCTACTTCGGCCTGCCCATTGCTTTGTGGATGTGCGACTGCGGAAAACTTCATCAAAATGTGGTAGTCGCTGCAAAACACTTTGACTTTTTCGTTTTCGAAGTTGGTCCCATGGTCGGTAACTATGCACCTCGGGATTCCAAATCGGGAGATTATATTGTTTTGCATGAATTTTATCGTGCAGGCAGTGTCCAGTTTCCTGATGGGAACGGCTTCTATCCACTTCATGAAGTAATCCACAGCGATAAGGATGTATTTGTGTCCCCCCGTTCTAGTGGGGAGTTGGCCCAGCATATCCATCCCCCATTGTGCAAACAGCCAAGAGGAACTGATTAGCGTTAGTTCGGTAGCGGGGAAACGATGTATGATGCCGAAGAGTTGGCAGTTCTTACATCTTCTGACCATCTTCTCGGCATCCTGGTGTATTCTCGGTCAATAGTGCCCCTGGAGTAGTGTCTTCTGGACCAGGGTATGGGGCCCTTGATGTGCTCCTCCGACCCCTTCATTTATCTCTCGTAGAACATAGTTTGCCTCGTGGGGGTCGACGCACAGGAGCAGAGGTTGAGTGTATGACTTCTTATACAGGTTTCTATTTCTCCAGATGAAATGGAATGCTTTTGCCCGAAGCCGGCGAGCCTCTCCCCTATCTTCCGGAAGTACACCGCCTTTCAAGAATTCCATGAAGGGCTTTCTCCAATTTTGTCCTTCTTCCTGAATTGTGTAGATTTGGAGTGTTACCACTCCATCTTCCACGCTGGGTCGCGGTAAGACTTCGAAGAGGATATTTCTTTTATGATTAGCCGAATAGGAAGAAGAGAGCTTACTCAAGACGTCAGCCTGGGTGTTCAAGTTCCTGGGAATTTGCTCCACTTGGACTTCGTCGAAATTTTTCCGAAGCCTTTTTACCTCGGACAAGTATTTTATCATTAGTGGCTCTCGGGCCTCGAAACGCCTGGTTACTTAGCCGACGACTAATGCGGGGTCACTGCATATCCTGATGGTCTTCAGCCCTACCCCGGAGGCTATTCGTAGCCCTGCCAACAAGGCCTCATATTCTGCGGCGTTGTTCAATGCTCTAAAACCGAGCTTTAGAGAGTACTCCATTTCCGCTTCATTCGGGCCACAGATGATTAGGCTAGCCCTGCTCTTTTCCTCTATGGAGGATCTATCCATGTAGAGTACCCGGTCAGGGATAGGGTCGGGAACCTCCTCGACCGAGGGTTATGGTTCAGGGCCTCGTGTTGTTGTTTCTTAATTAGTGGGGATTGTTCACTGCCGAAAGACGCAACCGGGACGCTAGGACGTCTGGCCTGAATTCTGAGGGCAGATGCTATTTTGATTTATCCGTCTAACTCTCCGAAGATGCCAAGTTGATTTATGGCACCGTATATCGGAGGTTTGGACGGATGCGGCCGTTGTAACAGACTTCGTCAGATTCCCCCTCATTTACGAGGGTTTTTTGATTGTGAGGACGCTCTTCCCTGCAGGAGCAAGCCCATGTAGTTAATTATGTTACCGCAACACGATAACCACTTTCTCCTGCTCCAGAAGTTCACTTTGTGTCTTGTGTGTTTGTTTTATTTTTTGGTTGCCCGTGGATTGTATACGGAGACTAATTTATGTTGTCACCCATAGGGCGTGGATTAGTCCAAATCTGTATATTTTTAGATTTGGCTTTGGGTTTACTTAAGGATCGTTGATCCATTTTGAGATCAAGATCGACTTAAAGGTATACGAGAAGTTGGGGGCTCGGTTGGTTTTTTGTTAAGGATACTTTAGTCCAATTTGAGACTAAGATCTACTTAACAGGGTATTAGGATCATTTTTGTTTCAGATCCAACAAGAGAGCACTTGGGCTCTGTTGTTTTAATTTAAGGACGTTTCAATCCGTTATCTCCATTTTGGAGGCGAAGTTGTAGTTTGAGGACATTTCAGTCTGTAGATCACCATATTTGAGGTAATGTTTTAGTTTAAGGACGTTACGGTCCGTTGTCGCCATTTTGGAGGCAACGTTGTAGTTTGAGGATATTTCGGTCTGTAGATCACTATTTTTGAGGTGAGGTTTTAGTTTAAGGACGTTATGGTCCGTTATCACCATTTTGGAGGCAACGTTTAGTTTGAGAACATTTCGGTCCGTTGTAGTTTAAGGACGTTTCGGTCCATTGATCATCCTGCGCGCACATGTATTTGTTACATGTCGGGATGAGCAACGATGATATGGGATATAACCAGTTTAGGATGTGGTTTGATCTGAGATGTGCACGTCAGTTTGGGAAGTGCACCAAAAAGCAGTTGGCTGTCGGGACCCACCACCTCTCTGAAGACGTTGAGGAATTACAACGACATGTATCAGAGGTGTAGAGAGATATAGCCTTGAACCAGTTCCCGTATTTGAGGGAAAATGCATTAATGGTAAACCCGAAAATCGTCACCCGTATTTTGAGACTATGATTTTCTCGAAGGAATGCGGAACAAATATCGTTTTGAGATATTATCAGTCGGGAGATCGATAGTCGTATTTGGAACTGGGATCAATTTGGAAAATAATGAACCCATGGGCTCGGTTGATCTGGGTTAGGGACCTAGCCAACTTAGGCTTGATCCGCTCAATTTTCTTTTTATTTAAAAAGAAGTGCTAAGCACTTGTTTGGGCCCAATCCTTTTTTCCTGCAAAAAGTGCTGAGCACTTATGTAAGTTCTGACACTCACACTTTACTCTTTTTTGTCTCTATATGGAGTGTTGAGCACTCTTTTAGCGTCCACGTGCGAAGCACGTGAGGCGCTTGGTGTTGCCTGGTGAGTGTCAAGCACTTTTATGTTCTGTGGCGCCCACGTGAGAGACACGTGAGGCGCTGGGCGCTGGGCGCCGTACACTGAGTGCTAAGCACTCCTTTATTTTTTAGCGCCCACGTGAGGGGCACGTGGGACGTTGGGCGGTGATTTTTTCCTTGTATATTTTGTTCTGAGGAGTTCAATTTCCTTGTTCTTTTCTGAATCTTTTATCTCCAAGAACAAGTTCGTCCCGATAAGAATTAAATTCTCAACTTGTGGGAGACTTACCTTGTGGATCTCAGATCTAGAGAAAGAACTAAGTTCTTCTTTTAAAAGGGTTAAACCCTTCAATAAGTAAACAAGATGCTTTGATCTCTCCTCTTTTTTATTTACCTAGAGCTTCTTTCTGAGAATGGAGATCTCCTTTCTTCCTTTTTGAAACTTTCTGCTTTGTTTTTTCGAAGCTTATGGGGGGTTCTTCTATCCTAGACTGGAAGTTTTGGGTCCTTTATATAGTAGAGGCGAGTCTGTTGATTAGTTGAAGAAATCTCTCATTAAGAGATCCTAATTGATTTGGGGATTTTACCCACCATTGGATCTTTGATCCAAGGACTTTTGTTATACAGAAGGTATTTTCTTGTTTTTAACGAGATTGGGGAAATATTTTCCCATACAAAATTTATTCTGTAGATTGGTGATTCTTTAATCACCATTGGATTTTTATCCGACGGTACTCTGTTTTACAGAGGGCAATCTTTCTTGTTTAGAAAGATTTGAGGAATATTTCCTCTCAACAGAATTTAATTCTTCATCCTGAGGATTTATCATCTCCATTGCATCTTTGATCCAACGGCTCTATTTAACAGAAAGCATAATTTAATTCTACAAGGCGCCGTCGCTCATGTGTTGTGCACGTGGGCGCTTATTAAGGTTTTAATTCTCTCATATGCTTTGCACATTGGTGCCCATGTGAGGGGCACGTGCGGCGCCAATGACTCTGGCGCTGGCGCCCTCGTGGAAGGCACGTGAGGCGCTGCCTCTTGAGTTTTGTGTGCTTTGTACACGGGCCATGCTCATATAAGAGTTTTTTTTAACTCTGGCGCTTGCGCCCTCGTGGAAGGCACGTGAGGCGTTGCTTCTTGAGTTTTGTGTGCTTTACACACCGGCGCTGCTCATATAAGAGTTTTTTTAACTCTGGCGCTGGCACCCTTGTGGAAGGCACGTGAGGCGCTGCCTCTTGAGTTTTGTGTACTTTGCACACGGGCGCTGCTTATATAAGAGTTTTTTAAGCTCTAGCGTTGTCGCCTTCGTGGAAGGCACGTGAGGCGCTTTCCTCTCAAGTTTTAAACAGAGCTTTGCTCTTTTATTGGGGGAAACAAATGCCCCCCACCGTTGCGCTCACGTGACTCATACATGAATACAGCGATGGCACCTTTTCCACTGTTGGATCTTCTTGGAAGTTGAACCGTCTTCCTGTGCCTATAAGTAGGGCCTTTGGCCTTTGAGATGGCTATTATTCATCTTCCCTAACTTTCTTCTTTCTGAGAATTTAATTCTCTTTCTAGAGCTTAGATCTCTGCCCACGTAAACTCTTTTGGAGTCAGAACTCTGTCCAAAAATTTGGTAAGGATTATGACCAATCTTTTGAGGGAATCTCGTCATGTTTTAGGGTTTTAACCCATTAACACAGCTTTGCTCTTCTTTTGTAGTGATTAGATCGTAGATCTTAAAAAATGTTTTAGGGTTTCTTAACCCGTTAATCAAAACATTGCTCTTCTTTTAGAAAGATCTCTTAAAGTTCTAAGATTTTTCTTGCAGATCTTGAAGATCCTTGGGGTTTTACCCTACTAGAAAGCTTTGCTTTTGAAGGTTCTGAGATGTTATCACATTGTTCTATAGAGCTTGGCTCTGAAAATCTTTGGGGAATTTTATCCCTTCTTAAATTTCTTGACATATTTGAAATCTGTTTGCAGGGCACAGCTCTCGAGAGAGTTTAACTCCTCAGTCCAATGACGTTTTCTCAATAAATGAGAATCCTTTTGGATTATATGAGTGACTGCCCCATCATTGATGGGGCGTTACC
Organism: Agapanthus africanus; assembly: GCA_030015575.1. Lineage (NCBI taxonomy): Eukaryota > Viridiplantae > Streptophyta > Magnoliopsida > Asparagales > Amaryllidaceae > Agapanthus > Agapanthus africanus. The sequence goes on along the minus strand of CM057337.1, from coordinate 757,323,645 downwards.
TTAATTTTGTGGGCCCTCTTGTCCCTTTCTTTTGAACTGCAGTGCAGTACAGTACAATTTTTTTTAAGTACCAAAGAGTGTTAGAGTCCTGAACATGTTGTCGATAGCTAACGCTTCTTCTTTTGTGCAGGTACTATGGCTTTCGATTCCTCTTTTCCTTTCGTACATTTCGAGAGCGCTTTTTCCGACGCGCCCGTGGATCGGTAAGTCTTTGTGCTTATTAAGGATCATGATACAGAGCAAAAATCTCTTCACCTATGGGGGTCATACAGGATTGCGAAACTGCCAAGCAGGAAATCAATGAGAAGCTTTCATCCTGCTTACAACAACGGGCTCAAATCGAAACGGAGTTGGCCGCCGTAGTTGAACACGAGAAAGAGTTGAGTGGAGCGCGTGAGCGGTTCGTCTGTTTGTTGAAAACGCCTCCTCCTTAATAAGTGCCATTTTACCCCTTTCTTGTACTGATTATAAACTTCTGATTCATGAATAACATGTATTCATTTTGATTCCTGAATGAAATGTATTGATTTTGATTCCTGAATGAAATGTATCTTGTATTCATTTAAATTCATGAATAAAAGACATATTTTATTTCATACTGGCATTTTTTCTTTTCTTCGATGTCTTGATCTGGTGTGAAGTAGTTTATATACTTATTTCGGAGTTTGTAGTTTATTCACTCATCTCGGAGTCTCTATTTTATGGAATCATTTCGGAGTTTGTAGTTTAATCACTCATCCCGGAGTCTCTAGTTTATGAACTCATTTCGGAGCTTGTAGTTTATGTTAGTTATATGTATGCCCTAGAGGCCATTACTGTACATGAGATGTATATTGTAGTGGATACTGGGACATATATAGGTAGGACTTTCTTGCTCGACATGATAGTACGCTATTGGTTGCTCTTTATCTTAACATGTATACTTACTGTCTCTCTGTTACATATTGATAAAGCCCTTAGGATGTGTACTCGACTTGCAGGAATATGATATAGATCATACTAGTGGGGCCTGGGTAGTCCATGAGTACATCCTTCAATGTTCCTAGTCGTGGGAATATCGAGACGGGGCATCGATATTCCAAAGTAGACTAGCGTATATCTTCTCGACCCATGTGATGGGCGGTGGATGATCCCATATCCATTGGTGTTTGACATCAGAGATGGTATGCGGATGCTCAGTGGAGACTAGGTACACTGAACGGACTCGCAGAGTGTTTTTTTCTCTCTCTCTCTCCAGGTAGCGACCATGTCATGCCTTAATCAAGATAATAATATGGATGTATTGACTGAACCCGCTTGTTATACTGAGCTGGGGAACGTTGGTCCCGCTCCAACTTATAATTGTTATAAGACAGAGCAGGAAATTGGGGAATACCAGATTTCCCGTGCCGCCCAAACGAAGAAAGTGCATGATGATGCATCTTCTTCGGATGTGTTCATTACAAAGAACTATTTCTCTGTATCCTCTACGTCCTGGGTATGTAATACCGGATCAGGATCCCACATATGTAAATTGTTACATGGGCTACAAGATAGGTAGAGAACTGAGAACGGGTGATAAATTTCAAGAATTGGAAACAGTGCAATTGTTGCAACCAAAGTGTTGGCAGTTATCACCCTGTATTACTAAATACACTGATTCTAAACAAATGTTATTAGATACCGAACCTGATATACAACATTATATCAGTCTCTTTATTTACTAAAGAAAGGATATAATTTTGTATTGTTGGATAATGATTTGAACATTTCCTATATCAAGAGTTGATCGGTTCAGGCACGTTATCTAAAAGCATATATATTCTAAATCAGACCACAGTTCTTAACGTACAGAACACACACAAGAGGAAGAGTTCAGAAATGAACGAATCCTTCTTGAGGCATTGTAGACCAGGTCATATCAATGCGACCCGACTAGCTAAGTTACATATTAGATGCATATTTAAATCAGTTTGAATTTACATCTTGTGAAACTTGTCAGTCATATCACAAAGATAAGATGACCATAGCACTGTTTATAGGAAACAGAGAAAGAGTTAATGAACTCTTGGGACTGATACATAGTGATGTATGAAGGTCCCCAGTCTACATATGCCAGGACTGATTCTTTGTATATCCTTACATTCACTGATGATCTCTCAAGATTCGGACACTGGTATCAGAGCTTTTGAGAAATTCAAAGAATATAAGTCAGAAGTAGAGAACCAATACAGGTATAAGTATTATGTCCTATGATGAGATCAAGGAGGAGAATACTTGTGCATGGAATTCTTGGACTATTCTAAAGGAGAATGAGATTCTCTCTCAGTGTTACTCCTCTGAATACACCACAGTACAACGGTGTATCGGGGCGAAGCAATCACACCATATTAGATATGGTGTGCTCTATGATGAGTATTATTGAGTTACCTATTTCCTTTTGCGGGTTGTGCACTTAAGAAGATGCATACCTATTGAATTGGATTCCAATCAAATCAGTGCCTACCACTCCATATGAGATATGGTGTGGGAAGAGCCCATCTCTTAAGTAAGTTAAGATTTGGGATTGTCCGGGCTATGTCAAAAGCAAAATCCGGACAAGATCGAGGCAAGGTCAGTTCTGTAGAACTGGAAGGAATTCTAGCTATACAAACTACAGCTGATGATTTGATAGAACTAAAGGATTCAATAGTCCCCGACGAACCTCAGCCTCTCCACTGATCTGGTAGGGTTCCTCATCCGCCTGAGAGATACTTCGGTTTCTTGATGACAGTGGGAGCGAGGAATGCATCATGAGATGATGACCCAACTAGTTTCGAGCAGGCCATCGAGAGTAGGGACTCTGTAAGAATGGCTGGATGCTTAGCAATCTGAGATGGAATCCATGTACACCAACAAAGTATGGACTTTGGATGCTATATCTGAAAGGTTGAATCCCCATCAGGAGCAAGTATATCTTGAGAAGATTACTTGGTGTAGATGGAAAAGTTGAGACTTTCAAAGCTAGACTTGTTAATGGTTTTCGTCATCGACCAGGCGTGGATAATGATGAAACCTTTTCCAGTGGCTATGCTTAAGTCCATCCGGATCCTACTTAACATTGCTACATACCATGACTACGATATCTGGTGGTTGGGTGTCATGACTGTTTTTCTAAATACTGATTTAGAAGAGAACATCTATAAGTACACAGCCAGAGGGCTTCGTAAACAGTGGGAGCAGCGGAAATGTGTGCAAGTTGCTTTACAGAATAAAGCAGGCATCGCGGAGTTGGAACGTCTGTTTTGATGTGGTAGTCAAAGAGTTTGACTTCATCAAAATAGTAGATGAACCTTGTACATACAAAAAGGTAGTAGAGAGTAAGGTGGTCATCCTCGTATTGTACGTGGACAACATACTCTTGATGGGAAAAGAGTTTCCTATGCTACGCACGGTCAATCTCCTCTTATCACAAGGATTCTCCAAATAGGATAAAGGTGATACCTCCTAAATCCTGGGTTTTGGATCTATGAGAAAGATCTAAATGGATATTAGGATTATCACTAGGTGTAGTGAGATGGTATCAATCGATCCTGGGGAGAATCACTGGATAGCTTCCAGGGTGGTAAGGTTGACTGAATATCAGTCACAGGCATTGTCTTTACCCTCAGTGGATGGACGGTATGTTGGAAGAGTTCCAAGCTAGATACCGTGGCAAACTAGACGACAAAGGCTGGTGACATCGCTATCAAAGATACTACCAAAGAGGCAGTTTGGGTGTATATTGGTTCATGAGATAAACTAGGTTCCTACCATTGTGAGACAATGGAAGTATGGCTTTGGCCTAGGAACCCCGATCCCATCAGTGACCCAGACATATTCTGAGGCAGCATCACCTGATCATGGAGATAGTTGATCTCCAGGGTGATCGAGGTTAGGAGAGTAGACTCAGAGGACAACACGGCGGATCTACTCACAAAGGCTTTTTTCCAGAGAGAGACTTTTATGGGATGGTTGAGTATGAGATACTGCAACCACTGCTACAGATGGCCCTAGTACAAGTGGGAGATTGTTAGTTATATGTATTCCCTAGAGGCCATTACTATACATGAGATGTATATTGTAGTGGATGCTGGGACATATATAGGTAGGACTTTCTTGCTCGACATGATAGTACACTATCTGGTTGCTCTTTATCTTAACATGTATACTTACCGTCTCTCTGTTACATGTTGATAAAGCCCTTAGGATGTGTACTCGACTTGCAGAACTATGATGTAGATCATACTAGTGGGGCCTGGGTAGTCCATGAGTACATCCTTCAATGTTCCTAGTCATGGGAATATCGAGACGGGGCATCGATATTCTAAAGTAGACTAGCGTATATCTTCTCGACCCATGTGATGGGCGGTGGATGATCCCATATCCATTGGTGTTTGACATCAGAGATGGTATGCGGGTGCTCAGTGGAGACTGGGTACACTGAACGGACTCGCCGAGAACTCCCAGATGGTATTATACCTCACGTCAGATGGCAGTTCTCTGGTGACACTGGTACAGCTTAGTCTGTTGACCCGAGATCGTCATAGAGTCTTGTGTGTCTCCCACTGTGCTTTGATTTCCACCCTACCACGGCTCTACTGAGTCGTGCAAACAGGTGGTTTTTGGGTACAGTCCCGATTCACATGGAGGCAATGAGCGATAGGAGGGGATTCGTCTCTCCCGGTATTGGGGGGTTGATGTTGCGCTATGCTCGACTGGCCATAACTGGAAATCCCTGGCCAGGGTTGCAGTGATTTACTGGTAAGTGTTATCAGTAGTTTCACGCTTGTTATGGACCTTACATCGGCATGACTTATCAAGCTACTGGGGTCTGACGTTTACCACCCCTAGGCGAGATATGCGACATATCATACGAACAGACCGGACTGTGCGGTAAGTGTTACTGATTGGATTCGCGGGAGTGTGAGCAGGCTTGCTCGTTGATCTTCTGATCGCTCAATACCCGGGTGGCCGTTACGTTTAGCAGACCACTTGCGGCTTGTGGGTGATTGATATGATCACCACCTAGTGCCGGCGTATTGACGAGTCTTTAGAGTCCTACACAGAGATTTCCTGGCTCAAGCGAAACGAAATAGGAGCGCATATGAGATATGTGCGGGACCGAGAATAATACCAGTATGAGATACTGTATTCTATTCTCGCGATTTGTATCATCGCTCGGTTATATGTGATATAGCCGGGTTACCGAATCAAGTGTTGATTCGATATATTGATACACTAGATATTAGTCGGTTATATGCGATATGACCGGATCGTTAAATCAAGTGTTGATTTAATTATTTAATATATAATTATATATTTGATATATTACTTTACATTAACTAGTATTGGTTCACTTAAAATTGACTTTCTCACTTGATGTGCACAAGTTGTATATGTGATTGTGCACTAGTTTGCATCACGATTGATGATACATGCAAACATGGGTGGGTGGGTGACATACACCATGTTAATTATAATGTAGGTTTTTAATTATCTTAATTATTCAAAATGGTGGCTTCTTTTGTCATGGCTTGAAGCTTCATGAAGCTTGTGGCAAGTTTGACAAAGTCCACTCATTTTGTCTTGATTAAGATATTCATTAACCAAACCATTATAATTAACTATGGTTTAGTCTCTACAAAGGTTAACTCACCCATGGTTGCATCATGATAGACTTCACTTGTTTATTCCTTTTAGATAATTCTTTTTCTTTTCTTTCTTCTTCTTCTTCTTCTTCTTCTTCTTCAAGAAGAAGAAAAACCTTACTAGAAATTTTCAAGTGAAGAATTAGAGTGAAAAATCCAAATCCAAAGTGAACCCACTTCCTATTTTATCATCCTCTACTACTTGCCATTTAGTTTAGGGTATTCTCTTCACAAAGTTTTTGACCTAGTGAAGATGGAGCTTGAGTTTGAGTCTCCTCGACGTAGATCATTTTCGGCCTCGAAGTCGACGACCTAGCGCGCTCATTTCTCCGAGGAAACCATCACTAGAGTCCGGGATCTCGATGATCGCAGCGAAGGGACGTCAACACGGAGCTTTAGAAGTGAAGGACCGGATCTACAAAGGTTGTAATCCCTTTCACTTAGTGTTAAAGTTGTTTTCTTACTAGTTTTCGTATAATCTCTAGTATACGATCTTGGTTAGGGTTGTTCGGTACGGCTATTTTTTTTGAATCGGGCATGGTTGATGCCTTGTGGAACCTTGTTAGAGTGCCTAGGAACCCTACAGTTTATTCACTCATTCTGGAGTCTCTAGTTTATGAACTCATTCCGGAGCTTGTTTAGTTTACCTCACTTGGGCTTGTAGGCAAACTTGCCCTAACGCATGGATAACCCCTGCTCTTTACGACAGAGGTCCATAAGGTTTTGTAGTACTAAGGTTTTTTGTCCGTTGTACCGTCGCGTTGGCTGATGCATTACCCGATATGCAGTCTTTATGCTGCTGTTCGAGTAGCCCCATGACTGTCGTGTCTTTGATCCCTTCAGAGCTGGACAAGACGTCTTCAAGTAATTTCCTTAGGTCATATTACCGTCAAGAGAGAAAGCATTAGGAATTTTTCCATGTTGCCTTTTACTTGAGGTCAGGCTCAGTTTAGGAGCCTTGATAAGTCATAACCACTCCGCACTGGTGTGGGATGATCACCGATAGTTTTTCGGGTTTTATTTGAGTTGCCTTCAAGACCCTGAAGCTAGGAATTTGGCCTTCGCTTCCTTTGTCGACATCGCGTTTGCTGTAAAGAGACAAATGTCAAGGTGATCTCTAGGTTGTTTTGTGAACCGTCGAAACTTGGAACTAGGGATTTTGCCATGGCTCCGTTTTGTTTTTGACCCTGGAGTCTTTTGTTGACGTCGCGTCTGCATCCTGCTGGAGTGAGAAGAAACATCGTAGTTGACACTGCGTCTGCTGTAATGATACGAATGTCGAGGTGGTCTCTAGGTTGCTTGTGAACCGTCGAGTCTTGGAACTAGGGACTTTTTCATAGCTCCACTTTGTTTTGACCCTGGGGTCGTTTGTTAACGGTGCATCTCCATCCTGCTAGAGTGAGAAGAAACGCCGTTGTTGACACTATGTCCACTGTAACGAGATGAGTGTCGAGGTGGTCTCTAGGTTGTTTGTGATCCGTCGAGACTTGTATCTAGGGACTTTGCCATGGCTCCGCTTTGTTTTGACCCAAGGGTGGTCGCTTGTTGACGTCGTGTCTGCATCCTGCTAGAGTGAGAAGAAACGCCGTTGTTGACACTATGTCTGCTATAACGATATGAGTGTCGAGGTGGTCTCTAGGTTGTTTGTGAACCGTTGAGACTTAGAACTAGAGACTTTGCCATGGCTCTGCATTGTTTTTTACCTTGGAGTCTTTTGTTGACGTCATATCTGCATCCTGCTGGCGTGAGAAGAAACACCGTTGTTGACACTATGTCTGCTGTAACCAGATGAGTGTCGAGGTGGTCTCTAGGTTGTTTGTGAATCGTTGAGACTTGGAACTAGAGACTTTTCCATGGCCCCGCTTTGTTTTTTACCCTGGAGTCTTTTGTTGACGTCACATCTGCATCCCGCTGGGGTGAGAAGAAACGCCGTTGTTGACACTATGTCTGCTGTAACCAGATGAGTGTCGAGGTGGTCTCTAAGTTGTTTGTGAACCGTCAAGACTTGGAACTAGGGACTTTACCAGGCTCCACTTTGTTTTTGACCCTGGAGTCTTTTGTTGACGTCGTTTCTGCATCCTGCTGGAGTGAGAAGAAACGCCGTTGTTGACACTGCGTCTACTGTAACGAGACAAATGTCGAGGTAGTCTCTAGGTTGTTTGTGAACCGTCGAGACTTGGAACTAGAGACTTTGCCATGGATCTGTTTTGTTTTGACCATGGGTTCGCTTGTTGACGTCACGTTTGCATCCTGCTGGAGTGAGAAGAAACGCCGTTGTTGACACTGCGTCTGCTGTAACGAGACGAATGTCGAAGTGATCTCTAGGTTGCTTGTGAACCGTCGAGACTTGGAACTAGGGGCTTTGCTATGGCTCCGCTTTGTTTTTGACTCTAGGGTCGTTGTTAACGTCGCGTCTGCATCCTGCTGGAGTGAGAAGAAACGCTGTTGTAAACACTATGTCTGCTGTAACGAGACGAGTGTCGAGGTGGTCTCTAGGCTGTTTATGAACCGTTGGGACCTGGAACTAGGGACTTTTCCATGACTCCGTTTTGTTTTGACCCTGAGGTCGTTGTTGACGTTGCGTCTGCATCCTGCTGGAGTTAGAAGTAACGCTGCTGACTTCTCGACTGTGGTTGTCTCCGTCGAGATCTGGCTCTCCCTTTAACAGAGCCTGGTGGGAAAATATGGTTCACTTTTTCATTTATCCTCATGGATTGTATACAGGGGTCGGTGTAGACTCACCTGCAGGGCCAAAGTTTCATCATTTTTTTTATTTCTTTCCGCGATGCTCTATCATTTCAGCTTTTTATATCGCAAAAGTCGCGATTGCCCAATCATTTCGACTTTTTATCGCGGTTCCCAATCATTTCGACTATTTTTCTTTTTACTCGCTACTTTTTATTGCGAGTTGCCTAAAGATTTCGGCTGTTTTTATATGCATATATTTGCTCGCTGATTTTTATTGGAAGTTGCCCCATCATTTCGGCTATTTCTTATGCATTTTTTGCTCGCTGATTTTTGTTGCGAGTATGGAACTTGAGATATGATACCAATCTTGGCATCAGCACCGCTGCGACTGGAATATTGCCAGGAGCGAATCATCATTTGTCGTGAAGGGACTTGGAATTTGATACCGATTTAGATATCAGTATCGCTACAACTGGGATATTGCCAGGAGTGAATCATCATTTGCCTTTGTCAATTTGAACAAATGTGGCTTAGCAAACAAGGTAAGGATCCTGTCGACTACAGCTTTTTGACTTTATGAGCCATAAGGGTCTCATAAAGGTATTTCTCCCTACGAGTTGTGAGGATCTCGTAGGTATATGTTCTCCTTAGAAGTCATGAAGACTTCTAAGTGGTGTTTTCTCTTATAAGTCGTAAAGATCTCATAAGAGTATTTTCTCCTTATAAGTCAAGAGGACTTACAAGTGTCGTTCACCATATGAGGACATTCCTTATGATTAGCGGAACTTGGTGGGGAAAACGTTTATTTGTGCCCGTGGATTGTATACAAGGGCCCATATCGGACCGCCTGTAGGGCAACTTGGGGGATACGAAAGCTTAAGAACAGGTTCAGGTCCCTGTAGCTTAAGACTTTGAATCTTGTGAGCCTTGAGGGTCTCATAGGAGAGTTCTCCTTACGAGTCGAAAGGATCTCATAAGTGAAAATTTTATGAGATTGGGCCCTTTCTGGTTTTCACATACTCGCCAGTAGCCCTGTTGTTTTTACTCACGGCGCCCTTTCGGGTTTTCATACGTGCCCATTTCGCTTTGTGGACATACCATTTTTTTGACAATAAGATTACGCCTTTCAAGTTTTCACAAGCTCGCCGATAGCCCTGCTGTTTTTACTCACGGCGCTCTTTCGAGTTTTCATCCGTGCCCATTTCGCTTTGTGGACGTACTGTTTTTTTTTACTTGGGTTGCAGTCTTTGCCATTGGAGCTTTGATTGCAACATAGATCCTAAGAGAAGATATCGCCGTATTTGGGGCAATGTGCCTGTTTGAGACGGAGTTGGTCCATTATCAGTTTAAGGACGTAGTGGTCCATTTTCAGTTTAAGCACGTAGTGGTCCACTATCACCCTTTTGGTGACAATGATTAATTTAAGGACATTTCAGTCCGTTGTTAGTTTAGGGATATCTCGGTCCATTTCCAGTTTAAGGATGTAGTGGTCTACTATCACCCTTTTGGTGATAACGGTTAGTTTAAGAACATTTCGGTCCGTTGTTAGTTTAGGAACATCTCGGTCCATTGCCAGTTTAAGGACGTAGTGGTCCATTGCCAGTTTAAGGACGTAATGGTCCACTATCGTCATTTTTGATGTCAAGTTTTAGTTTAAGGACATTATGGTCCGTTGTTAGTTTAGGGACATCTCGGTCCATTATCGCCGTGTTTGAGGCGACGTTTTAGTTTAATGACATTACGGTCCGTTGTCGCCATCTTGGAGGCAACGGTTAGTTTAAGGACATTTCGGTCCGTTGTCGCCATTTTGGGGCGGAAATTCTGTTGGATACTACTTTTAGAGTTTTGACTCAGGAAGATAGCGAGTGGACACAAGTGTCGTCATCTATCATTAACCTGAGTCATGACTTGTCAAGCGTAGTATTTCTTAAGGAACCGGCCATTTATTGGCCGGAAGGGTCTTTCGCCATGCATATCTATGAGCAAGTAGGCCCCACCTTGGTAGATTTTGTCTATGATATACGGGCCCTCATAGTTTGGCTCGAATTTCCCCCATTTTGCACGGTTGGGGATCATAGGTCTTTTGACAACTAGCATGAGTTCGCCTTGGCGGAATGTTCTTGACCCGGTGAGTCTTTCGTATGAGCATGTCATCCTTGCTTTATAAGCTTCCAGGTTTTGCTGCGCCATGAGACGAGTTTCATCGAGGGAATCGAGCTCCTCAAACCGAAGATGGGCATTTTCTTCATCCATCAGCTCGTATCGAACTGCCACTCGTCGAGAGGTTAGCTCTATCTCTAAAGGAAGTACCGCTACCATGCCAAAAAATAATGCGTATGGCGTTGCATTCATGGCCATTTTAAAAGTGGTTCGATACACCTAGAGAGCTTCATGCAGTCTTTCGTGCTAGTCCTTTTAATTTCTGGACACCATTTTCTTTATGATCTTCATCAAGGTCTTGTTGAAAGCCTCAGTTAGACCGTTAGCTCGAGGATTATAGACTGAAGAGTATCTCCAGTCTATATTATGCTATTGTGCGAAGCGGCTGATCTTATGGCTTCTGTAGGCCGGCCCATTATCCGAGATGATCCGTCGCGGAATGTCGAACCGATAGATGACATGTGTCCTGAAGAAATGGAGGTTGTTCTCTGTCTTCACTTCCTTTAGCGATACTGCTTCAGCCCACTTAGAGAAGTAATCGATTGTTGCCAATATGAACTGATGTCCTTTGGATGGCGTTGGTTCGATGAGCCCAATTATATCGGTTCCCCATATTTCGAATGGCCAACTAGCCAATGTTGGGTGTAGTGGGTTTGGATGCTGGTGGATGAAGTCCCCATGAACCTGGCACGAGTGACACTGCTTTGCATATTCGAAGCAGTCCTGAATCATTGTGGGCTAATAGTAACCCATTCTCTTGATCTTCGGCTTCATCTTTGGTCTGGCTTGATGAGAACCGCAGAGTCCGTCGTGAGTTTCTTGGACAACTCTCCTTGCTTCTTATGGTCTCAGGCACCTTAGCCACAAACTGTCGAACGATCTCTTATATAGAGTATCATTGACGAAGGAAAAAGACAGAGCTCGTTTCATGAGATGATGTCTTGAAGATGCGTTTTCAGGTGTTCAATGGGATTTGAATTAGTCTATGAAGACTTCTCTCCAATCCTTAGCCTTTTCTTCATCCTCTAATAGGAAGGCTTCTTATCCGGTCACTTCCTTTCTTTCAGACGACTCCGGAGATATTTCTGCTGGCATGAGAATCCGGCGGCATTGCACAATGATCCTTACGTCATCGAGGTTTTCATCGGCCATCTCTTTAGCGAGCTTGGCTAATGCATCCACCTTACTATTTTCCGCACGCGGTATGCTTTTCAGGATGTAGGAGGGAATTTGAGTCAGCTGTTGCTGCACTCTTTTGCCATATTTTACCAACTCCGGTTTACACATCTGATAGTCGCCATTTACTTGGCTAACGACAAGCTGGGAGTCTCCATATATAAGGAGGTTTTCGATTCCCATGTCGACAGCAATCTCAAGACCCACTATCAAAGTTTTGTACTCGGCCTCATTGTTTTTCCTCAGCTCTGTTAAGGAAAGGCCGAAACGCATTATCTCTCCTTATGGAATCATGAAGATAAGGCCCACCCCAGCTTTGATTATGGGGATGCTTTGCTTTCGCTTCTTCAAGGAAGATGCTCCGTCGAAGTATAGTTCCCATTGGACATTATTTCCTTCCCTCCCTCCTTCGATTGTATCGAACGCATGTTCGTCTGGCAATTCGCAATTTAAGGGAGAATCGGCTGGTATTGGATGCTCAGCGAGAAAGTCAGCGATGGCCTGGCCTTTCACTGCCTTGAAGGGTCGATATATCATCGAGAACTCCATCAAGAGGAGGGTCCATTTGGCAAGCCTTCCTGTTAGTATGGCTCTTGATATCAAATATTTGAGAGGATCCATCTTTGATATGAGATGGACCTCATGTGCCAAGGCATAATGTCGAAGCTTCGTTATCGCAAAGATCAGTGCCAGGCGGTGCTTTTCAATGGGGGAGTAGTTGTTTTCTGCCCCCAGGAGAACTCAACTCAAATAGTAGAGAGCTCTCTCCTACCCCTGGTCGTTCTCTTGTGCTCATAACGCGCCTAGAGAACCTTCCAGGGTTGTTGTGTACAGGATAAGGGGCTTTCCTTTAACCGGAGCGGTTAGTACCAGCGGGCTCTGTAGATATTGCTTGATTTCGTCCAGTGCACTTTGGCATTTATGATCCCAAATGAACGGGGTCCCCTTCTTCATTAGATTGCTGTAGGGGCGACATTTTCCTGAGTGGTTAGCTATGAACCGTCGGATATATGCGAGCTTCCCTTGGAGAGACCGCAGTTGTTTGAGAGTTCTTAGCGTGGGCATTTCCATGATCGTTTTAATCTTTGATGGGTCTATTTCGATGCCTCGATGTCGTATGATGAATCCTAGGAATTTGTCTGAGGCGACTCCAAACACGCATTTCAGAGGATTCAACTTTAGATTGTATTTCCGAAGACGCTGGAACACTATGATCAGATGTTCCCAGTGCTCCTCGTACGATTTTCTCTTCACCACAAAGTCATCAATATAGCATTCGACAATTTCATATATGAGGTCATCGAAGATCTTCGTCATAGCCCTCTGGTAGGTAGCGCTTGCGTTCTTCAAACCGAAGGGCATCACCTTATAGCAGAATATGCCTAGCGGGGTTCGAAAGGCGGTGTGCTTTTGGTCTTCTGGATGCATTTTTATTTGATTGTAAACTGAAGATCCATCCATGAAGGAGAAGACCTCATGGGTAGACGTATTATCTATTATCAGCTCGGTAACTGGTACTGGGAATTCATCCTTTGGGCAGGCTTTGTTGAGGTCCCGAAAGTCTACGCAGATGCGCACCGTCCCATTTTTCTTCATCACTGGAATGATGCTGGCGATCCAGTCGAGATATTTAACTTCTTGGATGAAGCCAGAGTCAATTAGTTTCTTGACTTCGGCATTGATACTCATCTCGAGTTCGAGCTGCTTTCTTCTTGGCGCCTGTTCGACTGGCTTGACATCCGGCAATATAGCCAGTTTATGCACCGCTATTTTTTGATCTAGTCCCGGCATCTCGGAATAATTCCATGCGAAGCAATCTTAATATTATAGAATCACGTCCTTTAGTATGGCCACCTGCTTTTTAGACAGCAGCTCACTGACGAACGTTGGTCTCGAATCGTTTTCCGTTCCCAACTAATTTTCCTTAGATTGTCCGCCGTGGTGTGTATCCCATCTTCCAGCTCTTTTGGCGCCGGTGCAAATTCTGAGATCATCTCGTCCTCGTTCTTATTTGCGAAGCACTGGGAGAGGTCGTCCATATTCTCGTGCTTCCCCTCCTTTGAGAATTTTATCACGTGGCAGGTATGTGTTCGTTTCCAAGCTCGATGTTGATCTGGAATTACCATCACAATATAGGTTGCTTTTGGCTCATGCTTTCATGGTGGGGTTACCCTCCATCTGTCGGATAGAGCAAACCTGCCTTGCTGATACTGGTCTTCGACCCAGTCTTTGAAGGTGAAGCAGTCTTCAAGAGGATGTTCTATTGCTTGGTTGTAGGAGAAATAAGCCGGGTGATGGAACTCATTTATCTATTCGGGGTACCGAGGCTCCAGGAGCTTCATCATTTGATGTTTAATGACAAGGTTAAATATTTTCCTTGTCTTGTCTTGGGGGAAAGAATATTCCCAACCCATCTTCTTCATCGGCGATGGATTCCAGCTAAACTTTTCTCGATCGCGTGGCTTCTTGGATCCCCTTCGCTATTTTAGAACATTGTTCTCATTCTTCACCTTGTTGTTGCCTCTCCGTCAGGCTTTTTTCTTGCCACGAGAGCGCACAGCGGGCTGAGAGTGAAGGGCATCATAGTCTTTTCTTCCCGCAGACTACTGAGTGAGACACCGCATCCTAGCTTTCTCGTGAATGGCCATTTCGCGGCTGTGGTCATCCCGAGCCTTTTGACCAGCCTCTTTCATTAGCTTGTCAATTTGTTCTTTGAATGACGGACATGGCATTCTAACGACGGGATCTCGCTCTGGTTCAATATCAGTGCAATCTGGAAAAGCATTCCCTTCTCCATCGGAGTTATTTATGACACGGCAGCCATGGAATCGCTCCTGTTTCTTGGACCGAACATATCCAAGCCAAGTCATCTACATTCTCCACTTGGGCATCTTTCTTTGAGTCCCGGGAACGTCCCAAATCTTGTTGTAGAACTGGGCTTGTCGAGCGGTTTATAAGGGTACGCCTTGGCATTTTAATAGCATTTTCAATCCCTCTGTATAATATCTGGGTAGACGGATTGGTTGGAGCCTGTAAAGCGTAAGTTCGGCACCATGCCAGACTTCTTTTTCCACTTTAGTCTCCGTAGATCGATAGAAGAGGATCGCCTTTTCACCTCTTCGCCTGGAAGGGACATAGAAAGTCTGCAACTCTTGTATGCTATATGTATCAAGCATATCGAGTTCTTTGTAATGTCGTGGTGGCACCATAGTGATCTATAAACTCTGATCAGCTCCAGTAATGGTTTGTACTAACGGGCGAACGGAGAATACGGCGTTGGCCTCGTCTTCAGAGTCACTGCCAAAGACCAAAATAGGAGTAGATGGTCCTGGCATGTTGCCTTGGGGTTACCCCGAGTAGACTATCTCTTCATCCTCCTTGGTGTCACTCCTAAAGATCGGGATAGTGGTGACGGCTTTTTGTTGGTTCTTCGGCTTATGACATCTTTCCGTATCTTTGAAGTTTGGAAGGAAGTACTTTATGTCTTCATATTTGCGGACTTCGTTTACGGAGAACGGGTTTAGCTCCCCTGTAATAGTGTACTCGAGGCCGTCTTTGAAATACTTCATACACTGATGTTGTGTAGAAAGGATGACGTTGTACTCATGTAACCAAGGACAGCCGAGCAGGGCGTTGTAGTAGGTCTTGGCGTCAATGACATGGAATTTGATGTCGGTGATGAGCAGCCCAAAGCGTAACGTCAATATTACGGACCCAAGCATCCATGATGAGTGCGAATCGAACCCAGAGATGGTAATTTTGTCCCGACCTAGGTGCTGAACGTTCATGCAAATCTCCTTGAGTACCTTCACATTAAGGAGGTTGACAGAAGACCCGTTATCGACCAGGATTTTGTCTATCTTGATGTCATGGCAATACCCGATGATGTATAGAGGACGGTTGTGCTCGCACGTTCCGAGGAGGAAATCTTCATCGCTGAATATGATGTCAGCCGTGTGAACCTCCACCAGCTCGTTCTTCATCTTTTCTTCCGCAATGAAAGCTTGGAACTGATCAGACTCTTGCAGTGCCTTAATCATATAATCACGTGCCACTTTGGACTGGAGGAGAGCATCCAGTATGCTCAGTTCTGAAGGTATCTTCCTCAAATGTGCTAGAACATTGTAATCCACCTTATTTTTCTTAGGTGGGTCCTTGGCTGCGAGCTCTTTGACGACTCTATCATCGAGGGCAATTTTCTCAAGGAATTTTTCCTTCCCTTTGTCTCTTTTGCTCGAACCATTGTTTGTAAGCCCGAGATTCTTTTCAGACAACGTATGGTTACGCAGCTTAATGTTCTCGCAGTTCTTATCCTCTTCTTCTTTTCTAGAGGTGGATTCTTTGAAGAGAGGGTCGAGGGTTATTTCTGTAAGTCGACGTTAGACACCCCACAGATGCGGGGAGGCGGAATAGGTAAAACAATCATTTTGTTTAAACTAACATCGACTAACTTTATGGATCTTTGCTAAACCCTAACTAACAACTATCTAGAAGTGATTAGCTACTATGATAGATGATTATATCTAGAGATTCAAGTCCTTGTTCTTGTTGACCACCTCCTCGTTGTGGTAGAAGATCCACCCGAGAGCTACTTCTCCAAGCTTTAACCTCTCACTTGAGGTAACTAGGTTGCTATGAGTACTAATCAAAGTAACCTAGAGGATATAGAAGAGGATTAGGGATCTATTAGTCTTGCTAACCCTAAGATCTCAACACATGAGAGGATTAGGGTTAGTTCTTGAAGAGAGAGAGCTTGAGGAGAGAGAAGATAAGAGTGAGAATGATAATGAATTATAACTCATTTTAGAATATATGAAGCATGATCATTATTAAATGAATAACATAATAATAATATCAACCATGATTCATTAACACTCTTTGGGTGAATCATCTCATGACTCATTAAGCAATAAATGCTTCATTAACTCATTTGGATGAATCACACCATGGGTCACTAATCCATTTAATGATAATTCCACCTAAGCCTCCAACTCATCAATCTTCTATAAGCTTCTCGAATAATTAGGAGAATTTCCCTCCCATCCGAGAAAATAAGGAAATACTGAGACTGTATAAATCCAATAATCCAATACTAGAATCTGGCTTAAACCAAAGCCTGCTAGTATAAATTGTCCGAACATCGTACGTGTGTAAAAACACGTATGTGTCCGAACCCTGTCGTAAAACCATATGACCTCTATATCGTTTCTCCTAAAGTAGGGAAACTCTCTATGTGGGACTCTAAAGACTCAACACTACGCAGGTAGTGGGTTTAACCATAGGCCGCAAGCGGTACTAGTTATACATAACAGTCCCCAGGTAGATGTCGATAAGAAGGCCGATGAGGAAACCCATCTGAACTCCTACTGAGCCTGATATAACAATCTCCGTACAGTCTGGTCTGTTCGTCTAGGACTATCGCATATCGGGCCTAGGGGGCGGCAAGCGTCAGTCCTCTAAAGGCAGTATAAGTCATGTCGGAGTGAAGCCCATTACACCTTGAGAAGCTACTGGAAATCATACCAGTAAATCTCGTTTTCCCCGGCCAGGGACTTTGCGTAATGGCTCTCCAAACACAGCGCGATATCAACTCCCAATACCGGGAGAGACGAATCCTATCTAACCACCACTGCATCTAAATGTTTCGGGACTGCACCCAACTGCTACCTGTTTGCACGACTCCTTTGAGCCGTGGTAGGGTAGCAATCTAAGAACAGTGGGAACACACTCGAGGTGAAGCAGCAGTGTCAAGTCTGCGGACTATGCTGTACTCTTGTCACCTGGGAACTGTTAACTGATGACGGGTATAATACCAATCAACGGTTCCCTGTGAGTCCTGTCCGGTGTACCCGTAACCCAACGAGCACCTGTATACTATCTCCAGTACAACGTACTGATGGCTGTGGGATAGACCATCTCCCCAATTGGGATGAGAAGCGTACACACTAGTCTACTCTGGAATATCGATGCCCTGCCTCGATAATCCTACGACTAGGGACCTGAAAAAGGATGTGCTCGTAGACTACCCAGCCCCCACTACTATGACTGCCATCACAACGCTGGTAGTCAAGCAAGATCCTAAGGGCTCTATCAATATGTATTCGCGATATGCTAACCTATACACATATTAAGATAGATATAAACCAAGTAGCGTACTACCATGTTTAGCAAGACTGTTAATATAACTGTGAATATCCCAAGCTTCCATTAAGTAATATACAAGCTAGTATGATACAATAATGGCCCCTAGGGCATATACACTAACAATCTCCCACTTGCACTAGGGCCATGTAGTGGCGTATCGAAGACCTATCATCTCGAATAGCCTCTCAAACTGAGTCTGAGGTAAGGCCTTTGTGAATGGATCTGTAGTGTTCTCCTCTGTAGCAACTCTCCGGACCTCGATCTCTCGGCGATCTATGATCTCCCTGATCAGGTGATACCGCCTTAAGATGTGTCTGGACTTCTGATGGGACCTGGGTTCCTTTGCTAAAGCTATAGCCTCGTTGTTGCCACAATACAGAGGTATTGGATCAACAATGGATGGAACCACCTAAAGTTCTGTTAGGAACTTCTTCATCCAGACCGCTTCTTTTGCGGCGTCGCAAGCAGCTATATACTACGCTTCCATCGTCGAGTCAGCAACGGTGTCCTGCTTGGAACTCTTCCAGCACACCGCCTCTCGATTGAGGGTAAAGACATAACCAGACATGGACTTGGAGTCATCCTTGTCACTCTGGAAGCTGGAGTCAGCAAAGGCCTCGATCTTGAGGTCTTTTCCGCCGAAAACTAAGAACATATCCTTAGTCCTTCTTAGTTATTTGAGAATGTTCTTTACTGCTATCCAGTGCTTCTTCCCTAGGTCTAACTGATACCGGCTTACCACGCTCAGTGCGTAAGCTACATCTGGTCTGGTGCACAACATCGCATACATTATAGAGCCTACCGCAGAAGCGTAGGGTATAACAGACATGCGATCCCTTTCCAAATCAGTCTTGGGAGACATCTCTTTGGAGAGGGTGATTCCGTGACAAGCCAGTAAACTACCGTGCTTAGAATCTTCCATGCTGAATCTTTTCAATATAGTATTGATATACCTGGACTGTAAAAGACCCAACATCCTCTTGGATCTGTCACGACAGATCCGGATCCCCTGAATATAAGAGGCATCACCCAGGTCTTTCATGGAAAACCTGTGTGACAAGAATCCCTTGACAGATTGTAGCATAGGAATGTCATTTCCTATCAAGAGAATGTCATCCACGTACAAAACGAGGAATACGACAGTTCGTGCTACAATTTTACTATATATACATGGTTCATCTGGATTTTTGATAAATTCATATTCTTTGACCGTTTCATCAAAACAGATGTTCCAACTCCGCGATGCCTGCTTTATTCCATAAATGGACTTAAGCAACTTTCATACTTTCCCGCTGCTCCCACTCTGATTGAAACCTTCTGGCTGATCCAAATAGATGCACTCTTCTAAATTACCATTTAGAAAAACCGTCTTTACGTCTATCTGCCATATCTCATAATCATGGAAGGCGGCAATGGCAAGAAGGATACGAATGGATTTGAGCATAGCCACTGGAGAAAAAGTTTCGTCATAGTCCAAACCAGGTCTTTGACGAAAACCCTTTGCAACAAGTCTAGCCTTATAGGTTTCCACCTGTCCATCTACACCAATCTTTTTCTTGAAGATCCACTTGCATCCTATGGGTTTTACTCCATCTGGAGCAATGTCCAAAGTCCATACTTTGTTGGTTTACATGGACTCCATTTCGTTTCGCATTGCATTCAGCCATCTTACTGAGTCGCCGCTCTAGATGGCCTGATGGAAGCTAGTAGGTTCACTATTATCAATGATGCAATCTTCTCTTTCCCGGTCTATGAGAAAACCGTAGTATCTCTCAGGCGGATGAGACGGCCTACTACTCCTACGGAGGGGTGCGGGAATGTCCTGTTCTTCTTGAGTTTCTGGTTCTACCAACTTTTAGTAGTAGTTTGTGGTTCTGAAATTTCTTCCAGTTCTATTGCGCTCCTACTTGTTTCCTTTACTAAAATTTGCTGTTCTAGAAAATGGGCATTACGAGAAACAAAAACCATTTGTTCCTCTGCGTAATAGAATAAATACCCCTTAGAGTTCTTTGGATATCCCACAAACTTACACTGCACTGATCGTGCCTCGAGCTTGTCCGCATGCTGCTTTTTAACAAAAGCTGGACATCCCCATATCTTTAGATACTGAAGATAGGATTTCTTCCCACTCCACATCTGATATGGTGTGGTAGGCACAGTCTTGGTAGGAGCCATGTTCAAAAGATATGCAGCTGATTCTAGCGCATAACCCCAGAAAGATCGCGGTAACTCAGCACTACTCATCATGGAACGTACCATATCCAATAGGGTTCAGTTCCGCCTTTCCGATACACTGTTATGCTGTGGAGTGTATGGAGGAGTAAGGTGAGAGAGAATTCCATTCTCTTTTAGGTAACCCACGAACTCGGCACCTAAGTATTCACCACCTCGATCAGATCTCAGTGTCTTGATACTTTTGCCGGTTTGGTTTTCTACTTCATTCTTATATTCTTGGAATTTCTCAAAGGGCTCGGATTTATGTTTCATCAAGAAAATGAATCCGTACCTAGAGTAATCATCCGTAAAAGTAATGAAATATGAAAACCAGCTCTTGCATGTGTAGACATTGGACCACATACATCGCTGTGTCTGAGTCCTAAGAGCTCGCTCGCTCTTACTCCATGTCCAGTGGATGGAGTCTTTGTCATCTTTCCTTTGAGACATGATTGACAAGTGGCATAAGATTGATATTCGAACGGATCCAAATATCCTTCTCTTTGTAACTTAGTTAACCTTGTCTCATTGATGTGACCTAGTCTACAATACCATAAGAAAGCCTGATTTATATCTGGAGACTTTCTTTTTAGTGTGTTCTGGACATTGAAAATCCGTAATTGGTTTAACACATATATACCGTTATCTAGTGTACCGGACCCAATCAAACCATGATTAAGGTGGATGTTAACAACATCGCTTACAAACGTGAAATCAAAACCTTCTTTTGATAACAATGATACTGATATGATATTACATGTTAAACTGGGTACAAAAAAACAGTTATGCAAAACCAAAATATGTCCACTCGTCAATCCAAAGTGATTATCCCCTACGGACACAGCACCCACGCTAGCTCCGTTAGCAACATGGAGGGTCATATCACCAACCTTCAGCACTCTACGGTTTCTCAGTGCCTGCAATGAATTGCATATATGAGATCCTGATCCGGTATCCAATATCTAGGAAGTAGAGTTGATTGACAGACAATTTTCAATTACATACACACCTGAAGTCAAAGCCACAGCTTACATCGGTTCCTGGTTCTTGGCAATCCAAGTTTTGCAATCTTTCTTCCAATGGCCTTTCCTACGACAGTGGAAGCACTCGTCCTTTGCCACTACTGGCACTGCAACCTTCGACCTTCTCTTAGCTCCCACCTTACCAACACCTCCTCTTGGTTTGGTAGCGGCCTTCTTCTTCCTTCCTTTGGCCCTAGCCTTGGACCCGGAAGAGGAAGCACCGCGAACAAACATAGCAGGAGTTTCCCTTGCCTTCTGCAAGGTGCCCTCTGCACTCCTCAACATGTTAAGGAATTCTGGAAGCTCAACTTCCTTACCTTGAATGTTGAAATTCAAGATAAATTAGGCGTAGGTGGAAGGAAGGACTGAAGAACCAAGTCTGTATATAGCTCGTTCTTTAATGTCGTCCCGAGGTCCGCGAGCTCTTCTATATAACCAATCATCTTAAGGACATGTTCTCCTACAGATGATCCGACGGCCAGCCTCGACTGAAACAAGTTCTTCGAGGTCTCGTATCCAGCTATACGAGATTGCTCTCCATACAGTTCCTTGGTATGGAGAAATATTGACTCAAGATCCATATTCTTGTGCCTCCTCTGATGTTCATTATTCATAGAGGAAAGCGCGATGCATTTGGCCTTCGCGCAATCTAACTCCCAGGTCTTGTCGATTTCCTTATCTGCAATACTGGATTCTGGACTAGGGACACCAGGTGCCTTAGTAGTAAGGACATACCCCAATTTGTCATAAGGTAAAGCCATCTTGACATTCCGGAACCAATCTTTATAGTTTGGCCCTGTCAGAATATTTTTATCTAATAGTAACTTAAGGCCTGTCATGTTCTGGGTCGCTGCAATTGAGAGAGAGAGGAAACACTTTAGCATGATTCTCTTGCAAGTTTAGAGTGGTTTTTAGTTTATCTAAACTGGATGGCTCCCACTGTTTCTCGAATCCCTCCTCAAACCAAAATGGAAGAACTAGTCAGGACTATTCTCATTGTACAATACTTGCTTAATCGTTCAGCCAGGCCGGTGTCGGTACATTGAGGGAGGTTTTGCAACGCTTTCACGAAGTTTCTTAATTAAATAACCTCTTTTCTCTGGGGGCGAAGCCCCGCTGACAGCTTTCTCGACACCTACTTGGTTTATAGCAATGATCGTTAAGTGACGAATCTCCTGATGAGTAGCGGATACTCACAGTAGGATCGGGATCCAAATATCATCGTATGATAAAGCTGAAGGAATCCTACCAAAATTATCACACTCCAAATGGTATGCAACTCTTTGCAAATTTCAGTTTCCTTAGAAATTCCCGATATAAATTTCTGCCCCATGCTCTTATGACCTTGGCGTTGGTCAAAATGTCATAAGTCACATGTCAAGTTCTACCCATCATTATCTTGTTAATTTGAACCCATCCGTACATACCCCTGACATTGGCCAAATGATAATACGACTGTCCCAAACTAACTCGTCTATCTATGCAACAAATGAATACCCAGAAGCTACCAAACACTATGCCTTGGCGTTGGTCAAAATACATAGCTTGAATACTACTGAATACCCAAATGAAATGACGGAGGGCTATGAATGGTTTGGGGGAAACCGTGAACATAGTGAACTTGATATGACCGAAGGAACCTGATAGCTTTTAAAAAGGAGTGGTTAAGCTCCGCAATTAAAAATATCTTCTGTTTTAAAAATAACCGAGTGGTTTCTTTTAAACTGTTCCAACGATTCAATTTTGGTTTATTTTCTTTGCATTAATATAATGTGTCCCATAAATTAACCTATCATTGCAGAAAACAATGAAAATACAACGTCCTCTTATGCCATCTGAATTCGCCACTGGGCCCCGTCATTCACCCGTTAGGTTACTTAACTAACGACAGAGCGGGGGTTGGGCTAGCGCGGGTGTAAAACATAAGTAACGCCTAATAGATATCATATATAGATATTGTACATTCGTCAGACGCAATAATAGGCATTCCAGATCACAGATGAACATATTGGATTTTCTACGAATCCGCATTCCTTTTGAGCCTGCAAAGAAAGACGGATTACACAGTCGCGATGAATAGCCAAAACCCCACCCTAGACCCGTACGGGTACGGCAAACTACCCTCCAAGTACCCGAAGTGAAGCGGTCTCCCTCAACAACATGAGTAGGCTACTAAACACTTCAAAGTACCCGATAGTTTGTGCACCCCATCTTGGGTCTATCTTAGGAGCAGAAAACAGTAAATGAAATAATACAACGGTGGCTACAACCTCAACCCAGATGTGCCCCGCAAAAGAATATTACAACAAATTACAATTTACATTTGAATGAAAGAAACACTCGTCTCACATCCCTGGCTATCTATTCACGACAATCCAATAAGTCCACAATCACAAACCGGTAAAAACCATTACAGAAATGTACAACCCCCTGCTAACCGACATACTAGCAGTTAGGGGAAATTTACGAACACATTAAACATATCACAGATATAATCAAGTTAGCCAAACATCTTAGAATTTCGATCAAGCAAACACAAATGATTCTACTCCAAACATTTCTCTGTGTACATAAAACCTGAGCAGAAACAAAACATTCCAGAAAATACAACATCAAACCAGAAGAATAACTGAGCAAATTTGGGTTGACTCGGAGTCAACTCGGCCGTGGATCCGCGGCGGATCGCTTGGATCGGCGGCGGTTCCGCGGCGCTATGCTCGAGTCATGGTCCTAAATTTCTTCACAATTCTTAAAATTCCTAGCTTGTATTTTTAAGGGTCCCTGAAAAAATTTTAGGCCCCGTTTTAAAATCGGCAGAAACTTGGTTAAAACGTCGTATTTTCGGGTTCGTTTTGCGATCGAATTTCTAACGATTTTGCTAACAAGTTAGTTATGGTTTAGCAAGACTTTGATACCACTGTAAGTCGACGTTAGACACCCCACATGATGCGGGGAGGCGGAATAGATAAAACAATCATTTTGTTTAAACTAACATCGACTAACTTTACGGATCTTTGCTAAACCCTAAATAACAACTATCTAGAAGTGATTAGCTACTATGATAGATGATTATACCTAGAGATTCAAGTCCTTCTTGTTCTTGTTGACCACCTCCTAGTTGTGATAGAAGATCCATCCGAGAGCTACTTCTCCAAACTTTAACCCCTCACTTGAGGTAACTAGGTTGCTATAAATGCTAATCAAAGTAACCTAGAGGATATAGAAGAGGATTGGGGATATATTAGTCTTGCTAACCCTAGGATCTCAACACATGAAAGGATTAGGGTTAGTTCTTGAAGAGAGAGAGCTTGAGGAGAGAGAAGGTGAGAGTGAGAATGATAATGAATTATAACTCATTTTAGAATATATGAAGCATGATCATTATTAAATGAATAACATAATAATAATATCAACCATGCTTCATTAACTCTCTTTGGGTGAATCAACTCATGAGTCATTAAGCAATAAATGCTTCATTAACTCATTTGGATGAATCACACCATGAGTCACTAATCCATTTAATGCAAATTCCATCTAAGCCTCCAACTCATCAATTTTCAAGAAGCTTCTCGACTAATTACGAGAATGCCCTTCCCATCCGTGAAAACACGGAAATACTGAGACTGTATAAATCTAATAATCCAATACTAGAATCTGTCTTAAACCAAAGCCTGCTAGTATAAAGTGTCCGAACATCGTACGTGCGTAAAAACACGTATGTGACCAAACCCTGTCGTAAAACCATACGATCTCTATATCGTTTCGCCTAAAGCAAGGAAACTCCTGTGTGGGACTCTAAATACTCGACACTACGCTGGCAGTGGGTTTAACCACAGGCCGTAAGCGGTACTAGCTGTACGTAACGGTCCCCAGGCAGATGTCGATAAGAAGGCCGATGAGGAAACCCATCCGAACTCCTACTGAGCCTGATGTGACAATCTTCGTACAGTCCGGTCTGTTCGTCTAGGACTATCGCATATCGGGCCTAGGGGGCAGCAAGCGTCAGTCCCCAAAAGGCGGTATAAGTCGTGTCGAAGTGAAGCCCATTACACCTTGAGAAGCTACTGGAAATCCTATCAGTAAATCTCGTTTTCCCCGGCCAGGGACTTTGCGTGATGGCTCTCCAAATACAGCGCGATATCAACTCCCAATACCGGGAGAGACGAATCCTATCTAACCGCCACTGCCTCCCAATGCTTCGGGACTGCACCCAACTGCTACCTGTTTGCACGACTCCTTTGAGCCGTGGTAGGGTAGCAATCTAAGAACAGTGGGAACACAATCGAGGCGAAGCAGCAATGTCAAGTCTGCGGACTATGCTGTACTCATGTCACCTGGAAACTGTTAACTGACGATGGGTATAATACCAACCAACAGTTCCCTGCGAGTCCTGTCCGGTGTACCCATAACCCAACGAGCACCCATATACAATCTCCAGTATAACGTACTGATGGCTGTGGGATAGACCATCTCCTCAACTGGGATGAGAAGCGTACACACTAGTCTACTCTGGAATATCGATGCCCTGTCTCGATAATCCTACGACTAGGGACCTGAAAAAGGATATGCTTGTAGACTACCCAGCCCCACTAGTGTGAATGCCATCACAATGCTGGTAGTCAAGCAAGATCCTGAAGGCTCTATCAATATGTATTCGCGATATGCTAACCTATACACATATTAAGATAGATATAAACCAAGTAGCGTACTACCATGTTTAGCAAGATTGTTAATATAACTGTGAATATCCCAAGCTTCCATTAAGTAATATACAAGCTAGTATGATACAATAATGGCCCCTAGGGCATATACACTAACAATCTCCCACTTGCACTAGGGCCATGTACTGGCGTATCGAAGACCTATCATATCGAATAGCCTCTCAAACTGAGTCTGAGGTAAGGCCTTTGTGAATGGATCTGCAGTGTTCTCCTCTGTAGCAACTCTCCGGACCTCGATCTCTCGGCGATTTATGATCTCCCTGATCAGGTGATACCGCCTTAAGATGTGTCTGGACTTCTGATAGGACCTAGGCTCCTTTGCTAAAGCTATAGCCCCGTTGTTGTCACAATACAGAGGTATTGGATCAACGATGGATGGAACCACCTGAAGTCATGTTAGGAACTTCTTCATCCAGACCGCTTCTTTTGCGGCATCGCAAGCAGCTATATACTCCGCTTCCATCGTCGAGTCAGCAACGGTGTCCTGCTTGGAACTCTTCCAGCACACCGCCCCTCGATTGAAGGTAAAGAAATAACCTGACATGGACTTGGAGTCATCCTTGTCACTCTGGAAGCTGGAGTCAGCAAAGGCCTCGATCTTGAAGTCTTTTTCGCCGAAAACCAAGAACATATCCCTAGTCCTTCTCAGGTCTTTGAGAATGTTCTTTACTGCTATACAGTGCTTCTCCTCTGGGTCTGAATGATACCGGCTTACCACGCTCAGTGCGTAAGCTACATCTGGTCTGGTGCACAACATCGCATACATTATAGAGCCTACCGAAGAAGCGTAGGGTATAACTGACATGCGATCCCTTTCTAAATCAGTCTTGGGAGACATCTCTTTAGAGAGGGTGATTCCGTGACAAGCCGGTAAACTACCGCGCTTAGAATCTTCCATGCTGAATCTTTTCAGTATAGTGTTGATATACGAGGACTGTGAATGTCCCAACATCCTCTTGGATCTATCACGACAGATCCGGATCCCCAGAATGTAAGAGGCATCACCCAGGTCTTTCATGGAGAACCTGTGTGACAAGAATCCTTTGACAGATTGTAGTATAGGAATGTCATTTTTCTATCAAGAGAATGTCATCCACGTACAAGACGAGGAATATGACAGTTCGTGCTACAATTTTACTATATATACATGGTTCATCTGGATTTTTGATAAAGCCATATTCTTTGACCGTTTCATCAAAACAGGTGTTCCAACTCCGTGATGCCTGCTTTAGTCCATAAATGGACTTAAGCAACTTGCACACTTTCCCGCTGCTCCCACTCTGATTGAAACCTTCTGGCTGATCCATATAGACGCACCCTTCTAAATTACCATTTAGAAAAGTCGTCTTTACGTCCATCAGCCAGATCTCATAATCATGGAAGGCGGCAATGGCAAGAAGGATACGAATGTATTTGAGCATAGCCATTGGAGAAAAAGTTTCGTCATAGTCCAAACCAGGTCTTTGACGAAAACCCTTTGCAACAAGTCTAGCCTTATAGGTTTCCACCTGTCCATCTACACCAATCTTTTTCTTGAAGATCCAGTTGCATCCTATGGGTTTTACCCCATCTGGAGCAAAGTCCAAAGTCCATACTTTGTTGGTGTACATGGACTCCATTTCGTTCCGCATTGCATCCAGCCATCTTACTGAGTCGCCGCTCTGGATGGCCTGCTGGAAGCTAGTCGGTTCATCATTATCAATGATGCAATCTTCTCTATCCCCGTCTATGATAAAACTGTAGTATCTCTCAGGCGGATGAGACGGCCTACTACTCCTGCGGAGGGGTGCGGGAATGTCCTGTCCTGTTCTTCTTGAACTTCTGGTTCTACAAAACTTTCAGTAGTAATTTATGGTTCTGGAATTTCTTCCAGTTCTATTGCGCTCCCACTTGTTTCCTTTTCTAAAAACTGCTGTTCTAAAAAATGGGCATTACGAGAAACAAAAACTTTTATTCCTCTGCGTAATAGAAGAAATACCCCTTAGAGTTCTTTGGATATCCCACCAACTTATACTGCACTGATCGTGCCTCGAGCTTGTCCGCATGCTGCTTTTTAACAAAAGCTGGGCATTCCCATATCTTCAGATACTGAAGATGGGGTTTCTTCCCACTCCACATCTGATATGGTGTGGTAGGCGCAGTCTTGGTAGGAGCCCTGTTCAAAAGATATGCAGCTGATTCTAGCGCATAACCCCAGAAAGATCGCGGTAACTCAGCATTACTCATCATGGAACGTACCATATCCAATAGGGTTCGGTTCCGTCTTTCTGATACACCGTTATGCTGTGGAGTGTATGGAGTAGTAAGCTGAGAGAGAATTCCATTCTCTTTTAGGTAACCCAGGAACTCGGCACTTAAGTATTCACCATGTCGATCAGATCTCGGTGTCTTGATACTTTTGTCGGTTTGGTTTTCTACTTCATTCTTATATTCTTGGAATTTCTCAAAGGCCTCGGATTTATGTTTAATCAAGAAAATGAATCCGTACCTAGAGTAATCATCCGTAAAAGTAATGAATATGAAAAACCACCTCTTGCATGTGTAGACATTGGACCACATACATCGCTGTGTATGAGTCCTAAGAGCTCGCTCGCTCTTACTCAATGTCCAGTGAATGGAGTCTTTGTTATCTTTCCTTTGAGACATGATTGACAAGTGGCATAAAATTGATATTCGAACGGATCCAAATATCCTTCTCTATGTAACTTAGTTAACCTTGTCTTATTGATGTGACCTAGTCTACAATGCCATAAGAAAGCCTGATTTATATCTGGAGACTTTCTTTTTAGTGTGTTCTGGATATTGAAAATCCGTAATTGGTTTAACACATATATACCGTTATCTAGTGTACCGGACCCAATCAAACTATGATCAAGGTGGATGTTAACAACATCGCTTACAAACGTGAAATCATAACCTTCTTTTGATAACAAGGATACTGATATGATATTACACGTTAAACTGGGTATACAAAAACAGTTATGCAAAACCAAAATATGTCCACTCGTCAATCCAAGGTGATAATCCCCTACGGACACAACACCCACGCTAGCTCCGTTAGTAACCTGGAGGGTCATATAACCAACCTTCAGCACACTGCGGTTTCTCAGTGCCTGCAATGAATTGCATATATGAGATCCTGATCCGGTATCCAATACCCAGGAAGTAGAGTTGATTGACAGACAATTTTCAATTACAAACACACCTGAAGTCGAAGCCACAGTACATCGTAGTGGAGATAGTATGCAGGTGCCCATTAGGTTATGAGTACACTGGACAGGACTCTTCGAGAACTGCTTGTGGGTATTATACCTATCATCAGGTAGCAGTTACCAAGTGACATGAGTACAGCTTAGTCCGTCGACTTGACACTGCTACTTCACCTTGAGTGTGTTCCCACTATACTTTGATTACTACCCTACCACGGCTCAAAGGAGTCGTGCAAACGGGTAGCAGTTGGGTGCAGTCCCGAAGCACTTGGAGGTAGTAGCGGTTAGACATGATTCGTCTCTCCCGGTATTGGGGGTTGATATCGCGCTGTGTCTGGATAGCCATTACACAAAGTCCCTGGCCAGGGCAAGCGAGATTTACTGGTAGTGTTTCCAGTAGTTTCTCAGGGTGTTCTGGGCTACACTCCGATACGACTTGTACCGCTATTAGGGGTCTGACGGTTACCGCCCCCTAAGCCGGACATGTGATACTCTTATACGAACAGACCGAACTATACGGATATTGTCACATTTAGGCTCAGTAGGAGTTAGGATGGGTTTTCCTCATCAGCCTTCTTATAGACATCTACCTGGGGACCATTACGTACAGCTATTACCGCTCGCGGCATGTGGTTAAACCTACTGCCAGCGTAGTGTTGAGTCTTTAGAGTCCCACACAGAGAGTTTCTCTGCACTGGGCAAAAAGTGTAGAAGCCGTATGGTTTTACGGCAGGGCTACGATCACGTACGTGCACTTGTGCTCGTATGATGTTCGGGCGGACAATACTAGTGGGCTTTGGTTTAAGCCGGATCCTAGTATTGTATAGATGGATCAGTTTTGTCTTCTAGTATTCGTATTCTACGGAATACGGATGCGGGTGTGTATGCACGGATGTGAGGAGCGAAGAAGGAGATTCCTCATTAGGGTTTTGACCATTGACTTGGTCAAAACCATTATGAGATGGAGGAAAATGTTTACTAATCTTTCTAATGATAATTGTGTTATGGCTAATTGGTTTGACCATTTGACCATGTTGACTATTTGACCTAGTTGACCATTGTTGACTTAGATATTTTTGTGTGCACTAGATATTTTCTTGTCTTGGATTTAACATGACATGATAATGGTCAAATCAATGGTTGCCATCATAATTTTCATAATAAAAGATTGGTAATTATTTTTCTCTTGGATCATTATCTCTTTCTCATTATCTCTCCTAAAAAGAGAGCTCCCATGCTTGCTTCTTCTTCTTCCTCACTAGAAAATTCTGTAGCTCTCATGTGTTGAGAAAAATAGAATCTAGATAGACAAACAAAACCATCTTCTTACTCTACATCACCTAGGACATCAAGCATAGCAAACTTGTTGCCCTAGTTACCTCGGCTTGATGTGGAGCTCGGACTATAGACTCTCGGGTGGATCGTCTTCGACTCAGGAAGGCCGTGGAGGTGACCAAGATCCGAATAGATCCTCGGAGCTCATGTGGACGAGGAGGACAGCGAAGAAAAGAACCGAAGGACTGGAATCATGAGGTATAATCTTCATATAATAGTAGATTAAACCTCTTGTTGTTCGTTAGATATGGTTTGGCAAAGATCCTTAGCTTAGTCTATGTTGCTTTTGTAAGAAAGTTTTGATTTTTATTTGTTCCACCTCCTCGCTAGCTAGCGGGGTGAGCGACATAGATTTACAGTGGTACCAGAGCCTCGCTAAACCATAACTAACAGTTTAAACGACGTGTTAAACTATGAAACTGAAACAACCCGAAAACAACGAACCTAAAACTTAAGTTTATGTCGAAATTTTAATGGACTCTGAAAAATTATTTTCACAAGTACAGAGTGCTATTTGAACAGTAAAAGACCACAGAACAAAAATGGAGTATTTCCTCGAAACTTGGGCCGGCCACATTGATGGTATATCCGGCGAGATCGGCCTGGGCATGGAGGAAATGATTCATTTTTGTGTGTGGCTTGTTGACTTAGATCTTGGGTTTCAGGAGTTGTTTGTTTTTGCCAATTTTGACTTTGCTGTAAATTATTCACTGTAGCACTACGGGTGTTTTAAAGTCGTTTAATGTTTCTGTGTTTGTGAAATGATATATGTATTGAATGTCAACTAATCGCTATACGTCGATTAGTGGGGGTTGTACATATCTGTGATCTGTTTTATTGGTTTGTTGATATGAACTTGTTGGATCGTCGTGATGAATAACCGGGGATGTGAGATGAGAGTTTTCATTTTTCATTCGATGTAAATTTGAAATTTGATGTAATATTATTTTGTGGTCGCACATCCGGGTTGAACTGATAGCCACCATTGTATATTATTTCTTTTAGTATTTTTGCTCCTAGGATAGACCCAAGGTGGGGTGCACAAACTACCAGGTACTTTGAAGTGTCGAGTGGCCTACTCACGTTGTTGAGGGAGGTTGCTTCACTTTGGATATTTGGCGGGTAGTTTGCCACACCCGTAGGTGTCTAGGGTGGGGTTTGGCTATTCATCGCGACCGTGTAATCCGTCTTTCGTTGCAGGCTCAAACGAAACACGGATTCCTAGTATATCAAATGTGTTCATCTATGATCTGGAATGTCTATCATTGCATCTGACGAATGTATATATTTATATATGATATCTAGTAGGCGTAGCTTACGTTTTGCATCCGCGCTAGTCCAGCCCCCGCTCTGGCGTTAGTTAAGTAACCTAACGGGCAATGACGGGGCCCAGTGGCAAATGCGGATGGCATAAGCGTACGTCATATTTTCGTTGTTTTCTGCAATGGTAGGATTAATTGATAGGACACATTATATTAATGCAAAGAAAACAAACCAAAGCTGAATCGTTGGAACAATTTCAAAACCACTCGGTTTTTTCAAAACAGCAAAACTTTTAAAAACGCGGAGCTTAAACCACTCCTTTTAAAAGCTATCAAGATTCCTTCGATTATATCAAGTTTACTACGTTCACGGTTTTTCCAAAACCATTCATAGCCCTCTGTCATTTCATATGAATATTCAATAGTATTCAAGCTATATTTGTTGGCCTTAATCAAGGCATAGTGATTGGTAGCTGCTGAGTATTCATATGTTGTATAGATAGATGCGTTGGTTTGGGACAGTCGTATTACTTTGTTGGCCCTAGTCAAGGGTATATACGGATGGGTTTAAATTAACCTAGACAATGACGAGTAGAACTTAACATGTGACTTATGATTTGTTGGCCTTAGTCAAGGTCATAAGAGCATGGGAAAAAATCCACATCGGGAGTTTCTAAGGAAATTGAAACTTGCTAGTGTTGCATACCATTTGGAGTTTAATGATGTTAGTAGGATTCCTTCAGCATTAACACACAATGATATTTGGATCCCGATCCTACTGTGAGTATCCGCTACTCCTCGGGAGATTTCTTCACTTAACGATCAATGCTATAAACCAAGTAGGTGTCTAGAACGGTGTTAGCGTGGCTACGCCTCTAGGGAAAAGAGGTTATTTAATTAAGGAACTTCGCGAAAGCGTCTTAAAACCTCCCTCAAAGTACCGACACTAGCCTGGCTGAACGGTTAAGCAAGTATTGTACGGTGAGATTAATTCTGACTAATTCTTCTTTTTTGGTTTGAGGAAGGATTCGAGAAACAGTGGGAGCCATCCTGTTTAGATAAATTAAAAACCAATCTAAATTTGCAAGAGAATCATGCTAAGTGTTTTCTTCTCTCTCTCTCTTAATTGCAGTGACCCAGTGACCAGATATAAGTTACATCTAGATAATAAAATGACTGAATCTAACTATAATGACTGGCAAAGGACTATCCAGATGTCCATTACCCATGACAAGCTGGAACACCTCTTCACTACTCAAAACCCCACCGTCTCAGGACCAGTTTCCATCGTCACGGATATTGATATCCATAAGACATCGGAAAAAGACTGTGCGAATACCAAGTGTCTCGTGTTGGCCTCAATTGATGGTGCAAGCCAGATGCAGCACGAGAAGATGGACTTAGCTTCCATCTTCCTCCATAACAAAGATTTATATGGAGAGAAATCTCGTATCGCAAGATATAAGACCTCGAAGGAATTGCATCAAGCGAGGTTGACTGTCAGGTCATCTGTAGGGAACAACGTCCTTACAGTGACTAGCTGTATTGATGAGCTCATGGACCTGAAGACCACGTTGGGAAACAGGTCATATGCTGACTTATTTCTACAGTCCCTACCCTCTACTTGCACCCTGAAGGAAACCAGGGAGGTAGAAGGAAAGGGAAGGGCAAAAGTTTCGGGACTAGATATAGGGAGGGAGGGACGTCCCTATTGTTACGGGAAAGGACATTGGCAGAGGGATTATAGGGCTAGCAAAGCCAGTAGACAGGATTCAAAGCATGTTGTGGCTTCGGCTTCAGGTGTGTTTGTAATAGAAAATTGTATGTCAATTAACTCTACTTCCTGGGTATTAGATACCGGATCAGGATCTCATATCTGTAATTCATTATAGGCTTTGAGAAACCATAGAGTTATCAGGTTAGGTGATATGACTCTCAGGGTTGCTAACGGAATGAGCGCGGGCGCTGAATCCGTAGGGGAATATCACCTTGAATTGACAAGTGGGGAGATATTGATTCTACGTAACTGTTTGTATGTGCCTAGTCTAGCTTGTAATATCATATTCGTATCCTTACTTTCTAAGGAAGGATATAATTTTACATTTGTAAGCGATGTGGTCCGCATCCATCTAAATCAAGTTCCGATTGGGTCAGGTATATTAGAAAATGGTATATACATACTAAATCAAGCTCAGGTTTTTAGTGTCCAGAACACACTTAAAAGAAAGTCTCCGGAAACAAATCAGGCTTTCTTATGGCATTGTAGACTGGGTCATATCAATGAAACACGATTGATGAAGTTACATGGAGAAGGATATTTGAATCCGTTCGAATATCAATCTTATGCTACTTTTCAATCTTGTCTCATGGGAAATATGACAAAGACTCCGTTCACTGGACAAAGAATAAGAGCGAGCGAGCTCTTAGGACTCATACACAGCGATGTGTGTGGTCCAATGTGTACACATGCGCGATGTGGTTTTTCCTATTTCATTACTTTTACGGATGATTTCTCTAGGTATGGACATGTTTTCTTGATGAAGCATAAATCCGAGGCCTTTGAGAAATTCCAGGAATACAAGAATGAAGTGGAAAAACAAACAGGCAAAAGTATAAAGACACTGAGATCTGATTGAGGTAGTGTATACTTAAGTACCGAGTTCCAGGGATACTTAAAAGAGAATGGTATTCTCTCTCAGCTTACTCCTCCATACACACCACAACACAACGGTGTATCGGAAAGGATGAATCGAACTCTATTGGATATGGTTCGTTCCATGATAAGTAAGGCTGAGTTACCGCGATCCATTTGGGGTTATGCACTAGAATCAGCTGCATATCTTTAGAACCAGGTTCCTACTAAGTCAGTGCCTACCATACCATATCAGATGTGGAGTGGGAAGAAACCCTGTCTTAAACACTTTAACACATGGGGATGTCCAGCTTTTGTTAAAAAACAGCATGCGGACAAGCTCGAGGCATGCTCAGTACAGTGTAAGTTTGTGGGATACCCAAAGAACTCCAAGGGATATGTTTTCTATTACGCAGAGGAGCAAAAGGTCTTTGTTTCTCATCATGCCCGCTTCTTGGAAACTAAATTTTTAGAAAATCAGATAAGTGGGAGCGCAATAGAATTGGAAGAAATTCCAGAACCATAAACTATTACTGAAAGCTT
This sequence comes from Agapanthus africanus, assembly GCA_030015575.1. Classification (NCBI taxonomy): domain Eukaryota; kingdom Viridiplantae; phylum Streptophyta; class Magnoliopsida; order Asparagales; family Amaryllidaceae; genus Agapanthus; species Agapanthus africanus. The sequence goes on along the minus strand of CM057337.1, from coordinate 757,288,891 downwards.
GGTAGAACCAGAGGTTTCAGAAAAACCGGACATTCCAGCGCCACTCCACAGGAGTAGTAGGCAGTCTCATCCGCCCGAGAGATACTACGGTTTTCTCATAGACGGGGATCGGGAGGATTGCATCATTGAAAATGATGAACCTACTGGCTTCCAGAAAGCCATTCAGAGCGGCGACTCGGTAAAATGGCTGGATGCAATGCGGACCGAAATGGAGTCCATGTACACCAACAAAGTTTGAACTTTGGACATTGCTCCAGAAGAAGTAAAACACGTAGGCTACAAATGGATCTTCAGAAAGAAGATTGGTGTAGATGGGCAGGTTGAAACCTATAAAGCTAGACTTGTTGCGAAGGGTTTTCGTCAAATACCTGGTTTGGACTATGAAGAAACCTTTTCTTCAGTGGCTATGCTCAAATCCATTCGGATCCTTGCCATTGTTGCCTTCTACGATTATGAGATCTGGCAGATGGATGTAAAGATGTCTTTTCTAAATGGTAATTTGGAAGAATGCGTCTATATGGATCAGACAGAGGGTTTCATTCAGAGTGGGAGCAGCGATAAAGTGTGCAGGTTGCTTAAGTCCATTTATGGACTAAAGCAGGCATCGTGGAGTTGGAACATCTGCTTTGATGATACTGTCGAAGAATTTGACTTTATCAAAAATCCAGATGAACCATGCATTTACAGTAAGATTGTACGGAGAACTGTGGTATTCCTCGTCTTGTACATGGATGACATTCTCCTAATAGGAAATGACATTCCTATGCTACAGTCAGTCAAAGGATTCTTGTCACAGAGGCTCTCCATGAAGGACCTGGGTGATGCCTCCTACATTCTGGGGATCCAGATCTATCATGATAGATCTAAGAGGATATTGGGACTTTCACAGTCCAGGTAGATCGAAACCATACTGAAAAGATTCAGTATGGAAGATTCTAAGCACGGTAATCTACCGGCTTGTCACGGAATCACCCTCTCCAACGAGATGTCTCCTAAGGCTAATTTGGAAAAGGCCCGCATGTCATCTATACCCTACGCATCTGTGGTAGGCTCTATAATGTATGCGATGTTGTGTACCGGACCAGATATAGCATACGCATTAAGCGTTGTAAGCCGGTATCAGCCGAACCCAGGGGAGAAATACTGGATAGCAGTAAAGAACATTCTCAAGTACCTGAGAAGGACTAAGGAGATGTTCTTGGTGTATGGCGGAAAAGACCTCCAGATCGAGGCCTTTGCTGACTCCAGCTTCCAGAGTGACAAGGATGACTCCAAGTCCATGTCAGGTTATGTCTTTACCCTCGATGGAGGGGCGGTCTGTTGAAAGAGCTCCAAGTAGGAAACCGTTGCTGACTCGATGAAAGAAGCAGAGTACATAGCTGCTTGTGATGCCGCAAAAGAAGCTGTCTGGATGAAGAAGCTGCTCATGGAGCTTCAGGTGGTTCCAACCATTATTGATCCAATACCGCAGTATTGCGACAACAACGGTGCTATAGCTTTAGTGAAGGAACCCAGGTCCCATCAGAAATCCAGACACATTCTAAGGCGGTACCACCTGATCAGAGAGATCGTAGATCGCCGGGAGATCGAGGTGAGGAGAGTAGATTCGGAGAATAATATTGCAGATCCACTCACAAAGGCCATACCCCAGACTCAGTTCGAGTAGCTGATCGAGATGATAGGTCTTCGATACGCCAGTACATGGCTCTAGTGCAAGTGGGAGATTATTAGTGTATATGCCCTAGAGGCCATTACTGTATCATACAAGTTTGTATATTACTTAATGGAAGCTTGGGATATTCACAAGTCGTATAGACAGTCTTGCTCAAAATGGTAGTATGCTACTTGGTTTGTTTCTACTTTAATATGTGCATGTGTTTCTTTTAGCATATCGCTTATACATATTAGTGGGCCCTTTGGATCTTTGCTTAATTACCAGCGTTGTGATGGCAGTCACACTAGTGGTACAGGTCCCTAGTTATAGGATTATCGAGACGGGGCATCGATACTCCGGAGTAGACTAGTGCATACGCTTCTCATCCCAGCAGGGGAGATGGTCTGTCCCGCAGCCATTAGTACATCGTACTGGAGATAGTATGCAGGTGCTCGTTAGGTTACGAGTACACTGGACAGGACTCATCGAGAACTGCTGGTTGGTACTATACCTATCGTCGGATATCAGTTCCCAGGTGACATGAGTACAGCTTAGTCCGTCGACTTGACACTGCTACTTTACCTCGAGTGTGTTCCCACTGTACTTTGATTACTACCCTACCACGGCTCAAAGGAGTCATGCAAACAGGTAGTAGTTAGGTGCAGTCCCGAAGCACTTGGAGGCAGTAGCTGTTAGACAGGATTCGTCTCTGTCGGTATTGGGGGTTGATATCGCGCTGTGTCTGGAGAGCCATTACACAAAGTCCCTGGCTAGGGCAAGCGAGATTTGTTGGTAGTGTTTCCAGTAGTTTCTCAGGGTGTTCTGGGCTACACTCCGACACGACTTGTACTGCTATTAAAGGTCTGACGTTTACCGCCCCCTAGGCCCGACATGTGATACTCTTAGACGAACAGACCGGACTGTACGGAGATTGTCACATTCAGGCTCAGTAGGAGTTCGGATGGGTTTTCCTCATCGGCCTTCTTATCGACATCTACCTAGGGACCGTTACGTACAGCTAGTACCACTTGCGGCCTGTGGTTAAACCCACTGCTAGTGCAGTGTCGAGTCTTTAGAGTCCCACACAGAGAGTTTACCTGCACTGGGCAAAAGGTGTAGAAGCCGTACAGTTTTACGGCAGGGCTACGATCACATACGTGCACTTGTGCGCGTATAATGTTCGAGCGGACAATAATAGTGGGTTTTTGTTTAAGCTGGATCCTAGTATTGTATAAATGGATCAGTTTTATCTTCTAGTATTCGTATTCTACGGAATGCGGATGCGAGTGTGTATGCACGGATGTGAGGTGCGAAGAAGGAGATGCCTCATTAGGGTTTTGACCATTGACTTGGTCAAAACCATTATGAGATGGAGGAAAATGTTTACTAATATTTTTGATGATAATTGTGTTATAGCTAATTGGTTTGACCATTTGACCATGTTTACCATTTGACCTAGTTGACCATTGTTGACTTAGATATTTTTGTGTGCACTAGATATTTTCTTGGCTTGGATTTAACATGACATGATAATGGTCAAATCAATGGTTGCCATCATAATTTTCATAATAAAAGATTGGTAATTATTTTTCTCTTGGATCATTATCTCTTTCTCATTCTCTCTCCTAAAAAGAAAGCTCCCATAGTTGCTTCTTCTTCCTCCTTACTAGAAAATTCTATAGCTCTCATGTGTTGAGAAAAATAGAATATAAATAGAAAAACAAAACCATCTTCTTACTCTACATCACCTAGAACATCAAGCATAGCAAACTTGTTGCCCTAGTTACCTCGGCTTGAGGTGGAGCTCGGATTATAGACTCTCGGGTGGATCGTCTTCGACTCAACGAGGCCGTGGAGGTGACCAAGATCCGTATCGATCTTCGGAGCTCACGTGGATGAGGAGGAAAGCGGAGAAAAGAACCGAAGGACTGGAAACATAAGATATAATCTTCATATCACAGTAGATTAAACCTCTTGTAGTTCGTTAGATATGGTTTGGCAAATATCCTTAGCTTAGTCTATGTTGCTTTTGTAAGAAAGTTTTGATTTTTACTTGTTCCGCCTCCTCGCTAGCTAGCGGGGTGAGCGACATAAACTTACACCATTATTGGGGGTTGATATCATGCTGTGTTTAGAGAGCCATTACACAAAGTCCGTGGCCAGGGCAAGCGAGATTTACTGGTAGATATTCCAGTAGTTTCTCAGGGTGTTTTGGGATACACTCCGGCATGACTTATTGCGCTATTAAGGGTCTGACGATTACCGCCCCCTAGGTCCGATATGCAATACTCTTAGACGAACAGACCGGACTGTATGAAAATTGTCACATACAGGCTTAGTAAGAGTTCGGATGAGTTTTCTCATCGGCCTTGTCATCGAAAAATACCTGGGTAGCCGTTACGTGCAGCTAGTACCGCTTGTGGCTTGTAGTTAAACCCACTGCCAGCGTACTGTCGAGTCTTTAGAGTCCCACACAAAGGGTTTCCCTGCATTGGGCGAAAGATGTATAGGCCGTATGGTTTTACAGCAGGGCTTCGATCACGTATGTGTACTTATGTGCGTATGATGTTCGGGCGGATAATACTAGTGGGCTTTAGTTTAAGCCGGATCCTAGTATTGTATTGATGGATTTATTTCGTCTCTTTGTATTCGTATTCTTCGGAATGTGTGTTCCCCGCCGAACACAGAGACGCGACCGCGCAGGTCCGCCTTGCCTGAAATTCGGGGCAGATGCTAATTGGTGCTATCCGTCCACCTCTCCGAAGATACCAAGTTGATTTATGGCACCATGTATCGAAGGTTTAAACGGATGCGGCCGATGTAGCAGACTTCGTCAAATTCCCCCTTATTTGAGGGGTTTTTGATTATGGGGACGCTCTTCCCTGCAGGCGTAAGCCCCTGCTGTTAATTACTCTACCGCATCACGGTAACAACTTTCTCCTTCTCCAGATAGTCACTTCGTGTCGTGTGTGTTTGTTTTGTTTGTGGTTGCCCGTGGATTGTATACGGAGACTAATTTATGTTGTCGCCCGTAGAGCGTGGATTTCTAAATCCGTATCTTCTTAGATTTGGGTTTTGGTTTGGATTTAAGGATGCGTTAGTCTCATTTGAGACTGAGATCAACTTAAACGTATGTTAAGGATATGTTAGTCTAATTTTAGACTAAGATGGATTCAACGTTTGTTAAATACACGTCAGTCTAATTTTAGACTGAGATCGACTTAACGGGATCGTTTAGATCCAACAAAAGAGCATTTGGACTCTATCGTTTAGTTTAGGGACATTGCGGCCGATTACCAGTTTAAGGACATGGTGGTCCAAGGTTAAGGACATCATAGTCCATGGGCTTAAGGACCCCACAGTCCAGGTTAAGGACATCGTAGTTCGTGGGCTTAAGGACCCCACAGTCCGAGGTTAAGGACATCGTGGTCCATGGGTTTAAGGACCCCACAGTCCAGGTTAAGGACATTGTGGTCCATGGGTTTAAGGACCCCACAGTCCAGGTTAAGGACATCGTGGTCCATGGGTTTAAGGACCGCACAGTCCAGGTTAAGGACATCGTAGTCCATAGGTTTAAGGACCCCACAGTCCAGTTTAAAAACATCGTAGTCTATAAGGTTTAAGACTATCAGGACCAGTCACCTCTTTGAAGACGTTGAAGGATTACAACGACAGATATCATAGGAGTTCAGAGATGTACCCTTGAACCAATTTTAGTTGGGAGATCTATAGTCCAATTTGGGACTAAAGTCTGTTAAAAGGTTTATGAGCATATGGGCTCAGTTGATATGAGTTGAGGACTTACAGCCAATTTTGGGCTAAGTCCAATAAATGTTTAACATTTTATTGTTCTGGTTATTGAGCCTTTATTTGGACTTGGCCCTTTTAATAATACTGAGCATTAGATCCTGACATTTCTTTTTTTTGTCTTGTATTGAATGCACAGCATTCATCAGAACAACGTGTGTTCTGACAGCACGCCAGGCGCTTTGCGCCAATTAAAGAGCACATTGTGCTTCTGTTGGGTAGCGCACACAGAAAGGACATTTGTTGCGCTTAGCGCTAAACGCCAGTTTATAAGCGCATTGCGCTTTTAATTTAAGAGCGTGTTGCGCTAGTTTAGTGGTGCATCAGTGAGTGAAACCTGGTGCGCTTAGCGCTGAGCGCCAGCCCATGAGCGCGGTGCGTTGTTTTAGAAGCGCAAAGCGCAAGTTGTGTCTGTGGTTGACACGTGGCATATTTTGGCGCTGAGCGCCGGTCCAAGGTGCGCAAAAGCGCAGTTTATGAGTGCAAGGCACTTTTCAGTAGCGCAAAGTGCATTTGATCAAATTTATGATCAGGGAACAAGTTTATGTTCTTTTTAAAAGAGGCTTTGCCTCGAGATTCAAGAACAACTGTTCTTATTATTGAAAGGGCTTTGTCTTTATAGATCAATAATCTATGAATGAGATTAATACTTCTTCTGTTTTTATGATTAGATCTTTTGATCTCTTATGAAAGACCTTGGTCTTTATAGATTTATGATCTTTTAAGAAGATAATTCTTTTTTTTATGAGATGATTTCATCCCTTTGTTCAAAAATCATGTTCTTTACCTTGAAGAAATGATCTTCTTTTTGCTAAAAGCCTGCTTTTCTTTCTTTGAGTTTTCTCAAAGTTTGTAGGGGGGTTTCTCTATCTCAGACTTGAAGTCTTGGGGGCCTTTATATAGGGCAAATTGATTTGTTAAATCAATTTAAAGAGATCTTTCTCTGATTGATTTGGGGATGTATCCCTACCGTTGGATCTTTGATCCTAGGGCTTCCGCTTTACAGAAGGCAATCTTCTTGTTCTTAACAAGATTGGAAAGATCTTTCCATAACAGAATTTTAATTCTGATTAATTAATGATTTTTCATTATTAGATCTTTTGATCTAACGGTGCGGAATTTTTAATTCCAGCGCTGGTGCACCTACGTTTGACACGTGGCGCGCAGCGTAGAGCGCAGCGCAGCCTGTGCTAACGCAACCGTGTTTGACACGTGGCGCGCAGCGTGCCTAGCGCTGAATCTGAAGCGTTGCTTCAACTTTTGAATTTTGAATTTTAAAACAGAGCTTTGCTCTGATTGGGGGTGCGCTGCCTAGGGCGCAGCGTACCTGGCGCTAGCGCATCCGTGTTTGACACGTGGCGCGCAGCGCACCTAGCGCTGGATTTGAAGCATTGCTTCCATTTTTGAATTTTGAATTTCAAAACAGAGCATTGCTCTGATTGGGGGAAACAATGTGGATACGGGTATGTATATACAGATGAGGGGCATTCTCGTACTTTGTCGGAAAAGCTTCTAGAAGTGGACGCCTATTAGGGTTTGATTTCTTTATTGGATTAAACTTTATTAGGTGAGGAAATGAGGTGGATTATTACATAGAATCTAGCATGGCTACTTGGTGACTCATGGTCATGACTCACCACAAGATATTTTGTGAAGCTAATTAGATATTTGTGTGAGATATTATATCTCCTCAATTATCATATATGCTTCATTCTTTTATCAAGGGCAGCCAAGCCCTTTTCAAGAGAACACAACTTCACTCACATATTTCTTAAGTATTCTTCTTATTCCTCATGAACTCTAAACCTCTCATGTGTTGAGAATCCTAAGGTTTCAAGAGACAAACTACTCCATCTTCACTCTCTACATCACCTAGGCCATCTAGTTTAGCGAGCTAGTTGCCATGATTACTTCGGATTTGAGGTTGGATCTCGGACTATAGACTCTCGGATGGATTGTCTTTGACTCGAGAAGGCCGGTGAGGTTGCCCGATCCAAACGATCCTTGGAGCTTGTGATGACGAGGAGGAGGACAGCGACTAGAAGACCCGAAGGACTTGGTTTCGTGAGGTATAACTTTCATTTGAGAAGTTAAACCTCACACAGTATTTTGTCAGTTAGGGTTTAGCATCGATCCTGGAGTTCAAGTCCGTATTGTAAGCTTTGGAAAAAAAAATTAAAAATTCCGCCTCCCCGCGAACACGCAGGGTGCGCGACATGGACTTACATTGGTATCAGAGCCTACTAAACCATAGCTAACAGTTTAAACGAAGTGTAAAACTACGAAACCGAAATAACTCCGAAACATCAAGACAAAGATCCAAGTTTATGTCAATTTTTCCCGAGCCTATAATTTTTTTTTAAACAATTGCAGAGTGCTCTACATGTTGTGATATGAACACACACCAAAAATGAAGCAATTTCACCGGAATTGGGCCGACCACATTCTCAAAAAAACTGGCACCACAATTTTAGTTATGGTGAAATTCTTTGAATTTTGGTCTGTGTTCTAGTTGCTTGGATCTAAGGTCTCAGGTGTTGTTTGTTTTTGCCAATTTTGGATATACCGTTATCTTTCTGTGATGGCTCGAAGTCGTAGTTTTAACGTCGTTTAAAGTTTCAGGTTTTGATATATGTGTTTAGTAACATCGACCAATTGCTATACATCGATTAGTCGGGGTTGCACATATCTGTAATGTTGGATTGTGTATATGAACTTATTGGATCGTCGTGGATGAATAGCCGGGGGATGTGAGATAGGGATTTTTCATTCGATATAAATTGTAAAGTGATGTAATATTATTTTGCGGGGCGCATCCGGGTTGAGGTTGTAGCCACCGTTGTATTATTTTCTTCTACTGTTTTCTACTCTTATGATGGACCCAAGGTGGGGTGCACAAACTACCGGGTACTTTGAAGTACCGAGTGGCCTACTCACTTTGATGAGAGAGGTTGCTTCACTTCGGGTATTTGGCGGGTAGTTTGCCGCACCCGTAGGGGTTTGGAGTGGGGTTTGGCTATTCATCGCGACCATGGAATCCGTCTTTCGTTACAGGCATAAACGAAATGCGGAATTCCTAGTATATCTAATATGTTCATCTGTGATTTAGAATGCCTATTATTGCGTCAGACAAATGGTTATTATATATATGCTATATAATAGACGTTGCTTATGTTTTGCATCCTCGCTAGTCCAGCCCCCGCTCTGGCGTTAGTTAAGTAACCTAACGGTGTTAGACAGGGCCCAGTAGCGAATGCAGAGGGTATAAGAGGACGTGGTATTTTTGTCTTTTTCTGTGATGATAGGTGTAAATGATGGGAATGCATTACATTAATGCAAAGCAAACAAACCAAAGCTGAATCGTTGGAACAAATTTTAAAACCACTCGGTTATTTTAAAACAGAAGACTTTTAAATGCGGAGCTTAAACCACTCCTTTTAAAAGCTATCGGGTTCTTTCGATTATATCAAGTTCAATAGGTTCACGGTTTTGCCAAAACCATTCATAGCCCTCTGTCATTTCATATGAATATTCAGTAGTATTCAAGCTATGTTTGTTGGCCTTCGTCAAGGCATAATGATTGGTAGCTGCTGGGTGTTCATATGTAGCATAGATAGATGCATTGGTTTGGGACAGTCGTACTACTTTGTTGGCCTTCGTCAAGGGTATATACGGATGGGTTCAAATTAATCTAGACAATGATGGGTAGAACTTGACATGTGACTTATAATTTGTTGGCCTTCGTCAAGATCATAAGAGCATAGGGCAAAAATCCACATCGGGAGTTTCTAAAGAAACTGAAACTTGCTAGTGCTGCATACCATTTGGAATGTGATAATGTTGATAGGATTCCTTCAGGATTATCACACAATGATATTTGGATCCCGATCCTACTGTAAGTATATGCTACTCCTCGGGAGATTTTTCACTTAACGATCAATGCTATAAACCAAGTAGGTGTCTAGAACAGTGTTAGCGGGGCTACGCCTCAAGGGAAAAGAGGTTATTTAATTAAGGAATTTCACGAAAGCGTCGTAAAACCTCCCTCGAAGTACCGACACTAGCCTGGCTAAACGGTTAAGCAAGTATTGTACAGTGAGATTAATCCTGACTAATTCTTCTTGTATGGTTTGAGGAAGGATTCGAGAAACAGTGGAAGCCATCCTGTTTAGATAAATTAAAAACCAATCTAAACTTGCAAGAGCATCATGCTGAGCATTTTCTTCTCTCTCTCCTAATTGCAGCGACCAGGTGACCAGATTAGGTTACAGTTAGATAATAAAATGACTGAGTTATACTATATTGACTGGCAAAGATTTGTCCAGATGTCCATTACCTATAACAAGCTGGACCACCTCATTACTACTCAAGCCCCCGCCATCCCAGGTTCAGTTTCCACCGTCGCGGATGTTAATATCCGTAAGACAAGGGAAAAGGACAGTGTGATTGGCCTCAGTAGATGGTGAAAACCAGAAGTAGCACGAGAAGATGGAATTAGCTTCCATCTTCCTCCATAACAAAGATTTATATGTGTAAGTCCACGTTACCCACCCCGGTGCTTACGGGGAGGCGGAATAGGTAAAAAACAATTTTTTTAACACAAGGTAACATGGACTAAAAACTTGAGGATCTTTGCCAAACCATTGCTAACAAACTACAAGAGGTTCTATCTACTATGCTCAAGAGATTATACCTCACGAACCAAGTCCTTCGGGTCTTCTCTCCGCTTTCCTCCTCGTCCATGCAAGCTCCAAGGATCAATCCGGATCTTGGTCACCTCCGCGGCCACCTTGAGTCGAAGGCGATCCACCCGAGAGTTTGTAATCCGAGCTCCACCTCAAGCCGAGGTAACTAGGGCAACAAGTATGCTACTCTTGATGTCCTAGGTGATGTAGAATATGATGGTGGATTTATTTATCTATTTAAATCCTAATTATCTCAACATATGAGAACTAAAGGATTTCTTAGTGAGGAGGAGGAAGAGAAACAAAACATGAGAGCTCAAGTGAAGAGAGAGAATGCCAAAGAGATAAAATGAACCATATATCAAAATAATTACTAATCTCTTATCATGATAAAGTTGATGGTTACATTGATTTGACAATTATCATCACAAATCAAATCCAAAGCCAAAAGCAAAAGAAGAGTTTAGAGCTCAAGAGAAAGATCCAAGTCAACAATGGTCAACTAGGTCAAAATGGCAAGCATGGTCAAATGGTCAAAGCAATTAGCCATAACACAATTATCATTAAAAAGATTAGTAAATATTTTCCTCACCTCATAATGGTTTTGACCGAACCAACGGTCAAAACCCTAATAAGGGACCTCCTCCTTCTTCGCTCCTCACAATTGTGCATACACACCCGCATCCGCATTCCGTAGAATGCGAATGCACAGAAGACAAAACTAATCCATCCATACAATACTAGGATCCGGCTTAAACCAAAGCCCACTAGCATTGTCTGCCCGAACAGCATACGCGCACAAGTGCACGTAAGTGATCGTAACCCTGCCGTAAAACCATACGGCCTCTACACCTTTCGCCCAGAGCAGGGAAACTCTCTGTGTGGGACTCTAAAGACTTGACACTACGCTGGCAGTGGGTTTAACTACAGACCGCAAGCGGCACTAGCTGTATGTAACGGTCCCCAGGTGGATGTCGATAAGAAGGCCGATGAGGTAAACCCATCCGAACTCGTACTGAGCCTGAATGTGACAATCTCCGAATAGTCCGGTCTGTTCGTCTGAAAGTATCGCATGGCGGGCCTAGGGGGCGGTAAACGTCAGACCTCTAATAGCGGTACAAGTCGTGCCGGAGTGTAGCCCAGAACACCCTGAGAAACTACTGGAAACACTACTAGTAATTCTCGCTTACCCTGGACAGGGACTTTGTGTAATGGCTCTCCTAGACACAGCGCGATATCAACCCCCAATACCGGGAGAGACGAATCCTATCTAACCGCTACTGCCTCCAAGTGCTTCGGGACTGCACCCAACTACTACCTGTTTGCACGACTCCTTTGAGCCGTGGTAAGGTAGTAATCAAAGTACAGTAGGAACACACTCGAGGCGAAGTAGCAGTGTCAAGTCGACGGACTAAGCTGTACTCCTGTCACGTGGGAACTGTTATCTGACGATAGGTATAGTACCAACCAACAGTTCCTGACGAGTCCTGTCCAGTGTATTCGTAACCTAATGAGCACCCGCATACTATCTCCAGTACGACGTACTGATGGCTGTGGGACAGACCATCTCCCCTGTGGGATAAGAAGCGAATACTCTAGTCTACTCCGGAGTATCGATGCCCCGTCTCGATAATCCTACTACTAGGGACCTGTATAAGGATGTGCTTGTAGATTACCCAGCCCCCACAAGTGTGACTGCCATCACAACGCTGGTAATCAACCAAAGATCCTAAGGGCTCCACTAATATGTATAAGCGATATGGTAAAAGAAACACATGCACATATTAAAGTAGAAACAAACCAAGTAGCATACTACCATTTTTAGCAAGATTTTCTATACAACTGTGAATATCCCAAGCTTCCATTAAGTAATATACAAACTAGTATGATACAGTAATGGCCTCTAGGGCATATACACTAACAATCTCCCACTTGCACTAGGGCCATGTACTAGCGTATCGAAGACCTATCATCTCGATCAGCCGCTCGAACTGAGTCTGGGGTATGGCCTTCGTGAATGGATCTGCAGTGTTATTCTCCGAATCTACTCTCTTCACCTCGATCTCCCGGCGATCTACGATCCCCCTGATCAGGTGGTACCGCCTAAAAATATGCCTGTACTTCTGATGGGACCTGGGTTCTTTCGCTAAAGCTATAGCGCCGTTGTTGTCACAATACAGCGGTATTGGATCAACAACGGTAGGAACCACCTGAAGCTCCGTGAGGAACTTCTTCATCCAGACAGCTTTTTTTGCGGCATCGCAAGCAGCTGTGTACTCCGCTTCCATAGTTGAGTCAGCAACGGTTTCCTGCTTGGAGCTCTTCCAGCAAACCGCCCCTCCATTGAGGGTAAAGACATAACCCGACATGGACTTGGAGTCATCCTTGTCACTCTGTAAGCTGGAGTCAGCAAAGCCTCGATCTGGAGGTCTTTTCCGCCATACACCAAGAACATCTCCTTAGTCCTTCTCAGGTACTTGAGAATGTTCTTTACTGCTATCCAGTGTTTCTCCCCTGGGTCCGACTGATACCGGCTTACAACGCTTAATGCATATGCTACATCTGGTCTGGTACACAACATCGCATACATTATAGAGCCTACCGCAGATGCGTAGGGTATAGATGACATGCGAGCCCTTTCCAAATCAGTCTTTGGAGACATCTCTTTGGAGAGGGTGATTCTGTGACAAGCCGGTAGATTACCGCGCTTTGAATCTTCCATACTGAATCATTTCAGTATGTTGTCGATGTACCTGGACTGCAAAAGTCCCAACATCCTCTTAGACCTATCACGATAGATCTGGATCCCCGGAATGTAGTTGGCATCGCCCAGGTCCTTCATGGAGAACCTCTGTGACAAGAATCCTTTGACTGACTGTAGTATAGGAATGTCATTTCCTATTAGGAGAATGTCATCCACGTACAAGATGAGGAATACCACAGTTCTCCCTACAATCTTACTGTAAATGCATGGTTCATCCGGATTTTTGATAAAGTCGAATTCTTTGACAATATCATCAAAGCAGATGTTCCAACTCCGCGATGCCTGCTTCGGTCCATAGATGGACTTAAGCAACTTGCACACTTTACCGCTGCTCCCACTCTGAATGAAACCCTCCGGCTGATCCATATAGACGCACTCTTCCAAATTTCCATTTAGAAAAGCCGTCTTTACGTCCATCTGCCAGATCTCATAATCGTGGAAGGCAGCAATGGCAAGAAGGATCCGAATGGATTTGAGCATAGCCACTGGAGAAAAGGTCTCCTCATAGTCCAAACCAGGTCTTTGAGGAAAACCCTTTGCAACAAATCTAGCTTTATAGGTTTCAACCTGCCCATCTACACCAATCTTCTTTCTGAAGATCCATTTGCAGCCTACGGGTTTTATCCCTTCCGGAGCAATGTTCAAAGTCCAAACTTTGGTGTACATGGACTCCATCTCGGTCTGCATTGCATCCAGCCATTTTACTCAGTCACCGCTCTGAATGGCTTGCTGGAAGCTAGTAGGCTCATCATTTTCAATGACGCAATCCTCTCGATCCCCGTCTATGAGAAAACCGTAGTATCTTTCAGGCGGATAAGACTGCCTACTACTCCTGCGGAGTGACGCTGGGATGTCCAGTTCTCCTGAACCTTCTGGTTCTACCAAGCTTTCAGTAATAGCTTGTGGTTCTGGAATTTCTTTCAGTTCTATTGCGCTCCCACTTATCTGATTTTCTAAAAACTCGGTTTCTAAGAAGCGGGCATGACGAGAAACAAAGACCTTTTGCTCTTCTGTGTAATAGAAAACATACCCTTTGGAGTTCTTTGGGTATCCCACAAACTTACACTGTACTGAGCGTGCCTCGAGCTTGTCCGCATGCTGCTTTTTGACAAAAGCTGGACATCCCCATGTCTTAAAGTGTTTAAGACAGGGTTTCTTCCCACTCCACATCTGATATGGTGTGGTAGGCACTGACATAGTAGGAACTTGGTTCAAAAGATATGCAGCTGTTTCTAGTGCATAACTCCAGAAAGATCACGGTAACTCAACCTTACTCATCATGGAACGAACCATATCCAATAGAGTTCGATTCCACCTTTCCGATACACCGTTGTGCTGTGGTGTGTATGGAGGAGTAAGCTGAGAGAGAATTCCATTCTCTTTTAAGTAGCTCAGAAACTCGGCACTCAAGTATTCACCACCTCGATCAGATCTTAGTGTCTTGATACTTTTGCCTGTTTGTTTTTCAACTTCACTCTTATATTCCCAAAATTTCTCAAATGCCTCGGATTTATGCTTCATTAGGAAGACATGTCCATACCTAGAGAAATCATCTGTGAAAGTAATAAAGTATGAATAACCACTTCGCGCATGTGTAAACATTGGACCACACACATTACTGTGTATGAGTTCCAAGAGCTCGCTCACTCTTACTCCGTGTCCAGTGAACAGAGTCTTTGTCATATTTCCCATGAGACAAGATTCACAAGTAGCATAAGACTGATACTCGAACGGATTCAAGTATCTCTCTTTATGTAACTTTGTCAACCTTGTCTCATTAATGTGACCCAGTCTACAATGCCACAAGAAAGCCTGATTTGTTTCCGGAGACTTTCTTTTAAGTGTGTTCTGGACACTGAAAACCTGAGCTTGATTCAATACGTATATCCCGTTTCCTAATGTACCTGACCCAATCAGAACTTGATTTAGGTGGATGTGGACCACATCGCTTACAAAAGTAAAATCATATCCTTTCTTAGAAAGTAAGGATACAGATATGATATTGCAAGCCATACTAGGTATATACAAACAGTTATGTAGAATCAATATCTGCCTACTTGTCAATCCAAGGTGATATTCCCCTATGGATTCGGCGTCCACGCTCATTCCGTTGGCAACCCTGAGAGTCATATCACCTATCCTGATAACTCTACGGTTTCTTAAAGCCTGTAATGAATTACAGATATGAGATCCTGATCCGGTATCCAATACCCAGGAAGTAGGGTTAATTGACATACAGTTTTCTACTACAAACACACCCGAAGCCGAAGCCACAACATGCTTCGAATCCTGGCTACTGGCTTTGCCAGCCCTGCAATCCTTCTGCCAATGTTCATTCCTGTAACAATAGGAACGTCCCTCCTTTACTATATCTTGTCCCAAAACTTTTGCCCTTCCCTTTCCTTCTTCTTCTCTGGTTTCCTTCAGGGTATAAGTAGAAGGCAAAGACTGTAGAATCAAGTC
This sequence comes from Agapanthus africanus, assembly GCA_030015575.1. NCBI lineage: Eukaryota > Viridiplantae > Streptophyta > Magnoliopsida > Asparagales > Amaryllidaceae > Agapanthus > Agapanthus africanus. The sequence goes on along the minus strand of CM057337.1, from coordinate 757,273,518 downwards.
AGTATTTGACCCGTTCTTCAACGTGGTCTTCAGGTCCGTGAGTTCATTAAAATAGCTAGTCTCTGTAAGGACGTTGCCCTTACAGATGACCCGACAGTCAACCTCGCCTGAAGCAATTCGTTCGAGGTCTCATATCTTGCGATACGAGATTGCTCTCCATATAAATCTTTGTTATGGAGGAAGATAGAGACTAAGTCCATCTTCTCGTGCTGCCTCTAGTATGCACCATCAACTGAGGCCAACATGATGTACTTGGCATTCGCACAGTCTTTTTCCGATGTCTTACGGATATCAATATCCGTGACAGGGGAAACCGGTCCTGAGATGGCAGGGGTTTGATTAGTTAGGAGGTGTCCCAGCTTGTCATGGGCAATAGACATCTGGACAGACCTTTGCCAGTCATAACAGTCAGATTCAGTCATTTTATTATTTAGATGTAACCTATGTCTGGTCACTGGGTCGCTGCAATTAAGAGAGAGAGAAGAAAACACTCAGCATGATACTCTTGCAAGTTTAGATTGGTTTTTAATTTATCTAAACAGGATGGCTCCCACTGTTTCTCGAATCCTTCCTCAAACCATAAAAGAAGAATTAGTCGGCATCAATCTCACCGTACAATACTTGCTTAACCGTTCAGCAAGGCCAGTGTCGGTACTTCGAGAGAGGTTTTACGACGCTTTCGCGAAGTTCCTTAATTAAATAACCTCTTTTTCCTGTGGGCGTAACCCCGCTAACACCTTTCTAGACACCTACTTGGTTTATAGCATTGATCGTTAAGTGAAAAGTTTCCCGAAGAGTAGCAGATACTCACAGTAGGATCGGGATCCAAATATCATTGTGAGATAATGCTGAAGGAATCCTACCAACATTATCAAACTCCAAATGGTATGCAACACTAGCAAGTTTCAGTTTCTTTAAAACTCCCGATGTGGATTTTTGCCCCATGCTCTTATGACCTTGACTAAGGCCAACAAATCATTAGTCACATGTCAAGTTCTACCCGTCATTGTCCAGGTTGATTTGAACCCACCCGTATATACCCTTGACTATGGCCAATAAAGTAATACGACTGTCCCAAACCAACGCATCTATCTATTCAACATATGAATACCCAGCAGCTACCAATCACTATGCCTTGACTAAGGCCAACAAACATAGCTTGAATACTATTGGATATTCATATGAAACGACGGAGGGCTACGAATGGTTTTAGCGAAACCGTGAATGTAGTGAACTTGATATAATCAAAGGACTTGATAGCTTTTAAAAGGAGTGGTTTAAGCTCCGCATTTTTAAAAGTTTTTCTGTTTTGAAAAAAAAACGAGTGGTTTTGAAATTGTTCCAACGATTCAGCTTTGGTTTGTTTTCTTTACATTAATTTAATGTGTCCCATCAATTAATCCTACCATTGCAGAAAACTACGAAAATATGACGTAAGCTTATGCCATCCGTATTCGCCATGGAGCCCCGTCATCACCCGTTAGGTTACTTAACTAACGCCAGAGCGGGGGCTGGACTAGCGCGGATGCAAAACATAAGCAACGCCTAATAGATATCATATATAGATATATACATTCGTAAGATGCAATGATAGCCATTCTAGATCACAGATGAACACATTGGATATACTAAGAATCCGCGTTTCGTTTGAGCCTGCAACGAAAGACGGATTACACGATCGCGATGAATAGCCAAACCCCACCCTAGACCCCTACGGGTGCGGCAAACTACCCGCCAAGTACCCGAAGTGGAGCAACCACCCTCAACAACGTGAGTATGCCACTCGGCACTTCAAAATACCCGGTAGTTTGTGCACCCCACCTTGGGTCTATCCTAGGAGCAAAAACAGTAAAAGAAATAATATACAATAGCGGCTACAACCTCAGCCCGGATGTGCGGCCATAAAATAATATTACATCAAATTACAAATTTTATATTGAATGAAAAATGAAAAATCTCATCTCACATCCCTGGCTATTCATCACGACGATCCAACAAGTTCATATACACAAACCAACATCACAGATCACAGATATGTATTACCCCCACTAATCGACGTATAGCGATTAGTAGACGTTCAATACATATATCACATCACAGAATATCCGATTATCAAAAGTACTTAGAATTTCGATCGATAACTTGATTTGAAACTACCCCAAGCACAACACAGTACTCAGTAAAATCTGGGCAGAAACAAACTATCTTAAAAATCACAAAACCATCATAGAGAACCTCAGAAGAAATTTGGTGCGCGGCCGAGTTAACTCGGTCGCGGATCCGCGGCGGATCGCTTGGATCGGCCGCAGATCCGCGGTCTTCTGAGTGACTCAGGCGCCCAAATTTCTACAGTTTTCCCAAAAAAAACTTGCACGCATTTTTAAGGTCCCCTGAAAAATTTTTGGACCAGTTTTTAAAAACAACAGAAAAATGCATTTTTCGACATGTTTTGCAATTTTTTTCGGCGATCGAATTTCTAACACTTTGCTAACAAGTTAGTAATGGTTTAGCGAGGCTCTGATACCACTGTAAGTCCACGTTACCCATCCCGGTGCTTACGGGAAGGCGGAATAGGTAAAAAACAATTTTTTTAACATAAGGTAACATGGACTAAAAACTTGAAGATCTTTGCCAAACCATTGCTAACAAACTACAAGAGGTTCTATCTACTATGCTCAAGAGCTATACCTCACGAACCAAGTCCTTCGGGTCTTCTCTCCGCTTTCCTCCTCGTCCATGCAAGCTCCAAGGATCGATCCGGATCTTGGTCACCTCCGCGGCCTCCTTGAATCGAAGACGATCCACCCGAGAGTTTGTAATCCGAGCTCCACCTCAAGCCGAGGTAACTAGGGCAACAAGTATGTTACTCTTGATGTCTTAGGTGATGTAAATATGATGGTGGATTTATTTGTCTATTTAAATCCTAATTATCTCAATACATGAGAACTAAAGGATTTCTTAGTGAGGAGGAGGAAGAAGAACAAAACATGAGAGCTCAAGTGAAGAGAGAGAATACCAAAGAGATAAAATGAACCATATATCAAAATAATTACTAATCTCTTATCATGATAAAGTTGATGGTTACATTGATTTGACCATTATCATCACAAATCAAATCCAAAGCCAAAAGCAAAAGAAGAGTCTAGAGCTCAAGAGAAAAATCCAAGTCAACAATGGTCAACTAGGTCAAAATGTCAAGCATGGTCAAATGGTCAAAGCAATTGGCCATAACACAATTATCATTAAAAAGATTAGTAAATATTTTCCTTACCTCATAATGGTTTTGACCGAACCAACGGTCAAAACCCTAATGAGGGACCTCCTCCTTCTTCGCTCCTCACAACCGTGCATACACACACGCATCCGCATTCCGTAGAATGTGAATGCACAGAAGACAAAACTAATCCATCCATACAATACCAGGATCCGGCTTAAACCAAAGCCTACTAGCATTGTCTGTCCGAACAGCATAATCGCACAAGTGCACGTAAGTGATCGTAGCCCTGCCGTAAAACCATACGGCCTCTACCTTTCGCCCAGTGCAGGGAAACTCTCTGTGTGGGACTCTAAAGACTTGACACTACGCTGGCAGTGGGTTTAACCACAGACCGCAAGTGGCACTAGCTGTACGTAACGGTCCCCAGGTAGATGTCGATAAGAAGGCCGATGAGGTAAACCCATCCGAACTCCTGCTGAGCCTGAATGTGACAATCTCCGTACAGTCCGGTCTGTTCGTCTGAGAGTATCGCATGGCGGGCCTAGGGGGCGATAAACGTCAGACCTCTAATAGCGGTACAAGTCGTGCCGGAGTGTAGCCCAGAACACCTGAGAAACTACTGGAAACACTACCAGTAATTCTTGCTTGCCCTGGCCAGGGACTTTGTGTAATGGCTCTTCTAGAAACAGCGTGATATCAACCCCCAATACCGGGAGAGACGAATCCTATCTAACCGCTACTACCTCCAAGTGCTTCGGGACTGCACCCAACTACTACCTGTTTGCACGACTCCTTTGAGCCGTGGTAGGGTAGTAATCAAAGTACAGTGGGAACACACTCGAGGTGAAGTAGCAGTGTCAAGTCGACGGACTAAGCTGTACTCCTGTCACCTGGGAACTGTTATCTGACGATAGGTATAGTACCAACCAACAGTTCCCGATGAGTCATGTCCAGTGTACTCGTAACCTAATGAGCACCCGCATACTATCTTCAGTATGACGTACTGATGGCTGTGGGACAGACCATCTCCCCTGCTGGGATGAGAAGCGCATACACTAGTCTACTCCGGAGTATTGATGCCCCGTCTCGATAATCCTACGACTAGGGACCTGTATAAGGATATGCTTATAGATTACCCAGCCCCCACAAGTGTGACTACCATCACAACGCTGGTAATCAAGCAAAGATCCTAAGGGCTCCACTAATATGTATAAGCGATATGTTAAAAGAAACACATGCACATATTAAAGTAGGAACAAACCAAGTAGCATACTACCATTTTGAGCAAGATTGTCTATACAACTGTGAACATCCCAAGCTTTCATTAAGTAATATACAAACTAGTATGATACAGTAATGGCCTCTAGGGCATATACACTAACAATATAGAGAGCAATCTCGTATCGCAAGATATGAGACCTCGAAAGAATTGCTTCAAGCGAGGTTGGTTGTAGGGTCATCTGTAGGAGACCACGTCCCTACAATGATCAGATGTATTAAACAGCTCACAGACCTGGAGACCACATTTGAGAACGAATCATACACTGACTTGATTCTACAGTCCCTACCTTCTACTTACGCCTAGGGGAAGAAAGTTATACTTCTAGTTGAGGGCACCCTAAAGGAAATCAGGGAGACATCCGCTCTGCTTATTGAGGAATCTTCCTCTTCTGGATCCAAGGTGAAAGCCTAGGGTGAGAAGAAGAAGACCTCTACAAAACCGATAGGTGGTGTCAGTATGGTAGAAAGAAAGGGCAGGGAAAAATTTTCGGGGTTAACAGTAGGGAAGGAGGGATGTTTCTATTGTCACGGGAAAGGGCATTGGAAGAAGGGGTGCAGGGCTTGGAAAGCCAGAATCCAGGATCCGAAGCATGTTGTGTGTTCGACTTCGGGTGTGTTTGTGATTGAAAACAGTCTATCAATTAACTTTACTTCCTGGGTACAAGATACTGGATCAGGATCTCTTTTATTTAATTCATTACAGGCTTTGAGAAACCGTAGAGTTATCAGGGCAAGTGATATGACTCTCAGGGTTGCTAAACGGAATGAGCGTGGACACTATATCTGTAGGGTATATCATCCAAAAATTGACAAGTGGGCAAAGCCGATAGGCGGTGTCAGTATGGTAGAAGGAAAGGGCAAGGCAAAAGTTTCAGGGTTAACGGTAGGGAAGGAGGGATGTTCCTATTGTCACGGGAAAGGGCATTGGCAGAAGGGATGCAGGGCTTGCAAAGCCAGAATCCAGAATCCGAAGCATGTTGTGGCTTCGACTTCGGATGTGTTTGTGATTGAAAACAGTCTGTCAATTAACTCTACATCCTGGGTACAAGATACCGGATCAGGATCTCTTATCTGTAATTTATTACAGACTTTGAGAAACCGTAGAGTTATCAGGGCAGGTGATATGACTCTCAGGGTTGCTAAACGGAATGAGCGTGGACACTGTATCCGTAGAGTATATCATCTAAAAATTGACAAGTGGGCAGATATTGATTGTACGTAATAGTTTGTGTGTACCTAGTCTAGTTTGTAAGCGATATGGTCCACATCCACCTAAATCAAAGTTTGATTGGGTCAAGTACACTAGAGGATAGTATATACATGTTAAATCAAGCTCAGGTTTTCAACATCCAGAACACAATTAGAAAGTCTCCAGAATTAAATAAGGCTTTTTTATGGTATTGTAGACTGGGTCAAATCAATGAAACACGGTTGTCAAAGTTACATAAAGAGGGATATTTAGATCCGTTCGAATATCAGTCCTGTGTAACTTGTCAATCTTGTCTCATAGGAAAGATGACAAAGACTCCGTTCACTGGACAGGGAGAAAGAGCGAGCGATCTCTTAGGACTCATACACAGCGACATGTGTGGTCCAATATCTACAGATGCACGAAATAGTTATTCCTATTTCATTACTTTTTACGGATAATTTCTCTGATAAGGACATATCTTCTTAATGAAGCATAAATCCGAGGAATATAAGAATGAAGTGGAAAAACAAAAAGGCAAAAGTTTCAAGACACTGAGATCTGACCGATCTGGTGAATACTTAATTGCCGAGTTCCTGGATTATCCAAAAGAGAATAGAATTCTCTCTCAGCCAACTCCTCCATACACACCACAACACAATGGTGTATCGGAAAGGCGGAACAGAACCCTATTGGATATGGTTCGTTCCATAATGAGTAATGCCGAGTTACCGCAACCCTTCTGAAGTTATGCACTAGAATCAGCTGCATATCTTTTGAATAAGATTCCTACTAAGACTGTGCCTACCACACCATATCAGATGTGAAGTGGGAAGAAACCCTATCTTCAGTATCTGAAGATATAGGTGTCACGCCCCGCTTCCCAGCATACGGGCAGAGGACGCGACGAGGCTGCTATGTATTTACTCAGAAGTAAACACGCTAAGCGTATCTAAGCAATATAAAATGAAATGTACACAAGAGACAAGAAATAAATAAACAACAACTTTATTTATTAACATTCTTTTTACAATACATCTGAAAAGTAAATATATGGAATGGAAAGCAATGCCTAAACAGTGTCATAACAGAAATGAAAAATACAAATGTAAATATGTACAAGGAATCTAAAGCTCTGGGTCGAAAACTAGCTGGTCCAAGTCCTCGCTGGTAGGCTCAATCTCCTGAAGGTCCGATCCACCTGAAAACATTCCAAAGAAGAAAGAAAAGGAATGTCGTCAGCGAACAATCGCTCGGTAAGTCCCAAAGATGATGGAGAAATAGAATAAACGGAGAGAGAGTGCAAATTTTAAAGTTGTATTATAATGTTAACGCTATTGTCTGTAGCTTGGTACAGAAGAGGCCAGTGTATACGAGAGGAGTCTCACTATACTAGAGACTACGGTATATGGAGTACAAGGAACCGTTCAGCCATGGTACAATGGCAATAGAGATTCAGGTTATGTGTCTTAGGGTTACAGTCTCCTGCCACTTCTAATACCTTCCGTATCAATCTACCCCTTATAAACCCCGCGATGTCTTGATTGTATTGTTTGTATTATTTGAATTGTATATTGTATATAGATGGATGACTTACCGAAACCATGATATCGGTAATGAAACGGATATAATAGATGAACATGTAAATGGAATATATCCATGGTTCGGTTCGGTCAATACATATTGATAGATTTAATAGATGGATTCATATTGAATCATGTTGTATTGTAGTTTGTACTTGAATCACATTCAAGTCAGATTGATTAGGTGAGACTCGGTCTGAGTCAGACACATTTAAAAGAACTTGAAATCCTGATTGTTTTGGTGTTATCGATAACTGCTGCACATGGACGGCAGGATTTGTGTCTTTGTCCAACACAATTACCGTGTTTATAATACCATTGGTTAAGTTGTCTACCTTAAATAGGCAACTATTTATATCTCCGGCTCCCTGAGGCTCAAAAGACTGGTCCCGCTTAAACCTATGTTTATTGGGGTCCTTATTGTAATTTAGTATAACTTGAGGGGGTTTTATGTAAAATAGTTTTGTTATATTTTCAAAATACATCTCAAGTATTTTATTATCGTCTTTAGAGTTTTAATAGATATTTCTTTTATTCAATATGAAATTTCTAGTGAGTATGACCTAGATGGTAAAGTATAAGGTATTTATTTGAAATATTGGAATTGTGTGGTATTTTCTTGTAAATGGAATGTTTTTCTTGAATTTTGGAAATGTGGAATATTATAAATATTAAAAATAGATATTTTGATATTAATTACATATATATTTATTTATTAAAAAAATAAGTTTTATTTATAATAGAAATCACATTTCTAAAGAAAATGTTTTAAAAATCTTTCGAGATCGTATGCTCCTTGCGGAGGTTTGCATCTCACTCTACTAGGCCCGAGGATGTGAGATAATATGCACCATACCGAATGGGTTCCCCAAAATAGGTTGTAGAGGCGCAATTGTAAAGATTTGTTAAATACACTTCTTATAGAAAAAGGTTTTACAAGTTGAAAGTAGTTATATGTAAAGTCGTATTTTCCCAAATCTATGTTCCCAAATTCCATCGTGCTTTATTAGATATGTGTATTGTGAGGAGGTAGGTCATTACCCCGTGAGTTTCTAAGGTAATACGGTTTAAAAAGTTTAAGCATGTTGAAATGAAACATGAAGGTATTTTAATATAAAAGTGGAATAAAACTTGTTGCGGTTATTATTTCGATGGAAAACTTGTTCTATTGTCTTTGTTAATAATTACTAAACAATATATCAAAAGTTGTAGATTTATTATTAAGAAAAAGTTGTATTTTTTTAAAAGAAAAGATAATCGAAAGCCGGATAACTCCGCTTCCGACACATTTTAAGAATGAAGGGTTTGGTAATAGTAAAAGGGAGAAAGAATGGGGGGCTTACTAGATATTTAGCTAAAGGAGAGAAAGAGGAAGAGTGGGGAAGCGTCGTTGCGTCGGTGCATCACCGGAAACTCCTTGGATTGTCGCCAGTAGTTCGTCGGAGTTTCGCCCTTTGTTAACTCCACTTGCACACTTTAGGAACTTGGAATTTTCTTGAAAGTTTTGACAGGGAATTGTGAGTGAGGAGGTTTGAATTGAGGGTGGTATTTATAGGAAAAATTAGGATTTAGGGATGAAGAAAATGCATTAAAAATATGCATTAAAATGAGGTTAAATGGGCATTTTATTGCTCTCTGGTTTAATCCAGAGTAAACAAGCAATAAGAGAGTAGTGGGGTAGGCCAAACGTTGCAGGAGGTGGAATTTGAGGGCATTTGGGATGGATATCACCGACCTCGCCGGATTTTATAGGCTTGTCGTCGGCCCAATGCCGACGGGTGTGGTTGGTGTTGGGGTATTGAGTCGGGGTCGTTTGGTATTCTACAGTTCACATGTTTGATTATTTTGTAACTTACCCTATTACGTGTGTTGCACGTATAGACGCTTGGGCTTCTAAAAGGTTAAAAGAAAATTAAATAAAAAGATTATGCAGCTGATGGGATTTGAACTTTGGTTCTATGGTTCAGCAGTGCAAGGTCTTACCAGTGAGATACAAGCACTTTCTTGTTGTTCAAAATTGAATCAAATACTTATAGTACTCACAAAAATTGTAAATACCCCAATTGTACATTAACTTTAAATGAATTTTATGTACATAGAAATTGGAGTTGTTACAGTCTACCCTCCTTACAAAAATTTCGTTCACGAAATTTACAATTTATTTTAAGGACTAGTTTACAAATAATTGAGGATATTTTGCACGTATCTCGTCTTCTCTTTCCCATGTTGATTCTCCTGGAGTGTCTCTCCTCCATATCACTCGAACCAAGTTGACTTCCTTGTTCCGAAGTGACTTCACTTTTCTATCCAAGATCTCAACAAGTTGCTGCTCTCAAGATAAGTCGGGATGTACAGTGAGTTTGGAATGATCGAGAATATGGCTGGGGTCACTCACACACCTTCTGAGTTGGGATATATGGATACATTGTGCACTCCTTCCAATGAAGGTGGAAGTGCCGAGCGATAAGCCACTTCACCGACTCGTTCGAGTATGTCGAACGGTCCAATGTACCTTGGACTTAGCTTACCCCGTCTTCCAAAACGAATCACTCCATGGTTGGGAGATATCTTCAAGAATACCTGTTCTTCCGGCTGGAACTCCAAATGACGTCGCTTCGCTTCAGCCCAGTACTTCTGTCGATCTTGGGCTATGCGCATTCTTTCCTTGATAGTGCGGACCACATCTACGGTTGCTACTATCATCTCTTGTCTAAGGAGTTCTCTATCTCCGATGTCATCCCAACTTAATGCCGATCGGCCCTTCCTTCCATAAAATGCTGTAAAAGGTGTCATTCTGATGCTTACTTGGTAGCTATTATTGTATGAAAACTCCATAAGATGTAGCCGATCTTCCCACGATCCTCCGAAGTCTAGCATACATGCTCTGAGCATATCTTCCAAGATCTGAATAGTTCGCTCAGACAGAACATCTATTTATGGATGATAAGCTGTGCTGAAGTTCAGATTTGTTCCCAAGCTCGCTTGCAGACTCTGCCAAAATTGCGATCGGAACCTAGTGTCACGATCGGAGACAATGCAGACCGGCACTCCATGAAGTCTCACGATTTCCTGCATGAGTTCATGAATATCAGAGATAGTACACTATGAAGAGTTTAAATCTTAAGTAGATTCTTACCTCCATATACTTCTTTGCTGATGTCTCAGTAGATTTGCCAACTCGAAATGGGATGAAGTGAGCTGACTTTGTGAGTCGATCCACAATAATCCATACCGCATCGTTACCCTTTGTGCTGCGAGGGAGTGCAGTCACAAAATCCATTGTGATGTGTTGCCGCTTCCATTCTGGGATCGGTAACGATTGAAGTAATCCAGCAGTCCTGTAATGTTCAGCCTTTACTTGCTGACACACCAAGCATTTAGCGACGCTTCTGGCTACTTCACGCTTCATTCCATGCCACCAGTAATTTTGACGTAGAACTTTGTACATCTTCGTACCTCCAGGGTGTACTGAATAAGGAGAGTTGTGAGCTTCCTTCATTAACTCTTCCCGAACAGAACCTTTTGGTACACACAGTCTCCTGCCGTACCGTAAAGATCCGTCTTCATGGATGATGAAGTCTGTTCTAAGTCCATTCTCCACTTGTTCTCTGATCTTTTGCAACTTAGCATCACTTGCTTGACCTGCTTTGATCTGATTGACAATTGTTGATTGAACTTGTAAATTCATCAAGCTTGAAGCGTTACCTGGCATGACTACTTCAATTTCCATCTGATGCAAATCCTGTTGAAGCTTCCACTGGGCGGTGAGATTCAATGCTAATGGGTGGCGACTAAGGACATCAGGTACCACATTCACCTTCCCTGGGTGATATTGCAGGTTGATATCAAAGTCGGCCATGAGTTCTAACCATCGTCTCTGCTGCATATTAAGCTCCTTCTGAGTAAACACATATTTCAGACTCTTGTGATCTGTGTATATGTTCACTCGCTCACCAAGAATATAATGGTGCCAAATTATAAGAGCAAAGATTATGGCCGCCAACTCCAAATCATGCGTCGGGTAATTGCGCTCATGAATTTTCAGCTGTCTTGAAGCATAAGCCACAACCTTACCGTGCTAATATAGAACACATCCTAATCCCTAACCGGATGCATCGCAAAGCACTTCAAAACCTCCAAATTGGTCCGGTATAACGAGAATAGGCGTTGATGTCAACCTTGACTTGAGTTCTACAAAAACTTGCTCGCATGCTTCTAACCACACAAAGTCTTCATCTTTACGTGTGAGTTTGGTCAGGGGTGTTGCAATCTTGGAAAATCCTTCAATGAACCTTCTGTAATACCCAGCTAGACCCAAGAAACTTCGAATGTCCTTCACTGACTTTGGTGCCGGCCATTCGCTTACTGCTGAAACTTTCGTTGGATCTACAGAGATTCCTTCACCTGATACTGTTAGTTATATGTATGCTTTAGAGGCTATTACTATACATACGATGTATATTGTATTGGATGCTAGGACATATATAGGAAGGACTTTCTTGCTCGACATGATAGTATGTTATCTGGTTGTATTTTATCTTAACATGTACTATGATTGTCTCTATGTTACATGTTGATAAAGCCCTTAGGATATGTACTCAACTACTGGGACTATGATGAGATCATACTAGTGGGGCCACGGTAGTCGGCGAGTACATCCTATAACTGTTCCTAGTCGAGAGTGTATCGAGACAGGGCATCGATACACCAGAGTAGACTAGCGTATACGCATCTTGACCCATATGATGGGCGATGGATGATCCCATATCCATCGGTGTTTGACATCAAGGATGGTGTACGGGTGCTCAGTGGACACTGGGTACACTGGACGGACTCGCCGAGAACTCCCAGATGGTATTATACCTTACGTCAGATGGCAGTTCTCTGGTGACACTGGTACAGAGTAGTCTGTTGACCCGCGATCGTCATAGAGTCTTGTGTGATTCCCACTATGCTTTGATTTCCATCATACCACGTCTAAGAGGGCGTGCAAAAAGGTGGCTTTTGGGTACAGTCCCGAATCACATGGAGGCAATGAGTGATAGGAGGGGATTCGTCTCTCCCGGTATAGGGAGTTGATGTTGCGCTGTGTTCAATTGGCTATAACTAGAAATCCCTAGCCAGGGTTGCTGAGATTTACTGGTAAGTGTTATCAGTAGTTTCTCGAACTATTATAGACCTCATATCGACATGACTTATCAAGCTACTGGGGTCTGACATTTTCCACCCCTAGGTGAGATATGCAACATATCAAACAATGAGACCGGACTGTACGGGAGTGTTACTGATTGGATTCGCAGGAGAATGTACAGGCTTGCTTGTTGATCTTCTGATCGCTCAATACCCGGGTGGCCGTTACATTTAGCAGACCGCTTGCGGCTTGTGGGTGTTTGATATGATCATCACCTACTGCCGGCGTATTGACGAGTCTTTAGAGTCCTACACAGGGGTTTCCTGGCTCAAGCGAAACAGAGTAGGAGCACATATGTGATATGTGCGGGACCGAGATTAATACGATATGAGATACCGTATTCTATTCTCGCGATTCGTGATATTGATCGGTTGTATGCGATATAGCCGGGTTATCGGATCAAGTGTTGATTCGATAAGTTGTTACACATGATATTAGTCGGTTATAGCCGGGTTATTAAATCAAGAGTTGATTTAATAATTTAATGTATAATTATATATTTGATATATTACATTACATTAACTAGTATTAGCTCACTTATGATTTATTTTCTCACTTGATTGTGCATAAGTGTATATGTGATATATATTTGTGTACATATGATTGTGTCATGCTTGATGATACATCAAAGGTGCGTGTATGAGACTTATATCAAGATTAGGGTAAAGATTAGGGTTTTGTTTATATCTTAAGAATAACAAAAGAGAAATACTTTGTCAAAGTTCTCAAGCTTTCATGATGCTTGTGGAAACATTGACAAAGTTAACTCTTTTGTCATTCTTAAGGATATTTAGTTAACCCAACCCTTAACCATATACCTTGGTCAATTCTCTACATGAGTTAAGCATGATAGCTTAACTCACCCATAGTTACATTATTCAGGAGGAGAATTCATATGATGATATTATTCTTCCTTCTTCTTCTTCATCAAGCTCCTTGAAAAAGCTTTCAAGCTCTAATGGTGCTATGAGAAAAAGTGTGAGAAAATCAATTCTAAAGTGAGCCCACCTCATACTTCTTCATCCTCTACCACTTGCCATGTAGTAGAGTGTGTTCTCTTCACAAAGTTCATGACCTAGTGAAGGAATAGCTTGAGTTAGTGTCTCCCTGACGTAGATCATCTTCAGCCTCGAAGTCATCGAAGCAAGCACGTTCGTTCTTCTTGTGGAGATTTTCTAGAGTCCGGAGTTCATGATCGCAGCGAAGGGGACATCTACATGGAGCTATTGAAGTGAAGGACCGGATCTACAAAGCTTGCAATCCCTCTCATTTAGTGTTAAAGTGTTTAACATGTTAGTTTTTGCATAAACCCTAGTTTAAAGATCCGGCTTTGGGTTGTTCGGCACGGCTAAAATTTTAATCGGGCATGGTTGATGTCTCGTAGACTCTTGTACGCATGCCTAGCAACCCTACAGTGGTATCAGAGCCAAGCTAGAGCTTTAGGCGAAGTCTGAACAAAGTTTAAATTCCGATCGAACCCGAAAAACCCCGATTTTACCCCTCTCTGTACATTTTCAAAAATGTTGATTGTTTCCTAATTAAAAATGCTCAGAAAATAGAGCAGGAAAAACTAAGAATTACTGTGAAGTACGGACAATTAATGCGCTCAAATGACCGTGGAACCGCGGCGAAACCAAGGATTTGACGGCGGTTCCGTGGCCAAAATTGTGAATTAGTCCCTGGAACTTCATATATTTATTCTTAGGTCCTTTCTTGTCATTTTTTTCTGGGAATTTTTTAATTCCACTCAAGTGTTGAGTTTTCTAGGGCTGTATTGGGGACTCGTTGATTCGATCGGATATTATAACTTTGTTTAGTTTGTCCGGGTAATTTTTAGAACGTGTTAAAAAGTTCGAACGGATATGAATAACTCACTTTTTCCCCTGCCGGAAAATTTCCAAGCGTTGGATTTTTTCGTAGTTTAGGAACGTTCCAAGTCGTGCAAGTAACGCGGTGGACCCTCTAGAAGACAACAAACCTTAACTCGATTATGTGACCATCTTGAACTGCCTCTAAACCTTAGGGTTTGGGGCAGTACGGTGTGCCACATGTGAAGCGTTGGCTTGACCCTTCTACGGCTGGACCATTGGTACTGTAGCATGTGATGGATGTTTTTAAACTAATTTCAAGAGTTGAGAACTATTTGGGAAAACTTAGGTGTTTGATTATTCGATCGGAAAGTTTAACATTGTCTATTTATCCGGATTGTGATACAATATTTGGAATCCACAAGTAGTTATGAGATAACTAATTTGAATTTTATAAATCTAGCAGTTCAGTCTCAATTGATCGGTTGCCACAGAATTTTGATGTGATCAAAAGTCTGTCACAATCATATAGCATACGCGGATACTCGCCGGGTAAACTTAATAGACAGCTACACCCCATAGCCCTGACCAAGTGACTGTAGGAGAACCCCGTCGCCAAAAGCATCCGTTCGGGTGCTCGCGGCAGCGGTGTTCCGCCTTAATGCACTTCGTTGACGGTATCGGGAGTGCGGCCGTCTACTAAAGTTTGCGACGAGCATTCGATCAGAATGTCAGGAATCTTGTTGAATTGCCCCACTTGATATTGAAAAGAGTTTTCGATAATGAGACTAAAATGCGGGGTTTATAATTGTTAGGCATGCGATATCTATAGAATTCATTTGGTTAGGCATGCGATGTCTAAGGAGGTTGCGGATTCCAACTGTAATAGTTTTACACTTTCTTTTCTGTGACCGTAAGTGTAGTATGTAGTTGTATCACTGGTTTTCGTTACTATACATCGATGACAATCGGTGTATGCATACTTACTTACGTTGATGACATATGATGTTATGTGTTGCTGGATATGTTATATTGGATCGTCGTGTTTGAATAGCCGGGGGTTTTATGTGAGATGAGAGTTTTTTCTTTTTCATTCATGTAAAATTCATTTGTATGTAATATTCTTTTATTGGGGCACTTTCGGGCTGAGGATGATGTCACCATTGTATATTATTTACTTTTCCGCATTAGGTAGACCTAAGGAGGGGAGCATAAGTAACCGGGTTCTGGGGTCCAGTGGGAGACCATCTCGAGGAGTCGAGACCGGGTCTCCTAACCCTAGAATTGGCTGTGTTGCTTGCCGCTCTCGTAGGGGTCTAGGGATGTGGGTTTGGCTATTCATCGCTACCGTGGAATCCGTGTTTTATACAGGCTCGTATTAAAAACACGGATGTCCTAGTATATCCAATATTTCATATATGTTCTTCTGCTGCAATGTTCTGTGATGAGATCATATTACTGCCTGAGACGAATGTTTATATTATATATATGAGATATATATTATATATTGTTGATTTCGTTTCATATCTGATGCTTGTGAAGCATATTAAAATGTGACTTCATTAATGAGATTAATGAAATAAAAGAAACCTAAAGATGTTGTAGAAACTTGTTTAAAAACTGGTAGCTCTAGTTCTTGCTTTGCATAGCGGTGTTCCTTGTAGAACATCCAGCACCTTATTCGATAAGGAAAGAACCGAGATCCCTTCACCGGGAGTGACCTCTTTAGTGAAACTAGCAGATGCTACAAACTCGGTTTGTCTTTTGATTGCTTCTATAGATCTTGCTTTGCATAGTGGTATATATGATATATCCTGCACCTTATTCGATAAGGAAAAGGCCGACAATCCTTTCCCCGGGAGTGACCCCTTTAGCAAAACTAGAAAAGCCTCAAAAACACTCCATTTAAAATCACTCGATTCTACAACGATATCAAGTTCATTAAGCAAAGGGTTTTCTTAAAAACCTGTCGTAGCCCTCCGTCATTTCAGATAAGTATTCATAGTATTCGTGCTGCGTTTGTTGGCTTTCGTCAAGGCGCGGTGTGCGGTAGTTATTTATGCTTATCTGCTTATGCATATGATGCAGATTAAGTTAGGGTAGTCGTGCGACTTTGTTGGCTTTCGTCAAGGGCCATGCGGGTGGGTTTAATTCAATCGGGAAATGACAGGTTGGACTTGACTAGTAGCCTATAGTTTGTTGGCTTTCGTCAAGGTCATAGGATGCTAGGGGTAAACTATTATTGGGAATTTCAAGTGTTGAAATTTGCAATGAGATTGGATACCTTCTATGAGATAGTTGGATCCCGATACCCGCTGCGAGTAAGAGTTACTCATGGGAGAGTTTTACACATTACAATTAGCCGATCAAGTGGGTGTCTAGAAAGGTGTCAACGGGGTTACGCCCCTGGGAAAACGAGGTTTACTTTAATTAGGTTCGTGCGAAAGCACGGGGGACCTCCCTCAAAGTACTGACACTGGCCTGGCTGAAAGATTGGCGAACTTGTAGCGTGTAATTAATCCCGGCTAGTCTTTCCTTTTAGGGTTTGAAGGAAGATTTGAATAAAACAGTGGGAGACATCCTGATTAGATATATTAGATAACCAATCTAATCTTGCAAGAGCATACGCTGAGTGTTTTCTTCTCTCTCTCTCCAGGTAGCGACCATATCACGCCTTAATCAAGATAATAATACGGATGTATTGACCGAACCCGCTTGTTATACTGAGCTGGAGAACGTTGGTCCCGCTCCAACTTATAATTGTTATAAGACAGAGCAGGAAATTGAGGATTAGCAGAATTCCCGTGCCACCCAAACGAAGAAAGTGCATGTTGATGCATCATCTTCGGGTGTGTTCATTACAGAGAACTATTTCTCAATGTCCTTTACGTCCTGGGTATTTGATACCGGATCAGGATCCTACATATGTAATTTGTTACATGGGCTGCAGAAAGGTAGAGAACTGAGAACGGGTGATAAGTTTCATGAGACAGAAAATGGTGCAAGTGTTGCAGCCAAGTCTGTTGGTCACTGTCACCCTGTATTACCAGAATACATTGATTCTGAATGAATGTTATTAGATACCGAACCTGATATACAACATCATATCAGTCTCTTTATTAGTAAAGAAAGGATATAATTTTGTATTATTGGATAATGTTTTGATCATTTCCTATATCAAGAGTTGATCGGTTCAGGCGCGTTATCTAAAAGCATTGACATTCTAAATCAAACCACAGTTCTTAGTATAATGAACACACACAAGAGGAAGAGTTCAGATATGAACGAATCCTTCTTGAGGCATTGTAGACTAGGTCATATCAATGCGACCCGACTAGCTAAGTTACATTTAGATGCATATTTAAATCTGTTTGAATTTATATCTTGTGAAACTTGCCGGTCATGTCGCAAAGATAAGATGACCACAGCTCTGTTTATTGGAAACAGAGAAAGAGTTAGTGAACTCTTGGGATTGATACATGATGATGTATGAAGGTCCCCTGTCTACACATGCCAAGACCGGTTCTTTGTACTTCATTATATTCTCTGATGATCTCTCAAGATTCAGACATATGTTCTTGTTGAAACACAAGTCCGAAGCTTTTGAGATATTCACAGAATTTAAGTTAGAAGTAGAGAACCAAAATACGGGTATAAGTATTATGTCCTTTGATGAGATCAAGGAGGAGAATACTTGAGCAAGGAATTCCTAGACTATTCTAAAGGATAATGAAATTCTCTCTCAGCATTACTCCTCCGTATACACCATAGCACGATGGTATATCGGGGCGGAGCAATAGCACCCTATGTGATATGGTGTGCTCTATGATGAGTACTACTGAGTTTCCTATTTCCTTTTGGGAGTTATACACTTGAGAAGCTGCATACTTATTGAATAGGGTTCAAATCAAATCAGTTGCCTACCACTTCATATGTGATATGGAAAGGGAAGAGCCTATATCTTAAGTTTGTTAAGATTTGGGGTTGTCTGGCCTATGTCTGAAAAGCAAAATCCGGACAAGCTCGAGAAAAAGTCAGATCTGTAGAAGTTTGTTGGATATCCCAAGCATTCGCAAGGGAATATCTTCTACCTAATCGAGAAACAAAATATGTTTTGTTTCTCAACATGCCACCTTTGTGAAAGGGAATTTCTTGTGAAGAAATTGATGGTCATGAGGTAGAACTGGAAAGAGTTCCAGCTATACAAACCACAACAGATGATTTGGTAGAACCAAAGGATTCAATAGTAACCGATGAACCTCAGCCTCTCCGCCGATCTAGTAGGGTTCCTCACCCACCTGAGAGATACTTCGGTTTCTCTATGATAGTGGGAGCGATGATTGCATCATGAGATGATGACCCAACTAGTTTCGAGCTGGCCATCAGGAGTGGGACTCTGTAAGAATGGCTGGATACTTAGCGATCTGAGATGGAATCCTTATACACCAACAAAGTATGGACTTTGGTTGCTTTATCTGAAGGGTTAAA
Source organism: Agapanthus africanus (assembly GCA_030015575.1). Lineage (NCBI taxonomy): Eukaryota > Viridiplantae > Streptophyta > Magnoliopsida > Asparagales > Amaryllidaceae > Agapanthus > Agapanthus africanus. Next base: position 757,254,761 of record CM057337.1, on the reverse strand, counting down.
TCCCCATCAGGAGCAAGTATATCTTGAGAAGATTACTTGGTGTAAATGAAAAAGTTGAGACTTTCAAAGCTATGCTTTCGTCCATCCAGATCCTACTTGCCACGGCTACATACCATAACTACGATATCTGGCGGTTGGGTGTCGTGACTGCTTTTCTAAATGTTGATTTAGAAGAGAGCGTCTATAAGTACACAGCCAGAGGGCTTCGTAGACAGTGGAAGCAGCGGAAACGTGTGCAAGATGTTTTATGTGATAAAGCAGGTATCGCGGAGTTGGAACATTTGTTTTGATGTGGTAGTCAAAGAGTTTGACTTCATCAAAATGGTAGATGAACCTTGTATATACAAAAAGGTAGTAGAGAGTATGGTGGTGATCCTCGTGGAGTACGTGGATGACATACTCTTGATAGGGAAGGAGTTTCCTATGCTACGCTCGGTCAATCTCCGCTTATCACAAAGATTCTCCATATAGGATCAAAGATGATACCTCCTAAATCCTGGGTTTTGGATCTATGAAATAGATCTAATTGGATGTTAGGATACTCACAAGTTGTAGTGAGATGGTATCAATCAATCCTGGGGAGAATCACTGGAAAGGTTCCAGGGTGATAAAGACGACTGATTGTCAGACGCAGGCATTGTCTTTACCCTCAGTGGAGGGAAGGTATGTTGAAAGTGTTAGTTATATGTATGCCCTAGAGGCCATTACTGTACATACGATGTATATTGTAATGGATGCTTGGACATATATAGGGAGGACTTTCTTGCTCGACATGATAGTATGCTATCTGGTTGTACTTTATCTTAACATGTACTCAGATTGTCTCTATGTTACATGTTGATAAAGCCCTTAGGATGTGTACTCGACTACTGGGACTATGATGAGATTATACTAGTGGGGCCACGGTAGTCGACGAGTACATCCTATAACTGTTCCTAGTCGAGGGTGTATCGAGACAGGGCATCGATACACCAGAGTAGACTAACGTATACGCATCTTGACCCATATGATGGGCGATGGATGATCCCATATCCATCGGTGTTTGACATCAAGGATGGTGTATGGGTGCTCAGTGGAGACTGGGTATACTGGACGAACTCGCCGAGAACTCCCAGATGGTATTATACCTCACGTCAGATGGCAGTTCTCCGGTGACACTGGTACAGAGTAGTCTGTTGACCCGAGATCGTCATAGAGTCTTGTGTGATTCCCACTGTGCTTTGATTTCCATCATACCACGTCCAAGAGGGCATGCAAAAAGGTGGCTTTTGGGTACAGTCCCGAATCACATGGAGGCAATGAGCGATAGGAGGGGATTCATCTCTCCCGGTATAGGGAGTTGATGTTGTGCTGTGTTCGATTGGCTATAACCGGAAATCCCTGGCCAGGGTTGCTGAGATTTACTGGTAAGTGTTATCAGTAGTTTCTCAAACTGTTATAGACCTCATATCGACACGACTTATCAAGCTACTGGGGTCTGACGTTTTCCACCCCTAGGCGAGATATGCGACATATCAGACGACGAGACCGGACTGTACGGGAGTGTTACTGTTTGGATTCACAGGAGAATGTACAGGCTTGCTTGTTGATCTTCTGAGCGCTCAATACCTGGGTAGCTGTTACGTTTAGCTGACCGCTTGCAGCTTGTGGGTGTTTGATATGATCATCACCTACTGCCGGCGTATTGACGATTCTTTAGAGTCCTACACAGAGGTTTCTTGGCTCAGGCAAAACGGAGTAGGAGCACATATGTGATACGTGCGGGACCGAGGATAATGCGATATGAGATACCGTATTCTATTCTCGCGATATTTGATATCAGCCGGGTCATCGGATCAAGTGTTGATTCGATGAATCGGTACGGATAAATATTAGTCGGTTATATGCGATATAGCCGGATTGTCGGATCAAGTGTTGATTCGATAATTTAATGTATAATAATATATATGATATATTAAATGACATTAACTAATATTAGCTCACTAAAAAATTCTTTTTCTCAGTCGAGTAATACATTGATATATATGCGATATATGTTAAATGTATTATTTTATTTTGTTACAATAAATATTGTATATGTGATATATAATATTGTAACATATTATAATTATTAATGCAACATGATTAGAGGAGTTTAAACATGATTAGGGTTTGGATTAGGGTTAAACCTTCTAGTTGATTCTAGAAGCTTTTCTTTTGTCATTTGCTAAGATATTATGATAGATATTTCTTTGTGACTCATCCTTTAACCCAACCCAAACCCTAACCCTAGTAAACTTTCTACAATGGTTATTACAACCATGGTTGCATAAATGATTATGATAACTTTTTATTATTCATCACAAATGAGAATTCTATCAATTGTTCATCTTCTTCCTTCATTCTCTTCATGAAAAAACTTACTAGTTTTTCTAAAGTGATGAATAAATATGAGAAAAAGATAAATAAAGAGAGCAAAAATCCTACTTCATCATCCTCATCTTCCCTTGCCATTTAGAAGAGGGTGTTCACATCATTTCATGAGTGTTAGCTTGTGTTAACGAAACTTCAAGGTAGATCATCTTAGTATCGAAGATCGGAAGCAAAAGTTGCATCTTTCTCTTTGTGGAGCCTCTCGAGAGTCCGGAACCCGGTGATCACAGTGAAGGGACCACAACACGGAGCATATGAAGTGAAGGACCGGATCTAAAAAGGTTGTAATCCCTCTCATTTAGTGTTAAAGTTGTTAACATGTTAGTTTTCACCTAATCTCTAGTTTAAAGATCCGTATTCGGGTTGTTCGGCACGGCTAAATTTTTAATCGGGCATGGTTGATGCCTCGTAGACCCTTGTGCGTGTGCATAGCAACCCTACAGTGGTATCAGAGCCAAGCTAGAGCTTTAGGCGATGCGTAGACGGAGTTTGAAGTCCGATCGAACCGAAATCCCATTTCCAAAATGCTCTCTGGACTTTTTTCAAAAACTGGGTTTTTTCCAGATTAAAAATTGCTAAAAAATCCAGCAGGGTCTTAGATGAATTACTGTGAAATTCAAGGGGCTAACTCATCTAAAGCGCGTCGGAACCGCGGCATAAGCATGCCTTATGCGGCGGTTCCGCGGCCATATGATGACGTCGGCCCTCCATATTTGCACAGTAATTCCTCTTTCACAGTGCTGAGTTTTATGGGAATTTTTAATATTTATTCAAGAGTTGAATTTTCTGGGGTTGTTTTGGGGATTCGATGATTCGATCGGATTATCAGATTTTGTCTATGTGTTTTCCGGATAATTTGTTAAATATGTTAAAAAGTTCGACCGGATATAAATACCCACTTTTTCCCCTGCCGGAAAATTTTTCAAAAGTTGGATTTTTTCTCGTGTTTAAGAATGTTCTAAGTCGTGCAAGTAACGCGGTGGACCCTCTAGAAGACAACAAACCTTAACTCGATTATGTGACCGTCTTGAACTGCCTTTTGAACCTTAGGGTTTGGGGCAGTACGGCGTGCCACATGTGAGGCGTTGGCTTGACCCTTCTACGGCTGGACCATTGGTACTGTGGCATGTGATGGATGTTTTTAAACTGATTTCAAGTGTTGAGATATACTGGGGAAATCTTAGGTGTTTGATGATTCGATCGGAAAGTTTAACTTTGTCTATTTATCTGGAATGTGATACAATATTTGGAATCCACAGGTAGTTATGAGATAACTAATTTGAATATTATAGACATAGCAGTTTAGTCTCAAATGATCGGTTGCCACAGAATTTTGATGTGATCAAAAGTCCGTCGCAATCACGTAGCGTACGCGGATACTCGCCGGGAAAAATTAATAGACAGCTACACCTCTTAGCCCCGACCAAGTGACTGTAGGAGAACCCCATCGCCGAAAGCATCCGTTCGGGTGCTCGCGGCAGCGGTGTTCCGCCTTAGTGCACTTCGTCGACGGCATCTGGGGGTGCGGCCGTCTACTAAAGTTTGCGACGAGCATTCGATCAGGACGTCGGGAATCTTGTTGAATTGCCCGACTTGATATTGAAAAGAGTTTTCGATAATGAGACTAAAATGCGGGGTTTATAATAGTTAGGCATGAGATGTCTAAGGAATTCATTTGGTTAGGCATGCGATGTCTAAAGAGGTTGCGGATTCCAACTGTTGTAGTTTTACACTTTCTTTTCTGTGACCGTAAGCGTAGTATGTGGTGTATCGCCGGCTTCATTGCTATACATCAACGACAATCGGTATACGCATACTTGCTTACGTTGATGATATGAGATATTATGTGTTGCTGTGATATGTTATATTGGATCGTCGCGTTCTGAATAGCCGGGGATTATATGTGAGATGAGAGTTTTTTTCTTTTTCATTCATGTAAAATTCATTTGTATGTAATATTCTTTTATTGGGGCACTTCCAGGTAGAGGAAGATGTCACCGTTGTATATTATTTACTTTTCCGCATTAGGTAGACCCAAGGCGGGGAGCATAAGTAACCGGATTCTAGGGTCCAGTGGGAGACCATCTCGAGGAGTCGAGACCGGGTCTCCTAACCCTAGAATTGACAGTGTTACTTGCCGCTCTCGTAGGGGTCTAGGGATGTGGGTTTGACTATTCATCGCGACCGTGGAATCCGTGTTTTATACAGGCTCGTATTGAAAACACGGACGTCCTAGTATATCCAATACTTCATATATGTTCTTCTGCTGCAATGTTCTGTGATGAGATCATATTACTGCCTGAGACGAATGTTTATACTATATATATGAGATATATGTTATATTGCAGATTTCGTTTCAAAATGAGATGCTTGTGAAGCATATTAATATGGGACTTCATTAATGAGATTGATGAAATAAAAGAAACCTAAGATGTTGTAGAATCAAATTTCAAAATTAAAACAGGTAGCTACAGTTCTTGCTTTGCATCGCGGTGTTCCTTGTAGAACATCCTGCACCTTATTCGATAAGGAAAGGACCGAGATCCCTTCACCGGGAGTGACTCCTTTAGCAATAACTGGCAGATGCTACAAACTCGGTTTGTCTTTTGATTGCTTCTATAGTTCTTGCTTTGCATAGTGGTATATATGATATATCCTGCACCTTATTCGATGAGGAAAGGGTCGACGATCCCTTCACCGGGAGTGACCCCTTTAGCAAAACTAGAAAAGCCTCAAAAACACTCCATTTAAAATCACTCGATTCTACAACGATATCAAGTTCATTACGCAAAGGGTTTTATGAAAAACCCGTCGTAGCCCTCCGTCATTTCAGATAAGTACTAGTTAGTATTCGTGCTACGTTTGTTGGCCTGTGTCAAGGCATAGTGTGCGGTAGCTAACTAGTATTTATCTGCTTATGCATATGATGCAGATTGAGTTAGGGTAGTCGTGCGACTTTGTTGGCCTGCGTCAAGGGTCGTGCGGGTGGATTTAATTCAATCAAGAAATGACGGGTTGAACTTGACTAGCGCACTGTGGTTTGTTGGCATGCGTCAAGGTCATGGGACGCTAGGGGTAAAATATTATTGGGAATTTCAAGTGTTGAAATTTGCAATGAGATTGCATACCTTCTATGAGATAGTTGGATCCCGATACCCGCTGCTAGTAAGAGTTACTCCTGGGAGAGTTTTACACACTACAATTAGTCGATCAAGTAGGAGTCTAGAAAGGTGTCAATGGGGTTACGCCTCTGGGAAAACGAGGTTTACATTAATTAGGTTCGTGCGAAAGCACGGGGGACCTCCCTCAAAGTACCGACACTGGCCTGGCTGAAAGATTGGCGAACTTGTAGCGTGTAATTAATCCCGGCTAGTCTTTCCTTTTAGGGTTTGAAGGAAGATTTGATTAAAACAGTGGGAGACATCCTGATTAGATATATTAGATAACCAATCTAATCTTGCAAGAGCATACGCTGAGTGTTTTCTTCTCTCTCTCTCCAGGTAGCGACCATATCACGCCTTAATCAAGATAATAATACGGATATATTGACCGAACCCGCTTGTTATACTGAGCTGGGGAACGTTGGTCCCGCTCCCACTTATAATTGTTATAAGACAGAACAGGAAATTGGGGATTACCAGAATTCCCGTGCCGCCCAAACGAAGAAAGTGCATGTTGATGCATCATCTTCGGGTGTGTTCATTACACAGAACTGTTTCTCAGTATCCTTTACGTCCTGGGTATGTGATACGGGATCAGGATCCCGTATATGTAATCTGTTACATGGGCTAAAGATAGGTAAAGAACTGAGAACGGGTGATAAGTTTCATGAGACAGAAAACGGTGCAAATGTTGCAGCCAAGTCTGTTGGTCACTATCATCCTGTATTACTAGAATACATTGATTCTGAACGAATGTTATTAGATACCGAACCTGATATACAAAATCATATCAGTCTCTTTATTAGTAAAGAAAGGATATAATTTTGTATTGTTGGATAATGTTTTGAACATTTCCTATATCAAGAGTTGATCGGTTCAGGCACGTTATCTAAAAGCATTGTCGTTCTAAATCAAACTACAGTTCTTAGTATACGGAACACACACAAGAGGAAGAGTTCAGAAATGAATCAATCCTTCTTGAGGTATTGTAGACTAGGTCATATCAATGCGACCCGACTGGCTGAAGTTACATATAAATGCATATTTAAATTAGTTTGAATTTACATATTGTGAAACTTGCCGGTCATGTCACAAAGATAAGATGACCACAGCTCTGTTTGTTGGAAACAGAGAAAGAGTTAGTGAACTTTTGGGAATGATACATGATGATGTATGAAACTCCCCTGTCTACACATGCCAAGACCGGTTCTTTGTACTTCATTATATTCTCTGATGATCTCTCAAGATTCATACATATGTTCTTGTTGAAACACAAGTCCGAACCTTTTGAGATATTCACAGAATATGAGTTAGAAGTAGAGAACCAAAAAATACGGGTAAAAGTATTATGTCCTTTGATGTGATCAAGGAGGAGAATACTTGAGCACGGAATTCCTGGACTATTCTAAAGGAGAATGAGATTCTCTCTCAGCATTACTCCTCCGTATACACCATAGCACGATGGTATATCAGGGTGGAGCAATAACACCCTATGTGATATGGTGTGCTCTATGATGAGTACTACTGAGTTTCCTATTTCCTTTAGGGAGTTATGCACTTGTGAAGTTGCATACCTATTGAATAGGGTTCGAATCAAATCAGTTGCCTACCACTTCATATGTGATATGGAAAGGGAAGAGCCCATATCTTAAGCTTGTTAAGATTTGGGGTTGTCCGGCCTATGTCTAAAAGCAAAATCCGGACAAACTCGAGGCAAGGTCTGTTATGTAGAACTAAAAATGTTCCAGCTATACAAAATACAACTGATGATTTGGTAGAACCAAAGGATTCAATAGTTTCCAACGAACCTCAGCCTCTCCGCCGATCTAGTAGGGTTCCTCACCCACCTGAGAGATACTTCGGTTTCTCTATGACAGTGGGAGCGAGGATTGCATCATGAGATGATGACCCAACTAGTTTCGAGCTGGCCATCAGGAGTGGGCCTCTGTAAGAATGGCTGGATGCTTATCGATCTGAGATGGAATCCTTATACACCAACAAAGTATGGACTTTGGTTGCTTTATCTGAAGGGTTAAATCCCCATCAGGAGCAAGTATATCTTGAGAAGATTACTTGGTGTACATGGAAAAGTTGAGACTTTCAAAGCTATGCTTAAGTCCATCCAGATCCTACTTGCCACGGCTACATACCATGACTACGATATCTAGTGGTTGGGTGTCATGACTGCTTTTCTAAGTGATGTTTTAGAAGAGAACGTCTATAATACACAGCCAGAGGACTTCGTAGACAGTGGGAGCAGCGGAAACGTGTGCAAGATGTTTTATATGATAAAACAGGCATCGCGGAGTTGGAACATCTGTTTTGATGTGGTAGTCAAAGAGTTTGACTTCATCAAAATGGTAGATGAACCTTGTATATACGAAAAGGTAGTAGAGAGTATGGTGGTGATCCTCGTAGAGTACGTGGATGACATACTCTTGATAGGGAAGGAGTTTCCTATGCTACGCTCGGTCAATCTCCGCTTATCACAAGGATTCTCCATATAGGATCAAAGTGATACCTCCTAAATCCTGGGTTTTGGATCTATGAGATAGATCTAATTGGATGTTAGGACACTCACTAGTTGTAGTGAGATGGTAGCAATAGATCCTAGGGAGAATCACTGGAAAGGTTCCAGGCTGAGAAGGACGACTGAATGTCAGTCGCAGGCATTGTCTATACCCTCCGTGGAGGGACGGTATATTGGAAGAGTTCCAAGCTAGATACCGTGACATACTAGACGATTAAAAGCAAGATACATCGTTACCAAGGATTCTACCAAAGAGGCAGTCTGGATATATATAAGTTCGTAAGATGAACTTTGTTCCTACCATTGTGTGACAATGGAGTTGTGGCTTCAGCCAAGGAACTACCGTCCCATCAGAAATCCAGATATAATTCTTAGGCAGTATCACCTTATCATGGAGATGATTGATCTCCAGGGAGATCGAGGTTAGGAGAGTAGACACAGAGGACAACAGCGCGAATCCACTCATAAAGGCCTTTTTCCCAGTAGAGACTTTTATGGGAAGGTTGAGTATGAGATACTTCAACCGCAGCTAATTGTTGGGTATGCGATACCATAATAGATGGCCCTAGTGCAAGTGGGAGATTGTTAGTTATATGTATGCCCTAGAGGCCATTACTGTACATACGATGTATATTGTAATGGATGCTTGGACATATATAGGGAGGACTTTCTTGCTCGACATGATAGTATGCTATCTGGTTGTACTTTATCTTAACATGTACTCAGATTGTCTCTATGTTACATGTTGATAAAGCCCTTAGGATGTGTACTCGACTACTGGGACTATGATGAGATTATACTGGTGGGGCCACGGTAGTCGACGAGTACATCCTATAACTGTTCCTAGTCGAGGGTGTATCGAGACAGGGCATCGATACACCAGAGTAGACTAGCGTATACGCATCTTGAACCATATGATGGGCGATGGATGATCCTATATCCATCGGTGTTTGACATCAAGGATGGTGTACGGGTGCTCAGTGGAGACTGGGTACACTGGACGGACTCGCCGAGAACTCCCAGATGGTATTATACCTCACGTCAGATGGCAGTTCTCCGGTGACACTGGTACAGTGTAGTCTGTTGACCCGAGATCGTCATAGAGTCTTCTGTGATTCCCACTGTGCTTTGATTTCCATCATACCACGTCCAAGAGGGTATGCAAAAAGGTGGCTTTTGGGTATTGTCCCGAATCACATGGAGGCAATGAGCGATAGGAGGGGATTCGTCTCTCCCGGTATAGGAAGTTGATGTTGTGCTGTGTTCGATTGGCTATAACCGGAAATTCCTGGCCAGGGTTGCTGAGATTTACTGGTAAGTGTTATCAGTAGTTTCTCAAACTGTTATAGACCTCATATCGACACGACTTATCAAGCTACTGGGGTCTGACGTTTACCACCCCTAGGCGAGATATGCGACATATCAGACGATGAGACCGGACTGTACGGGAGTGTTACTGTTTGGATTCACAGGAGAATGTACAGGCTTGCTTGTTGATCTTCTGAGCGCTCAATAGCTGGGTAGCTGTTACGTTTAGCTGACCACTTGCAGCTTGTGGGTGTTTGATATGATCATCACCTACTGCCGGCGTATTGACGATTCTTTAGAGTCCTACACAGAGGTTTCTTGGCTCAGGCAAAACGGAGTAGGAGCACATATGTGATACGTGCGGGACCGAGGATAATGCGATATGAGATACCGTATTCTATTCTCGCGATATTTGATATCAGCCGGGTCATCGGATCAAGTGTTGATTCGATGAATCGATACGGATAAATATTAGTCGGTTATATGCGATATAGCCGGATTGTCGGATCAAGTGTTGATTCGATAATTTAATGTATAATAATATATATGATATATTAAATGACATTAACTAATATTAGCTCACTAAAAGATTCTTTTTCTCAGTCGAGTAATACATTGATATATATGCAATATATGTTAAATGTATTATTTTATTTTGTTACAATAAATATTGTATATGTGATATATAATATTGTAACATATTATAATTATTAATGCAACATGTTTAGAGGAGTTTAAACATGATTAGGGTCTGGATTAGGGTTAAACCTTCTAGTTGATTCTAGAAGCTTTTCTTTTGTCATTTGCTAAGATATTATGATAGATATTTCTTTGTGACTCATCCTTTAACCCAACCCAAACCCTAACCCTAGTAAACTTTCTACAATGGTTATTACAACCATGGTTGCATAAATGATTATGATAACTTTTTATTATTCATCACAAATGAGAATTCTATCAATTGTTCATCTTCTTCCTTCATTCTCTTCATGAAAAAGCTTACTAGTTTTTCTAAAGTGATGAATAAATATGAGAAAAAGATAAATAAAGAGAGCAAAAATCCTACTTCATCATCCTCATCTTCCCTTGCCATTTAGATGAGGGTGTTCACATCATTTCATGAGTGTTAGCTTGTGTTAACGAAACTTCAAGGTAGATCATCTTAGTATCGAAGATCGGAAGCAAAGGTTGCATCTTTCTCTTCGTGGAACCTCTCGAGAGTCCGGAACCCGGTGATCGCAGCGAAGGGACCACAACACGGAGCATATGAAGTGAAGGACCGGATCTACAAAGGTTATAATCCCTCTCACTTAGTGTTAAAGTTGTTAACATGTTAGTTTTCGCCTAATCTCTAGTTTAAAGATCCGTATTCGGGTTGTTCGGCACGGCTAAATTTTTAATCGGGCATGGTTGATGCCTCGTAGACCCTTGTGCGCGTGCATAGCAACCCTACAGGAAGAGTTCCAAGCTAGATACCGTGACTTACTAGACGATTAAAGGCAAGATACATCGTTACCAAGGATGCTACCAAAGAGGCAGTCTGAATATATAAGTTCATGAGATGAACTTCGTTCCTACCATTGTGTGACAATGGAGTTGTGGCTTTTGCCAAGGAACCCCCCGTCCCATCCGAAATCTAGATATAATTCTTAGGCAGTATCACCTGATTATGGAGATGGTTGATCTCCAGGGAGATCGAGGTTAGGAGAGTAGACACAGAGGACAACAGCACGGATCCACTCACAAAGGCCTTTTTCCCAGTAGAGACTTTTATGGGATGGTTGAGTATGAGATACTTCAACCATAGCTAATTGTTGGGTATGTGATACCACAACAGATGGCCCTAGTGCAAGTGGGAGATTGTTAGTTATATGTATTCCCTAGAGGCTATTACTGTACAAACGATGTATATTATAGGGGATGCTAGGACATATATAGGGAGGACTTTCTTGCTCGACATGATAGTATACTATCTGGTTGTATTTTATCTCAACATGTACTCTGATTGTCTCTATGTTACATGTTGATAAAACCCTTAGGATATGTCCTCGACTACTGGGACTATGATGAGATCATACTAGTAGGGCCACGGTAGTCGGCGAGTACATCCTATAACTGTTCCTAGTCGAGGGTGTATCGAGACAGGGCATCGATACACCAGAGTAGACTAGCGTATACGCATCTTGACCCATATGATGGGCGATGGATGATCCCATATCCATCGGTGTTTGACATCAAGGATGGTGTACGGGTGCTCAGTGGACACTGGGTACACTGGACGGACTCGCCGAGAACTCCCAGATGGTATTATACCTTACGTCAGATGGCAGTTCTCTGATGACACTGGTACAGAGTAGTCTGTTGACCCGCGATCGTCATAGAGTTTTGTGTGATTCCCACTGTGCTTTAATTTCCATCATACCACGTCCAAGAAGGCGTGCAAAAAGGTGGCTTTTGGGTACAGTCCCGAATCACATGGATGCAATGAGCGATAAGAGGGGATTCGTCTCTCCCGGTATAGGGAGTTGATGTTGCGCTGTGTTCAATTGGCTATAACTGGAAATCCCTGGCCAGGGTTGCTGAGATTTACTGGTAAGTGTTATCAGTAATTTCTCGAACTGTTATAGACCTCATATAGACACATCTTATCAAGTTACTGGGGTCTGACGTTTTCCACCCCTAGACGAGATATGCAACATATCAGACGACGAGACCGGACTGTACGGGAGTGTTACTGATTGGATTCGCAGGAGAATGTATAGGCTTACTTGTTAATCTTCTGATCGCTCAATACCCGGGTGACTGTTACGTTTAGCAGACCGCTTGCGGCTTGTGGGTGTTTGATATGATCATCACCTACTGCCGGCGTATTGACGAGTCTTTTGTAAGTGCACGGCGGCACCCCGGCCGTCAATCCGACGGCCAAATGCGGAAGTGGTGATAAACTTTAATTTTGCGAACTTAGCAAACCGGCACCACCGCGCACTAAACACCCGGATCGGACCATTAAACTAGTTCTAGCTAACTACAAGATGGGAAGAGATATACCGAGTGATCCGAGTCCTCCGGTCTTCTCGTCGTCATCCCGATCTTCTACGGAAACTCCGGTCGTCGCCTCCTCGCCGGAAGGGCACCACATCGCCTGCATCTTTTACGGGCTCCCACCTCAATACCGAGGCAACTCGGGCGCGAAGTTGGCTGGCCGACACGTCCAAGATTTGCTGTAGAATGTGTAGGGTTGAGGCTATGTCTCATTTGGGGTTTGTTGCCTTTGAAGATGATGGAGGAATCAAGATAAGAAAAATGGTGCTTGCATTTTTCTTAACATGAAAAGAGATCAAAATGCTACCCTCTCAAAATGAAGCTCTCATCTTCTTTTTTCTCAATTTTGTTCAACCATCTCATATAAGAAAATGGTGGAGGAAAAGAATACATAAGCAAGAGGGAGGTGAGTGTAGGAAAAGAGAGAGGGTGACCATATCCAAACATCATCATAACTAACTCACATCAACTACTAATCACCTCAAATCAACAAAAAGCAAGTGATGATGATAGATAAGAATGGTATCAAAAGATGCTTTCATAATTAATACATTTGCAAGAAACCCCTCCACAATGTGTTATTTGCAAACTTGCAAATAACACCCTCCATCAGAAAAGTCCGGCCGGGAAAGAACAAAGGAAAACCGGCCGGAACGGAATGCAAACTGGCAACTCCAGAAAACTGGTCCCGTAATAAATTACAGGAAAACCCCCATACTGTGCATACACACCCGCATCTGTATTCCGTCCGGATACAAATGTAATGAGACAAAATCTATACTGTACTATACTAGGATCCGGCTTAAACCAAAGCCGGCTAGTAATATCCGTTCGATCCTGATCCGTGCAATACCGCACGTATCCGATCGAACCTTGCCATATATCTATACGGCCACTAGTACTAACCGTCCGATCCTGATCCGTGCAATACCGCACGTATGTGATCGGGCCCTGCCATATCTCCATACGGCCTCTACAGCGTTTCGCCCGAAAGCTTGAGTAACTGAAAGTGTGGTGGACTCTAAAGACTCGTCAATACAATGGCTGTGGATTTAACCACTAGCACGTCAGAGGTATAAGCCAATACGTAACGGGCCACCAGCTATTGACCAAAAGGGACGACGATGAGCGAACTCATCCTGACACCCTACTGAGCCTGTCAGTGACAATATCCGTACAGTCCGGTCCGTTCGTCTATGAGCATCGCATGTCGGGCCTAGGGGGTTGGTGAAAGTCAGACCCCCAAAAGCGGTACAAGTCGTGTCGGAGTGTAGCCCAGAACACCCTGAGATACTACTGGAATACCTACCAGTAAATCTCCTGCTTTGGCCAAGGACTTCGTGTAATGGCTCTCCTAGATACAGCGCGACCTCACCCCCAATACCGGGAGAGACGAACCCCTAAAGATCCGCTCACTGCCTCCATGTGGCTCGGGACTGTACCCAACTAAAACCTGTTTGCACGACTTCTTTGAGCCGTGGTAGGGTAGTAATCAAAGCACAGTGGGAACTCACACGAAACAAATGACGATCCCCAGGTCGATGAACTAACCTGTACACATGTCACCTGGGAACTACTATCTGACGTCAGGTATAAGACCAACTAGCATGTTCCCGGCGAGTCCTGTCCGGTGTACTCATAACCCAATGAGCACCTGTATACATCTTAGGTGAACCAACAGACACCAGTGGCTTGTGAGACCGACCACCGCCCCTCGTCGGGGTCTCGACTGTATACATTAGTCTACTCTGGAGAATCGATGCCCTGTCTCGAAACTCCCACGACTACGGACCTTTTAAGGATGTGCTTATAGACTCCAGCTCTCACTTATATGATCGCCCTCATACTGCTGGCAGTCAAGCAAGAATCCAAGGGGCTCTATCAACGTGCAATAGCGACCTGTCAGGTCACCTAAAGCAGTACACGATGATAAAGGTAAACCAGATGGCATACTATCATCTCGAGTAAGACTGTCCTACCGGGATAGGTCCTTCCTCAATCATCGCAATCACGTGCCTGTGATCCAATAATTGACTCTGAGGGCATTATCTCCAACAATCTCCCACTAGCACTCAAGGCTAATTATTGCGATGTCGCATACTCACAGCCCGTGTGATATCGAACACCCAACTCCTCTACTAGTCAGTCTCATAAAGCCTGTTTGCGAAACTCTTGCGTTCGAGGAATAGCCTCAGTGAGTGGATCCGCCTAGATGTTTCTTTCTATGTCTCTCTATATCTCAAGTTCGCGGAGAAAGCCATCTCCCGAAATGAGCAATACCTGTCTTGGAATGTCTGGATGTCTGATAGGACCTAGCTCATAAATGAACTCCAAATCCAAACTTCTTAGACTGTATCGTCAACTGAACTTAATCAGTATCCTGCGCCATGCCACCCTCAGTATTGCCTTGGACCACCTGTCCAAAATACTGCCCCTCGTCCGAAGGAAAACTATAACTCTGACAGCCACTCTGCCATCCAGGTCACCTTGGAAGCCTGGAATGATAACTGTCTCCCAAAGGAGAATGCTGCTATCATATCCCTAAAACATCCACTTATGTTCTAAAACTGCTTCCGACCGTTTCTTCAGGATTGGATCAATGTCAACTTATTGCATCTAGTGCAAGAACAACATCTGGTGTAGTACTTGACATCTCATGATTGACTCAATTGCCTAAGCAAGTGATCTGCCAATCATGCACATCCCTCTCTACTTTAGTCTATAAGACACCTTTAGAGAGGGTGACTCCATCACCTGCAGGTACACTACCATGCCAGGAGTCGTCCATTCTAAATACTCTTAGAATGTTGTCTAAGTACCCAGATTGGGAAACCATCCAAATCTAGATCTAAAAACCATAGATCTAGTAACCAGTATGTCTGATATAATGTCCAAGTCCCTTGTGGAGAAACCACTGTGTGACGACCAAAGTATAACCGATCGTAGTATAGGAATGTCACTTCCTACTTTGTGTATGTCATCCAAAACCCGGATATCACACCCTACTACCTTCTCAACAGATCCATCCCCTATTCTGATGACGTCAAACCCATGACTGTCACATCAGAAATAGATGATCTATCTCCGCTATATCTGCTTTAGTCTATAAATAGACATAAGTCTGATGTCCGCCAATGCTTCCGCTGCTCCCACTGACTACGACAACCCTCTGGCTGAATCATATAGATGTGCACTTCTAAAGCTAGTTTAGAACGACGCTATACTCATCCTCCTGCCGGGTCTCGCAGCCTGGAACAACAACAATGGCAAGTGTGGGTAAACAAGAACTTCCCTGTCACCGTCCTTGAGGCTACCGGAGTACCTCTCGGGTGCCTGAAGTTACCCACCTTATCTGCGGAGTGGCCAATGGAATGTCAAATCAGATTGAATCTTTAGGTTCCTTATCAAATCTTCGGTAATCGTTTGCGGTTCTGGAATCACTTCCAGTTCTACCATACTCCTACTACTGTTTTTGAAAAAATCCATTTTTAATAAAACTGTGGCGAGTCTAGAACAATATTTCTATTGATCTGCCAGATGGTAGAAAATCAACCCTCGTCATAGCCTGGGTCAACCCACAAACAGCCATTACAGAAACGTGCCTTAGTTATCCAGAGTCTGGTTTTAATCATAAGCCGGACAACTCCCCGTACCTTAACAATGTTAAGATATGAACTGTACTATATCCAATATAGAACCAGAGGCACTGATTTAATTGAACCAGATTCAAATTATGCAGCTATCTCCAGTGCATGTCAACTAAATGGAGAGAGGCCGATCAGCATTACTCAACTTAGGAATGCTTCCAATTATGAGTAACCTGAAAGAGAAGCAGTTTCTCTTTATCATTACTATCAACTGAATACCATACACAAGTATCTACATCTTCGATCACTTTGAAGAATCCCGATACTTGCTACACCTGGTTCTCTACTCTATTCAAATACCTATGACTCCTCAAAACTTAGACCCTGTGTTTCTACGAAACACATGTCTAAGAACTAGAGAAGTTAAAAGTAAACAGAATATAGTAAGAGGACCAACCCCTCTGTCCTAATGGACACTGGACAACATACAATACTCTGTATAAGTCCGCTGAGTCTAACAACTCTTTCACTGTGTGTCGTAGGTTGAAAACTGTACTCATGGTTAAGAAGAATTACACCGCTGTTTAATGCTCCTTACCTAACCATCCACTGATATAGGTAAATGTCATCGACATAATATCAAAAGGTATATCTCACTCTATGAAAATAGACGTACAGATATATCAATTTGAAATTGGTGCACAACAGCGGATATTCAAAACCAAATATTTGCCGACCGGCAAACAGCCCAGATGATCTCCTCAAATATCACCGATTACAACGAATCCCGATATAATGAGGATGATCACCTAATTCCCAATAACTTACTCCCACTCATCATCTGTAAAATCATACAGATGTGAGAATCATACCTGGTAAATACATACCCTGGAGTAAGTGTCTAATCGGGAAATCAGTTTTCCATTAACAGTACACAGTGAAACTGAACTATCGAAATGTTTCGTTGGGGTATCCTGGTATTCCTAGTAATGCCTCTTCCATTATCCAGATTCACAACTATAACCGTATAATTCTTTGCCATCTCTCCAAATCCCTTTATATGTCTTTAGTCATTACCTTCTGTACACCCCTTTAAGCCAAATGGTTTTCTTCCTTCCCTACCGTTCGGCACCAGCCTATGGTTTGGAAGAAGACTATCCAATAAGCATAAAGGGTGTACTGTCCTAATCCTAGGAGCACTCGCAACGCGAGAGAAGGTGAAGATAAAATACACCTGAATGTACTTTATTCCTATTTCTCCTGAACCAGGATCCATCCCCGAACTGGAACAAGTTCCTTTCGAGTTCGTATATAACCATACGATGGATTATCCAATAAACTGGGATCTTCGTAGTGATACGGAGTGTCCTGGAGAAATACAAAGGTGATTTAGGATTGGCGAAGAAATATTTGGTTTGGTCGTGAACATCAGTCGCAATTTACTTTGCCCTCTTACTAATCCCTTGATTTGTCTTAATCTTAATACCTTCTGCACACCGTTTAGGCTAATTGGTTTTCTTCATTCCCTACTGGTCGGCACCAGCCTAAGGTTTGGAAGAAGACTATCCAATTTGCATAATAGGTGTACTATCTCCTAAACTAAGGAGTACTCGTAACTTGAGAGAAGGCAAAAAGGAAAAGACAACTGAATAAACCTTATCCGTTTTCTCCAGAACCGGAAACCATCCTCGAATTCCTTCGAGTTCGTATCTAACCATACGATGGCTTTGTCCAATGGAAGTGGACGTTCGCAGTAATACGGGGTGTCCTGGAGAAAAGGGTAAAAGTAGGAGTGGCAATGAGTTCTGCAACTCTGACAATCCAAAAGCCAGTGTTAAGAAGGTTCGGTCAACTTGGTCACTGAGTCATAGTCTTAGGGTCGGGTCAATGGTCGCTGCCAGAGAGAGAGAGAAAAGAAACACTCAGCGTGCACTCTAACCAAGATCAGAATGGTTACCAATTTATCTAATCTGGAAACCTCCCACTGTACCTCAAATTCTCCTCCAAACCTGAAAGAAGAATTAGTCGGGGTCACCCGAGGAGTAAACTAACTCATCAGTGGGAATCGGGATCCAACTCTCATCGCATGATAACGTGACGGAATCCGCTCACGGTATCACACTCCAGAAGGTATGCGCATATCTGGCAAGTTTCAGTTCTTTTGAAACTCCCGATGTGATTTTTACCCCATGCTCTTATGACCTTGACTTTGGCCAACATATCATAAGTCACATGTCAAGTTCAACCCGTCATTCTCCAGGTTAATTTGAATCCACCCGTACCTACCCTTGACTTTGGCCAAAATGGCAGTACGACTGTCCCAAACCAACGCATCTATCTATGCTGCATATGAATACCCAACAGCTACCAAACACTGTGCCTTGACTTTGGCCAACATACACAGCTTGAATACTATTGACTATCCATATGAAACGACGGAGGGCTACGAATGGTTTCTGGCGAAAACCTTTAACGTAATGAACTTGATATCGTTGAAGGAACGGATAGCTTTTTAGAAAATATAGTGACGAAAACCTTTACTAAAGAGGTCACTCCCGGTGAAGGAATCTCGGCTCTTTTCCCGTAGAATGGGGTGCAGGATATTCCAAATGAATACCACGGTGCAAAGCAAAAGTAATCGGCTATAGTGAAGTTAATGCCCTGACGCAAACATCTGTCCAAGGGGTCACTCCCGGTGAGGGGATCTCGGCCCTTGCCTCGTCGACTGAGGAGCAGGATATTCCAAATGAATACCACGATGCAAAACAAAAGTGAACGTCCTTGCAATAACAGCTTTTTGAAAAGTGTTCCAACAACATCAGAATAGGTTTGTTTTAACTTGCATTGATCCGAATCAACGCAGTCCCATCAATTGATCACACCACAAAGAACGAAAATATACTGATGTACGTATATGCCATCCGCATTCGCCACTGGGTCCCGTCATTACCCGTTAGGTTAGCTAACTAACGACAGAGCGGGGACTGGACTAGCGCGGATGTAAAACATATACAACATCTACTAATATATATACCAATATATTATATTCGCTCAAGGCGTGATAAGAAATGCAACATCACAGAAATGTACAGCATCACAGAACAATACAGATATCTGGGATCCCCGGGTTTCACAGAGCCACTACTGAAACCCGACGTTCCCCTGGTCGTGTGGATAGCCTGTGCAATAAAATCCTAGACCCCTACGGGCGCGGCAAGTTACCTGCCAAAACCTGAAGCGAGGCAGCCCCCTTCAGCAACGTGAATGGACCACCCGGCACTTCACGGAATCCGATAACTTGGGCACCCCTCCTGGGTCAACCTGTACCCCCTACGAGTGCGGCGAATAGCCCGCCAATTCTAGAGTGAAACCCCCTCCGTCTCAATGCCATGAGATACGGGCCCGTTGCCCTCTAGAACCCGGCTATCCGTACACCCCTCCGCGGGGTAATCCTAGTACAGAAAGTAAAATATACATACAACGGGTACATCGACCGCAACCGGGTCGTGCCCTAAAATAATAATACAAACAGGCAGTGACGGCAGTCCACATGTCGGACGCTCGCCCCGCAATATCAAATGTACATAATACAACAAAAACTGTATTAGCATTGCATCCAGGCTATCCCCCAAGACCGATCCGCAACATCACAGCAAAAACACAAAATATCAACGTGAAAGTCACGTTCGCAAATCCGTCTAACCGGGCTATAGCAGCTAGACCGGATTTACCGATCGAGTGACATTCACGGTCGCAGATATAATGTAAATACTGTGAAATAATGTGTTTAAAATATTCGATCGATCAAAAATTAACAAGTGGGCCCCCAAGCAATACTTTAGCACTCACAGAAATTCTGGGCCCAATATTAATATTCCAAAACCCCTAAAATCAGCCCAGAAGCCCACTGAAAAATTTTGACACATTGATCCCACTAATCTGCGGCGGAACCGCGGCAACAAGGCGGGTTTTGCCGCGGTTCCGCGCTCCACCTGAGTGATCAATGTCTCGAATTTTCCCAGAACTCTTAGAACTTCTTGTACATCAGTTTTCTACAACCTAAAAAAATTTTAGAGCCAGAAAAAATTCGACAGAAAACTGATGTGAGGAAAATGTGGTTTTTTTTGGAATTTTGGTCGATCGGAAATGCAAACACATCAAACAAAGCTAGACGAAGTTAATGGCGAGGCTCTGATACCACTGTAAGTGCACGGCGGCGCCCCGGCCGTCAATCCGACGGCCAAATGCGGAAGTGGTGATAAACTTTAATTTTGTGAACTTAGCAAACCGGCACCACCGCGCACTAAACACCCGGATCGGACCATTAAACTAGTTCTAGCTAACTACAAGATGGGAAGAGATATACCGAGTGATCCGAGTCCTCCGGTCTTCTCGTCGTCATCCCGATCTTCTACGGAAACTCCGGTCGTCGCCTCCTCGCCGGAAGGGCACCACATCGCCTGCATCTTTTACGGGCTCCCACCTCAATACCGAGGCAACTCGGGCGTGAAGTTGGCTGGCTGACGCGTCCAAGATTTGCTGTAGAATGTGTAGGGTTGAGGCTATGTCTCATTTGGGGTTTGTTGCCTTTGAAGATGATGGAGGAATCAAGATAAGAAAAATGGTGCTTGCATTTTTCTTAACATGAAAAGAGATCAAAATGCTACCCTCTCAAAATGAAGCTCTCATCTTCTTTTTTCTCAATTGTGTTCAACCATCTCATATAAGAAAATGGTGGAGGAAAAGAATACATAAGCAAGAGGGAGGTGAGTGTAGGAAAAGAGAGAGGGTGACCATATCCAAACATCATCATAACTAACTCACATCAACTACTAATCACCTCAAATCAACAAAAAGCAAGTGATGATGATAGATAAGAATGGTATCAAAAGATGCTTTCATAATTAATACATTTGCAAGAAACCCCTCCACAATGTGTTATTTGCAAACTTGCAAATAACACCCTCCATCGGAAAAGTCCGGCCGGGAAAGAACAAAGGAAAACCGGCCGGAACGGAATGCAAACTGGCAACTCCAGAAAACTGGTCCCGTAATAAATTACAGGAAAACCCCCATACTGTGCATACACACCCGCATCTGTATTCCGTCCGGATACAAATGTAATGAGACAAAATCTACACTGTACTATACTAGGATCCGGCTTAAACCAAAGCCGGCTAGTAATATCCGTTCGATCCTGATCCGTGCAATACCGCACGTATCCGATCGAACCTTGCCATATATCTATACGGCCACTAGTACTAACCGTCCGATCCTGATCCGTGCAATACCGCACGTATGTGATCGGACCCTGCCATATCTCCATACGGCCTCTACAGCGTTTCGCCCGAAAGCTTGAGTAACTGAAAGTGTGGTGGACTCTAAAGACTCGTCAATACAATGGCTGTGGATTTAACCACTAGCACGTCAGAGGTATAAGCCAATACGTAACGGGCCACCAGCTATTGACCAAATGGGACGTCGATGAGCGAACTCATCCTGACACCCTACTGAGCCTGTCAGTGACAATATCCGTACAGTCCGGTCCGTTCGTCTATGAGCATCGCATGTCGGGCCTAGGGGGTTGGTGAAAGTCAGACCCCCAAAAGCGGTACAAGTCGTGTCGGAGTGTAGCCCAGAACACCCTGAGATACTACTGGAATACCTACCAGTAAATCTCCTGCCTTGGCCAAGGACTTCGTGTAATGGCTCTCCTAGATACAGCGCGACCTCACCCCCAATACCGGGAGAGACGAACCCCTAAAGATCCGCTCACTGCCTCCATGTGGCTCGGGTCTGTACCTAACTAAAACCTGTTTGCACGACTTCTTTGAGCCGTGGTAGGGTAGTAATCAAAGCACAGTGGGAACTCACACGAAACAAATGACGATCCCCAGGTCGATGAACTAACCTGTACACATGTCACCTGGGAACTGCTATCTGACGTCAGGTATAAGACCAACTAGCATGTTCCCGGCGAGTCCTGTCCGGTGTACTCATAACCCAATGAGCACCTGTATACATCTTAGGTGAACCAACAGACACCAGTGGCTTGTGAGACCGACCACCGCCCCTCGTCGGGGTCTCGACTGTATACACTAGTCTACTCTGGAGAA
The DNA here is from genome assembly GCA_030015575.1 of Agapanthus africanus. Lineage (NCBI taxonomy): Eukaryota > Viridiplantae > Streptophyta > Magnoliopsida > Asparagales > Amaryllidaceae > Agapanthus > Agapanthus africanus. The sequence continues at coordinate 757,232,605 of CM057337.1, read as the reverse complement.
TCGATGCCCTGTCTCGAAACTCCCACGACTAGGGACCTTTTAAGGATGTGCTTATAGACTCCAGCTCTCACTTATATGATCGCCCTCATACTGCTGGCAGTCAAGCAAGAATCCAAGGGGCTCTATCAACGTGCAATAGCGACCTTTCAGGTCACCTAAAGCAATACACGATGATAAAGGTAAACCAGATGGCATACTATCATCTCGAGTAAGACTGTCCTACCGGGATAGGTCCTCCCTCAATCATCGCAATCACGTGCCTGTGATCCAATAATTGACTCTGAGGGAATTATCTCCAACAATCTCCCACTAGCACTCAAGGCTAATTATTGCGATGTCGCATACTCACAGCCCGTGTGAATATCGAACACCCAACTCCTCTACTAGTCAGTCTCATAAAGCCTGTTTGCGAAACTCTTGCGTTCGAGGAATAGCCTCAGTGAGTGGATCCGCCTAGATGTTTCTTTCTATGTCTCTCTATATCTCAAGTTCGCGGAGAAAGCCATCTCCCGAAATGAGCAATACCTGTCTTGGAATGTCTGGATGTCTGATGGGACCTAGCTCATAAATGAACTCCAAATCCAAACTTCTTAGACTGTATCGTCAACTGAACTTAATCAGTATCCTGCGCCATGCCACCCTCAGTATTGCCTTGGACCACCTGTCCAAAATACTGCCCCTCGTCCGAAGGAAAACTATAACTCTGACAGCCACTCTGCCATCCAGGTCACCTTGGAAGCCTGGAATGATAACTGTCTCCCAAAGGAGAATGCTGCTATCATATCCCTAGAACATCCACTTATGTTCTAAAACTGCTTCCGACCGTTTCTTCAGGATTGGATCAATGTCAACTTATTGCATCTAGTGCAAGAACAACATCTGGTGTAGTACTTGACATCTCATGATTGACTCAATTGCCTAAGCAAGTGATCTGCCAATCATGCACATCCCTCTCTACTTTAGTCTATAAGACACCTTTAGAGAGGGTGACTCCATCACCTGCAGGTACACTACCATGCCAGGAGTCGTCCATTCTAAATACTCTTAGAATGCTGTCTAAGTACCCAGATTGGGAAACCACCCAAATCTAGATCTAAAAACCATAGATCTAGTAACCAGTATGTCTGATATAATGTCCAAGTCCCTTGTGGAGAAACCACTGTGTGACGACCAAAGTATAACCGATCGTAGTATAGGAATGTCACTTCCTACTTTGTGTATGTCATCCAAAACCCGGATATCACACCCTACTACCTTCTCAACAGATCCATCCCCTATTCTGATGACGTCAAACCCATGACTGTCACATCAGAAATAGATGATCTATCTCCGCTATATCTGCTTTAGTCTATAAATAGACATAAGTCTGATGTCCGCCAATGCTTCCGCTGCTCCCACTGACTACGACAACCCTCTGGCTGAATCATATAGATGTGCACTTCTAAAGCTAGTTTAGAACGACGCTATACTCATCCTCCTGCCGGGTCTCGCAGCCTGGAACAACAACAATGGCAAGTGTGGGTAAACAAGAACTTCCCTGTCACCGTCCTTGAGGCTACCGGAGTACCTCTCGGGTGCCTGAAGTTACCCACCTTATCTGCGGAGTGGCCAATGGAATGTCAAATCAGATTGAATCTTTAGGTTCCTTATCAAATCTTCAGTAATCGTTTGTGGTTCTGGAATCACTTCCAGTTCTACCATACTCCCACTACTGTTTTTGAAAAAATCCATTTTTAATAAAACTGTGGCGAGTCTAGAACAATATTTCTATTGATCTGCCAGATGGTAGAAAATCAACCCTCGTCATAGCCTGGGTCAATCCACAAACAGCCATTACAGAAACGTGCCTTGAGTTATCCAGAGTCTGGTTTTAATCATAAGCCGGACAACTCCCCGTACCTTAACAATGTTAAGATATGAACTGTACTATATCCAATATAGAACCAGAGGCACTGATTTAATTGAACCAGATTCAAATTATGCAGCTATCTCCAGTGCATGTCAACTAAATGGAGAGAGGCCGATCAGCATTACTCAACTTAGGAATGCTTCCAATTATGAGTAACCTGAAAGAGAAGCAGTTTCTCTTTATCATTACTATCAACTGAATACCATACACAAGTATCTACATCTTCGATCACTTTGAAGAATCCCGATACTTGCTACACCTGGTTCTCTACTCTATTCAAATACCTATGACTCCTCAAAACTTAGACCCTGTATTTCTACGAAACACATGTCTAAGAACTAGAGAAGTTAAAAGTAAACAGAATATAGTAAGAGGACCAACCCCTCTGTCCTAATGGACACTGGACAACATACAATACTCTGTATAAGTCCGCTGAGTCTAACAACTCTTTCACTGTGTGTCGTAGGTTGAAAACTGTACTCATGGTTAAGAAGAATTACACCGCTGTTTAATGCTCCTTACCTAACCATCCACTGATATAGGTAAATGTCATCGACATAATATCAAAAGGTATATCTCACTCTATGAAAATAGACGTACAGATATATCAATTTGAAATTGGTGCACAACAGCGGATATTCAAAACCAAATATTTGCCGACCGGCAAACAGCCCAGATGATCTCCTCAAATATCACCGATTACAACGAATCCCGATATAATGAGGATGATCACCTAATTCCCAATAACTTACTCCCACTCATCATCTGTAAAATCATACAGATGTGAGAATCATACCTGGTAAATACATACCCTGGAGTAAGTGTCTAATCGGGAAATCAGTTTTCCATTAACAGTACACAGTGAAACTGAACTATCGAAATGTTTCGTTGGGGTATCCTGGTATTCCTAGTAATGCCTCTTCCATTATCCAGATTCACAACTATAACCGTATAATTCTTTGCCATCTCTCCAAATCCCTTTATATGTCTTTAGTCATTACCTTCTGTACACCCCTTTAAGCCAAATGGTTTTCTTCCTTCCCTACCGTTCGGCACCAGCCTATGGTTTGGAAGAAGACTATCCAATAAGCATAAAGGGTGTACTGTCCTAATCCTAGGAGCACTCGCAACGCGAGAGAAGGTGAAGATAAAATACACCTGAATATACTTTATTCCTATTTCTCCTGAACCAGGATCCATCCCCGAACTGGAACAAGTTCCTTTCGAGTTCGTATATAACCATACGATGGATTATCCAATAAACTGGGATCTTCGTAGTGATACGGAGTGTCCTGGAGAAATACAAAGGTGATTTAGGATTGGCGAAGAAATATTTGGTTTGGTCGTGAACATCAGTCGCAATTTACTTTGCCCTCTTACTAATCCCTTGATTTGTCTTAATCTTAATACCTTCTGCACACCGTTTAGGCTAATTGGTTTTCTTCATTCCCTACCGGTCGGCACCAGCCTAAGGTTTGGAAGAAGACTATCCAATTTGCATAATAGGTGTACTATCTCCTAAACTAAGGAGTACTCGTAACTTGAGAGAAGGCAAAAAGGAAAAGACAACTGAATAAACCTTATCCGTTTTCTCCAGAACCGGAAACCATCCTCGAATTCCTTCGAGTTCGTATCTAACCATACGATGGCTTTGTCCAATGGAAGTGGACGTTCGCAGTAATACGGGGTGTCCTGGAGAAAAGGGTAAAAGTAGGAGTGGCAATGAGGTCTGCAACTCTGACAATCCAAAAGCCAGTGTTAAGAAGGTTCGGTCAACTTGGTCACTGAGTCATAGTCTTAGGGTCGGGTCAATGGTCGCTGCCAGAGAGAGAGAGAAAAGAAACACTCAGCGTGCACTCTAACCTAGATCAGAATGGTTACCAATTTATCTAATCTGGAAACCTCCCACTGTACCTCAAATTCTCCTCCAAACCTGAAAGAAGAATTAGTCGGGGTCACCCGAGGAGTAAACTAACTCATCAGTGGGAATCGGGATCCAACTCTCATCGCATGATAACGTGACGGAATCCGCTCACGGTATCACACTCCAGAAGGTATGCGCATATCTGGCAAGTTTCAGTTCTTTTGAAACTCCCGATGTGATTTTTACCCCATTCTCTTATGACCTTGACTTTAGCCAACATATCATAAGTCACATGTCAAGTTCAACCCGTCATTCTCCAGGTTAATTTGAATCCACCCGTACCTACCCTTGACTTTGGCCAAAATGGCAGTACGGCTGTCCCAAACCAACGCATCTATCTATACTGCATATGAATACCCAACAGCTACCAAACACTGTGCCTTGACTTTGGCCAACATACACAGCTTGAATACTATTGACTATCCATATGAAACGACGGAGGGCTACGAATGGTTTCTGGCGAAAACCTTTAACGTAATGAACTTGATATCGTTGAAGGAACGGATAGCTTTTTAGAAAATATAGTGACGAAAATCTTTACTAAAGAGGTCACTCCCGGTGAAGGGATCTCGGCTCTTTTCCCGTAGAATGGGGTGCAGGATATTCCAAATGAATACCACGGTGCAAAGCAAAAGTAATCGGCTATAGTGAAGTTAATGCCCTGACGCAAACATCTGTCCAAGGGGTCACTCCCGGTGAGGGGATCTCGGCCCTTGCCTCGTCGACTGAGGAGCAAGATATTCCAAATGAATACCACGATGCAAAACAAAAGTGAACGTCCTTGCAATAACAGCTTTTTGAAAAGTGTTCCAACAACATCAGAATAGGTTTGTTTTAACTTGCATTGATCCGAATCAACGCAGTCCCATCAATTGATCACACCACAAAGAACGAAAATATACTGATGTACGTATATGCCATCCACATTCGCCACTGGGTCCCGTCATTACCCGTTAGGTTAGCTAACTAACGACAGAGCGGGGACTGGACTAGCGCGGATGTAAAACATATACAACATCTACTAATATATATACCAATATAATATATTCGCTCAAGGCGTGATAAGAAATGCAACATCATAGAAATGTACAGCATCACAGAACAATACAGATATCTGGGATCCCCGGGTTTCACAGAGCCACTACTGAAACCCGACGTTCCCCTGGTCGTGTGGATAGCCTATGCAATAAAATCCTAGACCCCTACGGGCGCGGCAAGTTACCTGCCAAAACCTGAAGCGAGGCAGCCCCCTTCAGCAACGTGAATGGACCACCCAGCACTTCACGGAATCCGGTAACTTGGGCACCCCTCCTGGGTCAACCTGTACCCCCTACGAGTGCGGCGAATAGCCCGCCAATTCTAGAGTGAAACCCCCTCCGTCTCAATGCCATGAGATGCGGGCCCGTTGCCCTCTAGAACCCGGCTATCCGTGCACCCCTCCGCGGGGTAATCCTAGTACAGAAAGTAAAATATACATACAACGGGTATATCGACCGCAACCAGGTCGTGCCCTAAAATAATAATACAAACAGGCAGTGACGGCAGTCCACATGTCGGACGCTCGCCCCGCAATATCAAATGTACATAATACAACAAAAACTGTATTAGCATTGCATCCAGGCTATCCCCCAAGACCGATCCGCAACATCACAGCAAAAACACAGAATATCAACGTGAAAGTCACGTTCGCAAATCCGTCTAACCGGGCTATAGCAGCTAGACCGGATTTACCGATCGAGTGACATTCACGGTCGCAGATATAATGTAAATACTGTGAAATAATGTGTTTAAAATATCCGATCGATCAAAAATTAACAAGTGGGCCCCCAAGCAATACTGTAGCACTCACAGAAATTCTGGGCCCAATATTAATATTCCAAAACCCCTAAAATCAGCCCAGAAGCCCACTGGAAAATTTTGACACATTGATCCCACTAATCTGCGGCGGAACCGCGGCAACAAGGCGGGTTTTGCCGCGGTTCCGCGCTCCATCTGAGTGATAAATGTCTCGAATTTTTCCAGAACTCTTAGAACTTCTTGTACATCAGTTTTCTACAACCTGAAAAGTTTTTAGAGCCAGAAAAAATTCGACAGAAAACTGATGTGAGGAAAATGTGGTTTTTTTTGGAATTTTGGTCGATCGGAAATGCAAACACATCAAACAAAGCTAGACGAAGTTAATGGCGAGGCTCTGATACCACTGTAAGTGCACGGCGGCGCCCCGGCCGTCAATCCGACGGCCAAATGCGGAAGCGGTGATAAACTTTAATTTTGTGAACTTAGCAAACCGGCACCACCTGCACTAAACACCCGGATCGGACCATTAAACTAGTTCTAGCTAACTACAAGATGGGAAGAGATATACCGAGTGATCCGAGTCCTCCGGTCTTCTCGTCGTCATCCCGATCTTCTACGGAAACTCCGGTCGTCGCCTCCTCGCCGGAAGGGCACCACATCGCCTGCATCTTTTACGGGCTCCCACCTCAATACCGAGGCAACTCGGGCGTGAAGTTGGCTGGCCGACGCGTCCAAGATTTGCTGTAGAATGTGTAGGGTTGAGGCTATGTCTCATTTGGGGTTTGTTGCCTTTGAAGATGATGGAGGAATCAAGATAAGAAAAATGGTGCTTGCATTTTTCTTAACATGAAAAGAGATCAAAATGCTACCCTCTCAAAATGAAGCTCTCATCTTCTTTTTTCTCAATTGTGTTCAACCATCTCATATAAGAAAATGGTGGAGGAAAAGAATACATAAGCAAGAGGGAGGTGAGTGTAGGAAAAGAGAGAGGGTGACCATATCCAAACATCATCATAACTAACTCACATCAACTACTAATCACCTCAAATCAACAAAAAGCAAGTGATGATGATAGATAAGAATGGTATCAAAAGATGCTTTCATAATTAATACATTTGCAAGAAACCCCTCCACAATGTGTTATTTGCAAACTTGCAAATAACACCCTCCATCGGAAAAGTCCGGCCGGGAAAGAACAAAGGAAAACCGGCCGGAACGGAATGCAAACTGGCAACTCCAGAAAACTGGTCCCGTAATAAATTACAGGAAAACCCCCATACTGTGCATACACACCCGCATCTGTATTCCGTCCGGATACAAATGTAATGAGACAAAATCTACACTGTACTATACTAGGATCCGGCTTAAACCAAAGCCGGCTAGTAATATCCGTTCGATCCTGATCCGTGCAATACCGCACGTATCCGATCGAACCTTGCCATATATCTATACGGCCACTAGTACTAACCGTCCGATCCTGATCCGTGCAATACCGCACGTATGTGATCGGACCCTGCCATATCTCCATACGGCCTCTACAGCGTTTCGCCCGAAAGCTTGAGTAACTGAAAGTGTAGTGGACTCTAAAGACTCGTCAATACAATGGCTGTGGATTTAACCACTAGCACGTCAGAGGTATAAGCCAATACATAACGGGCCACCAGCTATTGACCAAAAGGGACGTCGATGAGCGAACTCATCCTGACACCCTACTGAGCCTGTCAGTGACAATATCCGTACAGTCCGGTTCGTTCGTCTATGAGCATCGCATGTCGGGCCTAGGGGGTTGGTGAAAGTCAGACCCCCAAAAGCGGTACAAGTCGTGTCGGAGTGTAGCCCAGAACACCCTGAGATACTACTGGAATACCTACCAGTAAATCTCCTGCCTTGGCCAAGGACTTCGTGTAATGGCTCTCCTAGACACAGCGTGACCTCACCCCCAATACCGGGAGAGACGAACCCCTAAAGATCCGCTCACTGCCTCCATGTGGCTCGGGACTGTACCCAACTAAAACCTGTTTGCACGACTCTTTTGAGCCGTGGTAGGGTAGTAATCAAAGCACAGTGGGAACTCACACGAGACAAATGACGATCCCCAGGTCGATGAACTAACCTGTACACATGTCACCTGGGAACTGCTATCTGACGTCAGGTATAAGACCAACTAGCATGTTCCCGGCGAGTCCTGTCCGGTGTACTCATAACCCAATGAGCATCTGTATACATCTTAGGTGAACCAACAGACACCAGTGGCTTGTGAGACTGGCCACCGCCCCTCGTCGAGGTCTCGACTGTATACACTAGTCTACTCTGGAGAATCGATGCCCTGTCTCGAAACTCCCACGACTAGGGACCTTTTAAGGATGTGCTTATAGACTCCAGCTCTCACTTATATGATCGCCCTCATATTGCTGGCAGTCAAGCAAGAATCCAAGGGGCTCTATCAACGTGCAATAGCGACCTGTCAGGTCACCTAAAGCAGTACACGATGATAAAGGTAAACCAGATGGCATACTATCATTTCGAGTAAGACTGTCCTACCGGGATAGGTCCTCCCTCAATCATCGCAATCACGTGCCTGTGATCCAATAATTGACTCTGAGGGCATTATCTCCAACATCTTTAGAGTCTTACACGGGTTTCCTGGCTCAAGCGAAACAGAGTAGGAGCACATATGTGATATGTGCGGGACCAAGATTAATACGATATGAGATACCGTATTCTATTCTCACGATTCGTGACATTGATCGGTTGTATGCGATATAGCTGGGTTATCGGATCAAGTGTTGATTCGATAAGTTGTTACACATGATATTAGTCGGTTATAGCCGGGTTATTAAATCAAGAGTTGATTTAATAATTTAATGTATAATTATATATTTGATATCTTACATTACATTAACTAGTATTAGCTCACTTATGATTTATTTTCTCACTTGATTGTGCATAAGTGTATATGTGATATATATTTGTGTACATATGATTATGTCATGCTTGATGATACATCAAAGGTGGGTGTATGAGACTTATACTAAGATTAGGGTAAAGATTAGGGTTTTGTTTATATCTTAAGAATAACAAAAGAGAAAGACTTTGTCAAAGTTCTCAAGCTTTCATGAAGCTTGTGGAAACATTGACAAACTCAACTCTTTTGTCATTCTTAAGGATATTTAATTAACCCAACCCTTAACCATATACCTTGGTCAATTCTCTACATGAGTTAAGCATGATAGCTTAACTCACCCATGGTTACATTATTGAGGAGGAGAATTCATATGATGATATTATTCTTTCTTCTTCTTCTTCATCAAGCTCCTTGAAAAAGCTTTCAAGCTCTAATGGTGCTATGAGAAAAAGTGAGAGAAAATCAATTCTAAAGTGAGCCCACCTCCTACTTCTTCATCCTCTACCACTTTCCATGTAGTAGAGTGTGTTCTCTTCACAAAGTTCATGACCTAGTGAAGGAATAGCTTGAGTTAGTGTCTCCCCGACGTAGATCATCTTCGGCCTCGAAGTCATCGAAGCAAGCACGTTCGTTCTTCTTGTGGAGCTTTTCTAGAGTCCGGAGTTCACGATCGCAGCGAAGGGGACATCTACACGGAGCTATTAAAGTGAAGGACCGGATCTACAAAGGTTGTAATCCCTCTCACTTAGTGTTAAAGTGTTTTAACATGTTAGTTTTCGCATAAACTCTAGTTTAAAGATCCGGCTTTGGGTTGTTCGGCACGGCTAAAATTTTAATCGGGCATGATTGATGCCTCGTAGACCCTTGTGCGCATGCCTAGCAACCCTACAGATACAATATGTCCGATAAAACCAACTTGATTTATCCAGAATTCGCATTTGCTATATTTGGCAAAAAGTTGATGTTGTTATAGGGTTTCTAAGAAAATTCTCAAGTATTCGGCGTGTTCCTTCCGACTCTTAGAATACACCAGGATGTCGTCGATGAAGATGACAACAAACCTATCTAAGTACTCTTGGAAAACTTGATTCATTAGGTTCATGAATATTGCTAGTGCGTTGGTCACTCAAAATAGCATCACAAGAAATTCGTAATGACCATAGCGATTTCTGAATGTCATTTTATGTATATCAGATTTCTTGACCTTCACCTGATGATAACCCGAACGAAGATCTAACTTGGAGAAAACACAAGATCCACTTAGGTGATCAAACAGATCGTCGATGCGCAGGAGTGGATACTTGTTCTTTATCGTTACTTCGTTCAAGGCTCTATAATCGATGCACATTCTGTATGAACCTTCCTTCTTCTTCACGAGTAGAACTGGAGATCCCCAACTTGAAGTGCTGGGACAAATCCATCATTTCGCCAATAATTCGTCCAACTGAGTTCGGACCTCCTTTAAACCTTCTGGACTTAGTCGATACGGTGCTTTAATCACTGGTTATGCTCCTAGTACTAAATCAATACTGAATTCAAGAGCTCGATCAAGAGGTAAACCTGATATATCGTCAGGAAACACATCGTCGAACTCTCGAACTACTTCTGGCTTTGATCCTTCCTCCGCTTGAATTGCCGCAATCACTGCCTTCTTTGGTTTCGCCTTGTAAGTGCTTGGCTCTAGGGTATGGTCTCCACTTTTGAAATAGAAGACTGGATGGTCTGGAATCTCGAATACTACCCTCCTTTGACGACAGTCGATGATAGCATAGAAGGTTCCGAGCTAATCCATATCTAGAACCACATCTAAGTTCGGTATGTCCAGCACTTTGAAGTCAGCATAGAATTCTCTGCTGCAGACGACCACTGGACACAGGCTGTATCCCATTGTTGCCTTTATAACACTGTTTCCTGAACTGACATTCCAGCTGGATACAAGTGGTGTGACTGAAATCGCATGAGTTCGGATGAACCGTTGCGACATAAAGCAATAAGATGCTCCAGTCTCGACTAGTGCGAGTGCAGGAAATGAGGCTACTAAGATTGTACCTAAGGTATATATAAGATATGTTTTAGGTATAAGAAAAGGATATATAGGTATGTCTATGAATTAAAAGAGAATTTGAAAGGGAAGTGTTACCAGTGATGACTTGGCCGGTGGCTTCAGCCTCTTCCACAGTCATTGTGAAAGCCTGTCGCATCGGCACATTCCTCCTTGCTGGAGGAACATTCCTCTTTCCGTTCCTTGGTCCTTGAGGTGGGTTCCTTTGAGCTTGATAGAACTGACGAGGAGGAGGTGTAGTCGGCCCACGAGGAGGTGGAGCAAGTAGTGCAAGTCTCGGAGCAAGTGCCTGAATGGCTGGGCGTTGCGGGTATGTGATTGCTGGCCTGGGTGCAGCATATGGGTTTTGTCTACGAGGACAAGACCCAATATCGTGAGTAGCTGAGCTGCAGACTAAGAAAAGGCGATTTGCACGTCGGCAGTCTTCCATCAGATATCCATCTCTTCTGCAGTATGTGCAAAATGCTGGGCCGGGCCGGCTGATTGGTACTTCCGGTCTCCTTGGCACAAAAGGTGTCCTTGAAGAGGCTTCTCCTGCCATCTGGTTGGCAGGGCGCTTAACTCTAGTAGATTGAGATCTGCCTCTCATCTTTACCACTGCCTCATAACGGCGGGCAGCTTTCATAGCAGATTCGTGGGTCGGAAAATCTCCTGTGGCTAATGCAGCCTGGATCTTCGGATATAACCCTTGTTGAAATCATCAGGCTCTGATCTCATCCGTCGGTATAAAGTGTGCCGCAAATCTGTTAAAGTATTGTGTTAGCTATATAGTATGTGATATTTCAAAATCTAAATATTGAGACGTATCTTACCGACTGAGCATGGTGAACTCAGCGTCATATTCATCTACTGATTTGGTCCACATTGAACCTTGTTGCAGATGGATGAACTGTTGTTCCATATCAAAGCAGGTAGTCTCAGGAAAGTAGTTTGTGTCGAACATATCATGGAAAGTCCTCAATTCGATCGGCTGGGTGAGACGTATTTCTTCCGCCTTCCACCAAACCCGTGCATTGTCCGTGAGCTGCAACTTCGCAACACGAACCCAAGCTATCTCTGGCACTTGTGCCGCTGCCAGGTCATCTTCAATGCTTTGAGCCCATTCCTCAGCTTCCAGAGGGCTCTCTTTTCCTGCAAACTGCTTGGGGTGCAAGGCCCTGAATTGCTTCACCCCAGGTGCTTCTGCCTCTATTCGGTTCATCAGGATAGCAGTCTGCTGCTGATGTCCCTCCAGGAGGCTGCAGATTGCCTCAAGCAGAACCGTCTGCTCGTTGATCGGAGCAGCGGCGGCAGGTGTGAGTGGTAGTGGTGGGGGAGTGTTGTTGACATTCGTTCTGGTGTTGTTTGGGGAATCCATAAGCTTGAAAGAAAAATTTGGATTAGGACAGATTCAAAATATATGAAATGATAAGATTCAAGGAATATGAATTGTAAAGAATGTTTTCAGTTGCTGGTTCTTGTGTTATATTGCTTAGGTTATCCATACAATGCTGACCTGCATGGGCCACCAACAAAACCTGTCACGCCCCTCTTCCCAGTATACGGGCAGAGGACGCGATGAGACCGCTACGTATTTAATCAGAAGTAAACACGCTAAGCGTATCTAAGCAATATAAAATGAAATGCACACAAGAGACAAGATGTAAATGAACAGCAACTTTATTTATTAACATTCTTTTTACAATACATCTGAAAAGTAAATACATGGAATGGAAAGCAATACCAAGACAGTGGTATAACAGTAATGAAAAATACAGAATGTAAATATGTATAAAGAATCTAAAGCCCTGGGTCGAAAGCTAGCTGGTCCAAGTCCTCGCTGGTGGGCATGATCTCCTGAAGGTCCGATCCACCTAACAACATTCCAAAGAAGAAAGAAAAGGAATGTCGTCAGCGAACAATCGCTCGGTAAGTCCCAAAGATGAGGGAGAAATAGAATGAACAGAGAGAGAGTGCAACTTTTAAGGTTGTATTATAATGTTAACGTTGTTGTTTGTAGCTTGGTACAGAAGAGGCCAGTGTATACGAGAGGAGTCTCACTATACCAGAGACTATGGTATATGGAGTGCAAGGAACCGTTCAGCCATGGTACAATGGCAATGGAGATTCAGGTTAGGTGTCTTAGGGTTACAGTCTCCTGCCACTTCTAATACCTTCCGTATCAATCTACCCCTTATAAACCCCGCGATGTCTTGATTGTATTGTTTGTATTGTTTGAATTGTATATTGTATATAGATGGATGAATTACCGAAACGATGACATCAGTAATGAAACGGAAATAATGGATGAACATGTAAATAGAGTATATCCATGTTCGGTTCGGTCAATACCGATTGATAGATTGAATAGATGGATTCATATTGAATCATGCTGTATTGTAGTTTGTACTTGAATCATATTCAAGTCAGATTGATTAGGTTAAGACTCGGTCTGAGTCAGACACTTTTAAAAGAACTTGAAATCCTGATTGTTTTGGTGTTATCGGTAACTGATGCATATGGACGACAGGATTTGTGTCTTTTTCCAAAACAATTACCGTATTTATAACACCGTTGGTTAAGTTTTCTACCTTAAATAGGCAAGCACCTATATCTCCGGCTCCCTGATGCTCAAGAGACCGGTCCCGCTTAAACCTATGTTTACTAGGGTCCTTATTGTAATTTAGGATAACTTGAGGGGGGTTTATGTAAAATAGTTTTGTTATATTTTCAAAATACACCTCAAGTATTTTATTATCGTCTTTAGAGTTTTCATAGATATTTCTTTTATTCAATATGAAATTTCTAGTGAGTATGACCTAGATGGTAAAGTATAAGGTATTTATTTGAAATATTGGAATTGTGTGGTATTTTCTTGTAAATGGAATGTTTTTCTTGAATTTTGGAAATGTGGAATATTATAAATATTAAAAATAGATATTTTGATATTAATTACATATATATATTTATTAAAAATATAAGTTTTATTTATAATAAAAATCACATTTCTAAAGAAAATGTTTTAAAAATCTTTCGAGATCGTATGCTCCTTGCGGAGATCTGCATCTCACTCTACTAGGCCCGAGGATGTGCAATAATCTGTACCATACCGAATGGGTTCTCCAAAATAGGTTGTAAAGGCGCAATTGCAAAGATTTGTTAAATACACTTCTTATAGAAAAAGGTTTTACAAGTTGAAGGTAGTTATATGTAAAGTCGTATTTTCCCAAATCTATGTTCTCAAATTCCATCGTGCTATGTTAGATATGTGTGTTGTGAGAAGGTAGGTCATTACCTCATGAGTTTTCTAAGGTAATACGGTTTTAAAAAGTTTAAGCATGTCGAAATGAAACATGAAGGTATTTTAATGTAAAAGTGGAATAAAACTTGCTACCGTTAATATTTTGATGTCAAACTTATTCTATTGTCTTTGTTAATGATTACTAAATAATATATCAAAAGTTGTAGATTTATTATTAAGAGAAAGTTGTATTTTTTTAAAAGAAAAGATAATCGGAAGCCGGATAACTCCGCTTCCGACACATTTTAAGAATGAAGGGTTTGGGAATAGCAAAAAGGAGAAAGAAGGGGGACTTACTGGATATTTGGGTAAAAGATAGAAAGAGGAAGAGTGGGGAAGTGTCGGTGCATCGTTTCGTCGCCGGAAACTCCTTAGATCGTCTCCGGTAGTTCGTCGGACCTTTGCCCTTTGTTAACTCCACTTGCACACTTTAGGAACTTGGAATTTTCTTGAGAGTTTTGGCAGGGAATTGTGAGTGAGGAGGTTTGAATTGAGGATGGTATTTATAGGAAAAATTATGGTTTAGGGGTGAAGAAAATGCATTAAAAATATGCATTAAAATGAGATTAAATGGGCATTTTATTGCTCTCTGGTTTAATCCAGAGTAAACAAGAAATAAGGGAGTAGTGGGGTAGGCCAAACATTGCAGGGGGTGGAATTTGAGGGCATTTGGGACGGATATGACCGACCTCGCCGGATTTTTTGGGCTTGTCGCCAGCCCAATGCCGACGGGTGTGGTTGGTGTTGGGGTATTAGATCGGGGTCGTTTGGTATTCTACAGTTCACATGTTTGATTATTCTGTAACTTACCCTATTACATATGTTGCACGTGTAGACTCTTGGGCTTCTAAAAGATTAAAAGAAAATTAAATAAAAAGATTATGCGGCTGATGGGATTTGAACTCTGGTGCTATGGTTCAGCAGTGCGAGGTCTTACCAGTGAGCTACAAGCTCTTTCTTACTATTCAAAATTGAATCAAATACTTATAGTACTCACAGAAATTGTAAATACCTCAATTGTACATTAATTAAATGAATTTTATGTGCATAGAAATTGGAGTTGTTACAATAGGGATGTCCAGCTTTTGTCGAAAAGCAGTATGCGGATAAGTTCGAAGCACGCTCAGTACTGTGCGGGTTTGTGAGATACCCAAAGAAATCCAAGGGATATCTTTTCTATTACGCAGAGGAACAAAAGTTTTTTGTTTCTCATCTTGCCCACATTTTAGAAAATCAAGTTTTGAAAAAGAAACTATTGGGAGCGCAATAGAACTGGAAGAAATTCCAGAACCACAAATTATTACTGAAAGTATGGTAGAATCAGAGATTTCAAAAGAACCGGATATCCCTGTGCCAATCCACAGAACTAGTAGGCAGTCTCATCCGCCAGAGAGATACCACGGTTTTCTCATAGACGGGGATCGAAAAGATTGCATCATTGACAATGATGAGCCAACTAGCTTCCAGTAAGCCATTCAGAGCGGCGACTCGGTAAAATGGCTGGATGCAATGCGGACCGAGATAGAGTCCATGTACACCAACAAAGTATGCACTTTGAAGATTGCTCTAGAAGAGGTAAAACCCATAGGCTGCAAATGGATCTTCAGAAAGAAGATTGGTGTATATAGATAGGTTGAAACTTATAAGGCTAGACTTGTTGTAAAAGGTTTTTGTCAAAGATCTGGTTTGGACCATGATGAAACCTTTTCTGTAGTGTCTATGCTCAAATCCATTCGGATCCTTCTTGCCATTGCTGTCTTCCAAGATTTTTAGATCCGGTAGATGGACGTAGAGACGGCTTTTCTAAATGGTTATTTGGAAGAGTATGTCTATATGGATCAGCCAAAGGGTTTCAATCAGAGTGGGAGCAGCGGGAATGTGTGAAAGTTGCTTAAGTCCATTTGTGGACTAAAGCAGGTATCGCGGAGTTGGAACATCTGTTTTGATGAGACGGTCAAAGAATTCGACTTTATCAAAAATCCCGATGAATCATGCATTTATAGTAAGATTGTAGCAAGAACTGTGGGTTTTCTCGTCTGGAACGTGGATGACTTTCTCTTGATAGGAAACGGCATTCCTATACTACAATCAGTCAAAGGATTCTTGTCACAGAGGTTCTCTATAATTGACCTGGGTGATACAAACTATATTCTGGGGATCCAGATCTATCATGATAGATTAAAGAGGATGGTGGGACTTTCACAGTCAAGGTATATCAACACCATACTGAAATTATTTAGTATGGATGATTCTAAGCATGGTAGTATACCGGCTTGTCACGGAATCATTCTCTCCAAAAAGATGTCTCCCAAGACTGATTTGGAAAGGGCTCGCATCACATCCATATCCTACGCTTCTGTGGTAGGCTCTATAATGTATGCGATGTTGTGTACCATAGCAGATGTTGCTTAGGCACTAGCATGGTAAGCCGGTATCAGTCAAACCCAGGGGAGAAGCACTGGATAGCAGTAAAAAAACATTCTCAAGTACCAAAGAAAGACTAAGGAGATGTTCTTAGTGTATGGCGAAAAAGACCTCCAGATCGAGGCCTTTGCTGACTCCAGCTTCCATAGTGATAAGGAGGACTCCAAGTCCATATCGGGTTATGTCTTTACCCTCGGTGGAGGGGCGGTCTGTTGGAAGAGCTCTAAGAAGGACACCGTTGCAGACTCGACGATAGAAACGGAGTAGTTCACTGCATGAGACACCGCAAAAGAGGCAGTCTGGATGAGGAAGTTCTTAACTGAACTTTAGGTGGTTCCTTCCATTGTTGGTCAAATGCTTTAGTATTGTGACAACAACGGCACTATAGCTTTAGGGAAGGAACCCAGGTCCCATCAGAGATTCAGACATATCTTGAGACGGTACCACCTGATCAGGGAGATCGTTGATCTTCAAGAGATCGAGGTGAGGAGAGTAGATATGGAGAACACTGCAGATCAACTCACAGAGGCCATCCCTCAGACAGAGTTCGAAAGGCAATTCAAGATCTCAGGTCTCCGATATGCCAGTATATGGTCTTAGTGCAAGTGGGAGATTGTTAGTGTTATGTGCCCTAGAGGCCATTATTGTATCATACTGGTTTGTATATTACTTAGTGGAAGCTTGGGATATACACGGATATAGTAACAGTCTTGCTCGAAATGGTAGTATGCTACCTGGTTTTATGTGCATGTGTTTTCTTAGCATATTGCTTATACATATTGGTAGAGCCCTTAGGATCTTTTGCTTGATTACCAGCGTTGTCATGGCGGTCACACTAGTGGGGTTGGGTAGTCTATAAGCACATCCTATACATGTCCCTAGTCGTAGGATTATCGATACGGGGTATCGATACTCCAGAGTAGACTGGTGTATACGCTTCTCATCCCAGCATGGGAGATGGTCTGTCCCACAGCCATTAGTACGTCGTACTGGAGATAGTATGCAGGTGCTCGTTAGGTTATGAGTACACTGATAGGACTCGTCGGAAACTGCTGGTGGGTATCATACCTATCGTCGGGTAGCAGTTCCCAGGTGACATGAGTACAGCTTAATCCGTCGACTAGACACTGCTACTTTGCCTCGAGTGTGTTCCCACTGTACTTTGATTACTACCCTACCACGGCTCAAAAGAGTTGTGCAAACGGGAAGTAGTTGGGTGCAGTCCCGAAGCACTTGGAGGCAGTGGCGATTAGATAGGATTCGTCTCTCCCGGTATTAGGGGTTGATATCGCGCTGTGTTTAGAGAGCCATTACACAAAGTCCCTGGTCAGGGCAAGCGAGATTTACTGGTAGGTATTCCAGTAGTTTCTCAGGGTGTTTTGGGCTACACTCCGGTACGACTTATTGCGCTGTTAGGGTCTGACGATTACCGCCCCCCTAAGCCCGATATGCGATACTTTTAGACGAACAGACTGGACTGTACGGAGATTGTCACATACAGGCTCAGTATGAGTTCGGATGAGTTTGCGTATCGGCCTTCTCATCGACAGATACCTGGGTAGCCATTACGTGCAGCTAGTACTGCTTGAGGCTTGTGGTTAAACATACTGCCATCGTACTGTCGAGTCTTTAGAGTCCCACACAGAGGGTTTCCCTGCATCGGGCGAAAGATGTAGAGGTCGTATGGTTTTACGGCAGTGCTTCGATCACGTACGTGTACTTGTGCACGTATGATGTTCGGGCGGATAATAGTAGTTGACTTTGGTTTATGCCGGATCCTAGTATTGTATTGATGGATTTATTTCATCTCTTTGTATTCGTATTCTTCGGAATACGGATACGGGTATGTATATACAGATGAGGGGCATTCTCGTAAGTTGTCGGGAAAGCTTCTAGAAGTGGACGCCTATTAAGGTTTGATTTCTTTATTAGATTAAACTTTATTACGTGAGGAAATGAGGTGGATTATTGCATTGAATCTAGCATGGCTACTTGGTGACTCATGGCCATGACTCACCATAAGATATTTTGTGAAGCTAATTAGATATTTGTGTGAGATATTATATCTCCTCAATTATCATATATGCTTCATTCTTTTATCAAGGGCATCCAAGCCTTTTCAAGAGAACACAACTTCACTCTCATATTTCTCAAGTCTTCTTCTTATTCCTCATGAACTCTAAACCTCTCATGTGTTGAGAATCCTAAGGTTTCAAGAGACAAACTACTCCATCTTCACTCTCTACATCACATAAGCCATCTAGTTTAGCAAGCTAGTTTCCCTAGTTACCTCGGATTTGAGGTTGGAGCTCGGATTATAGACTCTCGGGTGGATCGTCTTTGAATCGAGGAGGCCGGCGAGGTTGCCCGATCCAAACGATCCTTGGAGCTTGTGATGATGAGGAGGAGGACAGCGACTAGAAGACTTGAAGGACTTGGTTTCTTGAGGTATAACTTTCATCCGAGAATTTAAACCTCACATGGTATTTTGTTAGCTAGGGTTTAACATCGATCCTAGAGTTCAAATCCATGTTGAGAACTTTGAAAAATCGTTTTTTGAAAATTCCGCCTCCCTGCAGACATGCAGGGTGTGTGACATGGACTTACATCCTCGTTTTATCATGGGGAAATGAGTAAGCACATCCTAGCTTCTCTTCGAGGAATTGGCACGGGCGTGCGTTGCTTTAGCGAGCAACCGGTTTTGGGTCACTCGGTTGTTGTTGAGTGTTGGAAACGAATGCCGTTTTCCCTTTGCTCTTTACATTCCGAGGGTCCATTTTTGAAGAGGATGGCCCGTGTCCCATCTGGTCCATTTGGGCCAGCTTGTCGATCAAAACCTGGAAAGTGGTTGGCTTGAAGAAGATCATAAACTAGGATACAGTCAGTTGAGGATCGAGGGTCCCTACGAACATGCCCACGGCTGGAGCTTCTTCAATGCGTTGTTCACATTTTGACCATAGGTTCCACCATCGAATTGCGTATTGAACCCAAGTCTCTCCTGGCTTCACTCTGGAATTGATTAATTTCATGATCGGGATGCGCTCGCTTGCGCTGGCGAACCGTTGTGTGAACAGTGGTCCCATTTTTGTGAATGTTTTGATGGAGTCATTTGGGAGCTCCGAGTACCATTCAAACACCGTCTCTGACAAGCTGCCAACGAACTGAAGAAGCAGCAGTTTGTCGTCACCTCCAGTGTTGCCGCACAAGGCTCTAAACTGAGCGACGTGCTGATGTGGATTGCATGTCCTCTTATACACATAGAACTTAGGGATGGTATATCCCAGTAGGTATTTGATTTGGTCATACCAACCCGGGTACGGTCGTCCAGTTCTGACGACTTGGCCAGCCACTTCATTCACTTAATGAGCTCGAATTTGTTGAGGAATGTAATCATCAAGGGCAGCTTTGGAGATCGTTTCCTCCCTGGTTGTCGATAAAGCTGGAAGAGGGTTTAATGTTTCCTTTCTATCGTCCTCAATAATTATCGGCGGGTCTTCAGCTGGAGATTCTGGCTGGATCATCATCTCAACCATGTCTTGGAATAGGAGCGCCATCTGTTTTATATTAGCAGCTTGTTCTATGGATCCTTGTCTTTTCTTTCTAGCACCCTTCACAGGAATTCTGTATCGGTCTCCTGCTCCTTGCGCTGTTCAGACGCTTCTTCCGGGATTTTTTTCTGTCCGGTGAGTGCTGCCATTTTCGTTAGCATCTCCTGGAGCTTTTTGTTGTTGCTCTTGAGCCTTTGTTAACGACTGAGTTTGCGGCCGATGACCCACGGAAGCACGGCTTTCCTCTTTTCCGGAAGCTATGTATACCGTGTGCACAATTATGTCCCCAGACTTGGGGCATTTGGATCCATCACCCTTGGGATTTGCCGCCGGTGGTGGAAGATTCCCCGGCCTTCTCTTTTTATGGGAGGTCGAAGTTGAAGGAGCCATTGTAGCAGACGCCTGCATGAAAGAAGTCCCTCGCTGTATGCTGGAGGGATGATTTTCCTCTTGTCGAACCTTCATTTTTCTCGGTTGACGAGAGTAGTTCTTGTTAACGAGAGTAGTTCTTCAACACCGCGGTTGGGGGGTTCTTGCGCACCCTCCTTAACGGTTCAAAGCTGTTCTCAGTTGGAACAGCAACATCAACTTCCACCATTGGAGCTGATGGAGTAAGTCCAGAGGGGGAGTTGCCCCCAGCTTTCCTCACTCGGCGCCAGTGGCGACGTCGAGCGTGTCTTGCAGACAGGATTTCCTCAATTGTGAGAGTGGCTTCGTCATGCCCCCTGCTTTAGTGAAGGGCTACTGCTGGTGACAGCCTATCGAAAACCGACATCCGTTGAGAGAGAATGACCAATCTTTCAAAGGCTAACTTTCTGGTAGGGGAAGCTCTTTTGATGACTTCGCCCGTAGCAGGAATAGGCCGAACTATCCGTTTTAGAATAGTCCCTTCAGGTATCGCGGGCCCTTTATGGGCCCACTTGAGCATTGGTTCAGCCTGTTGAGGTGGCAGACTTGGACGACCCATTGAGAGGGGACGTAGTGGTTGCAAGTTGATCGAAGACCGACTTTTTTGGAGCTTACCTTTGCGACACTGAGGCGCTGAAGCTTGTTGGCGGGGGCATGGTCCCGAAGAATAATCTAATTGTGGCCTAAGACACCTGCTCCACCGGTATTGAAAATATGGAGGTCGCATTAGGCCCGTAAGTCACTCCTCCAGTCGGGGCGGAGTGGGAGTTGCTGTTGCAGGTACATTTGAAAGTCATTGATCTTATTTTCTCTGCACAGGAGCAAGACACCAAATGTTAGTACCTTAAATCCAGGGGCAACCATAGTAAACCGCGATTTATTCGTGAACACGACACACGAAGTGTGGAGTGGAAAGAGGAAAAGGTCCCACCGGGCGTGCCAGAATCTGTACACCCCGAAAGACGCGACCGGGGCGCTAGGACATCTGACCTGAATTCTGGAGGCAGATGCTATTTGGATTTATCCGTCCAACTTCTCGAAGATCCTAGTTGATTTATGGCACCGTATATCAGAGGTTTGGACGGATGCGGCCGTTGTAGCAGACTTCGTCAGATTCCCTCTCGTTTGCGACGGGTTTTTTGATTGTGGGGATGCTCTTCCCTGCAAACGCAAGCCCCTGCAATTAATTACGTTACCGCATCGCGATAACTACTTTCTCCTGCTCCAGAAGTTCACTTCGTGTCGTGTGTGTTTATTTTTTTTTGGTTTCCCGCGGATTGTATACAGAGACTAATTTACGTTGTCGCCCGTATGGCATGGATTAGTCTAAATCCGTATATTTTTTAGATTTGGGATTGGGTTGATTTAAGGATCGTTGATCCGTTTTGAGATCAAGATCGACTTAAATGTATACCAGCAGTTGGGGGCTCGTTTGGTTTTTTGTTAAGGATACATTAGTCCAATTTGAGACTAAGATCTACTTAACAGGGTGTTAGGATCATTTTTGTTTCAGATCCAATAAGAGAGCACTTGGGCTCTGTTGTTTTAATTTAAGGGCGTTTCGGTCCGTTATCGCTATTTTGGAGGCGAAGTTATAGTTTGAGGACATTTCGGTATGTAGATCACCATTTTTGATGTGAGGTTTTAGTTTAAGGATGTTACAGTCCATTGTCACTATTTTGGAGGCAACGTTGTAGTTTGAGAACATTTCGGTCTGTAGATCACCATTTTTTGAGGTGAGGTTTTAGTTTAAGGACATTACGGTCCGTTGTCACCATTTTGGAGGCAACGTTTAGTTTGAGGATATTTTGGTCCGTTGTAGTTTAAGGATGTTTTGGTCTGTTGATCATCTTGTATGCACGTGTATTTGTTACGTGTCAGGATAAGCAACGATGATATGGGATACATCCTGTTTGGGATGTGGTTTGATCTGGGATGTGCACGTCAGTTTGGGAAGTGCACCAAAAAGCAGTTGGTTGTCGGGACCCACCACCTCTCTGAAGACGTTGAGGAATTACAACGACATGCATCAGAGGTGTAGAGAGATGTACCTTTGAACCAGTTCCCGTATTTGAGGGAAAAGGGATTAATGGTAAACCCAAAATCGCCAGTCGTATTTTGAGACTAAGATCTTCTCAGGGGAATGTAGAACGAATATCATTTTGGGATATCATCAGTTGGGAGATCGATAGTCGTATTTGGAACTGGGATCAAATTGGGAAATAATGAACCCATGGGCTCGGTTGATCTGGTTAGGGACCTGGCCAACTTGGGCTTGATCCGCTCAGTTTTCTTTTTATTTGAAAAGAAGTGTTAAGAACTTGTTTGGGCCCAGTCCCTTTTTTCATGCAAAAAGTGTTGAGCACTTATGTAAGTTCTGACGCTCACACTTTACTCTTTTTTGTCTCTATATGGAGTGTTGAGCACTCTTTATGGCATCCACGTGCGAAGCACGTGAGGCGCTAGGCACTGCCTGGTGAGTGTCAAGCACTTTTATAGTCTGTGGTGCCCACGTGAGAGACACATGAGGCGCTGGGCGCCGCACACTGAGTGCTAAGCACTCCTTTATTTTGTAGCGCCCACGTGAGGGGTACGTGGGATGCTGGACGGTGATTTTTCCTTATATATTTTGTTCTGAGGAGTTCAATTTCCTTGTTCTTTTCTGAATCTTTGATCTCCAAGAACAAGTTCGGCCCGATAAGAATTAAATTCTCAACTTGTGGAAGACTTATCTTGTGGATCTCAGATCTAGAGAAAGAACTAAGTTCTTCTTTTATAAAGGTTAAACCCTTCAATAGGTTAACAAGATGCTTTGGTCTTTCCTCTTTTTTATTTACCTAGAGGTTCTTTCTGAGAAGGGAGATCTTCTTCTTTCTTCCTTTTTGAACCTTTCTGCTTTGTTTTTTTTGAAGCTTATAAGGGGGTTCCTCTACCTTAGACTTGAAGTCTTTGGTCCTTTATATAGTAGAGGCGAGTATGTTGATTAGTTGAAGAAATCTCTCATTAAGAGATCCTAATTGATTTGGGGATTTTACCCACCGTTGGATCTTTAATCCAAGGATTTCTGTTTTACAGAAGGTATTTTCTTGTTTTTAACGAGATTAGGAAAATATTTTCCCATACAGAATTTATTCTATAGATTGATGATTCTTTAATCACCATTGGATTTTTAATCCGACGGCACTTTGTTTTACAAAGGGCAATCTTTCTTGTTTAGAAAGATTTAAGGAATATTTCCTCTCGACAGAATTTAATTCTGCATCCTAATGATTTATCATCTCCGTTGGATCTTTGATCCAACGGCTCTGTTTAACAGAGAGTAGAATTTAATTCTACAAGGCTCCGGTGCTCATGTGCTGTGAACGTGGGCACTTATTAAGATTTTAATTCTCTCATGTGCTTTGCACATTGCACCCATATAAGGAGCACGTGCGGTGCCAATGACTCTGGCACTGGCGCCCTCGTGGAAGGCACATGAGGCGCTGCCTCTTGAGTTTTGTGTGATTTGCACACGGGCGCTGCTCATATAAGAGTTTTTTTAACTCTGGCGCTGGTGCCCTCGTGGAAGGCACGTGAAGCGCTGCCTCTTGAGTTTTGTGTGTTGTGCACATGGGCGCTACTCATATAAGAGTTTTTTAACTCTGGCGTTAGCGCCCTCGTGGAAGGAACGTGAGGCGCTGCCTCTTGAGTTTTGTATGCTTTTCACACAGGTGCTGCTCATATAAAAGTTTTTTTAACTCTGACGTTGGCGCCCTCGTGGAAGGCACGTGAGGCGCTGCCTCTCGAGTTTTGAACAGAGCTTTGCTCTTTTATTGGGGGAAACAGGGATGATGCATTCGACAACAAAATCGGCTAAGACCTGTGCTTTGATGGCTTGTCTGGGGTGGTATTTGATGTCAAATTGAGACAACTCCCACCTCTATTTCTCCAGACGACCTGATGATTCGGGGGAGGCAAGGATAGACCCTAAAGGTCACTCAGTGAGGACGAGGATCGTGTGTGCTTGGAAATAGTGTTGAATTTTCCTAGAGGCAACGACAAGCACTAGGACTATTTTCTCTATGGCCGGGTATCTTGTTTCCACGTCCTTGAAAACATGGCTCACATAATAGACCGATCTCTGTATGCCTTCGAATTCTCTGATGAGAACTGAGCCTACAACTTGGTCGGAGACGGCTAGTTATAGTAATAGCTCGTCGCCCTCGACCGGTCGGGTGAGAAGCGGTGGGGTCGCTAGGTGCGTCTTAAGTTGTTCGAAAGCATTCTGGCACTCCTCAGACCATTCGAACTTAGGAATTTTCCTTAGGGCCCTGAAGAAAAGGAGGCACTTCTCTTTGGATCTGGACATAAAGCGACTCGGTGCAGCCACCCTCCCCGTGAGTCGTATGATATCGACATTGCTCTTGGGCGTTGCCATATTGAGGATGGCGCTGGTTTTTTCTGGGTTCGCTTCGATTCCTCGGTGGGTAACCATGAACCCAAGGAACTTCCCACTAGTGACTCCGAACGCGTATTTAGATAGATTCAGCTTCATCTTGTACTTGCGCGGGACGTTGAATGTCTCGCCGATGTCCTTAGTGTGCCCGGCCGACGAGGCGGATTTTACGAGCATGTCGTAGACAGAGACTTCCATGTGTCTCCCAATCTGCAGTTTGAACAGTTTGTTGACCAGCCGCTGATATGTGACCCCGGCGTTCTTAAGTCCGAAGGGCATCACTTTGTAGCAGTAGACTCCTCGATCAGTGGTGAAGGCGGTAAGCTCTTCGTAAGCCGGGTTCATCCAGATTTGATTGTAACTGCAGAAAGCGTCCATGAAGCTCAGTAATTCATGGCCAGCCGAGCTGTGCACTAGTTGGTCTATCCGAGGAAGTGGATAGTTGTCTTTGGGGCAAGCCTTGTTCAAGTCTGTGAAATCGACGCACGTGCTCCATTTCCCGTTTGCCTTTTTGTCCATGACCACGTTTGCCAGCCAATCCGAGTAGTCCAGGTTTCTGATGAAGTTGGCGGCGAGCAATCGATCCACCTCATCTTCTATCGCTTTCTGTTTAACCGGCGCAAAACTTCTCTTCTTTTTTCGGATCGGCCGGGCTTTCGGGTCGACCTCGAGCTTATGGGAGATCACTTCAGGGTTGATCCTGAGCATGTCCGCTGGCGTCCAAGCAAATACGTCGGAGTTATCTTAGAGGAACCGGATCAGGCCTTCGTGGGTGTCCCCTGTCAAGAGAGAGCCAGTCTGGAATGTCCGGCCGTCGACTCCTTCTGTGAGGGGAACTTCTGTCAACGCTTCCACCGAGGCACCTCGAACTTCCTTTTGGTCGTCGCGTGTATCTAAAAACCCTTGGAAATCATGCGTGTCTTCAAAATCGTCGCCCTGCTCTCCGGCGGGGGATGTCGAGGCGAAGCAAATCCTGGCGGTTTGTTGGTCCCCATAGGCCCGGCCTATCCCCTTATTATCTAAAGGGAATTTAAGCGTAAGGTGATAAGTCGAGATCTGAGCCCGGACAACGTTTAAGGTAGGGCATCCCAGGAGAATGTTATAGGACGACGGGACCATAGCAACGAGGAAGTTCACCGGTACGGTTCGCGTCTTACCCGCTTCCCCAATATTGAGGAGGAGGGTGGCCGATCTCTCGACCGGGAAGGAATGGTTGGTGAACCTAGAAAGGACGTAGGAGGTCGGATGAACCTAACTCCATACGCTAGAAACAGTCAAAGAACAGGATATCCGCCGAGCTCCCTGAATCGACCAATATTCTTTGGACCTCGTAACGGTGAACTCAGGCCGTTATCACAAGAGGGTCATTGTGAGGAAGTGATATGCCATAAAGGTCTTCATCAGTAAAGATGATCGGGCCATCCTTCCTGCACTTCTTGTAGGGTGGATTGCTTGGCAGGAAGCGGTAGTTCCCCTACTTCCCAGAGCTGGATCCGCCGAAATGACCATGATTTACCCGATCGTTAATTCCCCGAGAGGGGGTTAGTCCTTTTGCTCCCACTCCGTCTGTCGCTTACCCCGTAGGTATTTCGCCAGGTGACCGGAGTGGATTAACTCCTCGATGTACTCACGGAGCTGCTTGTAGCTCTCAGTCGAATGACCCTGTGACCTGTGATAGGCGCAGTACGGGCCGCGGAGACACTTGTCCGTCCTTTGGGTAGCTGGCGGGAGCTTAAAGAACCTCTTGCCCTTAGCTTCCTCTAACAGTTCGGTCCAAAAAATGTTAGGAGGAGTGTACTCCTGGAACCTCAGGGAATAAGGTTTTGGACAATCGACTTTCTTTTTCTCTTCCCTGTCTCTCTTCTTCCAGTCTGCTTGGTCGCCTGTGGGCAGGTTGGAGTTCACCTCTGACTCGAGTTGGATTTCTTGCTCGGTCCATGCTTTCACTTCGGCCATGGTCTTAGGTTGCGCCAATGCAAAAGAGAGGAGCCACTCTTTGTGCCTAAGAATCGACCTCGGCATGGTGATAACTGTTTCTTCGCGGTGCTCGAAAACCTCCAGGAGGGCATTGTAGAAGCGGGTGACATACCCTTTGAAGGATTCCTTATCTCCGCTCTTGATGGTAAACAGGTAGTCCACCGTCTTCTTCTGTCGTCGGTTACCGACGAAATGACCGAGGAATTGGGTAGCCATCTCGTCAAAGATCGAGATGGAGCGCGACGCAAGCTCCCAAAACCAATCCCGACCAGCTCGGATAAGAGTGGTGGGGAAGGCCCTGCATTGAGCCGCATCCGAGTTGTCTTAGAAGCTCATGGCAGCTGTGAACACGTCCAAGTAATCCTTCGGGTCGGACTTCCCATCAAACAGAGGCACTTTGGGTGGCCTATTCCTGGATAAGACGTGCTCGGCAAGGAGCCGCTCTATGAAGGGCCTCGTAAGTGAATCAATAGAGTACTTCGCCCCTTCACCGGCCGCGTGGTCATCCTGTCATATGTCCTCAATTTTCTTTTTGAGGGCTTCAATTCGTTGGCGGTACCTCGAGGATTCCCTATATTCAGTGTAACACCCGAGCCCAATGCTACTATTTTCAGTTACTGTTTGAGCATAATGTGGTACTCATTTCATTTAATTTGCTTGTTTGTTGCTTACTGTAAAATTTACCCGGCAAAGTCATTTCTACATATAACAAATTTTAGCATCTAAAATAAAATTGAAAATATTCATCTTGGCCTACTTGACACCCCTAGCCTCGTGGTAGCGTCCGTGCATTGTGTTCTCGTCCCGTTCAGTAAAACGGGCAAGTTTGGATGGCTACGTGCACGCACGTGTGTCCGTTTTGAGAGTATGCTTTTTAATCATAAAACATTTCATTTTAAAATTTGGAACCCGCTTAAAATCCTAGTATTTGAATTTCGAATTTTTGGACCCAACCCGGGCGCAATTTGGAAATGTTTCATTTGGCGCCAAAATCCCAAATTTTTAATATTATTAAAACCTTCGCATATATTTTTCTAACTAATCTGATATCTTACTGTTCATTACCTATCTTTTAAATCTTTAAGTTAACCATATAATATTTTTACAATCTTTTATATCCTTCTCAATTTATTCTCTCAGCCAATCGCAACCTCCCCTTTAACCCCGTGGTCCCCACTTTCTCTCTCTCCTTCTTCTCTCTCTCTCCACTTTCTCTCTCTCTCTACCCCTTATATATTCTTTCGTACTTCTCTTTATCATTTTTCTCTTCTTGCTTCATGTCTCGTTTCTCATTTCTTTTAACTGTTCTTTTGTTACCGGAATTCCGTCGTGCCGGTGACGTTTCTCGACGTTCCAGCGAGATACCTCGACCCGTGTGGTTCCTTTGTTCGTCGTTTGGGTTCATTCCGTGAACCGTGCGCCGTCGCGAGTTTTTCCCGCCGACGGTTAACGTTCCGTTTTCCCGATTCGCGACCCATCGAGGTAAGTTAATCTTGCTACATGCTATATACTTTTATAATCTTCATTTTATAATATTATACATTTGAAAATCTTATAGTTTACATATGAAATGTCGTTGAAAAATCGGATATGACAAATCTGAAATTTACTGTACACCTTATCTTATAAAATTCATTATAAATCATAGAAAAATCATTAGGATACGTTCTTTAGTTCGTTACGAAGCTAATTCAGAATACTATAACTCTATAAAATATTTACTTGCAAAATAAATTGTTTATTTAACGTAAAATGCAAATGAACACGTCTCTAAACTGCTGTCCAGGGAAATTCCAGCAGCAAACTTTCAACTTTGAATATTCATAACTTTTTGTAGGGATAACCTGAGATGCTTATACTTATAAAACTGAAAACCTTATTAAATTATCTTTGTTTTGGTATAAGATACGTCTCTTTTGGAGAACATTTGTTATTTTTAAGCTATTTTACAAATTAGGGTGACGCTAAATTTCTGAACGGAACCTTCTTGTGCATGGTTAATCAATACATCTTTTATAGTTACTAATCGCTTTGAATATGCTATCCATATTAATATTATTATATCACATATTGTTTAGTTGTACATCCCACATTACCATTTTATAGTTTTATAACTTTTCGGATACCCGTTTGCATCCATCGCATTTAAGATACATATAATTGCATCCATAGATCACATCACTACATAATAATGTGATATTAACACTCCATGTTTAATAAATTGTATCCTAATTAATATTGGAACTATAAATGTAATCCTAATCGATAACTGTGCATCCATATCCTTGAAATTATATCTATTGGCATATCATATTACATGTTCCAGTTATTGTTCTGATAGTACTCATGCTTGTTTATTTATACACATGTTTATGTTAGTTTGATTATGAGCATCCACATGACATCTTGTGCTTCCTGACATGACCTGTTACACTTCCTACTTGACATGACATGGTACCGTACACTCTTGACATGACATGACACCTTTATACATTACCTGGTTGACCTGATGTACCATGGCTTTACCTGTTACCTGATCTTATGCCTAATGCCGACAAACCTGACCATTCCTGCTGTCGATCCAGACAGACTTACTTTTACCGGATTTTCTGTTGGCATTAGTCCTTGATTACTGAATACCTGACTTGACATACATAGTTTGGGGGTATGGGGAAATCAAAGGTGAAACCGACTTGTAACTCAACAGTTCGATACTTGTTCTGATCAGTCTTACGGGCTTGGCCAGCTCCGGAGTGGTGATGCTGACACTACTCGTCCATCTTGCTACCTTTTACTGCTTAGCGGCACGTCTCGGATTCAGCCCCGAGGGTCATGACCGTGGTCCCGGGCACGCACGGGATACTATTGAGTTACATCGACGATTCATCAATTGGTTTCAAAGACTATAGAGTAGAAACCTGATAGGACAGTTTGGACACCATTGCACAGTACCCTGCTTGTTATTTCTTGTTACTGCTTTATTCATGTTCATACTTGCATTGCTTATTACCATGTTTATACCATATACTTGATATCATGACGCGCTGACGTCTGGGTTTTGCATGGCCCAGATTCTTTACCACTGTCGCCGACCGTGCAGGAGTACTTCAGCCAGCAGGCTGATTTGAGTTCTATAGTGGTTAGTTTGTTTATTGCATTTTATTTCCAGGTGCGATCCCGCATTATGGGACGTACCTTTCTATGATTATATTGGATCATTTGCTTCCGCATTTTATTGTTTATTGACTCTCGTTATTATGGATTTGGACATGTGCTAGATTAGTTTATTTATCTTGTTCTTGGTAACCTTACAACCGTAATGTGACTGTGGATGGATACTTCCTACCCACAGGTAGCATGGTTGGCTATGTCACGTGCCCAATCTTGCGTACTCTGGGAAGCGGGGCGTGACATGGTTCTTTTGGTATCAGAGCCATAGGTTAATTGGGTTGATTCTTTGTAGTTGGGTATCGCACCCGATACACGAATCAGAATACCCGTGATTAGGAAACATGTCCTGCCACTTTGACCGTTTTACCATCCTTGAATCATTCTTCCGGATCATGTCGACATGCAAACTTACTTTGCATTGTCAACTCGAAAACCTGATTTCTTGTTATCCCTAGGACTTGGGCGACTTGGGTGGAGTTAAGTAATTGCGGCTATGATACCGCGGCATAGCTACAATGCGGTACTCTATTTAAGTATCTTGGAGTTCTAGCCTTGATCCACATTCAGAATCTATCATCATGCTAATGTTGGGTGTTTTGAGTTCAGGATTATGACAGGTAAGAAGTTGAAGACGTACCAGAGGCGTGTGAACGAAGCCGCCATGCTTGGAGTGATAAGAGGATGCTGGAAATCAAAGAAACAGCCCGAGCTGATCCAGCAGCAAGCGGACTCGTTTCAGGAAGGTTTGCAGATCGTTCAGCAGTCTGTGAACAAGATTGGAACTAGACCAGTTGACCGAGTAGGGACCGTGGCAGAGTTCAGACGTGTGGGTCCTACTACTTTCACTGGTTTGGAGGAGCCATGCCAGCCGAGCAGTGGCTAGTCAGCACGGAGAATTCGCTGATTGCGGCACAGATTCCAGAGGACAAAGGAGTTGATGTGGTGCGCATTCAACTAGTGGATTACGCCGAGAGTGGTGGCTTGTGGAGGAGAACCGTTTGCCCAAGCCAAGCAGTTAGGCGGATTTCTCTAAGAGTTTCCTGGAAAAGTTCTTTCCGCGGACTGCACGGGAGGAAATGGAAGAGAAATTTTTTGGGCTGAGGCAGAATGGAGCACCCGTGGACGTGCATGCAGCAGAGTGGATGAGACTCAGCAGTTTCGCTGGACCTTTAGTCGCCAACGATGCAGACAGGGCACGAAGGTCCATGCGCAGCTTGGATGTGGACATCCAAAGGCAAACCGTCTCCCTGGGTTTGACCACTTTCTCACAGGTTCTTACGGCAGCTCGAGAACAGCAGAGCATATCAGGAAAATTGGGAGTTCACAGCAGACAGCAGTTGCGGTAAGGAAGCAGTTCTGTCGGGCCGGTCGAGTTTAGGGCTAGGCCGACAAACAATGTTCTTGCATCAATGGAAGTGATGAAAGTAAAGAGCTGGCTGTTGTTCGTGATTCTATGGATGTGTTTGAAGATATTTCGGGCTTACCGCCGAAGCGAGATGTGGAGTTTGCGATTGACCTTATTCCCGGTGCAGCGCCAGTGTCAAAATCGTATTATCCGATGGCACCGGTGGAATGGGAAGAAGTTAAGAAACAAGTGGATGAATTACTCGAGAAGGGATGGATTCAAAGTAGCAACTCACCTTGGGAAGCTCCAGTTCTTTTAGTAAGAAGAAGGATGGCACGAGAAGGATGTGCATTGATTATCGAGAATTGAACCGGATGACTATTAAGAACAAGTACCCGATCCCTCGCATTGGAGAACTTTTTGAGCAGCTTAGTGGCGCGAGGGTATTCTCGAAACTGGACTTGCGATCAGGATATCATCAAGTCCGAGTGAAAGCAGAAGACATTTGCAAGACGGCGTTTCGAACTCGATATGGACATTTCGAGTATCTAGTGATGCCCTTCGGAGTGACTAATGCGCCAGCAGTATTTATGGATTTGATGAACAGGATCTTTTCTCCATTCTTGGACCAGTTTATTGTAGTATTCATTAACGATATTCTGGTTTACTCGAAGAGTTTTGAAGAGCATGCTGAGTAATTAAGGATCGCACTGCAGACGCTGAGACAAGAGAAGTTAATTGCGAAGATGAGTAAGTGTGAATTCTGGCTGGAAGAAGTGAAGTTTCTGGGACATGTCGTGTCGGGCGATGGAATCGCCGTCGATTCCGAGAAGATTACAGCAGTTCGAGATTGGCCTATTCCAAAGAATGTTGAGGAAATAAGTAGTTTTCTTGGACTCGCCGGTTACTACAGAAAATTTGTGGAGAACTTCGCTCGTTTAGCTGAGCCGTTAACCAAGCTTACGCGTAAGGAGGTACCGTTTGTTGGGACGGATGGATGTGCATTGGCCTTCGAGACGTTGAAGCAGAAGTTGATAACCGCCCCTATCCTGACCGTACCGGATAACTCAGGAGGACTGGTGATTCGCAGCGACGCATCTGGAAAAGGATTGGGATGTGTTTTAATGCAGAATGGGAAAGTCGTCGCTTACGCATCGAGACAACTGAAGACTCATGAGAAGAACTATCCGACTCATGACTTAGAGCTTGCAGCCGTGATCTTCGCCCTGAATATTTGGAGACACTACCTTTTGGGCGAGAGAGTTGAAGTCTTTACGGATCACAAGAGTTTGAAATATGTGTTCACTCAGAAGGAGTTGAACATGAGGCAACGCAGATGGTTGGAGCTGATGGCCGACTACGACCTTGATCTTAAGTACCACCCGGGAAAGGTTAACGTCGTGCCAGATGCGCTGAGTCGGTTACCAGCAATTCAGGTGTTGACTGCACATAGAGAGATCATTGAGGAGTTTCGGAGATTTGACTTGGAGGTTGTGCTACCGCGTGCTACAGGACAGTTGATGCAGTTGCAAGTACAATCGTCCTTAGTTGAGAAGATTAAAGCGATACAATCGCAGGATCCTAGACTACAAAAGTTTCGAGAGCAGGTGGAAGCCGGACTACGAACCGATTTACTGATCCATGAAGATGGTTCGTTGAGATATGGTAGCCGTGTGTGTGTGCCAAAAGGAGATGTGCGTGAAGAGCTTATGAAGGAGGCACACAGTTCAGCTTACTCTGTACATCCAGGAGGGACAAAGATGTACCGAGATATTCGACAGCATTTCTGGTGGGAAGGCATGAAACGGGAGATTGCTCGCTTCGTGGCTAAGTGCTTGGTGTGTCAGCAAGTCAAGGCTGAACACCAAAGGGTTGCTGGTTTGTTGCAACCACTTCCGATTCCTCAGTGGAAGTGGGAACATATAACCATGGATTTCGTGACGGCTTTACCGCGGAGTCCAAAGGGCAACAATGCAGTATGGGTGATTGTCGATCGGTTGACCAAAGCAGCTCACTTTATTCCTTTTCGGGTTGGTCAATCGACAGAGACTTTGGCAGAGCGATACATGCAGGAGATTGTCAGATTGCATGGAGTGCCGGTAAGCATCGTGTCCGATCGGGACACTCGATTCTTATCGCACTTTTGGAGGAGTTTACAAGAAAGTTTGGGGACTCGATTGAAGTTCAGCACAGCTTATCATCCTCGGACTGATGGACAATCGGAGAGAACGATCCAAACTCTTGAGGATACGTTGAGAACATGCAGGTTGGACTTCAAGGGGTCTTGGGAGGATCATCTACTTTTGGTGGAGTTGTCTTACAACAACAGTTTTCAGGCAACTATTCAGCTGGCTCCATTTGAAGCTTTGTATGGTCGTAAATGCCGTTCACCTGTTTGTTGGGACGATGTCGGTGAACGAAGATTATTGGGACCAGATTTGGTTGTGCAGACAGTTGAGAAGGTTAACCCTATCAGAAATCATATGAAGGCAGCACAGGACCGACAGAAGAGTTGGGCAGATACGTCAAGAAGACCTCTGGAGTTCACCGTGGGTGATTTGGTATTCTTGAAGATATCACCGACTAGAGGGGTGATTCGCTTTGGGAGTCGGGGAAAGCTTGGTTCTCGATTCGTTGGACCCTTCGAGATATTGGAGCGTGTTGGAGAGGTAGCGTACCGTTTGGCGTTACCACAGTCCTTGGCAGGTGTGCACGATGTGGTTCGTGTATCTCAACTACGGAGGTATGTTCGAGATGAAACCCACGTATTGGATCATTCGGAGTTGACCGTACGGGAGGACCTAACTTTTGAAGAGCGACCAGTTGAAATCAAGGATCGAAGAGAAAAGGTTCTTAAGAACAAGGTTACCCCTCTTGTGCTAGTTTTTTGGGGTAATCGATCGCATGGAGAATCCACTTGGGAACGAGAAGATGAAATCCGGCAGAAGTTTCCTCACCTTTTCTTGTAGTTATCTATCTTTGTATTCTTGGAATTTCGAGGACGAAATTCTTTTTGTAGTTGGGTATAATGTAACACCCGAGCCCAATGCTACTATTTTCAGTTACTGTTTGAGCATAATGTGGTACTCATTTCATTTAATTTGCTTGTTTGTTGCTTACTGTAAAATTTACCCGGCAAAGTCATTTCTACATATAACAAATTTTAGCATCTAAAATAAAATTGAAAATATTCATCTTGGCCTACTTGACACCCCTAGCCTCGTGGTAGCGTCCGTGCATTGTGTTCTCATCCCGTTCAGTAAAACGGGCAAGTTTGGATGGCTACGTGCACGCACGTGTGTCCGTTTTGAGAGTATGCTTTTTAATCATAAAACATTTCATTTTAAAATTTGGAACCCGCTTAAAATCCTAGTATTTGAATTTCGAATTTTTGGACCCAACCCGGGCGCAATTTGGAAATGTTTCATTTGGCGCCAAAATCCCAAATTTTTAATATTATTAAAACCTTCGCATATATTTTTCTAACTAATCTGATATCTTACTGTTCATTACCTATCTTTTAAATCTTTAAGTTAACCATATAATATTTTTACAATCTTTTATATCCTTCTCAATTTATTCTCTCAGCCAATCGCAACCTCCCCTTTAACCCCGTGGTCCCCACTTTCTCTCTCTCCTTCTTCTCTCTCTCTCCACTTTCTCTCTCTCTCTACCCCTTATATATTCTTTCGTACTTCTCTTTATCATTTTTCTCTTCTTGCTTCATGTCTCGTTTCTCATTTCTTTTAACTGTTCTTTTGTTACCGGAATTCCGTCGTGCCGGTGACGTTTCTCGACGTTCCAGCGAGATACCTCGACCCGTGTGGTTCCTTTGTTCGTCGTTTGGGTTCATTCCGTGAACCGTGCGCCGTCGCGAGTTTTTCCCGCCGACGGTTAACGTTCCGTTTTCCCGATTCGCGACCCATCGAGGCAAGTTAATCTTGCTGCATGCTATATACTTTTATAATCTTCATTTTATAATATTATACATTTGAAAATCTTATAGTTTACATATGAAATGTCGTTGAAAAATCGGATATGACAAATCTGAAATTTACTGTACACCTTATCTTATAAAATTCATTATAAATCATAGAAAAATCATTAGGATACGTTCTTTAGTTCGTTACGAAGCTAATTCAGAATACTATAACTCTATAAAATATTTACTTGCAAAATAAATTGTTTATTTAACGTAAAATGCAAATGAACACGTCTCTAAACTGCTGTCCAGGGAAATTCCAGCAGCAAACTTTCAACTTTGAATATTCATAACTTTTTGTAGGGATAACCTGAGATGCTTATACTTATAAAACTGAAAACCTTATTGAATTATCTTTGTTTTGGTATAAGATACGTCTCTTTTGGAGAACATTTGTTATTTTTAAGCTATTTTACAAATTAGGGTGACGCTAAATTTCTGAACGGAACCTTCTTGTGCATGGTTAATCAATACATCTTTTATAGTTACTAATCGCTTTGAATATGCTATCCATATTAATATTATTATATCACATATTGTTTAGTTGTACATCCCACATTACCATTTTATAGTTTTATAACTTTTCGGATACCCGTTTGCATCCATCGCATTTAAGATACATATAATTGCATCCATAGATCACATCACTACATAATAATGTGATATTAACACTCCATGTTTAATAAATTGTATCCTAATTAATATTGGAACTATAAATGTAACCCTAATCGATAACTGTGCATCCATATCCTTGAAATTATATCTATTGGCATATCATATTACATGTTCCAGTTATTGTTCTGATAGTACTCATGCTTGTTTATTTATACACATGTTTATGTTAGTTTGATTATGAGCACCCACATGACATCTTGTGCTTCCTGACATGACCTGTTACACTTCCTACTTGACATGACATGGTACCGTACACTCTTGACATGACATGACACCTTTATACATTACCTGGTTGACCTGATGTACCATGGCTTTACCTGTTACCTGATCTTATGCCTAATGCCGACAAACCTGACCATTCCTGCTGTCGATCCAGACAGACTTACTTTTACCGGATTTTCTGTTGGCATTAGTCCTTGATTACTGAATACCTGACTTGACATACATAGTTTGGGGGTATGGGGAAATCAAAGGTGAAACCGACTTGTAACTCAACAGTTCGATACTTGTTCTGATCAGTCTTACGGGCTTGGCCAGCTCCGGAGTGGTGATGCTGACACTACTCGTCCATCTTGCTACCTTTTACTGCTTAGCGGCACGTCTCGGATTCAGCCCCGAGGGTCATGACCGTGGTCCCGGGCACGCACGGGATACTATTGAGTTACATCGACGATTCATCAATTGGTTTCAAAGACTATAGAGTAGAAACCTGATAGGACAGTTTGGACACCATTGCACAGTACCCTGCTTGTTATTTCTTGTTACTGCTTTATTCATGTTCATACTTGCATTGCTTATTACCATGTTTATACCATATACTTGATATCATGACGCGCTGACGTCTGGGTTTTGCATGGCCCAGATTCTTTACCACTGTCGCCGACCGTGCAGGAGTACTTCAGCCAGCAGGCTGATTTGAGTTCTATAGTGGTTAGTTTGTTTATTGCATTTTATTTCCAGGTGCGATCCCGCATTATGGGACGTACCTTTCTATGATTATATTGGATCATTTGCTTCCGCATTTTATTGTTTATTGACTCTCGTTATTATGGATTTGGACATGTGCTAGATTAGTTTATTTATCTTGTTCTTGATAACCTTACAACCGTAATGTGACTGTGGATGGATACTTCCTACCCACAGGTAGCATGGTTGGCTATGTCACGTGCCCAATCTTGCGTACTCTGGGAAGCGGGGCGTGACATTCAGAGTGCCGGCCATCTCTGCTCCGGGATTACACGGCAGTGCGGCTTCTGTTTCGCTCTATCACATTTCTTAAATCTTCGGGCGAGGCCTTTCTTGAGTAGTCCCGACA
Organism: Agapanthus africanus; assembly: GCA_030015575.1. Taxonomy (NCBI): domain Eukaryota; kingdom Viridiplantae; phylum Streptophyta; class Magnoliopsida; order Asparagales; family Amaryllidaceae; genus Agapanthus; species Agapanthus africanus. Next base: position 757,195,448 of record CM057337.1, on the reverse strand, counting down.
TTCGCCGTTTGTGCGGACCCGATGGGAATAGGGGCGTCGGTCATGCCTAGAACCAGGCGAACTGACTGACACCTTCTCGAAGGGTAAGAGAACGCGGCGGATGTCGGAACGATGGCCTGGTCTCCCCTGAGATCAGGGCATCGAACTGTCCGGCGCCTATCGGGTCATTGAATTATTCCCCGCATACAGGTTGTAACTACCGGAATCGGTACGCCGGCGTTCGCTAACATCAGGATGAGTGCGATTGAGGTCAAGGGCCTGAGTGCGTATTCCCGCCAGCATGCGTGCGTCGCCATCCCAGGGAAGGGGAATTGCGGCTTGGTGGCCGGCCGCTTGAACACAGGTGGCGCATCCACCATCGTCATGAACCTGTCGATCCTAGCGAATAGGGCGTTGATGATATTAGGAGGGGGAATAGGACCGCTCTTGCCTCCGTTATAGGGGACGGGGTGGCTCATGCCGGGATCGTCGCGGTTGTCACTCGCCATCATATCGAGGGCGGAAGATCAACTTTATGGGTGGAGAAACTTTAGGGTTCCCACAGACGGCACCAACTGATGGAGGTCGGAATCTCCCTCAGTTGTTGTCCTCCATCGATTTTGCTGCAAGCGGTTTTGAACGGTTGAGATTGGGTATGAGAATTGTTGTGTGGATCTCAATGGATTGTTGGATATTATTGACGCCGAGCTATCTGCAAAGGAAGCCCAGGGTGGGAAACCACCGTAGGACCCTCCGACGATCAAGTTAGTGTTAGTTATATGTATGCCCTAGAGGCCATTACTGTACATTGGATGTATATTGTAGTGGATGCTGGGACATATATAGGTAGGACTTTCTTGCTCGACATGATAGTGTGCTATCCGGTTGCTCTTTATCTTAACATGTATACTTTCTGTCTCTCTATTACATGTTGATAAAGCCCTTAGGATGTGCACTCGACTTCCAGGAATATGATGTAGATCATACTAGTGGGGCCTGGGTGGTCCATGAGTACATCCTTCAATGTTCCTAGTCATGGGAATATCGAGACGGGGCATCGATATTCCAGAGTAGACTAGCGTATATCTTCTCGACCCATATGATGGGCGATGGATGATCCCATATCCATTGGTGTTTGACATCAGAGATGGTATGCGGGTGCTCAGTGGAGACTGGGTACACTGAACGGACTCGCCGAGAACTCCCAGATGGTATTATACCTCACGTCAGATAGCAGTTCTCTGGTGACACTGGTACAGCTTAGTCTGTTGACCCGAAATCGTCATAGAGTCTTGTGTGTCTCCCACTGTGCTTTGATTTCCACCCTACCACGGCTCTACTGAGTCATGCAAACAGGTGGTTTTTGGGTACATTCTCGATTCACATGGAGGCAATGAGCGATAGGAGGGGATTCGTCTCTCCCGATATTGGGGGTTGATGTTGCGCTATGCACGACTGGCCATAACTGGAAATCCCTGGCCAGGGTTGCAGTGATATACTGGTAAGAGTTATCAGTAGTTTCACGATTGTTATGGACCTTACATCGACATGACTTATTAAGCTACTGGGGTCTGACATTTACTACCCCTAGGCGAGATATGCGACATATCAGACGAACAGACCGGACTGTACGGTAAGTGTTACTGGTTAGATTCACAGGAGTGTGAGCGGGCTTGCTCGTTACAAAAAAGAAAGTGTAAAACTACAACAGTTGGAATCCGCTAACGCTTTAGACATCGCATGCCTAAACAAATGAATTCCTTAGACATCGCATGCCTAACAGTTATAAACCCCGCATTTTAGTCTGAATATCGAAAACACTTTTCAATATAAAGTCGGGTAATTCAACAAGATTCCCGGCATCCAGAACGAATGTTCGTCGCAAACTTTAGTAGACGGCCGCACCCCCGATACCTTCGACGAAGTGCACTAAGGCGGAACACCACTGCCGCGAGCACCCGGATGGATGCTTTTTGGCGACGGGGTTCTCCTATAGTCACTTGGTCGAGGCTAAGGGGTGTAGCTGTCTATTAAGCTTATCCGACGAGTATCCGCGTACGCTACGTGATTGCGACGGACTTTTGATCACATCAAAATTCCGTGGCAACCGATCAAGTGAGACTAAAGTGCTATGTTTATAACATCCAAATCAGTTATCTCATAACTACATATGGATTCTAAATATTGTATCACATTCCAGATAAATAGAAAATGTTAAACTTTCCGATCGAACAATCAAACACCCAAGTTTTCCCGAACAGCTCAACACATGAAATAAGTTTAAAAACATCCACTTCATGCCTCAGTACCAACGGTCCAGCCGTAGAAGGGTCAAGCCAACGCCTCACATGTAGCACGCCGTACTGCCCCAAACCCTAAGGTTCAAAGGGCAGTTCAAGACGGTCACATAATCGAGTTAAGGTTTGTTGTCTTCTAGAGGTAAAAACCTTTATCGGGAGTTTCAAGTGTTGAAATTTGCAATGAGATTGCATACCTTCTATATGATAGTTGGATCCCGATACCCACTGCGAGTAATTGTTACTCCTGGGAGAGTTTTGCACTTTGCAATTAGCCGATCAAGTAGGTGTCTAGAAAGGTGTTAACGGGGTTACGCCTCTGGGAAAACGAGGTTTACTTTAATTAGGTCCGTGCGAAAGCACGGGGAACCTCCCTCAAAGTACCGACACTGGCTTGGCTGAAAGATTGGCGAACTTGTAGAGTGTAATTAATCCCGGCTAGTCTTTCCTTTTAAGGTTTGAAGGAAGATTTGATAAAAATAGTGGGAGCCATCCTGATTAGATAAAATAAATAACCAATCTAATCTTGCAAGAGCGCACGCAGAGTGTTTTCTTCTCTCTCTCTCCAGGTAGCGACCATATCACGCCTTAATCAAGATAATAATATGGATAAATTGACCGAACCCGCTTGTTATACTGAGCTGGGGAACGTTGGTCCCGCTCCAACTTATAATTGTTATAAGATAGAGCAGGAAATAGGGGAATACCAGAATTCCTATGCCGCCCAAACGAAGAAAGTGCATATGATGCATCTCCTTCGGGTGTGTCTATTACAAAGAACTGTTTCTCAGTATCATCTGCATCCTGGGTATTTGATACCAGATCAGGATCCCAGATATGTAATCCGTTACATGGGCTACAGAAAGGTATAGAACTGAGAACGAGTGATAAGTTTCATGAGATAGAAAACGGGGCAAGTGTTGCAGCCAAGTCTGTTGGTCACTGTCACCCTGTATTACCAATGCATTGATTCTGAACAAATGCTATTAGATACCGAACCTAATGTACAAAATCATGTCAATCTCTTTATTAGTAAAGAAGGATATAATTTTGTATTGATGGATAATGTTTTGAACATTTCCTATTTCAAAAGTTGATCGGTTCAGGCACGTTATCTAAAAGCATTGACGTTCTAAATCAAACTACAGTTCCTAGTATACAGAACACACACAAGAGGAAGAGTTCAGAAATGAACGGATCCTTCTTGAGGCATTGTAGACTAGGTCATATCAATGCGACCCGACTGGCTGAATTTACATTTAGATGCATATTTAAATCAGTTTGAATTTACATCTTGTGAAACTTGCCAGTCATGTCACAAAGATTAGATGACCATAGCTCTGTTTATTGGAAACAGAGAAAGAGTTAGTAAACTCTTGGGACTGATACATGATAATGTATGTAAGGTCTCCTGTCTACACATGCCAGGACCGGTTCTTTGTACTTCATTACATTCTCTGATAATCTCTCAAGATTCAGCCATATGTTCATGTTGAAACATAAGTCCGAAACCTTTGAGATATTCACAGAATATAAGTTAGAAGTAGAGAACTAAAATACGGGTATAAGTATTATGTCCTATGATGAGATCAGGCAGGAGAATACTTATGCATGGAATTCCTGGACTATTCTAAAAGAGAATGAGATTCTCTCTCAGCATTACTCCTCTGAATATACCACAGCACAACGGTGTATCAGGGCGGAGCAATCGCACCATATTAAATATGGTGTGCTCTATGATGAGTACTACTGAGTTGCCTATTTCCTTTTGGGGGAAATGCACTTGAGAAGCTGCATACCTATTGAATTGGGTTCGAATCAAATCAATGCCTACCATTCCATATAAGATATGGTATAGGAAGAGCCTATCTCTTAAGTAAGTTAAGATTTGGGATTGTCCGGCCTATGTCGAAAGCAAAATCCGGACAAGATCGAAGCAAGGTCAGTTCTGTAGAACTGGAAAAGTTCCAGCTATACAAACTACAGCTAATGATTTGACAGAACCAAAGGATTCAATAGTCCCCGACGAACCTCAGCCTCCCCGCCGATCTGGTAGGGTTCCTCATCCGCCTGAGAGATACTTCGTTTTCTCGATGACAGTGGGAGCGAGGAATGCATCATGAGATGATGACCCAACTAGTTTCGAGCAGGCCATCGAGAGTAAGGACTCTGTAAGAATGGCTGAATGCTTAGCGATCTGAGATGGAATCCATGTACACCAACAAAGTATGGACTTTGGTTGCGATATCTGAAGGGTTAAATCCCCATCAGGAGCAAGTATATCTTGAGAAAATTACTTGGTGTAGATAGAAAAGTTGAGACTTTCAAAGCTAGACTTGTTAAAGGTTTTAGTCATCAACCAGGCGTGGATAATGATGAAACTTTTTCAAGGGACTATGCTTAAGTCCATCCAGATCCTACTTGCCATTACTACATACCATGACTACGATATCTGGTGGTTGGGTGCCATGACTGCTTTTCTAAAATGATGATTTAGAAGAGAACGTCTATAAGAACACAGCCAGAGGGTTTCGTAAACAGTGGGAGCAACGGAAACGTGTGCAAGTTGCTTTACAGAATAAAGCAGGCATCGTGGAGTTGGAACGTCTGTTTTGATGTGGTAGTCGAAGTGTTTGACTTCATCAAAATGGTAGATGAACCTTGTATGTACAAAACGGTAGTAGAGAGTAAGGTGGTCATCCTCGTATTGTACGTAGACAACATACTCTTGATAGGAAAAGAGTTTCCTATGCTATGCACGGTCAATCTCCACTTATCACATGAATTCTCCATATAAGATCAAAATGATACCTCCTAAATCCTGGGATTTGGATCTATGAGATAGATCTAAATGGATATTAGGCTTTTCACTAAGTTTAGTGAGATGGTATCAATCGATCCTGGGGAGAATCACTGGAAAGGTTCCAGGGTAATAAGGACGACTGAATATCAGTCGCAGGCATTGTCTTTAACCTCAGTAAAGGGACGGTATGTTGGAAGAGTTCCAAACTAGATACCGTGACAAACTAGATGATAAAGGCTGGTAACATCGCTATTAAAGATACTACCAAAGAGGCAGTTTGGGTGTATAGTGGTTCATGAGATGAACTAGGTTCCTACCATTATGTGACAATGGAAGAGTGGCTTTGGCCTAGGAACCATGGTCCCATCAGTGACCCAGACATATTCTGAGGCAGCATCACCTGATCATGGAGATAGTTGATCTCCAGGGTGATCGAGGTTAGGAGAGTAGACTCAGAGGACAACACGGCAGATCCACTCACAAAGGCTTTTTCCCAGAGAGAGACTTCTATGGAATGGTTGAGTATCAGATACTGCAACCACTGCTACAGATGGCCCTAGTGCAAGTGGGAGATTGTTAGTTATATATATGCCCTAGAGGCCATTACTGTACATAGGATGTATATTGTAGTGGATGCTGGGACATATATAGGTAGGACTTTCTTTCTCGACATGATAGTGTGCTATCCGGTTGCTCTTTATCTTAACATGTATACTTTCTGTCTCTTTATTACATGTTGATAAAGCCCTTAGGATGTGCACTCGACTTCCAGGAATATGATGTAGATCATACTAGTGGGGCCTGGGTGGTCTATGAGTACATCCTTCAATGTTCCTAGTCATGGGAATATCGAGACGGGGCATCGATATTCTAGAGTAGACTAGCGTATATCTTCTCGACCCATGTGATAGGCGATGGATGATCCCATATCCATTGGTGTTTGACATCAGAGATGGTATGCGGGTGCTCAGTGGAGATTGGGTACACTGAACGGACTCGCCGAGAACTCCCAGATGGTATTATACCTCACGTCAGATGGCAGTTCTCTGGTGACACTGGTACAGCTTAGTCTGTTGATCCGAGATCGTCATAGAGTCTTGTGTGTCTCCCACTGTGCTTTGATTTCCACCCTACCACGGCTCTACTGAGTCGTGCAAACAGGTGGTTTTTGGGTACAGTCCCGATTCACATGGAGGCAATGAGCGATAGGAGGGGATTCGTCTCTCCCGGTATTGATGGTTGATGTTGCGCTATGCATGACTGGCCATAACTGGAAATCCCTGGCCAGGGTTGCAGTGATATACTGGTAAGAGTTATCAGTAGTTTCACGATTGTTATGGACCTTACATCAGCATGACTTATCAAGCTACTGGGGTCTGACGTTTACCACCCCTAGGCGAGTATGCGACATATCAGATGAACAGACTGGACTGTACGGTAAGTGTTACTGGTTGGATTCACAGGAGTGTGAGCGGGCTTGCTCGATGATCTTCTGATCGCTCAATACCCGGGTGGTCGTTACGTTTAGCAGACCGCTTGCGGCTTGTGGGTGTTTGATATGATCTTCACCTACTGCCGGCATATTGACGAGTCTTTAGAGTCCTACACAGAGGTTTCCTAGCTCAAGCGAAACGAAATAGGAGCGCATATGAGATATGTGCGGGACCGAGAATAATACTAGTATGTGATACTGTATTCTATTCTCGCGATTTGTATCATTGGACGGTTATATGAGATATAGCCGGGTTACCGAATCAAGTGTTGATTCGATACATTGATACACTTGATATTAGTCGGTTATATGCAATATGACCGGATCATTAAATCAAGTGTTGATTTAATAATTTAATGTATAATTATATATTTGATATATTACTTTACATTAACTAGTATTTGTTCACTTAAGATTGATTTTCTCACTTGATATGCACAAGTAGTACATGTGATATATTTTTGTGCACTTGATTGTATCATGTTTGATGATACATGCAAACTTGGGTGTGCGCTATACACCATGTTTAGTTAATGGTTAGGGTTTCATTTGTCTTATTTATTTATTTCATTTATTTATTTTTGGCAAGAAACAAAAACAAAATGGTGGTGGCTTTTCTCATTTTGGCTTGAAGCTTCATGAAGCTTCATAGTATCTTTGACAAAGTCTAAGCCATTTTGTTTTATCCTTAACCCAACCATTAGCCTAAACCCTAGTTTACTCTCTACATGAGTTTACTCTCTACATGAGTTTACTCACCCATGGTTGCTAACTGATAAGATTCACTTGAATTTTCTTTTAAATAAATTCTTTTCATTTTTCTTTCTTCTTCTCCTTCATGAAGAGAAGAAAAAGCTTTCTTGAAAATTCCAAGTGGTGAATTCAAGTGAGAAATCCAATTCCAAAGTGAACCCACTTCCTATTTCTTCATCCTCTACCACTTGCCATGTAGTAGAGTGTGTTATCTTCACAAGTTCTATGACCAAGTGAAGATGGAGCTTGATCTTGAGTTGCCTCGACGTAGATCATTTTCGGCATCGAAGTCGACGACCTAGCCCGATCATTTCTCCGACGAAACCATCGCCAGAGTCCGGGATCCGATGATCGCAGCGGAGGGACGTCAACACGGAGCTAGAGAAGTGGAGGACCGAATCTACAAAGGTTGTAGTCACTTTCCTTTTAGTTAAAGTTGTTAACTTGCATTCTTTCGCCTTACCTCTAGTTAACGATCTAGTATAGGGTTCTTTGGCACATGGAAATTTTTTGATTTTGGTACGGTTGATCAGTTGTAGAACCTCATGTGTGTGCCTAGGAACCCTACAGTTAGTAACGTGGAATAAGATCAGGGTAGCGACGTATTAGAATAAGTACGAGTTACCTGAGTCGTCTGAAAGAGGGATTTATATAGCGGTCACATGGAGAGAGCCGGCATGAGATCCTCTCCGTTCGTTATGCTCCTGCGTTACGCCCGCGTTAATGGCGGGATCCGTCCATTAATGGCGGGATACACTCATTAATGGAAGGATGCACCATCGTGGCGTGGGGTGGCGGATATCTCGCTTTGGCGAGATACACGGAGCCGTTGCAGGGGTGCTAGGGCTCCGCGCTCTTGGTTGATTGGGGAAGCCGACGAAGCCCGGCTCGATGGATGGCTCAGAGAAGAGCTGGGAGGCCGAGAAAGCTCAGCCCTGCAACAGCTCGGAGACGAGCAAAGGGGGTATAAGTTCGACTGATGGATGGCTCGAGGGCGAGAAGTGGGGGTGTAAGCCCGGAGACGAGACCCCGAAGAAAGTCCCCAATGCACCATACTGATTCTATCTCCGCAGCCCCCAGGACCCTAGTGGGCTTACGTGAATGACACGTCATCTGCTACGTGTCGTAATCTGAGGAATTCCTATTCATAAGCCTTATCACCATTCAAAAAATTTGATTCTGGAAAAAATTCTTTTTCATTCGAAAGTTTTGAACGAGTATATACTAATTTTTCCTTGTTAAACATGATGACTTATTTTTTAAAAACTCATGAGAAGAAAATAAATATTTACTACTAGAAATAAAATTTTCTTTCTCTACGTACAAATTATTCAAATCATTTTGCAAAGAAGTACAAGAAGACATCAAATTCTCATTTTTCAAAATTAAATCCTCATTTTTACTTTTTAAAGACATATATTCCAGAGCCGACAAATCACAAGAATTTTTTTGTTCTTCAAGTTTGGAAAACAAATCATTTTTCTCATCCATTAATATTTTAATTTCCATAACATGAGAATCATAATATGAAACTAGCAATTCGCATTTGGAACTTAATTTTGAATTCTCAATTTTCAAATTTTCACATATGGAAATCAACGCATCATTTTTGTTTTCTAACAAAGAATTTTTCTTTTCTGCCTCTTTATTTATAGAAACCACATTTCTAAACTTATCAAATAATTCATGAAGCATATCAAGAGGCTCATCATAAGAAATCTCATCATTATCAACAAAAGAAACACTACTATGCTCATTATAAATATCATCAATAGAATCCATATTTAAGATAGATGGTATATCTTTATCAAGAGGAAAGTGAGTATATGGATAATTAATTTCCTTATTTTCCTCAGTTGAATACTTCCCTTCATGTGCAGCTTTAATAATATTCCAAGCTTGATTAGCACTTACACAATTAGAAACTTTATTAGCAAGGTTAGTATTAAGGGAAGAAATTAATAAACATAAAACAATCTTATCCATTATAAGTTGTTTTTTCTCATAATCACTCCATTCCGATTTTGATTTTGAGTGAGGAATAAAACCTTCTACCATAACATCTCATAACCCAAAAGATTTTGTATTCATAAAATGCTCTATTCTATTAAGCCACTCTTCATATATGAAATCATTAGATTTGGGTGGAGATGTCGGATCATAACCCCTTTGAAGAAAGTCCATGATCTTTAGCTCTAAATTGTTATACCTAAAAAGTTGAGCACGGGGTTTTGATATCAAATGAAAGTGCGCTAGATAACCCTAGAAGGGGATAAATATGGTTTTACAAAAATTTAGTCTAACTTAATAACAATAATAATATATTGAGAAATTTTAAGCACAGTTAAAACTAATATCAATCGTAACACTAATATATAAGTAATACGATAAAGTCAAGAGATAAGAAAATGCAAACTGTTACACGATCGATTTTAGAGTGGTTCGGCGCCCTTCGCCTGGTCCACTATCTAAGGCCCCGGTCTCAGGACTTTTCCCTTTCCCTATAACTCTCCTTCAAACGGGCGGAGAAACCCTTACAAACATCTCGTTTTCCGGGTAGTGGAACACCCTTACACCTCCTTTTCATGAGTAGTGAATCATCCTTACAGTGTTTCGATTCTTCTCTCTAAACAGGTAAGAGACAATGAAGTATGTACAAATATTCTATAGGGTATTGAAAATGATGAGCTTGAGAATTTCTTTTGAAATGATTTGAACAGGTTCTTATCTTTTTCACTTTTGATATGAAAATTAAGTGTCATTTTTTTTTAAAAAAAAGGTTAGTAGTATTTATCAATGAATTCATAGAAAAGATGAAAATATTTTTTCTCAATACATTGGATAAATTCCTAATTAGACATAACAGCTATATTATTCAAAAGCTTACCAAGTAAATATTAATTAGCCGTTACAAATGCTAATGGTTCTATTCTAAATTCAAAAACTTGTGCAAATCAATTAACCACATGTTACAGTTAATTGAGATAGTTTACCATAAATGCATAAAGTGATCGTTTGGAATCAAATCTCAGAAAGCATGTGGTTTTAAATTTCATAAGCCAAATAATTAGAACCAATCAAAATGGCCTAGATATGTATTTGCAGCCAAAAAGGATTATCTAGGTAATGCATAATAATAAAATAATATATTTTAGCACGTATGTTTATGTTTAAATAGGTAAAATAGCTATCAAAAATACTTCAGAAAATATAATAAAATATATTTAGTTTTATAATGATATCAAGAATCTATTGACTCTAATTTTGATATAAAAGAGTAAATAATTTATAGCTCTATTTTTAATCATATAAGAATATCTTTTAATATAAATTTTATGAAAAATACTTTTAGTCTCGAAAAGATATTTTGTTAACACATTAAGCGATATGAAAATTAAATATGTGTGCGTCTTTCTCAAGCTCACGAGAATCGAACTTTTTTGCATTAAGGTCCTTTAAAAAAATGAATAGATAAATAAAGAGAATAAAAATGAAAACAAAATCCTACAAACCTAACTGCAGCTTAGCCCGATCTTTGAGTCTTATTTTTTATTTTGGCTTCAAATTTTATCATGAAAATATTGGTTAGTGAAGTCGCAACAGTTGCCTCCATTCTCCATTTGGATATGACATTGGCTGCATAGTCTTCCGACCTCCATTCATTGTTCCATGATATGTAATAGTCTACAAATGGTTAGTTCAATATATCGAACAAGTTGTTTGGCAATAATCAAAATTATACTGGGGTGAGTTCAACACCAACCTCCTGTCCCATCCAAGCAACATCGATCGTCTACGTCTGAGGAATCTGCATTTGCCCATCCTCCGCCTGCTCCGCCTCCTCCATTTGTGTGGAATGTCCTTGGGCCGTAAATCCATCCTGCACCTCGTCCCCTCCCAACGGGGGATAATATCAGTGGCCTCAAATTCCTACGGAGATAATTTATGGATCAACTGAAATAACCAATCCTAGCCAAGGCTTGGGTACGTAGGCCGAACCAAACCCCATCACAAAGTGAAACCCGCAAGCTTGGAATGGGTATGGGTCCTTCACCCGCCCTGCTAATTAAACGGACGTTGGATCCGCCTACTTAATTTGGGTGGTTGTTCCTTGGGCCGAGATGGCCCAATTGCCTAACACAAGTCTTTGAGCTATGACGATGGTTAGGGGATATACATATTTGTCAAAACACCGAAGCCAAGTTCCCGCAGAAAACTCATGTAAAGGAGGCGCATGTCAAAAGCCCTTCTGAAAATGTTTTTAGTTGTCAAAAAAACCTTTACATGCGATATCTAGACAGTTTCCTGTGATATGTATGACTTAATTAGATATAGTAGGACAACTATGTAGTTACTATAGGAAAAATAAATTCCTTTGAAGGTTTTTGACATATGCCTCGAGTCCTGTTTTTTTTGTCAATGGGGAATTGGCTTGGTTTTTTTTTTTTTTGGTTGTCAATTTACCCTATATATTTTCTCCATAGATTAAACATAGGCAAAAATGTAGATGTGCACTTTAGGCAGAGCTTGGCTGTGAAGTGCACACCATTTTACTATTTTAATGGATCTTGATTTTTAAGTTGTTACGGAACCCAAAACAGTAAAATGAGTGTGCATTCGCAACGAACCTTGGTTATGATATGCACAGCAAAAGGAGATGGTTGCAGGTGATCCCTGGTCTTCTTCTATATAAAGGACTCCAAGTGTTGAGAGGTTTCAAAGCAAGCAAACCTCGCAATATTTTTGTAGCTAGTCATCATGGCACAAATATTGCATCCTTGTCAGTTTCAACTGTCCAGCAACCTCAACTTCCCTCGAACAAATGGAGTTAATCTGAAGAAAGAAACATCAACAATCATCAAATCATTGAAGGCTGGTGCTAGTACTAGAAGATTCAATACCAAGATTAGTGATCTTAAACCTACTAATCGATATCGAAGCCCTGTACTTTCCTCGATAATCAGAGGAGATGCATCGGCATCGCCTTCTATTGCTACCACCACCACCACTACTGGAGTAGTGTACCCATTGACTCCTGCGAGTGAAATCGGTGTCAAGAGATCCCGCTACCCTCCTCCTCATCCCGAATTCGTCTTCGGCGTCGCCTCTTCTGCTTACCAGGTCCCTCTCCCTCCCTCCCTCTATCTCTCTCTCTCAAATTGGCTAGATTACACTAAACTACCATTAACTATATGCACTTATTTTTTACTAGACTACGATTAAAGTTTTTTTATATATATATAATTACGGTAAGCTCCCTTGAACTTATGCATTTTAAGGGAATTTTAGTTCAAGAAAACTCGGTTAAAGCCAGAGTTTAAGTGAGTTTCCTGCAATAAAAAGGCTTGAAGGTATTTTGGTGATCACAGTGATCAAGCCAAGTTTAAGGAAGTTTGCTGTAATGAAAAGACTTGAAGGTGGTTTATCAAAAAGTAATGATAGTCAAGGGTATTTTAGTTTAATTTGAACTATAAAATATGGGTGCATGTGGTCCTAAAAATAATTTTTGAATTCAATATTGGGTCTCCAAACCACTTTATCTTTTTTTGAAATAAACTTATTTTGATCATTTATTTTTCCTTTGAGAGCGTATGTTTTAATTATCCACAAGGTCCCCAGGTCAATGTGAGCAAGAGGGTTAAGAGTTATATTTCAAGGATATAAAAAAATTTCAACTGTTATGAAAATGTACGTCAGGTTGGACTAATGATCTCCTTAATTATTTCATCAAACAAAAAGAGATCTCTTTAATAATAGAGTTTCAACCACTGCCATGGTAAATCCTCTAGCTTGTAGCTGGACAAGAGGTCTGAATTTCAAATTCCGCTTACATCACCTTGCTTATGGACTATTATTTCCAAAAAGAAAAAAAATGTTTTGGTCATGTGTAAATTAATCTCGAACTTGTTGAAGTTCGAGGGAAATTCATGGTTTTGGAAATTTCAATACTTATGCATGGTTAATATCTTTTAATTTTTATATTTATGTAATATATATAGATTGAGGGAGCATACAATGAAGGGGAAAAGGGCTAAGCATATGGGATGACTTCTGCGAAAAAAATCCAGGTACTTGTACATTTTGTTGATATAATAATTTCCATTAAATATAATCTTACATTGATTGTCACAACACAAAATATTTGATAGAATATATTAAATAAAAATTATATTAACTGTAAAAGTATCCAAACCATATTAAACTTAGTATTTTACCTATGTTTTATATCAGGCAAATTAAGATGAAAATTGTCGATTATATAAAGAAATATATTTTATTTAGTTTACGGCTGCACAAATACACAAATTTCAGTCCAGAAAACACCCAAACTTAGGTGATGTGTCTTTATGATATAGATTATAGAAATATATCCCAACTCCCATCCTACCTTTAGACTTTATGTAACAATTAGTGTGTGTGTGTGTGTATTTTGCTTCTTTCTTTTATCCGAAAAATTTTCCTTCTTTCTTTTATCAGAAAAATTTTCCGGCCACAACAATGGAAAAGTCGCAACAGATTCGTATCATAGATACAAAGTGAGTGGTACATATGTGTAAACTAGATAAATTTCCATTTGATTTCTTTCTCTATTAGGATATATATGCATGTAGCATTTGGTATGGTATGTTTTTTGGCTAACATGTATTGATTATCTACAAACTCAGGATGATATCAAGCTAATGAGTGAGTTGGGTGTGGAATCTTATCGTTTCTCCATATCTTGGTCTAGGATATTGCCAGGTGATTTATTATTAAATATTGAAAATAGTTGCTGGCTCCTTTTTTCAATTTGAATTATTTTTAAACCCAAAAAGTTTCAAAAATCAAATATAATGCTATCGCTTATCAATTTATGTGCTTATTTTGTTTGATTATACAGATGGAACCCTGAAAGGTGGAATAAATAAGGAAGGAGTCCACTACTACAATAATTTGATAAATGAATGTTTGCGACACGGTACTAATTATGGTTCAAAGGATATTCACAAAATTGAATAATTTTAATTTTTTTTCCTTATATATTGACCCGTGAAAATTACCATATTCAGGTATAAAACCTTTTGTGACTCTTTTCCATTGGATGTCCCGCTCGATCTTGAAAAAAAATACAATGGTTTCAGAAGTGAGAAGATAGTGTAAGTGTTTAAATTCTTGGTTGATTTTCCTTTTATTTTCTTAATATACAAAAATTATATGAAGTTATTTGAAAGTCATACAAGAATGATGACTTCTAATAATCATAGTAACCTTTTTAACAATGTCTATAAGTTACTTCAAGGTGGTAATCTGTCATCCATTTATGAATCAATCACTTAAGTATTAATTCAAATTAGCTTAGTGGAGATGTAGAGAATCTCATATCTAATCATTTCTTACGAGTGTTGGACTCCATGGACATTTGTATCCTAGTGAATGAGATCCAAAAAAGGTACAACTAATTGATTGACGAAAATGATATGTGCTATTCATGTAGGTTCATAGTTCTAAGTTTTTTTGGTCATAAATTATTTGTACTTTTATGATATAAAGATGAATGGTATAGAATTTTTCACAGCATTTATTATTTTGTTTTGTAAAATAATTAAACTAACCTTATTGGTGTAAGGTTCTCAAAAAAATTAAAGAAGATGGAAAGATAACATTCATTTAATATAAAGATAATTTAGGAAAATTTACAAGGATGATATTATTATAATATCTTTCAAATAGGCTTTAAATCATATTTTAATTGTTGTGCAAAAGTTTAAAAAGACAAATAATTTGGAACGGAAGGAGTACATTATTTGTACATGCAAAATCTTCCCAAATTAATTATGAATTGCTCTCTGCATTGACTTCATATAATGTTTCAGTATCTTCTCTTACCTTTTTCTTTTCTTTTCTTCTCTTTTAGGGTTATCCCCTTGTATGTTTGTGATGCCCTAATCTTCTTTTATTTATCAATAATATTGGGTCTCTGACCATTACCTGCAAAATAAACTACTTTTTTTGTATGAAAAATTCCGAAGTAAAAATTGTATTGAATTGTATGAAAAATTATTATTATCAGATCCGGATGTTTAACTTGATTTATTTTTATACTAAGTAAAATAAAAACAAAAGGTAATTATTGAATTTCTTTTAAGACCAAACTTTTATTCGTATACGTATTAATGTATGAATTGCCAATAATATCTTTTGAAGATTTCATAAAATATATGTTATGATTTGATAAATAATGTTATAATGTAACAATTAATTAGTGTTATGATTTCATAAACAATAATAATGTTATAGTTGAATAAATAAAGTTAAAAAAGGATAGAACTGGCATTTTTGAAAAAAATATTTCAATTAGAATCATGTGCGGACATCAAAACATTCAGATTTTTCAAATATTGGATTTTTTAAACAAAATTTGAATATTCATGGGTTTAAAATAATTCACTTCTCCGAAAGGGTCTGTAAATCATGTCATTAAATCATCAATCGATAGCCACTCTTTTAAATAATAATATAATAAACGGAAGCACCTACCGGTTCATTAAAATGAAAAGTTTACAACGGTATAAATGAAAGAAAAAAGAAATAGGGAAAAGAGGGAAAACAGAAAAAGCCAAATTACATCTAACGCCGCCAAAAATTATGGTTTCGTTTGCTGTATGGAATAGAAGATTACCGGTAATCCTTGCATTTCCGAAAATGGAATAACCGGGCATCTAATTCTAAAGAATTTTGCATTAACGTGATCGGTATACTTTAATCATTTCCGGTAATGTATGTATATGTAACCGTTGAACGGAGGAGGGCCGGTGAATGGTGATGAGACCAGCAACAAATGGTCGATTGACAGTGGGCCTCCGACGGCCGGCCTATAAGCGGCACGGTGGCGAGCGACCGGCAACGGGCAGCAGAGCTTGCCGGCGAAGAACCACGGCCGGCCGGCAGAAGACGAACGTCCGATAGACGACGGACCAGCCGGTGAACAATCAACAATGGACAGCGACCAACCGATTGCGAATGACCGGCGGTCGACTAGCGGGAAACGTTCGATCGACGGCCGGCCGGCCGGTGAACAATGGTGGTGTCCGGAGGCCGCCTTGAGGAGAACAGCCAATCAGTGGCGGGCCGGCCGGCAGACAACTGACGACGGACGGCAAGGCCGGCTGGCCGGCCAACGGGTGGCAGGAAGGCCGGCGGCGGATTGTTATGGCTCATTTCATATTATGCGGGAATATTTCGTGGTGTTTTAGGATGGACACATATTTAGAGGGAATGGGATTACCATGAGATGGAATCGATTACCATGGTACTCCTATATTCTCGGAAATATCTTTTATGCTTCAACAAGCACGGTAATATTTCATGGTAATCTAAGATTACCATCTAGTTTACCTTCTACTAAGCACATCCTACAGACAATCCCGTACAAATGTTTTGGCTTACATCTTAACCTATACAATTCCGGTCATATAACACACGTGTCTTCTTGGTGACCCTTTTTTTCCTCTAACGAGGCTTCTGCACCATATACCATTCATGTCCGTTAAAATCTCCATTTTTCTCGATCGGAATTCTACTTTGCCGAATCGGAGTCCAAGTCTTCAGCCACCTAGTCTTCGATTAGATCATCTTTTGCAGGATCTGATTGCAAGCAAGTCTTTGCATGCATAGTCCTCTCGGGCAAGTTGGCACAGAATCATATAGTTCAGATCTTTAGACTCCTGGTACTTGACTGGGTCATCTTTCACTGTATCAAACTTTAAGTCTACAGATGTCTAGTCTTTTGATCAAGTTCCCTTTCATCAGATCGCTTTTGATATGGCCAAACTAAACGTCCGCTTGGCTCTAACTATTTCCCGTGTTCATTCAGATCGTGAAGCACTAACTAAGCATTCTAAACGAATCTAAGAGAATCTGGCATAGATATATATGTATCCGAATCTGATACAGATATGCATGCATCTTCTCGACTTGCAAACCGTGCGTGCTACATAGATCATTGTAATCATTATTTTCTTGATAAGTGTTGATACAGATGCATGCATCTTCTCGACTCGCAAACCGTGCGTGCTACATAGATCATTGTAATCATTGTTTTCCTGATAAGCGTTGCATGCGTACAATCATTAATATTTTCATTCTCATGAGTACCATTTCTTCCGTACCCTCTTAATTTGATTGTTAATATCTAGCCTAACGTGGCACATGATTGTTTGTCAGCAAGGACTTTACAGATTTTGCCAAAGTTTGTTTCGAAAAATTTGGCGATAGAGTTAAGCATTGGATCACACTGAACGAGCCATGGACCTTTGCCGTTAAAGGATATTGTTTGGGAGATCATGCACCCGGAAGAGCGACTCCACCCTTAGGTACCGTGGAGGGTGACTCAGCAAGAGAACCATACATCGTAACTCATAATCTCATTCTAGCTCATGCAGCCGCTGCCACACTTTACAAAGAGGAGTTTCAGGTATATACGATTAATTGAGATGCAATGTTTCTAAACTCAACATATATATGTGTGTGTAAGAGAGAGAGAGAGAAGACTGAACTCAATAGCTATATAAAATGTTTAATTTGGCAAAAATGCATGGATTAATGCGCATCTTCTGTTTCCTCCACTCTTTTGTTTAAAATAATAATTATTAAGTAAATAAATAAATATATGTGACCGAGCTTTCAAAAGAGCAAGATATATTGAAATCGATACGTTGGCGAGAATTGTGAATCTCATTAACTCAACCTTGCAAGAATATATATTTTTTTTATCTTATAAGAACTTTATTTTTTTTTACTCTCATAAAAAACTAGAAACCTTTTTTTAATATAAATATAAGAGCAAAAAATATATATCTTGCTTGTTACTTCAAATCTAACATTAAAATTAATTGTTTTTTTTTGTTATTTGTATATATATTAGTTTTTGTATTTTGTATTTTTTAAGGGATAAGAGAGAATCAATTTCATTTTGTCGTCTTCTTCGCATCCAGCGTATACAAAAAGGAGAGGTGGGAATAACACTTGTAAGTATGTGGCTGGAGCCACTGACAGATTCATCCGAGGATAAAGACGCTACAATTAGAGCTATGGAGCATATGCTTGGATGGTAAGTTATAAGATCATTAATTATTGTACACCATATAATTTTATATTATGTGTTCATGATTGCCATGAACATATTTTACTAACTTTGATCTTAATAGTATATTTTAATATATTTACTTCTTCTTTTTATACAGGTACATGCAACCACTGGTGTCAGGAGACTATCCAAGTTCTATGAAGAGTTTGGTCAGAGAAAGGCTTCCAACTTTTGACGAAAAAGATAAACAGAGGATTAAGGGATCTTACGACTTTATCGGACTTAATTATTATACTGCTAAATTTGTGACAAAAGGACCGTTTTATGAAAATCCATCGGACAAACCAGCAGAGCAAGGCCCTTTCCTTTATTTTGATGATATGGGTGCAATTCTCTCAGGTATGGACTAGTTTTTTCCCCGTGCTGCACACTGCACACAGTGGCATATAGTAATTTCATTAAAAAAATAATAATAACAAAAGGAAGAGAATCTTTACAAAAAAACACAACACATAAACACTACCTTAGGAATTCAAATTACAAAAGATCATAATAAATACAATGAGATTAATTCTTTTTGCATAAAAAGATAATTCTACTATTATAACCGAAAGAGAAGGGGAGCGCGTGTCGCTCTCACAATGAATTATAATTAAATATTCATAAAAACGAGAAAATATGTAAATTTCAGATAATCTATATCATCAATTTTTTGCATGTGCGATACATGTGGGTAAAGGTTAGCATGAAGACAACCGATTTGAAAAGACTATTGAATATTTTTAGTTAGAATTTTAGAGAGTTTTAATCAACATTATGAAGATTTTAACATCAAATCTTTATTTTAATACATATGTGCATTGCATGTGTAAAATACTGGTTATTATAACTTAAAAACATGTGATGTTTATCGATAAGAAATTTTTTTGACTTCTCATAATAAATTTGATTTTAAATCATAAATTCAGAACTCTTTTTCCCAAAAGTTTGTAGGCTTTGCGTGAGTGGTTGGGGCTCTAAGCCCATGGAAGCTCTTTCCACATAATTGGTTGGAAATCCTCTTTCCCATTGGAAGTGGGGCATTTCGAATCCAAGAACTCACATAAAATGAGGGAGTGTCATTGTCGCTCGAGCAAATGCTCTTTGGCATCACAAATTCGGCTTGATTTCCATAAAACTTAAATAACAAATTCAATGAGTTATTTATCTTGAAAAGATTTTCTTTTATTTCAAAAAATATTTATATAACAAAAGTTGATTTGATTTTGTATGCTAAATTTTTCCGCCTAACTTGACGAACAGATAGAAACTTGAATTTTCTTTTAGGAGTACCACACACCCATACGCGTGTGTGTGTATGTGTGTGGGGGTAGCGATAAGATGAGATGGGATTCTTAAAGTGAGATGGAAAATTCCGACTGTTGGATTGATGATTGGAACTTTGCATTATGTTCTACACGTCAAAATATTTATATGTATAAAA
Source organism: Agapanthus africanus (assembly GCA_030015575.1). Classification (NCBI taxonomy): domain Eukaryota; kingdom Viridiplantae; phylum Streptophyta; class Magnoliopsida; order Asparagales; family Amaryllidaceae; genus Agapanthus; species Agapanthus africanus. The sequence goes on along the minus strand of CM057337.1, from coordinate 757,175,576 downwards.
AATTAGACGATTTGGAGACTTGTAAAACATGCATCAAGGGTATACAATATATGCAACTTTTACGATGCTTTAACAACTAACCATTTTGCGATCGTGATATCCATGTCTTAAAAGTGTCTAAATCATCTAATTTTTTTTTACACATGTTGATTGACATGTAGAGAGAAATGTATGGAGCCGATCGTCATTTTGATTGATGTATGATGGTCGTATTTGTTGGATGAGGTTGCTGGTAAGACCAAAAACAAATTAAATTAATAATTTTCAAGGAATAATATTTAACTATGTTTGCTAAGCATGCACCCTATTAAACAAATAAGCAAAATTAAGAAGAACAAGGTTTCGAGTTGCCTGAGACGGAAGCACGCCAAATGATCGCTGTCCTAAGAATAGAATTCGCCGCCTCTAGCACAAGACTCGCCGACGATCTGTTCCCAAGATACGACCGCCCCACCAACAAGGACTCCACCCGAAGTGCGGTAGGATGAAGTGTTGAACCGGTCACTGACCCTCGTCGCTCAAGAAGGAAAAAGGTGGCCCAAAACCGACCTGGACAGAGGCAGCAGCAGCAGTGAAGAGCAGAGGAGATGCTTACTGAGAGCAAAGCAGATGAGCAGAGCAGAAACTCACTGAGAGCAGAGCAGATGACAGAGTAGATGAGCAGATACTCACTGAGAGAAGAGCAAAGCAGATGAGCAGCTCGCTGAGAGCAAAGCGGTGAAGAGGAGAGCTCGCCGAGCAGAGCAGTGGAAAGCTCGCAGAACAGAGCAAAGCAGTGGAGAGGAGAGCTCTGATAAGAGGAGAGCTGTTTTTTTTGTGTATTGAACCAACAGAAAACAAAGAGAAGGGGTGCCCCTTATATAAGCGTCCCCATTACTATCAGCCATTAAGCCCATTACTGCTCATCAATACACATATTAATGCAGTCCCAACGTCTCTGTCCTCCAACAGGCAGAAACGTCTGCATTAAAGTTCCAACGGTACACTCTTAATTACGAGCCCATGGCTGCTGCGAGCCCATGGCTGCTGCAAGCCCATGGCTGCTGCAACGGTCCAGTAACGGGTCCAAACAAAATCATTTTTTGTGCGAAAGGAAAAACAAAAACGCACGAACCGGGCTCAGGCTCGGGACGGACGGACGGCGCGCGCGCGTGTGGAGAAGTCCAAGCCCACTAGCCCTTGAACTACTTCAAGAGGCTAAGACATATCCTCATATATAAGGACATCAACACTTTGTTGCCTAGGCGACGTGGGACTAAAGAAAAAGGAAAAATAGATTTTAAACCATTAAATAAAGTATAAAATCCATCATCCCCCATATGATTTAAAAACTCAGTGTAGTTGAAATACAAAAAGACACTTTGAGCGAGATAATACTTAGCATATCAATGAGGTGGTTTTTTGCCTTGAACTTCACCTAGTATGACACATTTCCATTCGAAAGGGACGTGGTGAACTAAGTCTTGAACCAGACCCTTTGAACCGAACTTCCACATGCCACACAGCCAAATATAGGGTACGAGACCAGGTTCATAAGTCGGCTAGTGCGTTTCGGCCATGCATTCATTTTGTCTCATGAGTTCTCTAGCGAATGCCCGTAATTCACATAGTCCCGGCCCCAGGAATACACTCACATAGTAACGTTCTCCAGGGGTGCACTGAATGGACCTACACCCTGTCATAAAGGCCTTGAACATATTCAGAGCAATAGCACTTCCTTAACCGTTCAGTCAGGAGCACTGTCACCATAGGGAGGGTCTTGGAGATATACTCCTAAAAAGTTAGTGCTCCAAGTAGACACGCTAGTAGCTCGTTGTCCCTTTGAACCAAACTTCATAAGATCTCCACTTGGAATGGTAGGGTATCCACTACGGTGTCTAAATGGTGGGCAATAGACCCATCCCCTCGATGAGGATTGGACTAGCTGTCTTGCTAGCCCCTTGGTCAGAGGATCTGCCAAGTTATTCACTGATTTCACAAAATCAAATGAGATCACACCGCGTGCGATCCGGTCCTTGATATCCTCTAAACGGATTCTCAAGTGTCGTTTGCCAGTATCACTCTTAGATTGCCTGGCCTTATCAATAGCAGTTTTACAATCACAATGTATAGACAAAGTATGTAATGGCTTAACAGTTAAAGGAATATCAAGTAAAAACAGTCTAAGCCATTCAGCTTGCAAACTAGCTAAGTCTAAAGCAATTAACTCTGCTTCCATTGTTGATCTAGCTATGACTGTTTGCTTGGTGGACTTCCAAGAAACAACACCTCCTCCTAGCAAGAACACATGGCCTTTAGTTGATTTAGTTTCATCTGAATCAGAGATCCAGTTAGCATCTGTATAACTTTCCATAGTAGAAGGAAAAAAGGTGTAGTGTAGTGCAACATGCAAAGTACTCTTTGGGTATCAAAATGTCCTCACTAAAGCTTTCCAGTGATCAGCATTAGGGTTACTTGTGTATCTACTCAATCTACCTACAGCATAAGATAAATCAGGTCTAGAACCATTAGCTAGATACAACAAACTACCAATTATCTGAGTATACAAAGATTGGTTTACAAGTAGACCGGAGTGGGATCTCAAGTGAAATAGAGGATCATATGGAGTAGAAACTAGTGTACAGTCAAAGAACCCAAATTTCTTCAACATAGATTCAGCATAATAGGATTGTGAAAAGGTAATTCCATTATTGTTTCTAATGAGTTTAAACCCTAAAATGACATCAGCTACTCCTAAGTCTTTCATATCAAACTGGCTAGTTAAGAACTCCTTGGTGTCTGATATGATATTAGGGTTTGAACCAAATAGCAGAATGTCATCAATATAGAGGCAAAGGACTATGCATGCATCTCTTACAACTTTAGAGTACACACATTTATCAGATTCATTATAACTAAAGTCATAAGATTTAATTACTGTATCAAACTTCTGGTTCCACTGTTTAGGTACTTGCTTAAGTCCATACAAAGACTTTACAAGCCGACAAACCTTATTTTCCTGACCAGGTACCACATACCCTTCAGGTTGAACCATGTAAATCTCCTCGTCGAGATCACCGTTCAAGAAAGCTGTCTTAACATCCATTTGATGTATCTCTAGATTGTAAATGACTGCTAAGGTGACAAGCACTCTAATGGAAACACCTTTGGTAATAGGTGAAAAGGTGTCAAAGTAATCTACATCTTTCTTTTGACTAAAACCTTTAGCTACCAAACGCGCTTTAAACATATCTATTGTACCATCTACTTTAAGTTTCTTCTTAAAGATCCACTTACAGCCAATTGGAGTACAGCCAGGAGGTAAGTCTGTAAGGATCCAAGTATGGTTTTGCATAATAGATTTCAAATTCATTATTAATAGCTTCTTTCCAAAAACTAGCATCTATTGAGATCATGGCATCCTTATACGTTGCAGGATCTTTCTCAACAAGGTAGGAGATAAAGTCACTACCAAAATTCTTTTCTATTTTAGGTCTTTTGCTTCTTCTAGGTTCCACATCTAAGCTGTGTTCTAAGTTGTCATCTAAATTATCATGCATGATTTCATGTGGAATCAGAGGAGAGATAAAAGGCACAATAGTCGATGAACTTTCAGCAGTCGTTTTATTTACTTTATCTCTAAAAGGAAACACATGTTCAAAATAGACAGCATCTACGGGTCTACCATCAATTATAGAGTTAACTCTAATATCACTAAAGTTGGACTTAACTACAAGGAACCTGTTGACATTAGAGTTTTCTACTGGACCAATAAAGACACAGTCAACAGTTTTAGGTCCTAATTTCTTTCTCTTGAATTCAGGAATCTTTACTTTGGAAAGTGACCCCCACACTTTTAAGTGTTGCAAGTTGGGCTTCTTACTAAACCAAAGTTCAAACGGTGTCTTATCGGTATGTTTAAAAAGAATTCCATTTAAAATGTGGTTTGCATTAAGTAATGCATCTCCCCACATTCTAGAGGGAAGACCAGATTCAGCAAGAAGAGAGTTTATCATGTCAACAAAAGTCCGGTTTTTTCTTTCAGCCACTCCATTGGATGGAGGGTTGTAAGGAGCAGTTGTTTGATGAATCAAACCATGTTCTTCACAAAATCTCTTAAGTTCAGTTGAGGTGTATTCACTGCCTCGATCTGACTTGATTATTTTTATGAACTTGTTGGTTTGTTTCTCAACAAGGCTCTTATAGATTTTAAATTTCTCAAATTGTTCATCTTTAGTTTTCATGAGGAAGATAAAACAATATTTAGAAAAATCATCTATAAAATTTACTAAGTATCGCATACCATCTCTAGTTAAAGTTCCATTCATATCACATACATCGGTATGAATTAATTCTAATAACTCAGTTTGACTATTAACCGATTTGAAAGGTTGTTTAGGAAGTTTTGCCTGAACACAAACCTCACACCACTTGGTTTTGTCTATTTGAGTTTTCGGAATTAATTCTAAGTTCATCATTCTACGCATGATACTCTTGTTTACATGTCCTAGACGAGCATGCCACATGTCACGGCATTCAGAAGTAAGAACAGTTGGTGAAACAAAACTAGATGCAACAGATTTATTTAGAAATGAATCAACAATACAAAGTTTTAACAAGTCTCTACCACAAACAAAGCCTTTTCCTACATAGAATCCAAACTTGGTGATTTCAAATTTATTGGATTCTAATACAAGTTTATAGCCGAGTCTCATCAATATTATTCCACTAACAAGATTCTTCCTAAAGTTCAGCACGTGCTGCACATTTTGAAGAAATGTCACTTTTCCTGAAGTAAACTTCAAGTTCACACATCTATATCCTTCAATCCTTGCAGCGCTCACATCTGCCCATGTCACACACCGTCCTGTATCGACCTGATACGAAGAAAACAAGGATCGGTTACAACATACATGGGTATTTGCAGCCGAATCTAACCACCAGTCGGTCGTTAGAGTCAGCGTGTTAACTTCAGGGTTTTAAGTTATTAAGCCAGACCTGTCGGTATTTACGGTTGATGAGACCCCCACAGTTAAGGTGTTCACTTGGGGGTTGGTAACTTTTTTGTCTTTACAGTTCCGAGCTAAGTGACCCAGCCTCCCATAGAAAAAACGGTTTCCACCTTTGTTCCTCTTATGATCGCCATTGTTTTGGGGTTTAGGCATAAAGTTAGGCTTGTTCTTTTGTTGGTGCTAGTTCTTATTATGATTATGGTTATGGTTCTTCTGGAATTTGTTGAAATGTTTCTTATGAAAGTTTTTAGCCTCAACATCATTTGCTTGGATAGAAGAAGCCTTGCTTTCTCCTTATGAATATCTTCAGTTTTAAAAGTCTGGATAAGGGAGTTCAAAGAAAGGTTATCCTGACGATAACGGAGCTTGTTAGCAAAGTCATCCCAGGACGAAGGTAACATTTTAATGAGGGCAACTACTTGTACATTTTCCTCTAGGTTGTAGCCTTTAATCTTAGCACTAGTGATAAGGTTTTGGTATTCAAGGATTTGGTTTGTAACGGTCTTGGTCTCTACCAACTTGAATTTTAACCAATTCACAAAAGAATCCCTCTCTAGGCCAACATTTTCTTGTCCAAATTTCGAGTCTAATACTTCCCAAAGTTCTTTCGAAGTTGGGATTTGGCAATATATGTCGTAGAGTTCATTAGACAAAGTAGACAGGATTTTAGCATGGCATAGACAGTCTATCTCTAAGGAAGTAGTCCTAGGTGGAGGTGGTGGAGGAGTTAGAGGTAGGGCATCTGGAAGTGGGGCAGAAGTCAGAGCAGGGGTAGTAGAGGGTGGCTCTGATGGGGTAGGCTCACAAGTTATAGCAGAAATAAGACCTAAAGTGGTCAGCCGGTACCGCATTTGATTTTTCCAACGCTTGAAGTGTTGACCAGCAAAAGTTTCGGGTCTGGCTGAAACTAAGTCTTCTAGGTTAACCTTATACATGTTTAGGTTCATGGTCAAAAAACTAATAACCTATTAGATTATAGGAAAGAATTTTGTTCTTAGTTGTTGGGTGAGATTGCTAGTAAGATCAAAAACAAATTAAATTAATAATTTTCGAGGAATAGTATTTAACTATGTTTGCTAAGCATGCACCCAATTAAATAAATAAGCAAAATTAAGAAGAACAAGGTTCCGAGTTGCCTGGGACGGAAGCACGCCAAATCATCGCTGTCCTAAGAACAGAATTCACCGCCTCTAGCACATGACTCGCCGACGATCTGTTCCCAAGATACGACCGCCCCACCAACAGGGACTCCACCCGAAATGCAGTAGGATGAAGTGTCGAACCGGTTGCTGACCCTCGTCGCTCAAGAAGGAAAAAGGTGGCCCAAACCCGACCTGGACAAAGGCAGCAACAGCAGTGGAAAGCAGAAGATATGCTTACTGAGAGCAGAGCAGATGAGCAGAGCAGATGCTCACTGATAGCAGAGCAGATGACAGAGCAGATGAGCAGATGCTCACTGAGAGCAGAGCAGAGCAGATGAGCAGCTCGCTGAGAGCAGATCAGAGCAGATGAGCAGTTCGCTAAGAGCAGAGCAGTGAAGAGGAGAGCTCACCGAGCAGAGCAGTGGAAAGCTCGCCGAGCAGAGTAGAGAAGTGGAGAGGAGAGCTGTTTTTTTTTTGTGTATTGAACCAATAGAAAACAAAGAGAAGGGGTGCTCCTTATATAAGCGTCCCCATTGCTGTCAGCCATTGAGCCCATTACTGCTCATCAATACATAGATTAATGCAGGCTCAACGTCTCTGTCCTCCAACGGACAGAAACGCCTGTATTAAAGTTCCAACTGTACACTCTTAATTACGAGCACATGGCTGCTGCAACGGTCCAGTAACTGGTCCAAACAAAATCATTTTTTGTGCAAAAGGAAAAACAAAAACGCACCTACGAACCGAACCGGGCTCGGGACGGACGGACAGCGCGCGCGCGTGTGTAGAGAAGTTCAAGCCCACTAGCCCTTGAACTAATTCAAGTGGCTAAGACATATCTTCAGACAGCAACACCCTGTTGCCTAGGCGATTCGGGACTAAAGAAAAAGGAAAAATAGATTTTAAATCATTAAATAAAGCATAAAATCCATCAGTATTTTTCCGTCTCACTTTAAGGATCCCATATCACCATATCGCAACCCATATATATGGTAACGATATGATGAGATAGGATCCTTAAAGTGAGATGGAAAAATTCGACTATTGGATTGACGATCGAATACACATCAAAACATATATATATACACACACACACAAAAAAAAAAAATAGACGATTTAGAGGCTTGTAAGTCATGCATCAAGGGTATGCAATATATACAACTTTTACGATTCCTTAACTGTTGTAATTTTAAAAAAAAATTATTACTAAAACAATCTAACGGAGAAAGAGATAAATTAAAACTATTATGATGGAAGAGAATTCACTAAACTTTATTAATATAAAAAAAACTCTTCTTTTTAATAGATAATCCCCCTCTCTTAAATAATCTTTCTTTTCTCAAATTACAAACTTTAATCATGGACTCTTTATATAGTACTTACATGATAAACCAAACCTTTAAATCTACAATTCTTATTTATTTCTAAGCAATCATATTAGCTACTAATACGGCTCATATCTAAAACTTAACTTTAAATTTCAAATCAATCGAATCTTGCTCAACTAATTATTTAAATTTAAAACTTAAATTCAACTTAATCTAAGAATTGAATTATAATTTCCAGCATGCTCTCTAAATTCAATTCTTCCTTGAAAACCTGTCGAGCGATCTCCAGACGACTTTTCACCATAGTTTCAACATCTTCATACCGTTTGCTTATTTAAAGTCTTCATTCAATTCGCAAACTTGTTTCTTCAATCTGCTTGATCTTCTTGACAATGGATTAGCATAAATTATTTACCAGTAATAAATTGTGAATAGTAACTAATTTATTATTTGCATAAATTCTCGACGGGCGTATCTTCATTTTTTTCTTCAACTTAATTCCCATTAACTTTCCACCTTTAACCAGATTATAAAAAAATAAGGAGCTCTTTCTTTTTCTCATTAATCTTTTCATTTAGAATCTTTTCTTTCCTTGATTTTTCATACACCGTTTCTTTCATATTTTTTCTTTTAATCTTTTCCCTTTTATATTTTCTTTTGCAATAACCAAGAAATATCTTAACTCTTTCTTACCGTTCTTTTCTTTTCTAACGATCTATATTTTAAACTATGAAATCTTTCTTTCTTCTTTCTTCATTTTGTAAACTTGCTCGTTTTTGTAATTTTCTTTTACAATAAATCCTATTTCGGAATTTTTTAAACAAACGATGCGATTTCTTTTTTCTTCTTCTTTTCTTTCTTTTCTGATATTGTCATACTTTCATATAACAAGATGTTATACATGATTCAAATTCCAAAATCTTTTTATATCATTCTTGATTTCTTTAGTTTCTTGAATCCTTCCCTTCTTCTTTTTAACTCCTTTAATTTTTGGAATATTATTTTTCTTCTCTATAAATTTCTTGATTTCTTTTTAACCTTTTAAAGTCTCGAAGTTGTTTGATTCTGCAGTATACTTTTCCTTCTCTTTCACAAAATATTTTTGAATTTTTTTCTTTCCTTTCATAATATCTTGTGTTTCTTGAGATCTCTTTTCTTTTTATATGAGTTCTTGGATTTCTTAAATCCTCTTCTCTTCTTCTACGAAATTTCTTGCATCGTGATTTTCTTTGATCTCCGGGATTAACTTCATTGTCTCTTCTACGAATTCTTCTCTTTTCATCTTCAAACTCTTTGATATCTTCATTCTTTATAGAATGCATAATCTTTTATATATCTTTAACTTTCTCCCTCTCCTCATTCATGAGTTCTTTAACTTGTTCTACTTTTTTTTCTTTTTGTAGGAGTGTACTTGAATTTTTGAAATTTTCTTTTCCAAATCAATGAACTCTTTCATATTTTCAATTATCTTTTCTTCTTCCATGAGTTTTTCGGCTTCACCAGCTTTCTCAATCTCTTTCTCCTTATTTTTTTTCTTGGACTCCTAAACTCTTTTACTTCTCTCCACCTCTGCCTCTGACATTTTGCTTTCTTTAAGTCTCTCTCTCTCTCCTTCACAAAATTCTTCTCTTCATGGTGTATTTTAAAGTTTTGTTAAATTCCTAGCATACATTACTCTAAGTTTCATATTAATTTAACTCTTATTTTTTGAATTTGTTATGATAAGGTATTTTTCTTTTATAGAAAAATTGTTTTGATTTTATAAAATAAATTAAATAAAAACAGGAGATTATTTTTCTATTGTTAGAAACTTTAGTTTTTGCAAATACTTAATTTAATTTTCATAAGAAAATAAATAACAATGAAAGAAAAAATAATTAGGCTTGAACAGAGGAGAATTAGTTATGACGGAAGAGAGAAAGTATAATTTAAAAAAAAGTGTTATAGGTTAAAGATAATAGATAGATAAATAGATAGATAGATTATATATTATCAATCATAAAATATAAATAAGTGCATTTATCTCATATTGATTTTTGTTCTACAGAGAAGGCGGCGGATGGTCGCGACATTGGCGAAAAGGTAACTGCAATATCTATATCTTTTAATAAGTAACTAGCTGTAAATCTCTACTATTATAATGCGAAAGGCACGTGACCGTTATTTCTCTTAAAATTGAGGCCCTAATTTTATGCCATATAAGATTTGTTTATGTGTCAATATATTATTAAACTATCATTTTAATGTTAAAAAAAACATCTGTAAAACTAAATTCTTTATGATAGAAATTATCTCCACCTTTTACGGGCAACTATCTTTGTCTCTAAAACTAATTATATCATTTTAAAATTAAGAAACTTTTAGCTTAATTATTTTGAAACCATCTCTCAAACATTTTAATTTCTACAATTTATCATTTATATTTTATTTTCAAACCATGTGCATGTCATATACAAAAATTACTAGTGATTTATAGCTACAACACTGTCTACTTAATTTGATATATTAATTTGGTTCATTGCTTTTATAAATTAAGATTCACTTTCTTAATTCCTTTTTTTTTTACCACAACCAAGCCCACAAGCCCGCGTGTTCCTCTTCAAAACGCTAAATTGTTCGATCCCGGGTCTCTTCTCACAAACTCTTATTGCCTACCATTGGCTAGCTATGTGCCTCTCACGTCTTAATCATTTTAATGACATGCCACTGAAAAAAAATTATTCACTTCGATTGTATTCTTATCTTTGCTATGACCTTTCCTTATTAGTAAAAGTAACCTTGTTGGATATCTATATTTCTATTGCAGCATGGTTCTTGGCTTTATGTTGTCGCTCATGGACTTCATAGACTATTGCAATACGTCAAGAAAAATTATGAAGACCCTACTATCTACGTCACTGAAAATGGTAAGTATATTATTTTCACAAGGGCAAATATTGTTCATAAAGTTGCATGTGGGCAAAAAAACTAGAAAGAATGTTTTATATATGTTGGTTAGAAGAAAACTTTAAGAAAGAATCATGATGACCTGGAAGAAAAATCTCTCGGACATCTTTATCCCGCTAGTCTGCCTTTTTGTTGGTTGCATATCTTAAAGTCTTGGCATTTTGATTTATATCATTTAAATATATAGAACATCAGTAAATTAATTCAAATTTATGCGTTTTTTTTGGAAACTTGATATAATAAATTACCTATCATTACGATTACTTTTAATTAATTAGCAAATATATTTTGCTCTGAAAACGTTGATTTGTGGCCACTTTCCCTTCTGAAAAAACGCCATCAACTGAGCTATATATATATATATTATGCGTTCATACAAAAGTAACATAACATTCTTGCAGGAACTACCCAGACGGCGGAAGGTTCCACGAAGGAAGAATTGATAGATGATGAGAAAAGAATGGATTACTTGGCTAACCATATACAATACGTTCTTGATGCACTACAGTAAGTAAAATAAGCCTTGTATATTTTGGTGGGAAATTTAAGAAAAATCAAATAAAGTAGTGCTCGCAGTATATGTGAAATTAATGCCTCCATAGATATAGATATAGATATACATATGTGTGTGGTAGGACAAGTTGCTTGTGGCCAGCGACATAATGGTCGGTGCACAGAAAGGCCCTTGTTGCCCAAGGCCGGCCACAGAGGCATCCGCCTCAAAAGATAAAAAAAACAGATCAAAGCAGTAAATAAAGGAGAGTATTTTTCTTGACCGATGTGTGTGTTGCTTTGCAGGGGGGGTGCTAAAGTGAAAGGCTACTTTGTATGGTCCATGACGGACAACTTCGAGTGGAATGAGGGGATTGGTCAACGGTTTGGCCTTGTTTACATCGACTATGATGATGACATCAAGAGGATCCCAAAGAGCTCTTTTTTCTGGTACAAAAATTTTCTCAAGCATTTTCCTCCACCCAAGGCCCATTAAGTAACTAATTACCTTAATATTTGGTTGTGTTTAAAACTGTTTGCTTCGGTCTGTGAACTGTGTGCCTCTTGATTTCAAGTTATGTAATAATGGAGCCTGGTGTTATGGAACAATTCGAGTATTATCTATGGTTTTATAATAATTTGCTTATTTCTTACTGTTCTCGTTTCTGTTATCATTGTTCCTCCTTTCAAACTTGAATAATGAAAATTAATGGTGACTGGCCTCTGTGTAGAAAAAAGGAAAGAAACTTTCTTTTATTCTTCATATTCAAGCAAATCTTCTTTCTAGTTGTCTAACTAAAAATATCTCCTGTTTAATTAGATATGCAATTCAATTTCATACACCTGACTCACTGCAAAATATTAGGGCACATTTCCGTGTAGTTTAATTCAAGTGAGTTGTAATTAGGTTGAGTTGTAATTAGGTTCGTTCTTGAAACAGTATTTTTTATGATATGTTTCTTGAGTAAGCTGTTTCTGTATGTTTTATGTTATGATTCTTGAGACGGGCATTTTGGGATTTGGGGTGTGCGCTATTTTGAACGCAAAATATTGATGTTATTCATGATCCAACGGTAACCAATAGGGTCAAATAGGAAGTCCCATGGTATTCTGATCATGATGTGAAGTTAGGATTCATAAATTACATAAAAATAGCACGGAAGCAATAGCACCCGCCCTGCAATTTTGCCATGTTTTTTCATTCAGAAAAAAATAATACTAGTGCACATAATTACCATCTCCTTTCTGTTACCACGTGGGATTCAATTTCTAATTTATTGATGTTCGCTTTAGGATAAATTTTACTAAACCCCGTCCATTTTTTTGAGGTTTTTGCGACCCTATTGAACTTTAAAAAAATGCTATAAACCCCTTTGAAGGGGCAAAAAAACCTTTCAACTCTTTTTTTACGAAAATACTCTTCAAAGAGGTTTTATAGCGTTTTTTAAAGTTCGATTGGGTCTCAAAAACCTCAAAAGATGGACGGGATCATATTTCGTTCAAAAATTTTGAGTGTATTCAATCAATCCGCAAGACATTTTGGGGGTTATTCAATCCAATCATGGCTTGCACGAGTTAATCAAACTTACAATATTGATAGTTCGGTGGGTTTTATAGTATTTTTAAAATTCAATTGGTATCCTGAAAAATGGATGGGGTTTACTAAAATTTACCCTTAGTTTTATTCACTAAAGATTTTTCTTTTGTTTTAACCCCCAACATAATGTAATTTTCTGCCTATAAATATGCATGCATTCTCTATCTAGCTTTCCCTCCTAAAATGTCCAATATTGACAGATAATTATCCAAATATTTTCAAACCCAAAAATCAAAAGCTCAATCTTTAGAAGAGCTCAATTCCTACAGCACTCACAAAGATATCATCTCCTCTCTGCCTTTCCATAACGGCAAAGCTTTACTGCAGAGGCTTTTGGCTACATAGAAAAATACATTTTGCTTTGAATTTGATTTAAATCTGGATTAGTTAGATAATAGTTAGGATTTAAATCTAATCCTTTTAGTTTAGATTTAAATCTAAACTCTTGTTTAAATATTGATTTATCTCCTAACATTTATATGCCCTATATACATGAGGCTTTCTCTAGTTTTTCTAAAAAAATCCATAATTCTCTAATAATTTTGGATTTGATTAGAGTGGGAAAGCAAGCGCCACCGCGGATAGAGAGAGATTTTGTAAGAAGGTATTTCTTTGTAAATGAGGGTGAGAAGTCAGTATAATCTCTTATAATTCTTTCTCATAGTGAGAGTTCTCGTCGCAGTTTGCAGGATTAGATACTAGTTGTGCCGAACCTGAGTAAATCTTCTGTGTTTTTGTTGATGTGTTTTTTTCGTATGATTCTGTATCCGTCAGATGGTCCTTTTCAATCTACCATAAAATAAAAGTCTTGGATTTCTATTGCATATAGATACGTAATGTTTACAACAAGTGGTATCAGAGTGTCAAGTTCGTATTTTGGAGTCGATTGGAGAAATGGCGTCTACAAATTACGAGATCGAAAAGTTCGATGGGCGCAATAAATGCAGTCTAAGAAGTCCTCACGACTTTTAAGGAGAAAATACACCTACAAGATCCTCTCGACTCGTAGGGAGAAATAGCTTTATGAGACTCACACAGCTCATAAATTTGAAAAATCTTAGATGAAAGGGATCTAAACCTGTTTACTGAGCCATCGCTGCTCTGCGGACTGTCTCCATACTAACCATCGTATGCTATCCATGGCAATATACGACAAAGTTGCATAAAAAAGCCACTTGCGTGACCTCTCAACTCGTAAGAAGAAAACTCTTTGTAGGGTCCTTACGATTTACAAGAGAAAAAGACACTTAGAGATCCTCAGACCCCTGAGGAAAATTTACATCTATGATATCCTCTCGACTCATAGAGAGAAATACATTCATGAGACCCTTACGGTACGGCTTATGAAGATAGAAAAATTCTTAGTTAGCAGGAATCTAAACCTATCTCCTAAACCATCAAAACTATTGCGCATTACTTTACACTATTTAACCCACGTACATACTTACATGGACAAGCTAGTTGGGTGCATTTGTTCCCGGCCAAATTTGGGCCCAGAAGCTTAAGTTCAGCCTTAGCTCGGTCTAGCGCACATTTGTGCTAATGCCACTTCTGGAGCAGATTTGCGCCAATGGCATTTATGGAGCACATTTGCAAGGCCATATATGGCTCACATTTGCTCCAATGCAATTTGTGGTGCACATTTACTCCAAGCACATTTGCGCCAATGATACTTCCGCATCACATTAGCACTGAATTAAATGCTAGCGCTAGGAACCTCTAATTGGGAAATTTTCTATTACTTAAAAGCTTAAACTTTATATATAGAAAATTAATTTCCTAAACAGGTAGATTTTTGCCTTGTTAACAAGAAATAATATTCATATCTTGCTTAAGTAAAATAGATAAAAACTCTGTTAACAGAAAAATCTTGGATATATAATCCAACGGTGCTTAAACACCCGAGCTGATATCAATAATTAATATGCAATCAGCTCTTTTCATATCTTTATCAACAAATAAATCAATCATATATTTTCTAAACAAAGAAAATACCAACCGTGCTGGCGTCAAAATTTACACCCCGGTTGACCAAGTCAAAATCAAAGTCCAACCCCAAGCCAAGTGTGCCCAAGCCCAGGTCAAGTGGGCCAATGCCCGGGTCGAGCCCGAACATGAACCGGCCGGCCTCCCCCATGCCAAAATAAAAACTTTTGTAATAAATAATATTTGATGTATTTCCTTTTTTTTTATTTCTATGAATAAATGTAAGGAAAATGGGCATAAAGCCAAATTTTTGTAAAGCACATAGTTTATGTGCAAAAAAAAATAGCACATGAGGTATGGAATGGGCAAAATGTCATTTTGTAAAGCTCAAGGGGCTATATGTAAAGTGTATAGACTATAAAGGCAAAGATAATAAAAATATGCCGGGATCTTTTTCTCTCTCAAAAAAAAAAATTAAGGTCTGTGTCTCCTCCTTCCTCAAGATTCTAAAACTTTTTCTTTCTTTTGAATTAAATCAAGAGTTTTTCTCTTCCTTTTCTAAAACTAAATAGTTTTTCACCACAAAACCCACAAAGGGGAGCTTATATCTTCCATCAGATCTTAAAAAAGAGAGATTTTTAAAGTCTCATCACTCTTATTCTCCAAGAGCCGGCCAACAGAAGAGAAGGAAGAAAACCCATCTCCAAAGATCCCATTTGGGAAGGATCTAAGGCTTAAGAGAGAAGAACCTCTGAAGATCTTTTTTTAGGGAGTTCAACTCCAAGACCCAAACCTCAAAAGAGTTTAACTCCTGATCCAGACCTTTTGGAGTGTAACTCTACTCAAAATCCTCTTTAGTAGTTTAACTCCTATTTCCGGGGGTCAAAACAAAACCCCTTCCTTTCACTGGCGCTCAGCACCCAAGCGCCCAAGCGCTCACGTACCGGACACGTGGGGCACTTGCGCCGGCGCCGGCGCCCGAGCGTCCACATGCCGGGCACGTGGGGCCCCAGCGTCTAAAGCGCCGACGCTCGAGCGCCCACGTGCCGGGCACGTGAGGCGCCAGCGCCAGCGTGGTAGACACGTGAGGCATTGGCACCCATACGTCCTTTGGACGCCATTTTCTCCTCATTTTACACACACCCTACACTCAAAACACGTTCCCCGTTAGGAAAATTTTTCTAACGGGGCGCTGTCCCGCACCCCGCAAGGGGGCTGCTAGCCTCCTTGACCCCTAACCCGTTATCCGGATAGCGGGACCTCCGTAAAAACTCCGCGTGGCCCCCGATATATGCAAAACCACTTCAAAACACAACACTGCACGTTGAGTTCACTTGACCTGTTTGACCCGTCAATCGGGGGTTCTCTCGCTCCAAAGGCAAGGGGTGATTTACGGCAGCTTAGTCCGCGGTTGCCGGAGATTCGGATCCCCACAATCAATAAACCCTCGCCTACCCTAGCTAGGCAGAATCTGTAGTAAGCCTGACGAGCGCGCGCGTATCCCATCTCAATAGGGTGACGAAAAACACCCTACAGATTCTGGCACGTCCGGTGGGTCCTTTCTCTCCTCCCATATCTCGGGTCAAGTGTTCATGCGAACTCATTTAACATATATGCCGATATTTGTACTGAAATAATATTTTTTTCGTGCAGCAATCAACTTTCAACGACAATGTCTCCTAAGATGGATCCAGCTTCTGATATGACCCCGATTCCGTACGTGGTCAAGATCAATACCCGTGTGGTTCTCCCCGCAAGTCTCGGTCGACAGTGGGAGGAACTGCCCCATCAGTTTGGTTCCGTCATCATCTACCCTGCCGGAAGCGCTCATCTGGCAAAAATCCTAGCAGAACAGGTGGCCAAGCCGGTCTCAAAGGGCAAGAGGCCGAATGTTGTGATCGCTAAGGCACCACAACCGAAACTTAAGACGGTGTCTGAACGACTCTCTGGTGCTCCAACTGGGGGCAAGACTTCCGGTGCAAAGGGCAACATCAAATGTTGCGGACGAGCTCGGGCGATAACTCCAACAAATGCACAGTAAGGCGTATCTCCGAAGCCCTCCATCGCCTGGTCTACGGCGGCTTCCCGAAGAGCCGTAACCAGCCAAGTGTTCAAAACGGAAAGGCTGAGACAGAAGCGGCTCGGGTATCGAGCCAACAAGAGGGCCAGGACTCTGGCCAAGTGGAATCTTGTGAGATTCCAAGAGCAGAGTCATCCTGCGACGACGGCTGAGTCGACTGTAAAAATCAGCAATCCCTTCGATCCTCTGAAATGGGTTCAGAGAAATGCCATGATCGCAAGAATCAAGAAGACAGCGGTCTGAATGTTGCTACAAAGAGACGTGTACCAGCCCCAACAGAAAAAATATGACACTGACTCTTCAAGAGTTTACCAGGCGTTCTGTGCCGCGCGAAAACAGCGGGGCAAAACCAAAAAGGAAGCGTCAGCACCATTCAAGAATCCGGCCAGGCCATCTGCCTTCAGTTGACTGCCCGTTACTGGAACAGGAGGGTCAAGACAGCGATCCATGAAATTAGCCGTCGATAATAAAAAGATGGCTGGATATATTATCCATACAGCTTACATGGCGGGTGGACGCCCAGCGACAACCTTCGCAGCAAAAGCAAGGATGGGGCCACCACATCCCAAGCCCAATCTGGCTTGAATGTGGTTGCCTCTTCCCAAGAACAGCCGCCTCCGCTGGATGATGAAAACCCTCTCGATGAGGATGATAGGCAGAAAGACCCCTCAGTCCATGTAGAGTCAAGCTCGGACAACGAGGAAGAGCCGACTTTCCGCCCCAGGACCGCGGAGCAAGAGCTGTTTCAAGAGTTTCGAAAACAACTCAAGAGCAAAGATAAAGAGATGGCCAAGCTCTATTCGAAAATTGACGACCTAACGAACGTTGTGATGCAACTTACGGCTCATATTGCTCGAACGCCTCCCAATCAAGCACAAGTCGCTACTCATGAGCCAGATGATGACAATCCGAAGCGGCTGATACCTGTCCTTTTGGGTCCAAGATTGGTCGAGCCGCACGAAAGCCGGCCACATTACGCTTCTGGGGATGCCTTAGCCCCAGATAGCACTATCCCGCTAACACAAGATCGGATAATGGATTTGGTCACCAGCAAGGTTAAAACATTGGTGGCCAAAGCTGAAGCTCAGAAAGAAATTGGCAGTAGTGGGAGGCCATATCCCGCACAGTACGATCTGATCGAGTTCCCGAATGGCTACGTCATTCCTAAGTTCGGAAGATTTGCCGGGACGGGAAATACAAATCAGCACGTCGCCCACTTTAAAGTATCGTGCGGAAATACATGGGGCAATGATGCGCTCCTTTTTCGTCGGTTTGTCAACAGCCTGACTGGTGTCTCTTTTGACTGGTATGCGAGTATACCAGACGGGTCCATCATTACCTTTGCCCAAATGGAGTCTCTATTTCGGCAAAGGTTCATGGGTGTCAATGGTAAAATCTTCATGGCTGACCTTGTAAGGACAAAGCCGGGGAAGAATGAAAGCAACACCGACTTTATCGCCCGATGGCGTAATCTCACAGTCAAGTGCAAACCGCCGCTGGAGTAGGACCAGTCTGTCAGCCTTCTCATTGGGAACCTCAGCAATTGGATAGTCCCATTCTTGTGTACAGCAGGCCTCAAGACGTTTCAAGAGCTAACCAAGAAAGTCCAAATGCTAGAACGCTCGAAGCAAGAGTCTACCTCGGACTCTCAGAGAGACAAGACTTGGAAAAGCAAACGGGACGACAACCGTAGAAGCGGGAGTTCCAGCAGTACCAATGTCTTCAATGCGTCCGACAATGAAGACAAGTGAAAGGCAGACGATTCCAAAACCAACCGGCCTCGAAAGCCATTGCTAGGAAGAGAAAGGCTTTCCCTAAGGGAGAAAAAGAACAAGATTTACTCTTTCAGAAGAGACAAGGTCCGCAAGATATTCAAAAATGCCTAGAACAATGGTCTACAATTGCCAGAGTCGAAGAGACCCCATGAAGCAAAAATGACCGACAATCCCCTGTATTGCCCGTACCACAGAGTAGTGAGCCATGTGATCGAGGATTGCTATATCTTCAAAGACTGAGTCGAGAAGCAGTACAAGGCTGGAGAGATCGAGCTGTCCAAAAGTGTGTTGGTGAACAATCAAGTTGCAACCACCAACTTTATACAGACAGAAGCTAAAGCCTTCTGGGAGCAGACAGCCGGACCCGCTGCCCTGGGAAATGAAACGGACTCACCGCAGCCTCCGTGGGGTACTACATATCTAATAAGACGAAGAAGATAATAAAACTACTTCAGAAAGAGCCCAGGATGGAATGGGAAGGGCAGAAGAAGCCTACCATTCCAGCTGCCAATGCGGCTCCATCAGGCTCAAAATCCAAAAAGCTCAAGAAAAAGAAAAGTGTAGCTCGACGCGAAAAAGAGTCTGCAGGGAGATCGACCATTCAAAAATATATCGATTCTCTCGAAGACTATGAACAGAAGGAAAGAATTCTGATTTAATTAAAGGAGTTCCTCCCTATAGAAGCGGCTGAAATTCTGGAGGAGTTAGAGGAAGACTCCAATGAAGAGATCCCTATAGCGACCTGCTACGCCATCCATCTTGGCAGCGACTCTAAGGAGGAGGTATGTTTTCCCGAAGAGGACGAGAAGCTCGCCACAAGGGCCAACCAAATCCAGCTCAGAAGCGGCAGGGCTCTGCCGCCAAATCAGGGCAACGCCCCAAAAGGAAAAGAAAAACAGGTGGCTAATAAAGAAGATGGAAGAGAACCGGCTAATGAAAACTCAAGTCCTTCCTCGGTGGACTATAATGTCTTGTCTCATCTCCGGAAGCTTCCGTCTCTCCTGAGCATCTACGATACCCTGGTCCTATCTAAGGAGCTTAGAGATGTTCTCGTTCACGCTCTGCAAAACCCCAAGCGATATCAGGCTCGCTTTGCGGAAATTAATATGAAAGAAGCCCAGTACGCTTTGCATGCCGCCGCAATCACGTTTAAGGACAAAGACTTACTAGTGGAAACAACTGAGCATAATCGGCCGCTTTATGTGACCGGGTACAGCGACGGAGATCGGATTAATCGCATATTGATTGATCCGGGGTCCTCAGTGAACATCATGAACTTGCGAACTCTGAAGAGTTTATCAATGGACGTCCGATACCTGTCAAGGGAAAGGATTGTCATTCAAGACTTCAATCAAAACCGCCAGCAAGTTCTGGGGTGTATAGCTTTGCCAATAAAATTTAGGGATCTGCATACTGAAGCTAAGATATACATGATCGACGCTGACACGTCTTATAAAATTCTCTTGGGGCGGCCGTGGCTCCACGATTATGGTATCATTCCGTCAACTCTCCATCAATGCATGAAGTATACTAAAAATGGCGAAGAAAGATGCATTGATGGAGACATCCAGCCGTTCGATGTGCATGAAGTCCGATATGAAGATTTTCGGTACTTTGTGAACCTCCAATTTGCTGAGCCACAGTTGACCGAAGACAGACCAGTTTTGCTCATAAACTGGTATTCTGCCCTGCGGCCTGTCACTATATTGTCTGTCACGCCCCGCTTCCCAAAAGAGCGGTAATGGTATGTGACAAGCCCGCGACGTATTTATTCTGAGAAGGTCATTTCCCGAAACAAATACGCTAAGCATATTAAGCAATATAAAATGACAAGAAAAGACATGATAATGAAAATCCAACTTTATATATTTACATTCCCAACTTTCACAAGTTTCAAACTGAATACATGATGTCTGAAAACAAAGATGTATAAAAGAAAGTGCCTAAACAGGTAGCATACAGGAAGTAAAAGCTAAAAAGAAAGAACTAGTAGTCGGTCTGCTACGCAAGCTAAGAGTAATCCTCCTAACTCGGCTCAATCTCCTCAATCTCTAGATTATCTAACGAACATTCCAAGAAAACAAAGAAATGGATGGAATGCCCGTCAGCGAACTTGCGCTCGGTAAGTCCCCAAGAAAGGTGGGATGTGAAAGTATATAAATGAATATGCAAGGTGACATGTGATATAGTATGAATGGAAATAAAACATGAACATGTATAACATGGTAATGTTAATAACAACTATGTAAGTATGGAAATATAACATGAGCATAGTAAACAAGTATAGCATGACTGTGGAGTGTAGGTATAGTGAACATGAAGTGAATGTAAGTGTCCTAAAAGATCTCTAAAAGGGTAAAATTAACTAACGCTGTTCTCCGCCGAAAGCCGGGAAAGACAAACGTCTTGCCTGAATTTGGGGGCAAATGATATTTGGTTTTATCTGTCCACCTCTCCGAAAATGCTAAGTTGATTTATGGCACCGTATATCGGAGGTTTGGACAGATGCGGCCGTTGTAGCAGATTTCGTCAGATTCCCCCTCGTTTGAGAGGTTTTTGATTGTGGGGACATGTTCATATCAGAAAACTGCATTCTAATACCGCTTATGCATTATCTATTTGTTGTATTTATCGGTATTATTAACCAGTGTTTACTCAGTATTACAGATTACAGGTATCCATGACATAATACTGGAAATACATTCAAAAGTACGGATATATCAATTGAGAGCCGACACTGCAACCAGAACCGCAAACCGACCGATACTTCATGAGTTCCTTTTTACCAGGCGATAAGACAGATTGAGAATTTGAGTCGTGAGAGTGAGCGGTACACCATTCCAAATCAAACCTACCCATTGCAAATTGAAATCAACAACTCCGATTTTGAAAGTCTATCGAGTATCCCAAATGATTCACCAATTAATGATAGAATGTTTAATGAGTTGTGCGACTTTGTATTGTTTGATTTACCGGATTGTGAAGGGATCCTGTCAAGTGAAACCACACCCAATCCCTTTGACGTCTACACCTCCATCCTAGAACCACAATTGATTAAAATCTATGCTTTTGATGAGGTTTCTGAGAAATTTGATTTTCACTTGATTAAGGATATCGACGCCGGGAATATTTTGGATGATGAACCCATAGCTTTGGATGAGTTTTTCTCACCAATTCATCATATCCTTTCACTTCCTTGTGGACATCATCCTGAGTCATTAACTATTTTCCCCGAACTTTATATGCGTCTAGATATTGATGATAAATGCATGGATGAGTTAATTTTTGAGGAGAATATTGAAGAAATTTTTGAGGATGAAGCAGTTTTACTTGATGAGTCGGATTTTCCAATTCATCCTATCCATTTCATTGACTGTGTACACCCTTCTGAATCTTTAACCGATACCATTCCTCGAACACTCCCCTCCATCCTTTCCATCGTTCTCACCTCGCAAGACACCGTATCACTTTCATTTCCCGTGTCTGGTTTACCAAGTTCGGTCTACCCATGTTTTCTCACGAATCTTGAGAGGTTTGACCATATTTCTCAACGGGTTTATAGATTAGTACAATCGCTTTTTACACATCGGTCATTACATATTGTACTAATTTATTCACTCCATTTCCACCCTCAAGTTCGTATTCCATTTCTTTTTCCCCTCTGCCGTTCTCCTCCACCGAGACCGTATCCCGCTTCTGTCCCCATACGGTCTCGTGTATTCTCCATTTCTTTCCTCTCCGCATTCTTTCACCAACCTGCGCATTATGGAGATAAATTTTTTGAATGGTTGGTGCTAATTTTTGGCATGTGTAAGGACTTGTATAGATTAATACTGTTCTCTCCTCCTGACTCTGAACATTAATGCTTAAACAGTGGCAACACTATTTCACTTAAGTTTGGGGGGGGGGGTCTTTTTGTGTATATATTTTTTGTTTGCTTTTTTTGTATAAAATAAAAATTTAAAAAAGAAAAAGAAAGAACATGGGAGCGCCGACAATTTTGACCCTCTTGGTGTAGCCTGACAGTGAGGGCACTGTCAAGTTTAAGTTTGGGGATGTACTCGGTAAGCTTTCTATCTTCGCATTCATGTGTATATTTTGCATTTGCATACTTATTTAAAAACCCATAAAAATAAAAAAAAATTTACAAAAATATAAAAACTTTATCGTCAAGTTAGCTAATAGCGTAATTTAGATTTTTATTCCAAAAGTTTAGTTGATACGTTAGAAATAACTAAATCTTAGGCTTAGGAATTGAAAACCCTAAAAATAACCCTCCTTATGTTTAACCTTGGTAATTATACATCCTTGCAGTTTTTTTTAGAAGTGGGTAATCTTGAGTTAAGTCGAGATGAAGGGAAAGTATTGAAAGTTTTACTGAAAGATAAGTTTGAAAATTAGTTTCTATTCTTGAGTCCAAATTTAGAAAGTATATACCCTACAAACTGCACATACACGCACCTTGAAATTTGGGATAGTAGAGTATACTTAGAAATATTCTTGCCTGAAAACCTAGTATGAAAGAAAAAACGGTATTTAAAACTAACCACCAAAAGAGCATCTTTGAAAAATATATCCGGTCTTGAAAAAGAAAAATAAAGAGAAAAAAGAAAAAATAAATAAAGTCAAGACCTGAAAACTACTATTTATGCTTTAAGCTCACACATTCAGTAATCGGCTGTTAGTGTCTTAAGAAGCATTAACAGTTGCATGAAAGATGTATGAGCAAAACCGTCCATCATTAACGAAAAAAAGTAGTATTAGGTATTAGGGCAAGGGTACTATAGCTTGAATTGAATTTTTAAGTGTAAGGGTAAAATTTTACACACACATAGGGGTATACAATCGATGTTTGGAGGAAAGATATAAATAAAGAATAAGACTTATGTTTTCTGTAAAGATAATAAAAATCCATGATTGGAGATCGCACTTTAGAAGGAAAACTCAAGAGAAACCGAGATCTTTCTAAACTGTAAAAACGTATAGGATCTGAGGTTAAATAAATAGGAGGTGTGAAACATAAGGGTTGAATATTTCTAACTTAGAATGATAGAATTTCTAACCTCGATACTAAACTGTAGGAGTAGAATTCACGTTAACTTGTGAAACTAGCTTGACGGGATTTTATGGGTGTAATCCGCTGAAAACCCTCAGGAGACAACACTCCTCCTAGTAGGGACACCTAGAGGTTTAACGACTTGTTGCACGAGCTCAGTGCAATCGCGTTCCCTGCGAAAGTGAGTTTAGGATTTTGTTTTGCTCGGGACGAGCAAAAGATAAGTTTGGGGGTATTTGTTCATCACAGAAAACTGCATTTCAATACCACTCACTCATTATCAATTTTGTATAGTATCGGTACTATTAACCCATGCCTGCTCAATAAATACAGATTACATGTATTCGTGACAAAACACTGGAAACAAACTCAAATACACGGATATGACATTTGTGAGCCGACACTGCAACCGGAACTGCAAACCGATCTATATTTAAAGAGTTTCTTTTGATAACATGCATGTGTACACACTTTTTATCAAAAATGGTCCAACACATACAAGTGTGAACACCTTTTGTGATGCATGAACCCAGGGGGCTGCCTTACACAAGTTGGCACACACAAATGATGACTTGTGCAAGTGGTAGGCACATATGGGGGACATGAATGATAAATGCAAAAAGCTATGATGTGATATAAAGCTACAAGTTTTCCTCCAAATCCCTGAATGCAAACCAAATTCATATAGACAAATCAAACAGCACCAGTGGAATTGTGGAGAGAACACATCATCACAGAACCAACACGAGCCCCAAAGTCACAAAGAAAATTGGCGAAATGCCCAAAAAGTCCGGCGCCGCTGGTCTTAGCTTTCCTAATGAGCCCCATTTTTCTTCTGGCTTTCCCTTGTTGTCATATCATCCATATTATATTGTTTGTTTAATCTTATTTTGTGCTTATAAATGCTAGATCAGTGAGCAAGGGAAAGAAAAGGACTTGGATACACTTTTGAGCTATAGTTTACTCTTTGTTTTCTTTTTCATTTTGAAGTCTTGTACATAGCTAGTTCACCTTGAGTTCTTTGCCTTCTCTTGATCTTGCAACCTCTTCATTGAGCCTGCAAGTTTAAGTTTTGGTTATTGAACTCATGGTTTGTATCATCACTTGAAGTTAATAAAACTTTCATTTTGCGCTTGGGTTCTTAGTATTCATTTTTTATCTCTTTTACTTACTTGCAATTTATTTCTTATCATTTACTTACTTACAATGTTATGTTATTCCTTTTATTTCATTTCATTTGAACTTTTTTTTTGTTGTTTTGATGGTTTGTGAATAATGGTGTTGTTAGGAAAGATAATAGTATTGTAAGATAAGGTTTTCTTTGCTCATTTTCTTTACCCGATATTTTTCTATTGAACTCCGTCCAAATCTTACGCAAGCGCTCCGTTAGGCATCCTACCCTACCAAGGTATCGGTGATCCCTAACCGTGACCGGTTGCGTTCGGTTTGGCCGGAGGCAAAAGTCAAGAGACAAGAACGAACGGATAAGGGTCAATAAGCCGGATTTCAAAAATACCGTGCTTAAGCACCCTAATCCACGTTGTTGCCAATTACTCTAATTTTAATAGTCAAGCTTGGCACAAAGGATTGAGTACAGACTTCCCTAACCTACACTAGCCTATCTCTATTCCTAACAACTTATACTTTGCAAATACAAACACATAGGTTAGAATCGAACATTTCCGACCCTTGTTTAACTCGTGATAACAAGAACGTAAAACGCACTATCTCCCTGCGGACGACCCGTACTCATCGCGGCTAGCTACACGCGACGCCGTCTTGACTGCGGTTAACTTTAGAACCAAAAACTACACGCGGAAAGCTCGCGTTTCAATCAATACCCTCGGATTCTAACTTCGTATTTTACAAAAAAATACCCTAGAATGTTTAAAAGTCGCATTTTCAAATAAATATCTCGACTTTCTAAAGGTCGTATTTTCAAATAAATATCTTGACTTTTCTAAAAGTCGTACTTTCAAATAAATTCCGCGACTTCTCTAAAAGTCGTATTTTCAAATAAAAACCCCGACTTTTCTAACACTCTAATTTCGAATAAATACCTTAAACTTTTACAAACCTAAAAATATTTCGACCTATTATAAAATTATTGTTACAAAAAAATACCATGAATTTTCCTAAACCCTATTTTTTAAATATACCCTATACTTACCTCTTATACATGGACTTGCCTATCCTTCACATCTCGAATGCGATACTTAACTTAACCTATGGAACTCTACATGACCTGTTACCTGGTACGGTGAGGGTTAGACATGTGAACCTATATAATGTTATGAAGATTTCGTTATATAGATGATCTGTAAAGTGAAGATTTCATTATACGGATGACTTGGATATGAAAGTGAAGTTTCCGTTATATGGATGACCTGTAAAGTGAAGATTTCGTTGTATGGATGGCATAGATATGAAAGCGAAGATTCCGTTATACAGATGACCTAAATATGGAAAGTGAACCTAAGTATAGGGTGCTTGTGAAGATTCCGATATACGGATGATAATTTGGAAAGCGAATTCCCATGTTTTATGCCTAGTAGATCCGTGTGCTAACGCCTACCTATACCCATATGTAACAAATCTAGACACGGGGTTGGGTAGTTTAGATTACGTAAGGTTGTATTAAGGGTCTCAGGATTTCCCTTCCTTTTAACCATGGTTCCAAGGGTGAAACGGAATATATACGGTTTGCTGTTGTTCCGTGGCCCCAACGGAATATTCCTGAATACGCCGGTACCTTTATGTAACTAAACTATTTTATTAATAATGCAAAATTTGAATCGGTCAAAGTGGTCCAATTATTTTTTTCAAAAAGAACCCTAAAATTTTTATATTTATGAAAAATATCTTAAACAGATTAATAGACACACATACTACAATTATTTGTAACATAACTTACACATTAACCATACTTTAATTTTTAATAATATCATAAATATTATACATTTCACTAAATTTATGTATTTATGTAATTACATTCATGAAAAAACTTTTCTAACATATTGATTTTCTTTGTTCCTTTTCCATTTTCTTATAACTATTTTATTAATAACGCAAAATTTGAATCGGTGTTAATTGTTACCAAAAATGGAATCGTTCGTGAAAATGAAATAGCATGCTGATACTGAAGGAAAACACTTATTTCTTGTGGAAATTATATTTTTTATATATTAAAGATTACAAAATAAATTATAAATATGTATTTTATATTTATGGTTTGGGTTTTTTTTTACAAAAAAGCCCATTTATATTTCACTAACTACTAAAATACCCTCCTGTATTTCGTATTTACTTAAAATAAAAAAAAACCATACATATAGGTTTCACTAAAAAACCTTTAACAGGCCGAAAAGAGAATTTTTTTGTATCTTTTACTACTCCATTAAAAGGTTAACGCTGAGTGTTGTGGTAGGGTTTTAAAATCCCAAGCTTCTATTCTTTTCTCCAATTCCTAACTTTTCCCTATGTTAGTTGTAGGGTTAGGTTTCGATCAAAGATATCTCAATTTGATAATGGAAATCTGCTCGTCTTTCTTAACTTTCTTCAATAATGAGCTTGTCGAATGTCGTAGTCCTTTCAATTACAAATTTCGAGTTACTAAACAACCTCATACGAAAAGAGAACTATACTTTAGTTGTACTAAATCCCAATTTTCGACTAAACGAAAATATGTGTTCTTTTTGTAGAAGAAAGACTTATCTAGATACCTATAAGGTAAGAGCTCCAGCTCCATCTTTATAAACATGTATTTTATATTTATGATTTGGAGTTCTTACAAAAGCCCCTTTATATTCCGCTAACTACTAAAACACCCCCTTGTATTTCATATTTACTTAAAATAAACTCCCCCATACATATAGGTTTCACTAAAATACCTTTAATAGGCCGAAAAGAGAATTTTTTTGCATCTTTCATTACTCCATTAGAAGATTAACGCTCTGTATCGTGGTAGGGTTTTAAAATCCCAAGCTCATATTCTTTTCTCCAAATTCCTAACTTTTCCCCTTGTTAGCTGTAGGGTTAGGTTTTGATCAAAGATATCTCAATTTGACAATGGAAACATGCTCTTCTTTCTTAAATTTCTCCAACAACGATCTTGTTGAATGTCGTAGTCCTTTCAATTACAAATTTAGAGTTACTAGACAACCTCATACGAAAGGAGAGCTATACTTTAGTTGCGTTAAATCCTAATTTTCAACTAAACGAGAATATGTGTTCTTTTTGTAGAAGAAAGACTTATCTAGATATCTAGAAGGTAAGAGAGCAGTTCCAGCTCCAGCTCTATCTTCCGAACGGGATGCTAACTTGGATGGAAAAACACTGAGGTTTTTTTAGTGCAACTTATATGTATGGAGGACTTTTAAGTAAATACAAAATATAGTGGGTGCTTTAGTAATTAGTGAGATATTGGAAGGCTTTTTAATAAAAACCCCTTATAGTTTTATCATATCTTAGTGTACCCATGTGCATGGTATGTGCAAAATTGCTTCAATATACATATTGAGTTGGACTATTCTCCTCTTAGGAGGAGAGGGGATCTTCTCCTCCCATGTTTTCTTTCGTTGAATCTGTGATTCAACGGTTGGATACAAATAGATAGTTATTAATGATATCCCACAAAAAATGATAATGATATCATCTCATTTCATCCACCACTATATGAAACGATCCAATGGATAGAAAAGTGTAAACACCATTTCCTTTTAGAAGTAGTATAGTTGCCCCCCCCCCCCCCCCTCTCTCTCTCTCTGAGAATAACGCAGAAAAGAGATCCTATGAGGCGTTTTCGTTAGTGGCATGAAAAACCTATTCCCTTCATCATTTTATTCGACGATCGGCATCCATCATCATCATCTTTATTCTCTAAGACTTCTTTATTCTCTAAGATGTGGATACACCAAATTTCATATGATTTTAACACCTTTTCATCGTTGATTTAGCAATGTAAAAGTTATATTATCGGCAAACCGTTAAATTTGCACCCACTAAATCAATAGTGAAAAAATGTTGCAATCACAAGAAATTGGGTGTATCAACTTCATAAATGATAAAGATGATGACCAATTCCGATCGTCGAAAAAATTGATGGAGGGTGTATTTTTTTGCACCTCCTAACGAAGAAAGCCCAGAAGGGATTTCCTCCTATGGCGTCGAAAAAACACTCTCTATAATTTTTTTCAACGATCGGCACTCATCATCTAAAATGTGAATACACCAAATTCCGTGTGATGCTACCACTCTTTCACCGTTGATTTAGTGAGTGCAAAATTAACGGTTTACCGACAATAGAACTTTTTACATTGCTAATTCAACAGTGAAAAGTGGTAGAATCACATGAAATTTGACGTATCCACATCTTAAATGATAAAGATGGAGACGATAGATGCCAATCATCGGAAAAAATGTGGAGGTTGTATCTTTTTTAGGAAATTCACTTGTATGACCTCTTTCTTTCATTATTCTCATATATTAATTTGTTATAGCAATCATGTTAGCCATGTTTCTTGCATCCAATTTTAGTATATGATCTATGGTTTGACAGGAAACAGATATGTTATTCGATTATCATTACAATTGTAGGGTTAGTGGTACAGAGAATTTAAGATTAAAACGGATTAAAAATTTGATGAGTCTGATTATTTATAAAGGGAGCAGATCCATCGAGCCGGGGGCTCATTTTTTAAAACTGTCAACCCTTCATGTTTTACACTTATCCGAACAAATCATCATGATCTACAGCCTTAAATAGAGTATATATCAAAATTCATAAGATTTAAAGACGTGCATATCTATTAAGTGGGCTAAAAGTTAATGGGTGTTTTGGAATATGAAAAATATGATCACTTGATGGATGTGCTACACACCTCCAAATCTCATGAAATTTGATTTACATTCTAACTCAAGCATATAGATTAGAATGAACATTTCGGATCGGCGTAAAACACGAAGAGTTGGCTGTTTGAGGAGTCGGCCTCGTTTAAAAAATAAGCACCGACCTCATGATCATCTTGATTTAAAAAAGTTGTATACAAAACTCAACGGTCAAGCTTAATTCAAGCCTAATCATCTTGATTTAAATCTAACTAAATTTTGTTTCCTTATTTTTGAAAATTGATTAAAAGTTATTCATTATATATTTTTAACATCTTCCCTTTGAATCTCGTCCCCCTGGATCTTAAATCCTAGTTCCATCCCTGACGTCTGGTGTAATACACCCAATTGGAAGAGAGAAAAAGATGGACAACTGCACAAAACATGGGGTTCATATTTTATGAAGTTCATGATTTTATTTCTTTTTCTCATGACCGGACATATAAATCCGGCACACCAAATAATTTTCCCTTTGTACAGAAGGATGGCTACATATATTAAAAATTTAGTATACAGATTCTTCTCAATTAACTAAATTATTTAGGACCCACTAAACCAAAGTTCTTGATCCAAATCAAACTATGTGCGAAACAAATATTAGGAGCAGTGCTGTCTAGCCCAAGAAATTATAATTAATTGACGTGAAGGGTGTAATACATATAATGCATTGGCGGAGGAGAAATTTAAACACGCTTCACATACCCACCCGTGTTCTTATTTCTTTCTATCTCATCAACAACATTTATGAGACAATTATGATCAGCACGCTGTAAAATTTTCCGTCAAGGCCATTGGCTGATGCACAAAGTTGATTTCATCTAACAACAATTGTCATAAAGATAATCATACTCGTTTGCTCTTCAAACGAAAATTAGATTTTCAACTCATTGTTTCATATATGGCCTAGGCGTCTCCCCAAATGGAAAACCAACATTTCATCAAACTCCTCGTGATAAAACACTTTCTTCTTTTTCCTCTTCCATTTTTCACATCTCCTCCTATCAATTGCACACTAAAAAACTTCTCTCTTTAGGATCATATAAGTTGAGCCATTTAACCAGTCCATTTCAAACTCAGTTCCATTATGTTCGCACAAACCGCTCTTTACATTAAGGAATCAAGATAACGGTATGGATGTCTCTTACCAAACTCCATTAAACTCGCATAAACCCGATCCCAAACTCCTACAAAGAGAGACTCGTCGTCGGGGCTCAAGGAAACCCCAGAAATTTCTCCAAAGAAATCTAGCTCTTGCCGCACTTTGTAATCGGCCTCTGTGTTGTAGATGTGGACGAAATCCGCAGGCTCGGCGACCACCATGAACTTTCCGTCCGAGGAATAGCGGATGGACCGCACTGCCCCGAGGTTGCCCCTCAGGACCGCGACGGAGGACGAGAGGTTCCGGATGTCCCATACCCGGCATGTCTTGTCTTGGTTCCCGGTGGCGAATGTGAGGTTGTTAGGGTGCCAAGCTGATGCGAACGAGTAGTCTAAGTGGCCTACTAATGGGGATAGTACCTGCGGCACCAGCAGACAGTAAAATATTAAGATTCCTGTAACAATTAGGATCGGGTTCTATATTTTCTTATTAGAGTTTCTATATTAAGCCCCAACTATTATGAATTGGAGAATGTAGGAGGGTTTTTTTATAACCAAAATAGCATTAGATTTAGATCCTAATATTTTACTCCTTTCTCTTATATGAAGGTGGAAGAAAAAGAAATTAAGAGCTAAAAATTACTAAGGTTTGATATCATGAAACCATTCTATAGTTTTCAGGATAGAACTCCACATTAATTCTAATTTAACCATATATACTAGTTTTTTTTATGATTATTTATCACAGAATGCATTTATGAATCACCATGAAAGGAAAATTTTATACAAGATTTAAACCACAAATAACATCAGATTTAAAAAAAAATCACCTTTCCGTTTCGTGAGTCGACCAACAACCCGTCGCAGTGATCTCCGACGACGGTAACTACCTTTCCATCTGGGCTTATGGACATATGCTGTCGTTAAATAAATATTAAATTTTTATCTAAAAAAATCGACACAATTCATATAGTACAAAATCATAAGATTAACATCCAAGAAAATTTTGCAATTAGCAATTGAGAACCTACATTCACTGGCCAAGGAAAACGAAAATGATTCAGGAGCTTAAACTTCTCCATATCAAACTCGTGCACACCACCGTCGTTATTAGATGCCATAAATCGAACGCCACTACTGCAAGAAAAATTCCAAATTTTTTTCTCAGATAAGGGGAAAAGCATGCCAAATAGTAATTTAAAGGTCACAAATTAAATACCTCGGGTTATTGTATATGTCGATTGAATTTGTGATAGCATTTTCATCAAAGGCCGTTCTTGTGCAGAAGCTAACTCCAGGTCGATCCAAATGCTGCTCTTTAAAGTAAGTAACGAATACAGGTCAAAATCTTTAAAATGTAAAAAAAATATATAGTTTGGCTCAAGTAGAATTATGTTTGGATTCACATAAGAAAAATTGGGCATTTCTTACAATTTTCTGCATATGCAACCGAATAAATTACAAGTTAAATAAATATCTATTAAGGGCTTATGCAATTAGACATAAGCTAATGTTGGATGATTCAACATAGTTGTGATGTAACTAAATTTACATGGTGATTGCCTTTCATAACAAAATGAAGACTTTCCATCATGATGAATCATAACTGCAAGAATGATATCTCAAATCCTAGGCACAAAATATATAATATTTCATATTATAACTCATGATTCATGAATACTATAAGCAACACTGTATCTGATCTTTGGCATGGACTAAAAGGCATCTAAATAAGCATATCGTAATAATAATTGTTCGTAGTTATTATTTTATTAATGATTGCTTTTTTATAAAAGCAAATGCCAGCCCTAAAACAGTACCAAAGCTCCCTTCCATAAAATCTGAATAAGTTATCGATTAATAAACCGCAGTAGCATAATGCTCAATTATCCTATGGTTCCAATGCAAATTTCAAGTATGAAAGATAGAATTCTTCAATCCACCGTATATATGATTAGTCATTTAACTCCAAAAAAATTCTCCATATTGAAAAATATGTGTCTTCAAGCTCATTAACATCAACATCTCTTGGCGAGTTCATAGATATGTGCATTAATTTGAAGGAAACACAGCGATGTGTTGCGACGAATAAAATATCAGTTGCAATATGGGTGCGCAGTTTGAGTAAAAATTGAAAACTGACCTTACAAGTTAGTTCTCCTTGAAAACCTCCAGCAACCAGTAACTTGTCTTTGACTGCAAGAGTACTAATCTGAGTTTTTGAAAATCCTTCCACCAAATTTCCAGGATGTCTCTGGAGAACCCAAAAAAAAAAAAATAGTGAACACGTGTAGGATAATACAAAATCAAAGAAACCAATAGGTTATTTGAGCAAAATACAAAGCTAATGACCAAGGAAGTAGAAGGAAGAACCTCCGAAGGAGTAATGTGCCCTGAAAAGTTGAGAATCTCCGACAAATTGCAAGTTAACGATGACCAATGAATTACTGATGAGTTTGACATAAAATAGACATCGTGTTTTGAAGTTGCCCAAACCAAGTTCCGCAACTGCAAAGAAACATTGGTTCAATTGTCATTTCAACAAAGACAAGATTTTTTTACACTATTGAATGATTTAAAGAAAAAGAAAATGCAAAATAAGGAAATGACGTTATCATATAGAGGTAATAAGAGCACTAGTCAAAATATCGGATTATTTAGTTCTTGCCCTCTGGAACCTCATGCTAGCAATAGCAAAATATGTTTAGTGTTATGTTAGCCTCATATACATTGCTAGGCACTTAGGCTGTTAGCCTACCAACAAACAACTTGGGCCTGGTTTGGATACACAATTTCCACCGGATTAAAAACCAAAATTCCATTTTTACTTTGGATTGGACCGATCCAGCGGAATTGGTTTGTTTGGATGGGTTTTCTACGAGTCAATTTGTTGGATAAAAGACCCCAAAATGGCCATATCCTAGATTTGCATGATTACTTTTTTTTATTTCTTTTCTTCTTGGAACTTTAGTCTTCCATCTTGGCTTCTCTTTATTTCTCTTACATCTTTCAAATCCCAACACTAATACATTTTTTATTATTATTTTAAATTCCTAATATTTTATAATCCTAACCATAAGTATTGAAATATGCATTTGGCATAAAAATCAATGAATTTTCTACTTAAAGTAACAGAGGTGCATTCCGGGATATTCTCATCCTTAATGAAATCCGAAGAATTTTAGTCCTCGTTACCCAAACATGCGCTTGAGCTTTTGGATACAGTGGTTCAAGGTAAATAGTGTAATTGCTTATTATTTTTAGAAAAGTATCAGGAGATTTAGGATGGAATAGATGGGAGGAAATGACATAAGTCTTCCTTAAAAAACATATCAAATATCAACAGGGAAAGTGAACAAAGAAAACACCATTTTAAATAATGATTAAAGCTAGTCACTGCATCCTTCAATCTAACTATATCCAACTTAAGCACCAGTAATGTAAGCAAAGACTTTCTATACACGCAAGTATATTGATTATTCTTCACCTTTTCAAAGTTCGTTAGTATAGAAAAAGCAAAAAGGGGCCATCCGATGAAGAAGATACCAAGGTTGCAGCCAAAGTGGCTGTAGCCAAAGAAGAAGAAGAAGAAGAAGAAGAAGAAGAGACCAAGGCTGCAGCTAAAGAAGAGACAAAGGAGGAATGAGTTGTTTCTTTAGCTACTGGTGTTTTGCTTCTTATTTCTGTTTCATTTCTGTGTCGTTAGATAATGATGACGACGAAAAATACCCCGGTTAGAGACTCAAACTGGTAATATTTGGATGTTGATGATTGATTGTGTGATCTTTAGCTGCTATGTATCTTAATGTATGTTGTACTGTAAAAAATATACTGTGTACTTCGAGGGGATACTAGAATTCATTTTGTTTTCTCAATAAAAAAAAAAAGTATAGAGAAAGCAAAATTGGCATTGTGGTTAATTAGTTTTACAAGCTATAGTCTACATAAAATGAATTGGGATAACGGCAAGCATAAGAGAATAGTCTCTACTGACCTGAAAATGAAGTATAGTCGGTTTCACCAATCTTGTATTATATCTAAACCCGTAATAATTGTCACCTTTCTCCATTTGCTTGCATTTCTAGACAAAACATTAACAACCCATCAAGTAACAGAACACACAAATTGAATCCTAATATTGCTTCCGCTTATAAAATCCTATCCAATAAATTCCCAAAAAGATGAAATAGGTTACCTTATCAATGAGCTCCCCCGATGAAGGAACATTCTCATAATTCTTATACTGTTCTAATCGCGTCTTTCTATAGTTTTCCCTTGTTATATGCAATTTGTCCCAAGGAATCCCTTGTATATCCTTTCCTCTCCTTGCTTGTACCGCGGTCGTATCGGTCACTCTTGTGAGCTGCTCTCATTCCATATCAAAATTTATCCAAGAGAATCGTATCACAAAACGGGTATACTCAGTAAAAAAAAATGAAATTCTATACCTCAACCCTCACCTTAACTTCAGAGTTTTGGTGCAGTGGCAAAAAATTAAAATTAAAACCGCTACATAAAAGTCTAGGTTTCAAAAGGGTGCCTAATTTGGGTGTGTGTCGAAATATAAATTCTAAGTCAGAACTCTCACAATTTCGAGATTTTGGTGGAATGGCAGGGACTTTAATGTTATCATCATCATCACTATCGCCATCACTAAGTCTTTTTTTCTTTTTTGAAATCAACCCCCGTTCGGGAATCAAACTTGTGACCTCTCACTGTCACCTTGGAGAGGAAATTGGTACCAACTAAACTAAAGCCCGGTTGGTCCATCACTAAGTCATTTCCTATCAAAACGGGGCAGCTGTGAAGCAGGGCTCAATAAGTGATATGATTTTACGATCGGCTATGATCCTACCATCAATCCTCTTTTAATTTGTACAGGGGAAGTGTTTGCTCTAATCCTAAACAACAACTCTAAAGGATTTCATAAAGGCAAAACCTAAATAGCCCATATATAAATTGATCAAAGAAATTCATCATGTTGTAAAATACCAATATTAAGATTCAAACAGAAGAAAAGAGAAGGAACTAACCAGCTCATATTCATTCTCAACTTCACCTCTAGCTCTATCCCCATCAAAGAGATCCCCATTCATATCATCATCATACATGATGTTGCCCATGTCTTCCTCATCCTCAAAGTACTCAAAATACCCAACTCTATCCATTGATATTTCCTATCTGCATCAAACAATTAGAACAAAAAGAAAAAAGAAAAGCTTTAGCTTTTACCACTAAATAAAGCATGAGTTTTGTTAATTTCACTTTTTATGTTCAAACCAAGAGCCCATCTTTTTTCCCCAATATTAGATAGAAATCCAACACAAACTCATCGTAAGGGGAAAAAAGTGAGTGAGAAATTTCCCCAATATTAGATAGAAATCCAACACAAACTCATCGTAAGGGGAAAAAAGTGAGTGAGAAAAATAAAATCACACAAAACTTTTAGAAGGAAATCTTCAACTTTTATTACTAAAGAAATAGAGTATGGGTTTTGTTCATTCCAACACAAAACCACGAAAGGAAAGAGATTTAAAAAAAAAATCATACAAATAATAAGAGCAAAAAATTCCCCCACAAAAGAAAATGGAAAAGAAAAAAGAGCAGAGCCTCACCTTGGTGGCACAAAATGATGAAGAGCCACTAGCCCAACACCACCACCAACAATATCTTCTCAAAAATTATAATAACTTTTCCAATATTTACACAAAAAAAATCAAAAAAATATTTAAATTTTAGTCCATTCCACTATCAAGGTCAAGGACCCATCAATCTTTTTCCTTTCTCAATCCAACAAAAACCCGTCATAGATTAAATACAAATTCACATAAAAATTTATAAAAAGAGCAAAAAAAAAAAAGCACAGCCTCACCTTGGCTGCAACAAAATGATGTAGAGCCACTAGCTAACCACAAACAACAACAATATCCTCAAAGGGATTTATAATTAAATAAACCAATTTTTAATCATAATCAACGAGAGGAAGGAAAGCAAACAAGAAAGTGATCATGGGTGCTAATTGAGGAGATATTTGCAAAAATATAGTAATCTTCTTGGGGATTCTGTGTTAAAAAAATGGGGCCATGTGACGTGGCTGGTGTCCCAAATCCAACCACACACGTTGCTCACGAATTTTCGTAACGGGGACAACATAATGGAGTTGAAGAGCTAGGGGGCTGTTTTGGTTGCAGGATTATGGAATTTGGATTCCAAAATAGTACGGATGAAATTTCTGGATTTGGTAATTTGTTGTTTGGTTGGTTTTGGATTCCTAGTATTGAATTTGTAGATCCTTGTAATCTTTGTTTGGTTGATGAAAAAAATGGGATTTGGATTTGAGGATTTTAGAGAGATAGAGAGAGAGAGGATTGTTAAATAAATAAAGTACATGTGCCCCATTTAAAAGTACAATGAATAGTGCCAAATCCTTAAAAAAATTTAGGATTTAAGAATTCTTGTTTTGTGGTGGCCCCCCATAAAAAACAAAGGAATCCTAGAAATCCTAATCCTGTAAGGGCCTGTTTGGTTGCAGGATTATGGGTTTGGATTTGTATTTTGGATTGTAGAATCCTAGGATTCCACAATTTTGTGTTTGGTTGCAGGATTAGGATTTCTAGGATTCCTTTGTTTTATATGGGGGGCCCACCACAAAAGAAGGATTCATGAATCCTAAAAATTTTCAAGGATTCTCAAGGATTTGGCACTATTCATTGTACTTTTAGATGGGGCCCATGCACTTTATTTATTTAACAATCCTCTCTCTCTATCTCTCTCTAAAATCCTCAAATCCAAATCCTATTTTTTTTCCAACAACCAAACAAAGATTACAAGGATCTACAAATCCAGATCTACAAATCCAAAACCAACCAAACAACAAATTACCAAATCCAGAAATTTCAACCGTACTATTTTTGGAATCCAAATTCCATAATCCTGCAACCAAACAGCCCCTAACCAAACACTAGGATTCCACAATCCAAAATCCAAATCCAAACTCATAATCCTGCAACCAAACAGGCCCTAAGAGACAGGAGTTGATGACGGAGTTGACATCTTTTGGTGTAGAAACCTTGGAAATCTTTGTTTTTTCAATTTTTTACCATTTTAGAGTAAAAATTAATTTTGTATGTATGCTTTTCAAAAGAAAGAAGAGATGTTTTTCTGGAAGTGGCCACAAATTAGCACTTTCGGGGTAAATTCATTGATCTCCTGGATGCATGTGTGTGATGTGTGTGTGGATGTGTTGTAAATGCATAGGTTACGGCTTACGGGACAGTGCCCTGAAAAAAATGGCAATTATTTTGTATGGCTGTTCTACACATTTAGTATATGTTTTCATACTAGAAATATCATAAAAAGAAATGAAAGATCAAATATTGTTGCAAAATTTGTA
The DNA here is from genome assembly GCA_030015575.1 of Agapanthus africanus. Classification (NCBI taxonomy): domain Eukaryota; kingdom Viridiplantae; phylum Streptophyta; class Magnoliopsida; order Asparagales; family Amaryllidaceae; genus Agapanthus; species Agapanthus africanus. The sequence continues at coordinate 757,137,866 of CM057337.1, read as the reverse complement.
AGTAAAGAGGACGTGGGGACCATGTGGTAACCGTAATAATTGATACGATACCTTTGTTTATGAAGTTTAATTGCCGTAAATGTTGCAAAAGCTAGCATTTTATAACTGATGATTTCTTCTTAAATGTTTATCCAAGCATGAGGTCCCCAGTTTCACAACATACTTTCTCAAATTATGTAAGTTATATGGTTTGAACTAAATAGGTTAGTAACGTTGTGAACGTTCACTTGGTAAAATAGGAGGATGGATCCATGGGTTTAAGATGGATGAGACCCATCTCCGAGGCTGTGTCACGCACTCACAGTTAAGCTTGATGTGGTGTTCACAGTCATATTTTCTAAACTAAAGTTAAAATGCGGATACTAAGCCTAATACACTTCGGGTCTTATTAGTAACCATCTAGATTGGTAATAATATATCCGGAACCATGACTTTCTTCCGTAGAATTAGATTTTTTATTTTAAGAAACATAGTTTTAAGAACTTGGGTTTTAGTAATTTTAATTTAGAGCTAAATTTCTTGAAAATGGTTTTGAAAAATCACAAACTTGTAATTAGGTCTAAATTGTCGTGTGTTTTAAAGACCCTAGAAGAAAAGCTTTACAAGAAAAGAAAAACAGAAAATAACCTTCTAGACCTCCTGTTTGAAGAATTTTAAAGCATTTTTTGTCATTGAGTGGGGACCTACAAAGTGAGGAGATTGACAATTTGATATTGGATTCTCCACAACTTACAAACATCGCTATCCCAACTCTTAGCATTAAATAAAGAATATGATTCTATGAAAATAATGATTTGAATATAATATTTGGGAAGCTCATACCCTTAGAGGGCAACGTTTGGTAATCTTCCATTTCAAGACAACATAGAGAGAGATTAAAATGAGAGAGAGAGAGAGATTTTCATGAGAGAGACATGAGGGTCGGCTAACATAGAAGCAAGAAACTTTCCTAAGACAAAGTTTAAGCATTCGGTTTATTTTTTAGTGGTTGGTGTCATATAAAAATTCTACAAAATACAAATATGAAAAATCCATACGATTTCCATACTTTTGCATTACATCGAATGGTTGTAAATTTTTAGCCGGTTCAACAACAATAGTAAATATTCCGGCAGTAAATCAACGGTCAAAGAGCGTCAAAATCAAAAAAATGGGTCTACATGTGCTATAGATAATGAAGTAAGATTAAATGATACCGATCATTGAAAAAAAGTACAAAATTTTGCTGGCTGACTTTAGATAGATGGTTTATTCTAAAGGTCATGTATTTTCAAAATTATGAAAAAACACATTACTTACAAAATACGAATGTTTCAAACCCAAAATAGATTGTGTGTATTATATTTAGGATATTTTTGCAAAAATTCTTTTAATCAAATACACAGTTTTATTCTCTCATTAAATTTATTCGTATAATTTTCTCTAAAGACTATAATGGTTCAATCTTTCTTGCTCCGTACTTCTCTTCAAATTCCCATTATTTCAATTGATCTCCTCTCCCAAAATCTGCAATTCCGTTTTCAAATCACTTATCTCCAATCCAATTCCTTGATTCCCCATCTTGGTTTCAAATTTTTATGTCTCCTCTTTCAAATCTTAATCTCTGATTGATGATGTTCAATAACGGTAATTCCTTATATCATGACATGTGGCGGATGACGTGTCACAGGCGTAAGCCAGTTAGGCCCCTGAGGGCCACGGAGGGAGAACCAGTGCGCTACAGTAGGGGCTTCCCTCAAACCCTGTCTCTGAGATTGCACCCCACTTCTTACCCCCGAGCACTTCAGCAGCCAAGCCAACTGTCCCTTTGCTCTGCTCCGAGCTATCACAGGCCCGAGCTTCCTCGGCCATCCGGCTCGCCTCCGGGCCTTCCTTCGGGCGGAGCCTACTCAGCCCTCTCAGCTCGCCTCCGGGCTCTAGCAGAACCAAGATAGCTCGGCCTCCCGCTCGTCCCCGAGCTCTCCCACCGAGCTCATCTCCCTCGGTCTCATCGACCGACCGACGGCACCACTCACAGGCGCAACCGTCATCCCACGAATCTCGCCATGCGCGAGATATCCGCCGGCCACATCCCACGTTCCACGCCATCACTATCCCCCATTAACGAGCATGTCTCGCCATTAATGCGGGATCCCACCCATCACGCCGGCATGACGTCGGGAGCGTAATGGCCTGCGTGATTCTCGCGCCTGCCTGCCTGCTGCCACCGCTATTTAAACCCCTCCTTCAGACGGTTCAAGTAAGCCATTTTTTACTCCGCTAAGCCGTTACTCTGCTCGGATTTCCTCTCTAACTTGACTGTCGAAGGGTCCTCGGTGGTACAACCACCCCGGGACTTCCTTGCAGGTAGCTCGGCCCAAACAACTTCAAACCTATTGAGATCCATACGCTTCAAGAGCCAGCCTCCAGATCCAATCTCAGCCGTCCATCGCCGCCATCAGCAGATCAACGGAAGGTAATATCTTGACGTGATCCGATCCACGTCAGCTGGCGCCGTTTGTGGGAACTCTTGATTTCACAAAAACAAAAGTTCATCTTCCGATCCAAGCACTAGCCGTCGCCTCCCCCTCAACGGAAGCGCGGATGAACCACCTCCCCCGAACGCCATCAACGCCCTAGCCGGCCGGATATATCGACTTGCGTCCGTCGTGGATGCGCTCTTCCGTGTCCAAACGGCAGGGCAAGCTCCCCAGGTCGCCGCTCCCCCACCTCGGGACCGAGACCCCTACAGAGGGAGAGAAAGCTCTGCTCGCGTCGGCGCTGCCGACCACCGCCTCGTTGCCTCCCACGACCGCAGATCTCCCGGGCAAACATATTCTATGGCCCGCTGGGCGCCCCACAGTTCAACACCGAGGTCCATCGCCGGAGCGCCTCATCCCGAGCCTCATTGCGCCCCTGTCCCTCCCAAGGAAGTGTCGGTCAGCTCGCCTGTGCCCAGGCATGACCGACACCCCCTCCCTCGACGGGGTCACACGGACGGGTATCGTCACGGCTGCTCAAAGACTACCTCGCCAGGAAACCATCAAAGGGTACGTAACCCGCTTCTACAACGCACTCTTCGAAGTCCCAGAACACCGGGACGTGACGATCATTACGGCACTCCATCAGGTCTTAGGCACAAGGAGTGGCTACGCTCCTTTGCATTAGCGCAACCTTAGAACATGATCGAGGTAAAGGCCTAGACCGAGCGTGAGATCCAGCTTGAGTTCGAGGTGAACGCCAACTTGCCCCGAACAGAGCAAGCCGATCAGGAGAAAAGGGGCAGAGAAGAGAAGAAGAAAACTGAGCAGCTTCACTGCTCGGTCCATACTTAGCAGGTCTCTTGCGGCCCGTCCCGCGCTAAGGATCGAAGCCCTCACTAAGAGGCGGCCGAGCGGCTATCCTGCTCGGCTATCCCTGGCAGGTAGTTCCCTAAATGCCAGGGATCAAAGCCCTCGCCAAGAGGTAACTGAGCAGCTTCACTATTCGGTCCGTCCTTAGCAGGCCCTTTACGGACCCTCCCGCGCTAAGGATCAAAGCCCTCACCAAGAGGCAGCCGAGCGGCTACCCCGCTCAGTTATCCCTGGGTGGTAGTTCCCTACCCCACAACGCCAGGGATCAAAGCCCTCACCAAGAGGCAGCCGAGCGGCTTCCCTACTCGGTTATCCCTGGCTGGTAGCTCCCAACCCCAAAACGCCAGGGATCAAAGCCCTCGCAAAAGGCAACCGGGACCGCCCTTGCTCGGTTATCCCTGGCTGGTAGCTCCCTACCCCAAAACGCCAGGGATCAAAGCCCTTGCAAGAGGAAACCGGGCCCGTCCTTGCTCGGTTATCCCTGGCTGGTAGCTCCCTACCCCAAAACGCCAGGGATCTAAGCCCTCGCCAAGAGGCACCGGGAAGCAACCCTGCTCGGCCAGTCCTTAAGGATAGAAAGCCCTCGCAAGAGGCAACCGGGCCCACCCTTACTCGGTTATCCCTGGCTGGTAGCTCCCTACCCTAAAACGCCAGGGATCAAAGCTCTCGCCAAGAGGCACCGGGCAACAACTCTGCTCGGCCCGTCCTTAGTAGGCCTCTTACGGCCCCTCCCGCGCTAAGGATCAAAAGCCCTCATAAGAGGCAACCGGGCCCGCCCTTGCTCGGTTATCCCTGGCTGGTAGCTCCCTACCCAAAAACGACAGGGATCTAAGCCCTCGCTGTTCCTGTCAAAAATTTCTGTGCAAAAGAGCCCAAGGTATCAAATGGCAGCGATACATTTAAGAAATGCGAACCAGTATTTTCCGGGCTGTATTTTGACAAACTTCCGAATGAGAAACAGCTAAATTCTGATGGTATCGGAAGAATCTCGAAAAAACCTTCTATTTGATATATTATGGGCCTCATAATTCATCCGGGATCAAAAGTTATGAGCAAATGTGCTATGCACGTGTAATCTAAGGAAGAAAATGCGATCCAGTATTTTCCGGGCTGTATTTTGACAAACTACCGAATGAGAAACAGCTGAATTCTAATGGAATCGAAAGTGTCTCGAAAACTCCTTCGATTTGATATATTATGGGCCTCATAATTCATCCGGGATCAAAAGTTAAGAGCAAATGTGCTACGCACGTGTAATTTAAAGTAATGCTCTACTACATGAGAAATGCATTTTTAGTCCCACATCGGGAAAAAGAGAGATCCTTTCTCTACCACTCCTATATAAATAAGAGGGGATACCTCTTAGAAAAGGATGAGTATTCCATAATAATCAAAGGTGATTATTTCTCCATAGGAGCTTGCTCCCCCATAATGCGCATATGTGCAAGCGCCATGTGCGCCACGTCCAATGCATGTGCGTCCGCAACATGCACGCCACGTGCAACGCACGTGATCTAAACACGTGCAACACACGTGGGACTATTCCATAATACTCAAAGGAGATTATTTCTCCATAGGAGGTTGCTCCCCCCATAATGCGCAAGCACCATGTGCGCCACGTGCAATACACGTGCGCCCGCCACATGCGCGCCACGCGCAACGCACTTGAGCCAAACACGTGCAATGCACGTGGGAGTATTCCATAATACTCAAAGGAGATTATTTCTCCATAGGAGCTTGCCCCCCCCATAATGCGCATATACGCAAGCCCCATGCGCGCTACGTGCAAACATGTGCGCCACGTGCAAACATGTGCGCCCAACACGTGCGACGCACGTGCGCGAACGCAAAAAAAACCTTTTTCAGCAGTGAGAAGCTTAAGCTCCAGCCTGTTTTTTCCCCCTGATGAGTGGTACATTGGTTCAAAAGGTACATACCTCCACACCTTCGATATATGGCGCTGTAATCTCTCAGTGTCGTCGGAGAGGTGGTGGGTCCCAACGACCAATGATCTATCTTTCCAAAAAAAAAGAAGAAGAAATGAAGAAAATCCCCATAAGTTCCACACATGGAGATACTTCCCCATAAGCTTTCAAATCGAAAGAGAAAAAGAGAGAGGAACCCCCCTCATAAACTTTGAGAAATTTCAGAGAGGAGCTGTCACGACCCGAAATTGGCACATGACGGCCCTAATCCTACGCGACGCCTAAAGACGTAACGCAATAAAAGAAAGCCAAAAACCAGAAATCTAAACCATGAAAATACGGAAAAGATAATAAAAGTTTTTGAAACATTTGAAATCGCAACCCAAATTCTTTAAAAGTCCAACTTCTTTCTTTAAAATTTTGGCAGCACCCCCTTTGTAAAAACTAACCCCAAAAAGGGTACAACAGATAAAGATAAATAAAGCATCCCAAACGGGAGCAAATACACGCCCAAAGGTGGAAAACAATCACGACCACAAATATACGACGCCGTAGCGAAGAAACGAAAGACAATAGAGATAAAGCTGTGTAAAAGACAATAAATCCATAAATAATATACAATATCGTCCTCACCAAGTCTCTAAGTCAACACATAATAGTAGATGGAGAGTACAAGATACAACGAATGAACAATACAAAATACAGATAACCACCAAAACCCACCTAAGCAAAATAGCACACTGTGAGCCGATGCGGTATCTGTAGCAAAAGATGATAGATGAATAGCCTGCCTCAACTACTCTGGGAAACACCCTGCAACACCTGTGGCACAATGGGGGTGAGTTGCCAACTCGTGAATAGTAAATAACATATGCCGGTAATCGCAAGCATGCACATGTTGGGGCAAAAATTTACACCCCGGTTGACCAAGTCAAAATCCAAGTCAACCTCAAGCCAAGTGGGCCCATGCCCAGGTCGAGCCCGAACATGAAGCGGCCGGCCTCCCCCACGCCAAGATAAAAATTTTGTAATAAACAATTTTGTTGTATTTTTTTTATTTTATTTTATGGATAAATGTAAGAAAAATAGGCATAAAGCCAAATTTTTGTAAAGCCCATGGCTTATGTGCAAAAAGAAATGGCACATGAGCCATGGGATAGGCAAAATGCCATTTTGTGAAGCCCAAGGGGCTATGTGTAAAGTGTGTATCCTATAAAGGCAAGGATAATGAAATATCCCAACAACCTTTTCTCTCTCCAAAAAAAAGTTTCAGATCTGAGATCTTTCTCCTTCTTCAAGGTTCCAAAACCTTCTTCTTTCTCTTGAATTAAATCAAGAGTTCTACTCTCCTTTTTATAAAACAAATTAGTTTTTCACCACAAAACCCATCAAGGGGAACTCAGATCTTCCATTAGATCTAAAAAAGGAGTGATTTTTTAAAATCCCATATCTCTTGATCTTCAAGATCCAGCTAACAGAGGAGGAGGAAGAAGAACCCCTCCCATTAACCCAAAAAAAACAAAAAAAAACACACTCAGGAGTCCAACTCCTCTCTGATTTCTATTCCGAGAAATTTTTTTTAGGCTAAAAGCCTCTTTTTCTCGCCGGCGCTCAAGCGCAGAGCGCCCGCGTGCCGACACGTGGCGCGCTTGCGCTCCAGCGCTCAGCGCTCAAGCGCAAAGCGCCCACGTACCAACACGTGGCGCGCTTGCGCTCCAGCGCAAGCGCTCGAGCGCAAGTCGCCCCCGTGCCGACACGTGGCGCTCTTGCGCTCCAGCACAAGCGCTCGAGCGCAAGTCGCCCCGGTGCCGACACGTGGCGCTCTTGCGCTCCAGCGCAGGTGCTCGAGCGCAAGTCGCCCCCGTGCCGACACGTGGCGCTCTTGCGCTCCAGCACAGGTGCTCGAGCGCAAGTCGCCCCCGTGCCGACACGTGGCACTCTTGCGCTCCAGCGCAAACGCTCGAGCGCAAGTTGCCCACGTGCCGACACGTGGCGCGCTTGCGCCCAAGCGCTCAGCGTCCGAGCGCAAAGCGCCCACGTGCCGACACGTGGCGCGTTGCGCTCCAGCACTCTGCGCTCGAGCGCAGAGCGCCCACGTGGCGCGCTTGCGCTCAAGCGCCTAGGCGCTGGCCCCACGCATCCTTTGGATGTCTTTTTCCCCTTTATTTATATATACATGTATATATATACATATGTATACATATGTACACATACACATACTCCGCGACACTCTCACACTCACATACACATACATATGTATACATACACATACATATGTACATATGTATACATATGTACACATACACATACACATACACATACACATACACATACACATACACATACACATATGTACACATACATATATGTATACATGTACACATATACATGTATATATATACATATGTATACATATGTATACATATGGGATAGCGGGACCCCCGTAAAAACTCTGCGTGGCTCCCGATATATCCAAAACCCCCTTTTAAAAAAAACACACGCACACCGCACATTGAGTTCGCATGACCAATTGAACCCGTTAATCGGAGGTTCCCTCGCCCCAAAGGCGAGGGGTAATTAACGGCAGCTTAGTCCGCGGCTGCCGGAGATTCGGATCCCCACAATCATTAAACCCCAGCCTACCCTAGGCAGAGGGAATCTGTAGTACGCCTGACAAGCGTGCGCGTATTCCCATCTCAATGGGGTGACGAAAAACACCCTACAGATTCTGGCACGCCCGGTGGGACCAATCTCTCCTCCGATATTTCGGGTTAAAACGTTCATGTGAACTCAATCAATATACATATTGATTGCCTATACTGAAATGATGTTTTTTTTTCTTCCATGCAGCAATCAACCTTCGACGACAATGTCTCCCCAGACGAATTCAGCTTCCAACGTGACCCCGATTCCGTACGTGGTCAACATCAACGCTCGTGTGGTTCTCCCCGTAAGCCTCAGTCGACAGTGGGAAGAACCGCCCCGCCAGTTTGGCTCCGTCATCATCTACCCTGCCGGAAGCGCTCATCTGGCGAAAATCCCGGCGGAACAGGTGGCCAAGCCGGTCCTAAGGGGCAAGAGGCCGAATGTCGTGATCGCCAAGGCACCACAACCGAAACTTAAGACGGTATCTGAACGATTCTCTGGTGCTCCAGCGGGGGGCAAGAACTTCGGTACAGAGGGCAATATCAAATGTTGCGGTCGAGCTCAGGCGATGACTCCAACAAATGCACAATCGAGCATATCTCCAAGATCCTCCATCCCCCGGTCTGCGGCGTCTTCCCAAAGAGCCGAAGTCTGCCAGGTGCTTAGAACAGAAAAGTTAAGGCAGAAGCGGCTCAGGTATCGAGCCCACAAGAGGGCCAGGGCTTCGGCCAAATGGAATCGTGTGAAGTTCCAAGTGCAGGGTTGCCCCGCGACGACGGCTGAGTCGGATGTAAGAATCAGCAATTCCTTCGAGCCTCTGAAGTGGGTTCAGAAAAATGCCATGACCGCCAGAATCAAGAAGACGGCGGTCCGAACAGTGCCACAAAGAGACGTGTCCCGGCCCCAACAGAAAAAGTATGACACTGTCTCTTCAAGAGTCTATCAAGCACTCTGTGCCGCACGAAAGCAGCGGGGCAAACCCAGAAAAGAAGCGCCATCACCATTCAAGAACCTGGTTAGGCCAGCCACCTTCAATCGACTACCAGCTACCGAAACAAGGGGGTCAAGACAGCGATCCGTGAAATCAGCTGCCAATGATAGAAAGACGGCCGGATATATCATCCATACGGTCTATATGGCGGGCGGACGCCCCAGCGACAACCTTCGCAGCAAAAGCAAGGATGGGGCCACCACATCCCAAGCCCAATCCAGCCTGAATGAGGTTGCCGCTGTCCAAGAGCAGCCGCCCCCGCTGGATGAAGAAAACCCTCTCGATGAGGATGATAGGCAGAAAGACCCATCGGTCCATGCAGAGTCAAGCTCGGACAGCGAAGAAGAGCCAACTTTCCGCCCCAGGACTGCGGAGCAAGAGCTGCTTCAAGAGCTTCGAATACAGCTCAGGAGCAAGGATAAAGAGATGGCCAAGCTCTATTCGAAAATTGACGACCTAACAAATGTTGTGATGCAGCTTACGGCTCAAATTGCTCGAGCGCCTCCCAATCAAGCACAAGTCGGTACTAATCAGCCGGGTGATGACAATCCGAGGCAGCCAATGCCTGTTCCTTTGGGACCAAGACTGGTCGAGCCGCATGAAAGCCGGCCACATTCCGCTTCTGGGGACGCCTTGGCCCCAGATAGCACTATCCCGCTAACACAGGATCGGATAATGGATTTGGTCACCAGCAAAGTTAAAACATTGGTGGCCGAAGCTGAAGCTCAGAAAGAAATCGGCAGTAGTGGGCGGCCATACCCTGCGCAGTACGATCTGATTGAGTTCCCAAGCGGCTACGTCATTCCTAAGTTCGGAAGATTTGATGGAACGGGGAATGCAAATCAGCACGTCGCCCACTTCAAAGCATCGTGCGGAAATACAGGGGGCAATGACGCGCTCCTTCTTCGTCAGTTTGTCAACAGCCTGACCGGCGTCGCCTTCGACTGGTATGCAAGTATACCGGATGGGTCCGTCATTACCTTTGCCCAAATGGAGTCCCTGTTTCGGCAAAGGTTCATGAGTGTCAGTGATAAAATCTCCATTGCCGACCTTGTGAGGACCAAGCCGGGGAAGAATGAAAGCAACACCGACTTTATCGCTCGATGGCGTAATCTCACAGTCAAGTGCGAACCACCGCTGGAGCAGGACCAGTCCGTCAGCCTTCTCATTGGGAACCTCAGCAACTGGATGGTCCCATTCTTGTGTACGGCGGGCCTCAAGACATTTCAGGAGCTAACCAAGAAAGTCCAAATGCTGGAACGCTCAAAGCAAGAGTACCCGCCGGATTCTCAGAGAGACAAAACTTGGAAAAGCAAGCGGGATGACAACCGTAGAAGCGGGAGTTCCAGCAGTACCAATGTCTTCAATGCGTCCGACAACGAAGAAAAGCGAAGGGCGGGCGAATCCAAAACCAACCGGTCTCGAAAGCCATTGCTGGGAGGAGATGGGCCTTCCCTAGAGGAGAAAAAGAACAAGGTTTACTATTTCAGAAGGGACAAGGTCCGCAAGATATTTAAAGATGCCTTGAACAACGGCCTACAATTGCCCGAGTCGAAAAGACCCCAAGAAGCAAAAATGACCGACAATCCCCTGTATTGCCCGTACCACCGAGTAGTGAGCCATGCGATTGAGGATTGCAATATCTTCAAATACTGGGTCGAGAAGAAGTACAAGGCTGGAGAGATCGAGCTGTCCAAAAGTGTGTTGGTGAACAGTCAAGTTGCAACCACCAACTTTATACAGACAGAAGCTGAAGCCTTCTGGGAGCAAACAGCCGAACCCGCTGCCCTGAGAAATGAGACGGACTCATCGCGGTCTCCGTGGAGTACGCACATATCTAACAAGACGAAGAAGATGATAAAGCTACTTCGGAAAGAACCCAGGACGGAATGGGAAGAGCAGAAGAAGCCTACCAGTCCAGCTGCCAATGCGGCTCCATCATACTCAAAATCCAAGAAGCTCAAGAAGAAGAAAAGTGCAGCTCGGCGCGAAAAAGAGTCTGCAGGGAGATCAACCATTCAAAAATATATCGATTCCCTCGAAGAATATGAACAAAAGGAAAGAACATTGATTCAATTGAAGGAGTTCTTCCCTGTACAAGCGGCTGAAATTCTGGAGGAGTTAGAAGAAGACTCCAATGAAGAGATCCCAGTAGTGACCTGCTACGCTATCCATCTTGGCAGCGACTCCAAGGATGAGCTCTGTTTTCCCGAAGAAGATGAGGAGCTCGCCACAAAGGCCAATCAAATCCAGCTCAGAAGCGGCAGGGCTCTACCGCCAAATCAGGGCAACGCCCCAAAAGGAAAGGAAAAACATGTGGCTAATGATGAAGATGGCAGAGAACCGGCTGATGAAAACTCAAGTCCTTCCTCGGTGGACTATAATGTCTTGGCTCACCTTCGAAGGCTTCCGTCTCTCCTGAGCATCTACGACGCCTTGGTCCTATCTAAGGAGCTTCGAAATGTTCTTATTCACGCTCTCCAAAACCCCGAGCGGTATCAGGCTCACTTTGCGGAAATTAATATGAAAGAAGCTCCGCACGCTTTGCATGCCGCCGCAGTCACATTTAAGGATGAAGACTTGCTACTGGGAACGGCTGAGCATAATCGACCGCTTTACGTGACCGGGTACAGCGACGGAGATCGGATTAATCGCATATTGATTGATCCGGGGTCTTCAGTGAACATCATGAACTTGCGGACGCTGAAGAGTTTGTCAATGGACGTCCGACACCTGTCAAGGGAAAGGATTGTCATTCAGGGCTTCAACCAAAATTGCCAGCAAGTTCTGGGGTCCATAGCTCTGCCAATCAAATTCGGGGATCTGCAAACTGAAGCTAAGATATACGTGATCGACGCCGACACGTCTTATAAGATTCTCTTGGGACGGCCGTGGCTCCACGATTATGGCATCATTCCGTCAACTCTCCATCAATGCATGAAGTATACTAAAAATGGTGAAGAAAGACGCATTGACGGAGACATCCAGCCGTTCGGTGTGCATGAAGTCCGCTATGAAGATTCTCGGTACTTTATGAACCACCAAAATGCTAAGCCACAACTGACTGTGGATTGACCGGCCCCAAGACCCAAAAGCAAATCTGCGCCGGTTGTCACTTTCAAAAGTAAAAACGCCCAAGTACGCCCACATTTCGGTAGCGACACTGATGAGTCCGACGCTGGAAGCCCGTCCTTCCGTAAAACCCGCCCTCGTTTCGGCAGCGATACGGATGAATCTGTTACTGAAAGTCCATCTAGCAGCAAAGTTTGCCCTCATCTTGGCAGTGACACTAAAGAGTCAGAAGAAGAGGACCTGCCGTGCAAGAGCTGTGCAGATTGGACCCCTATGCAGCAAGCGAAACTAAGAGAGACCTTCGAAGTTGCAGAAGGGTCCCTGGCCATCACAAGGGTGCCGGAACGGATGTGCAAAGAGCTCGACGCATTGTCAGTCTCTACCGTGGACCAGCTGAAAACTTTCTACATACCCGGGAGGAAAAATGGACGGAAGGGCATCCTGTTTTACAGGTCAAACCCCGTTGTGCACCCGGACGATCTTTCTGTCGCGTGCCTTCCCTATGAGAGGGGCATAAGAGCCGTCCTCAATCCCAGATACTATGCGCCCGATATGCGGGAATACTTTAAGAAGTGCGGATGCCGGTTATATCAAACGGAGTCCGAAGCAAAATTTTACGAAGGGCTATAGTATCCACCCTAGGTCCGAGCACTCATCGATGGACGAATTCCAGTTAGACGGGGCATAGGCTACATTCAACCTGATTCCAAAGCGTGCTATATGATCCATGTTGGTGAGGCCAGCGAAAGATCAAATGATGATGACGAGATAGCCGAGCCAGAAGAAGCTCCTCAAGAGCTCGAAGATGGTGGACAAGCAACCTTTGACGAGCTAACCGAGATTGACTTAGGAACGCCCGATAATCCAAGGGCGACCTACATCAGCTCGCTCTTGTCAGAGGAAATGAAAGCACAGATAATTGCCCTACTGCGTGAGTTCGTCGACTGCTTCGCATGGACATACAAAGAAATGCCAGGCCTTTCCCCTGAAGTGGCGTGCATAAGCTGGCTATATCTCTTGATGCTAAGCCAGTCAAACAAGCCCCTCGAAGAATGAGAAGGGAACTAAAAGAAAAGGTCATCGAGGAAACCAAGAAGCTCATCGATGCCGGCTTCATCAGGGAAGAGAAATATGCGGACTGGATCGCATGCATAGTCCCAGTGAAGAAGAAAAATGGGCAGATCCGAGTTTGTGTCGATTTCAGGGACCTCAACAAGGCATGTCCTAAAGACGACTTCCCGCTACCGGTCATGGAAATGATGGTCGATGACACCTCAAATTACGAGCTGTTCACCTTTATGGATGGCTCGTCTGGATACAATCAGATCAAGATGTCGCCTGAGGATGAGAAGCACACAGCATTTCGAACCCCGATCGGAATATACTGCAACAAAGTGATGCCGTTCGGGCTGAAGAACGCGGGCGCTACATATCAAAGGGCAATGACTAATATCTTGTTAGTGTTTATGCCCTAGAAGGCCATTACTGTATCATACTAGTTTGTATATTACTTAATGGAAGCTTGGGATATTCACATGTATATAACAGTCTTGCTAAACATGGTAGTATGCTACTTGGTTTTTCTATCTTAATATGTGAGTGTACGTATTGATAGAGCTCTTAGGATCTTGCTTGTCTACCAGCGTTGTGATGGCAGTCACACTAGTGGGGGCTGGGTAGTCTACAAGCACATCCTTATTCAGGTCCCTGGTCGTTGGATTATCGAGACAGAGCATCGATACTCCGGAGTAGACTGGTGTGTACGCTTCTTATCCCAGGTGGGGAGATGGTCTGTCCTACAGCCGTCAGTACGTCGTACTGGAGATAGTATGCAGGTGCTCGTTAGGTTACGGGTACACCGGACAGGACTCACGGGGAACTGTTGGTTGGTTTGATACCAGTCGTCAGTGAGCAGTTCCCAGGTGACATGAGTACAGCATAGTCCGCAGACTTGACACTGCTACTTCGCCTCGAGTGTGTCCCACTGTTCTTAGATTGCTACCCTACCACGGCTCAAAGGAGTCGTGCAAACAGGTAGCAGTTGGGTGCAGTCCCGAGCACTTGGAGGCAGTGGCGGTTAGACAGGATTCGTCCCTCCCGGTATTGGGAGTAGATATCGTGCTGTGTCAGAGAGCCATTACGCAAAGTCCCTGGCCAGGGCAAGCGAGATTTGCTGGTAGGTTCCAGTAGTTTCTCAGGGTGTAATGGGCTTCCCTCCGACACGACTTATACCGCTATTAGGGGACTGACGCTTGCCGCCCCCCTAGGCCCGATATGCGATAGTCTTGGACGAACGGACCGGACTGTATGGAGATTGTCACATCAGACTCAGTAGGAGTTCGGATGGGTTTCCTCATCGGCCTTCTTATCGACAACTACCTGGGGACCGTTACGTACAGCTAGTGCCGCTTGCGGTCTGTGGTTAAACCCACTGCCAGCGTAGTAGTCGAGTCTCTAGAGTCCCACACAGAGAGTTTCCTACTCCAGGCGAAACGATATAGAGGTTGCATGGTTTTGCGACAAAGGGTTCGGACGCATACGTGCGTTTACGCGCGTACGACTTTCGGACAGTTTTTACCAGTCGGCTTTGGTTTAAGCCAGTTACTGGTATCCGGTTATTGGATTTATACAGTCTAAAGTTTTTCCGTATTTTTACGGATCGGAGGGGCGTTCTCGTAATTACTCGAGAAGCTTCTAGAAGATGGTGACTAAGGAGGGTTATGTGTCATATTCATTGAATGAGTTATATGAGTCATGGTGGTGATTCATTCATTTCATTAATGCACATTTATTGCTTAATGACTCATGCTAATGAATCATCACTAGATATTTTATGAAGCATGATTATTCATCACTCTTTATTCTTTTCTTCTTATTGATAATGCTTCATATATGATATGATACTCATAACTTATTCTCATAATATTATTCACATTCTCTCTCCTCAAGCTCTCTCTCTTCAAAAGACTAATCCTCACCCTCATGTGTTGAGATCTAGGATTAGTTAGACTAATCAATCCATAACCATCACTCTATTTCATCTAGCTTCTTTGATTAGCAATCCAAGAAGGTTAGTTGCCTCAAGTTTAGAGGCTAAGCTTGGAGTTTTGCTCTCGGGTGGATCGTCTACTACCTAGAGAAGGCCGAGGAGAACAAGGAGATCGTAAAGACGAAGGACTAGTTTCGATAGGTATAATCCCTAAGCATAGTAGTTTAGTATAACTATATGTTTGGTTAGTTATCGTTTAGCTTCGATTCAAGCGGTTAGTCGATGTTCGTTCACTAAACAAGTTCGTTTTTGAAAATTCCGCCTCCCCACAAGTTCTGGGGTGTAGTACATCGACTTACATATCTTTGATGACCTAATCCATAAAGTCGTCGAATGCTATGTTGATGATCTGGTCGTCAAAACTAAAGCCAAGGCCGACCACATCCAAGATCTTAGGACTGTTCTCACCAGACTGAGGGGATACGATCTGAAGATGAATCCTTTAAAGTGCGCTTTTGGCGTGTCATCGGAAAAATTCCTGGGCTTCATAGTCCGACATCGAGGGATCGAAGTTGACCCATCAAAGATAAAGGCCATCATGGAGATGCCCCCTCCGAAGAGTCTGACGCAGCTAAGATCTTTTCAAGGCAAGCTTGCTTATATACGGAGGTTTATCTCAAATTTATCGGGGAGATGTAGGCCCTTCTCAAAACTCATGAAGAAAGGAGCTCCTTTTATCTGGGATGCCGAATGTCAAGCAGCGTTCGAAAGCATAATACTTGTTGCACCCTCCAGTGCTGGCCGCTCCCATTCTAAATAAACCGCTGATTCTCTACACTGCCGCGCTGGACGAGTCACTCGGTGCGCTCCTTGCCCAGAATAACGAGGAGGGAAAAGAAAATGCCCTCTACTACCTCAGCCGAACTCTAGTCGGGGCGGAACACAACTACTCCCCAATAGAAAAGCAATGCCTGGCTCTGATATTTGCTGTGAAGAAGCTGAAGCATTATCTGCTCGCTCATCGGGTAATGCTGATCTCCAAGGTCGACCCGCTCAAACACTTGATGACCAAAGCAAGCCTAGCCGGCAGAATGGCAAGATGGGCTGTTATGCTACTTGAGTTTGACATAGTTTACACTCCTCAGAAAGCAGTAAAAGGGCAAGCACTTGCAGACTTTCTCGCTGCTCATCCCATACCAGAAGGGTCGCCGCTAAATTGTGAGTTACCCGATGAACAAGTGCTACACCTCGAGGAAGATGAGCCATGTTGAGAGCTCTACTTCGATGGAGCCTCGTCAATAAGGACCTCCAGTAAATCAAGCGTCCCGGAGATAAAAGCAGGGATAGGATTGGTGTTCATCACGCCATCAATGGGAACCCTATGGCGTTCTTTTGCTCTCACCGAGCCTCGGACAAACAATGAAGCTGAGTATGAAGCTCTGATAGCTGGTTTGGAGCTCGCCATAAAAATGGAAATCCATCGGCTACGAGTTTACGGTGACTCCCAGCTCGTCGTCAACCAAGTAAGCGGCGATTATAAGATATACAGACCCGAATTAGCTCGGTACAGAGGCCGAGTGGTGGAACTCATGAAACGGTTCACTCATATTGAACTAACGAGAGTCCCTAGAGCGTTGAACGGAAAAGCCGACATACTCGCTCGCCTAGCCAAGGAGCTGGCTGATCCTGACATGGAAAAAATTCTGATCACAGTCAGGAGCCGACAAATTCTACCCCCAGTCTCTCTACGAGAAGAAGAAAGCGCGGAACAGAAGAGCAGTCCTGCCGAAGAAGCTTCGATCATCCAAGACGAGCCCGATTGGAGAGAACCCTTCATAGAGTACTTCCGATACGATAAGCTGCCCGAAGAAAAATCTGCGAGGATTCAGCTGAAGAAAAGAGCTCTCCGATACGTGTTTGTAAATGACACGTTATACCGCAGGTCATGTGACCAACTCTGGCTCAGGTGTCTGCCATTGGCCGAAGCCCAAAAGGTCATGAAAGATGTTCACTCGGGCGTTTGCGGTGCTCACCAATCTGGCCCCAAGATGCGACTTCAAATCAAACGGCTTGGGTATTACTGGCCCACCATGATACGGGATTGCGGAGAGCATGCAAAGAAATGTTATATCTGCCAAATTCACGGTGATTTCATTCACAAGCATCCCAATCCGTTGCATCCTACGATGGCGTTGTGGCCCTTCGAAGTCTGGGGCACCGACATTGTTGGCCAAATTGATCCTCCATCATGCAAAGGCCACCGGTTCATATTGGCCGCGACAGATACTGCTCCAGATGGGCTGAAGCTGTCCCGCTAAAAGAAGTCAAGACAAAAGATATTCTGACATTCTTCCAGCATAATATTCTATACCGCTTCGGTAAACCAAGAAGAATCATTTCCGACAACGGGCCTTCTTTCAAGAGCTTCAATGTCTCAAGGTTCGCTACTCAGCACAAGATAGACTGGAGGTATTCCTCCATCTATAATCCAAGAGCCAATGGGCCAGCCGAAGCCTTCAATAAGACTCTATGCAAGCTCCTGAGGAAAAATGCTTCAGCCAACAAGAGAGACTGGAATCTCAAACTTCACGAGGCATTGTGGGCATATCGTACCACGCACCGTACTCCAACTCAGTCCACTCCATACTCATTGCTCTTCGGAGTGGAGGCGGTCCTCCCCCTCGAAGTCGAAGTTCCAAGCTTAAGAATGGCTGTTCAGCATGAGTTGACGGAGGAGGAAAACGTGCTCCTTCGACTTGAAGAACTCGATGCCCTCGAAGAAAAGAGGCTCGCGGTGCAGCAAAGTCTGGAGCTATACCGAGCCCAAATGTCACGGGCCTATGACAAGATAACCCGTCTCCGCGCTTTCAAAAAAGGTGAATTGGTGTTGGTCCTCAAAAGACCGATTATCCCCAATCGACATGCCAAGAGAAAATTCGAGCCAAACTGGGAAGGACCATACGTCATCGAGAAAGTGTTTGACGGAGGATCCTACCAACTAATAAGTGCTGAGGGAGAAAGGCCCATGCCACCCATCAATGGCCAATATCTCAAGAAATACTACACGTGAATGCTCCGAGTCGCAGGCGAATTGAGCATATCAGCCCTACGATCTGGAGCAGACATCCTGCAAAACCGTATACAATCCACGGGCATAAATGACCCCTATCTCTCCCAAATCCTGTCGGTGAGACTACTTTTAAAGTCCCACCAGCGAAAAATAAAATAAAATAAAATAAAAAACATAAAAGAAATAAAAAATAAACGGTATGTCCACAAGCAAAACGGGCACGGATGAAAACCCGAAAGGGCACCGTGAGTAAAAACAGCAGGACTACCGGCGAGTCTGTGAAAACCCGAAAGGGCGCAAACTCGTGAAAAGAGATGAAATAAACTCGCAAAGTCCTCTCGACCTTGTGAGGAGAAAACCCCTGCGTGAGATCCTTACGACTCACAAAGGAGCAACACACTTAGGAATCCTCACGATTCCTAAGAAGAAAACACACATGCGGGATCCTTATGACTCGTAGGAAGAAAATGCTTTTATGGGACCCTCACGGCCCATAAAATTGAAAAGCCTTAGCTGATAGGGACCCAAACCTGTCTCCTAAGCCATCGTTCCCCAACGGGCAACGGCAAATGATGAGTCACTCCTAGCATTTCGCTTCAGTGTTAGCGGTGCTGATGCCGACCAAAAACCCAAATCCCAAGTCCTCCCAAGGCAAATAATGAGTTGCTCCTGGCATTATTCCAGTGCAGCAATGCTGATACCAAACAAGATCCAAATTCCAAGTCCCCGACCCCAAAGTGGCGAATGATGAGTCGCTCCTGGTACCATATTCCAGTGTAGCGATACAGACGCCAACCAAATTCCAAATCCCATACCCCAACGGCGAATGATGAGTCGCTCCTGGAACCACATTCCAGTCCAGCGATGCAGACGCCAACAAAGCCCTGAAATTTTCTCGGCCCTACGGTCTGGATTATACATCCTGCAAAACCGTATACAATCCACGGGCGTAAAACAATCCCAACCTCTCCCAAGTCCTACCGGTGAGACCACATTCAAGGTCCCTAAAAAAAAAAAATCCCAAATCCTCCCGAAGCAAATGATGAGTTGCTCCTGGCATTATTCCAGTGCAGCAATGCAGATGCCAAACAAAAACCAAAATCCCAAAATCCTCTAAATGACAGATGATGATTCGCTCCTGGTACCATATTCCAGTATAGCGATGCTGATGTCAACCTAAATCAAAATCAACAAGTCAACTTTCACTCCGACACCGAAAAAAGCGGAGCAAGTCAGAATCAAATCTCGACACCGCAAGAAGCGGAGCAAGTCAAGTCTACCCCTGACACTGCAAGAAGCAGAGCAAGTCAAATCAAGCATCGACCGTCCAAGTCGCAAAAAGGGCAGCATCGACCGTCCACATCGCTAAAAGGGCAGCATCGACCGTCCAAGTCGCAAAAAGGGCAGAACCGACCGTCCAAGTCGCAAAAAGGGCAGCATCGACCGTCCACGTCGCTAAAATGGCAGCACCGACCGTCCATGTCGCAAAAAGGGCAGAATCGACCGTCCACGTCGCTAAAAGGGCAGTATCGACCGTCCAAGTCGCAAAAAGGGCAGAACCGACCGTCCAAGACGCAAAAAGGGCAACACCGACCGTCCAAGTTGCAAAAATGGCCGCATCGCCGTCCAAGTCGCAAAAAGGGCAGCATCGACCGTCCAAGTCGCTAAAAGGGCAGCATCGACCGTCCAAGTTGCAAAAAGGGCAGCACCGACCGTCTAAGTCGCAAAAAGGGCAGCATCGACCGTCCAAGTCGTTAAAATGGCAGCACCGACCGTCCACGTCGCTAAAATGGCAGCACCGACCGTCCATGTCGCAAAAAGGGCAGAACCGATCGTCC
The DNA here is from genome assembly GCA_030015575.1 of Agapanthus africanus. Classification (NCBI taxonomy): domain Eukaryota; kingdom Viridiplantae; phylum Streptophyta; class Magnoliopsida; order Asparagales; family Amaryllidaceae; genus Agapanthus; species Agapanthus africanus. The sequence continues at coordinate 757,118,003 of CM057337.1, read as the reverse complement.
AAGTATCTAAAATGGCAGCATCGACCGTCCAAGTCGCAAAAAGGGCAGCATCGACCGTCCAAGTCGCTAAAATGGCAGCACCGACCATCCAAGTCGCAAAAAGGGCAGTACCGACCGTCCAAGTCGCAAAAAGGGTAGCACCGACCGTCCAGGTCGCAAAAAGGGCAGCGCAGGATTCCTACAAGCGGGAACCAGATCACTCCGGGCCAGAGAAAACGTCTATCACGCACACTCCGTCTCGGAGACATGTCAAGCAACGACCGTCCATGTCGTAAAAAGGGCAGTGCCAGCTTCCCAAAAAGCGGGAACCAAATCAGGTCGCCTCCAAATAAAAGAAGATCCATCAATTTGTGGTGTGCATTTATTGATGGGGGGCAATTTGTTGGGGTAAAAATTTACACTCCGGTTGACCAAGTCAAAATCCAAGTCAACCTCAAGCCAAGTGGGCCCAAGCCCAGACCCAGTGGGCCCATGCCCGGGTCGAGCCCGAACATGAAGCGGCCGGCCTCCCCCACGCCAAGATAAAAATTTTGTAATAAACAATTTTGTTGTATTTCTTTTATTTTATTTTATGGATAAATGTAAGAAAAATAGGCATAAAGCCAAATTTTTGTAAAGCCCATGGCTTATGTGCAAAAAGAAATGGCACATGAGTCATGGGATAGGCAAAATGCCATTTTGTGAAGCCCAAGGGGCTATGTGTAAAGTGTGTAGCCTATAAAGGCAAGGATAATGAAATATCCCAACAACCTTTTCTCTCTCCAAAAAAAAGTTTCAGATCTGAGATCTTTCTCCTTCTTCAAGGTTCCAAAACCTTCTTCTTTCTCTTGAATTAAATCAAGAGTTCTACTCTCCTTTTTATAAAACAAATTAGTTTTTCACCACAAAACCCATCAAGGGGAACTCAGATCTTCCATTAGATCTCAAAAAGGAGTGATTTTTTAAAATCCCATATCTCTTGATCTTCAAGATCCAGCTAACAGAGGAGGAGGAAGAAGAACCCCTCCCATTAACCCAAAAAAAAAACAAAAAAAAACACACTCAGGAGTCCAACTCCTCTCTGATTTCTCTTCCGAGAAATGTTTTTTAGGCTAAAAGCTCTTTTTCTCGCCGGAGCTCAAGCGCAGAGCGCCCGTGTGCCGACACGTGGCGCGCTTGCGCTCAAGCGCTCAGCGCTCAAGCGCAGAGCGCCCACGTACCGACACGTGGCGCGCTTGCGCTCGAGCGCAAGTCGCCCCTGTGCCGACACGTGGCTCTCTTGCGCTCCAGCGCAAGCGCTCGAGCGCAAGTCGCCCCGGTGCCGACACGTGGCGCGCTTGCGCTCCAGCGCAGGCGCTCGAGCGCAAGTCGCCCCGGTGCCGACACGTGGCGCGCTTGCGCTCCAGCGCAGGCGCTCGAGTGCAAGTCGCCCCCGTGCCGACACGTGGCACGCTTGCGCTCCAGCGCAGGCGCTCGAGCGCAAGTCGCCCCCGTGCCGACATGTGGCGCTCTTGCGCTCCAGCGCAAACGCTAGAGCGCAAGTCGCCCACGTGCCGACACGTGGCGCGCTTGCACCCAAGCGCTCAGCGTCCGAGCGCAAAGCACCCACGTGCCGACACGTGGCGCGTTGCGCTCCAGCACTCTGCGCTCGAGCGCAGAGCGCCCACGTACCGACACGTGGCGCGCTTGCGCTCAAGCGCCTAGGCGCTGGCCCCACGCATCCTTTGGATGTCTTTTTCCCCTTTATTTATATATACATGTATATATATACATATGTATACATATGTACACATACACATACTCCACGACACTCTCCCCCTCAAAAAAAATTTTGGGCCGGGGCGCTGCCCCAAACCCCGCAAGGGGGCTGCTAGCCCCCTTGACCCCCAGCCCGCTATCCGGGTAGCGGGACCCCCGTAAAAACTCTGCGTGGCTCCCGATATATCTAAAACCCCCTTTTAAAACAAAACACACGCACACCGCACATTGAGTTCGCATGACCAATTGAACCCGTTAATCGGAAGTTCCCTCGCCCCAAAGGAGAGGAGTAATTAACGGCAGCTTAGTCCGCGGCTGCCGGAGATTCGGATCCCCACAATCATTAAACCCCAGCCTACCCTAGGCAGAGGGAATCTGTAGTACGCCTGACAATCGTGCGCGTATTCCCATCTCAATGGGGTGACGAAAAACACCCTACAACACATACAGTGTGAATCTAAGATATGTGATTTACAGTAATAACAAGTCATGTTAATGCAGAATAATGGAAGGTACACTAGCAGGTACAATCAATATATGAAGCAATAGTAATATGACAATAGTATGCAATAATCATGCAATAGGGATATGAGAATGTAGATATGCAGTAATCATGAAGGGTACACTAACAGGTACAATCAATATATGAAGCAATAGTGATATGACAATAGTATGCAATAATCATGCAATAGGGATATGAGAATGTAGATATGCAATAATCATTAAGGGTACACTAACAGGTACAATCAATACCTGAAGCAATAGTGATATGACAATAGTATGCAATAATCATGCAATAGGGATATGAGAATGTAGATATGCAGCAATCATGAAGGGTACACTAACAGGTACAATCAATACCTGAAACAGTGCATAAATAGATAAGTGTGAGGTATGGAATGAAATATGTCATTTCCACGGAATCCTGAAATCGTGGTAGGATCACAATCCATCAAGACACTCAAATTCACAATTCCTCAAATCAGCCCCCAATCGGCTCTCATATCATATAAGTCTCACATCTCCCAAATGTACAATATCGAATAATCTCCTATATCCCGAATGTACAAATCAGTAATCTCATATGTATCTGATATCCAATCTCAATGAATCACCTAATATCCCAAATCAAATCCCAAGTAAAATTCTAACATCCTAAATATATATTTGCAGAAATAAATATGATGGGGGTCAATACACATATATCAGCGTCCCACTCCACTGATATTGGTGTAAGGGTATATATAACAGCGGCTAAATCCCCTGTTATATATACAAAGGTGTTAAAAGAAATATCATAAAAACAATGTGCCAAGTATCGATACAGAAATACTGGTCTATCAGATGCCGTCACCAAGACTAGCATCCTGATAGGTACGTATCATACGCTGTCCCGGAAAGCACGAGTGCCTAGCTCTGACCCTCGCCTTCCCACGTATCTATACGTACATGATTCCCAACGGTATCCCAATGATCCCCGCCAAGTCATTGGTACTGTCACCGGTAGGTACTCGCCCACCTCCAGGCTCAATCGGCAAAGTCCATCGATCATCTTGCCGAGGGGAACCATACCGGGCCCCACCATGTACCCTCATACGGCACCCACTCCTCGTATGGAGTATATAATCAGAACCGATAAATCTCATGGTGGCTGCGCAAATATCATATCAAGGAAACCGGATTTTTCAATGTATGCATAATTTCATGAACTCCCGCGGCTCCCAAATCCATAAAACATCATGTAAAATCCAAATAACAATGCGCAAATCCAGGAATAAATATGTGCGCTATATCTGAAATGCGAGCATATAAATGAAAATATGTAGCTGAAACCAGATGTATGCGAAATCAATAAGGTACAGCTAAGTATAGGTGTCTAGTTATAAGTAAAAGATGTAGTATACCCCCTGGGTATAAGTACAATATGAGCAAGGTATACCTGTAGATGTATCGTAAAGGGTATATGTGCCTATCAATAATGGTACGATACTCTATAGGTATACAGGTATGGTAAATATCATATGTGATAAGCGGTACGAATCAATGTCACAAGGTCCCTAACCAAGCAATATAGAATCTATAAGTGGTTCGTGTGTGACATGGCAATTATTGACGGTGTGTGTAGCATACAATCAGTGCTCGTGCAACATGAATCGTCAATAATTTGTGCAGTGTCCTACGTCTACTAGTCCAAATACAACATCTAAGTAATAGGGTAAAGGCGCAATTCTAACAATGACGTAGAATATGCAAAAAGTAATAGAATTCTAGCCCAGACGCATAACGCCATGCGAGCAATTCAACTGTAGATGTTAAATCTACTCACCAGCGCTCCACGCTAAGTGAATCCTATCACCTGTTCCCCTTGTAGCAGTGTCCGTAGTCCCCGCCTGCGAACCCTATGGTACCCTGAGAAGCGGGAGAAGAAGTGTATGGAGGAAGAAGAGCTGCTGCAAGTTGCTGGGGCCTCTGCTGCTGCTGCCAGAAGCTGCTGCTGCTGTTGCTGCTACTGAAGCTGCTTGCTGCTACTGCTGTTGCATGAGCTGCTGCTGCTGCTGCTGCTGCGGGGGCTGCTTGCTGCTGCTGCTGCTGGGGCTGCTTGCTGCTCTTGTGGGTGTGTGTGAGTGAATATGAGAGTGAGAGAACAAAGGAAATGAGAGTGAGGATGAGAATGAAAGAAAATAATTCAACCCCCCTTCTCACTCTCTCTCACTTCATTTAATGGGCATGGCACAAGCCATGCAGCCCCATACCCTCTCTCTCTCTCCCCCATGGTCAACAATGAAAGTCAAATTTAAAAATCTGTTTCAAATTCATTTTTCATTTTTCTTTTAAAAGAACAACCATCCATACTTAAAACCCATAACACTTAAAACAAAACTAAAAAACTAGATTAGCGAATGGTTAGTTCACCATGTTGCTAATCATGGATAAACCCCAAATTAACACCCTAGTTAACATGCACAAGTGTGTGCGAGCCAAGAAAAATCTAATAAAATATTCATTAAATAAGATAAAATAATTAAAAACCAATTTGGTAAACTTTTTATTGAAAACCATATATTAAAATATAATTATCCACAAAACACATTCTAAGGTGTTACAAGAGCAAGCTCTCAGCAGAAGAATAATTTCTTCAAGGTAAAATAAAGAGATCAAAGCATCTCATCAGAAAAAGAACTTATTTCTTATGCCAGATCATAGATCTATAAGACAAATTGTCTTTCACAAAAGAGATCATAATATCTCATTATAAAAAGGGGGGAGAATAATTCAATTCTCTTAAGATCATAGATCCATAAAGGCAGAGCCTTTCACCAAAAACATAAGAGATTGAAACATCTCCTATAAAAAAATAAGAACTTTGTTCTTAGATCCATGAGACAAAGTCTCTTATAAGAGAGAGAATTTAATTCTCAGGGCGCAAAGCTGTCTAAAAAGAGCCTTAGCGCTCCAATTAAAAGGAGTGCCCCAGCGCTCCAAATCTAGGGCATGGCGCTGCTGAGCCTTAACGCTCCAAATTTCACAAGAAGCGCTCTGCACTCATTGACTGGCGATCAGCGCCAAGCGCGCTATGTGCTCCTCACGTGTGCGCTATTTCACAAGAAGCGCTCTGCACTCATTGACTGGCGATCAGCGCCAAGCGCGCCACGTACTCCTCACGTGTGCGCTATTTCACAAGAAGCGCTCTGAGCTCATTGACTGGCGATCAGCGCCAAGCGCGCCACGTGCTCCTCACGTATGCGCTATTTAACAGAAGCGCTCTGCGCTCATTGACTGGCGATCAGCGCCAAGCGCGCCACGTGCTCCTCACGTGTGCGCTATTTCACAAGAAGCGCTCTGCGCTCATTGACTGGCGATCAGCGCCAAGCGCGCCACGTGCTTCTCACGTGTGCGCTATTTAACAGAAGCGCTTTGCGCTCATTGATTGGCGGTAATGTAGGGTTCCTAGGCACTCTAACAAGTTTCTACAAGGCATCAACCATCCCCGATTAAAATTTTAGCCGTGCCGAATAACCCTAAATAAGATCTTTGCTAGATTATTAGGGTTTCACATGCAAGTAAATATCATTTACGACTAAGTGAATACGAAATACAACCTTTGTAGATCGGTCCTTCACTTCTAAAGCTCCTTGTTGTAGTCCCTTCGCTGCGATCATGGTCCTCCCGGGCTCTTGCATGGCTTCACGAGGCAGAAGGAGCGTCCTTGCTTGAAGTCTTCGAGACCGAAAATGATCTACGTCGAGAGAATACGAACTCAAGCTTCTTCTTCACTAACTAGAGATTTAGTGAAGCAAACACCCTAAACTAAAGTGCTAGTCTAGTAGAGGATGAGGAAATAGGAAGTGGGTACACCTTAGAATTATTTATCTCACATTTATTTCTCACTTAATCAAAACCTAGAGAGCTTTTGAGCTCAAGGAAGAAGATGAATAAAAAATGAGATGAGGATAATGATCAAGTGAGAAAGCTAACCATGGTGAGTGAGTATCATATACTAACTCATGTAGAGACATAACCATGGCTAATCCTAATGGTTGGGTTAACAAATATCCAAAGTAAAAACAAACCTAGTGGACTTAGTCAATGCATCCACAAGCTTCCACAAGCTTCATTCATTTTTCTAATCGTCCACTAATTTTGTAATTACTTTAAATATTAAACCCAACATAACAAATAGCATGGTGTAAGTCTCATACACCCATGAATGTTGTATCAACAACCATGATACAAAAAGAAAACACATTTTTAATATATGTCACATATATATTAAAGTTGTGCACATGTGAGAAAAATCCTTAAGTGAACAAATGTTAGTTAATGTAAATTAGTATATCATATATACAATTATACACTAAATTATTAAATCAACACTTGACTTAATAATCCGGTTATATCTCATATAACCGACTAACATCCAATGTATCGACTTATCGAATCAACACTTGATTCGATAACCCGGCTATATCACATATAACCGACCGATACAAAAAGTCGCGAGAATAGAATACGGTATCACATACACACATTATTCTCGGTCCCGCACATATCACATATGCGCTCCTATTTCGTTTTGCCTGAGCCAGTAAAATCTCTATGTAGGACTCTAAAGACTCGTCAATACGCCGGCAGTAGGTGATGATCTACATCAAGCACCCACAAGCCGTCAGCGGACTAGCTGGACGTAACGGCTACCCGGGTATTGAGCGATCAGAAGATCAGCAAGCAAGCCCGCTCCAACTCCTGTAAAAGCCTAACGGTAACACTTGCCGTACAGTCCGGTCTCCTCGTCTGATATGTCGCATATCAAGTCTAGGGGTGGTAAACGTCAGACCCCAATAACCGATAATTCGTGCCGATGTGAGGCTCATAACGGGTCGAGAAACTACTGGTAACACTTACCAGTAAATCTCTAAATCAGCCCTGGCCAGGGACTTCCCTGTTATGGCCAATCGAGCACAGCGCAACATCAACCCCCAATACCCGGAGAGATGAAACCCCTCCTATCGCTCATTGCCTCCATGTGACTCGGGACTGTACCCAAAAACCACCGTTTTGCACGCCCTCTTGGACGTGGTAAGGTGGAAATCAAAGCACAGTGGGAATCACACAAGACTCTATAACGATTTCGGGTTTACAGACTAACCTGCACAAGTGTCACCAGAGAACTGCTATCTGACGTGAGGTATAATACCATCTGGGAGTTCTCGACGAGTCCGTCCAGTGTATCCAGTCTCCATTGAGCATCCGTATACCATCTCTGATGTCAAACACCAATGGATATGAGATCATCCATCGCCCATCTCATGGGTCGAGAAACGTATACGCTAGTCTACTCTGGTATATCGATGCCCCGTCTCGATATACCCACGACTAGGGACATTAAAGGATGTACTTATGGACTACCATGGCCCCACTAGTATGATCTCATCATAGTCCTAATAGTCAAGTACACATCCTAAGGGCCTTACCAATATGTAGCTATAAGACAGTATCAAGAGACAAGTATACATGTTAAGATAAAGAGCAACCAGATAGCATACTATCATATCGAGCAAGAAAGTCCTCTCTATATATGTCCAAGCATCCAATATAATATACATCATCTGTACAATACTGGCCTCTAGGGCATACATACAACTAACAATCTCCCACTTGCACTAGGGCCAGCTGCTGTAGTATCGCATACCAAGCATCCCGAAGAGTTTCTCAAACTGTATCTGGGGAATAGCCTTCGTGAGTGGATCCGCAGTGTTGTTCTTCGTGTCAACCCTCCTGACCTCGATCTCCCGGCGATCTACTATCTCCCGGATCAGGTGATACCGCCTCAGAATATGCCTGGATCGCTGATGGGACCTGGGTTCCTTGGCCAAAGCCACCGCTCCATTGTTATCACAATACAAAGGTATTGGATGCTCAATGGATGGAACCACTCCAAGTTCAGTAATGAACTTCTTGATCCAGACAGCCTCTTTGGCAGCATCGTTGGCAGCGATGTATTCAGCCTCCATCGTCGAGTCTGTCACGGTTTCCTACTTGGAACTCTTCCAGCTAACCGCCCCTCCGTAAAGGGTAAAGACAAATCCCGAGTGCGACTTAGAGTCGTCCTTATCACTCTGGAAGCTCGAATCGGTAAAGGACTCCACTTGGAGTTCTCCGTTACCATACACTAAGAGCATCTCTTTAGTCCTTCGTAAGTACTTGAGAATGCTCTTCACAGCTGTCCAGTGACTCTCTCCAGGATCAGCTTGATACCTACTCACTACACTTAGTGAGTGTGCTACATCGGGTCTGGTACATAGCATCGCTTACATGATAGAGCCTACAGCCGAAGCATAGGGTATCCCTTGCATGCGAGCTCTCTCCAAATCAGTCTTGGGAGACATCTCTTTGGAGAGAGTGAGCCCTGAGATCGTGGGTAAAAACCTACGCTTGGACTCTTCCATACTAAACCGCTTTAGTATGGTGTCAATGTACCTGGATTGGGACAATCCCAGTATCTGTTTGGATCTATCTCTATAGATCTTAATCCCCAAGACGTAGGAGGCATCCCCTAGATCTTCCATTGAGAATCTTTGTGATAAGAAAAGCTTGACCGATTGCAGCATAGGAATGTCATTTCCTATCAAGAGTATGTCGTTCACGTACAATACGAGAAAAACAATCTTACTCTCTGCCACCTTCTTGTAGATACAAGGTTCATCTACGTTTTTGACGAAATCAAACTCTTTGATAACGACGTCAAAGCAGATGTTCCAACTCTGCGATACTTTCTTTAATCTATAAATGGATTTAAGCAGCTTGCACACCTTCCTGCTGCTCCCACTAGCTACGAAGCCCTCTGGCTGAGTCATGTACACGCTCTCTTCTAAATCACCGTTTAGAAAGGCGGTCTTAACATTCATTTGCCAGATTTCGTAGTTATGATATGCAGCGATGGCAAGCATGATCCGGATGGATTTAAGTATAGCCACTGGAGAAAAGGTTTCGTCATAGTCCACACCTGGTCTTTGACGAAAACCCTTTGCAACAAGTCTAGCTTTGAAAGTCTCCACTTTCCCATCTGCACCAAGTTTTTTCTTGAAGATCCGCTTGCTCCCAATGGGTTTTACCCCTTCAGGAGCATCTTCCAAAGTCCATACTTTGTTGGTGTACATGGATTCCATCTCGGACCGCATTGCATCCAGCCATTTCACTGAGTCTCCACTCGTGATGGCCTGCTCGAAGCTAGTTGGATCATCATCCTCCATGATGCAATCCTCGCTCCCACCATCCATAAGAAAATCGTAGTATCTCTCAGGTGGGTGAGAAACCCTACTAGATCGGCGGAGTGGTTGGGGTTCATCGGGAACTACCGAATCCTTTGGTTCCACCAGATCTTCTGTTGCAGCTTTTGTAGCTGGAACCTCTTCCAGTTCTACCTCATGACCACTAATCTCTTTTGCAAGAAATTCCTTTTCTAAAAAGGTGGCATGCCGAGAAACAAACACCTTTTGTTCCTTAGTGTGGTAGAAGATATACCCTTGTGAATTCTTGGGATATCCTACAAATTTGCATAGAACAGACCGTGCCTCGAGTTTGTCCAGATTTTGTCGTTTGACAAAGACTGGACAACCCCATATCTTAACATAATTAAGACATGGCCTCTTCCCTTTCCATATCTCATATGGAGTGGTAGGCATAGATTTGGTAGGGGCCATACTCAATAGATGTATGGCTGTCTCTAGCGGATACCCCCAGAAGGAAATAGGTAACTCAGCTGTGCTCATCATAGAGCGCACCATATCTAATAGGGTGTAGTTCCTCCATTCTGATACACCGTTGTGCTGTGGTGTATATGGAGGAGTCAGCTGAGAGAGAATCCCATTCTCTTTTAGGAAGTCCAGGAATTCATTGCTCAAGTATTCACCTCCTCGATCAGATCGAAGGATTTTAATATTTTTCCCAGTTTGGTTCTCGACTTCTTGTTTATATTCTCTAAATTTCTCAAAAGCTTCAGACTTGTGTTTTATCAAGAACACATGCCCGGATCTTGAGAGATCGTCAGTGAATGTAATGAAGTACGAAGAACCATCCCTGGCATGTGTGGACATGGGACCGCATACATCGCTATGTATCAGTCCCAAGAGTTCAGTAACTCTTTCTCCGTGTCCCGTAAACGGAGTTTTGGTCATCTTGCCTTTGAGACATGACTGGCAAGTGTCATAAGATGAAAATTTGAACGGTTTCAAATATCCATCCTTATGCAACTTAGCTAGCCGTGTCGTATTTATATAACCAAGTCTACAATACCACAAGAAGGATTCGTTCATTTCTGAACTCTTCCTCTTATGTGTGTTTGTTATGCTCAGAACTGTTGATTGATTTAGAACATAAATGCCATTGCACAACATGCCTGATCCAACCAACTTTTGGTTCAGAAAAATGTTCATAACATTATCCTGTAATACAAAATTATATCCCTCTTTACTCAATAAAGAAACCGATATAATGTTGCATATCAGGTTCGGCATGTAATAGCATTCGTTCAGAATCAATGTATTACCAGTTGGTAATACAAGGTGATATTCCCTGACGGTTCTAGCTGCAACAATTGCACCATTTCCAACTCTTATGTTTTTATCACCTTCTCCAAGTTCTCTACCTTTTCTCAGCCCATGTAACTGATTACATATATGGGATCCTGACCCAGTATCTAATACCCAGGACGTAGAGCAAATGGAGAAACAGTTCTCCGTAACGAACATACCCGAAGGAAATACATCAACATGTACTTTCTTCATTCGGGTGGCATGCGAATCCTGGTATTCCCTTATATCCTGTTCAGTCTTATAACTTTTATAAGAAAGAACGGAACCAACGTTCCCCAGCACGGTATAACATGCAGGTTCGGTCAATACATCCATATTATTATCTTGATTAAGGCAGGATATGGTCGCTACCTGGAGAGAGAGAGAAGAAAACACTTTAGCGTATGCTCTTGCAAGATCAGATTGGTTATTATTTTATATAATCAGGATGGCTCCCACTGTTTTTATCAAATCTTCCTTCAAACCCTAAAAGGAAAGACTGGCCGGGATTAATTACACCCTACAATTTCGCCAATCTTTCAGCCAGGCCAGTGTCGGTACTTGAGGGAGGTTCCCGTGCTTCCGCACGGACCTAATTAAAATAAACCTCGTTTTCCCAGAGGCGTAACCCCATTGACACCTTTCTAGACACCTACTTGATCGGCTAATTGTCCTGTGTAAAACTCTCCCAAGAGTAACAATTACTCGTAGTGGGTATCGGGATCCAACTATCTCATAGAAGTTATGCAATCTCATTGCAAATTTCAACACTTGAAATTCCCGATAATATTTTGCCCCTAACGTACTATAACCTTGACGAAAGCCAACAAAGCATAGCCCGCTAGTCAAGTTCAACCCATACATTTCTTGACTGAATTAAACCCACCCGCACGACCCTTGACGAAAGCCAACAAAACCGTACGACTACCCTAATCCAATCGCATCATATGCAACAGATAAGCAGCATATAGCTACCACACACTACACCTTGACGAAAGCCAACAAATGCAGCACGAATACTATATACAACTTATCTGAAATGACGGAGGGCTACGACAGGTTTTTCTGAAAATCTATTGCGTAATGAACTTGATATCGTTGTAGAATCGAGTGAATTTTGAAATGGAGTGATTTTGAGGCTTCATTAGTTTTCCTAAAGAGGTCACTCCCGGTGAAAGGATCTCGGCTCTTTCCTTATGGAATAAGATGCAGGATATATCATATATATCGCTATGCAAAGCAAAAACTCCAAAAGCAATCAAAAGACAAACTGAGTGTTGTAGCATATGCCAGTTTTGCTAAAGAGGTCACTCCCGGTGAAGGGATCTCGGCTCTTTCCTCATCGAATAAGGTGCAGGATATATCATATATATCGCTATGCAAAGCAAAAACTGTAGCTACCCTTTTTGAAAATTTGATTCTACAACTTCTTTTAGCTTTCTTTTCTTTCATTAATCATATTAATGAAGTCCTATCATTTAAGTCACATAAACATCACAGATAAATACGACGTACACTTATGCCATCCGCATTCGCCTCGATGTCCCCTCATGCACCGTTAGGTTAGGTAACTAACGGCAGAGCGGGGCAGGACTAGCGCGAGTGTAAAACATAAGTAACGTTTATATAATATATCATATATACTATATACAGTATCTATCACAACATATCAAATGATCACATCACAGATATCGCAGCAGAAGAATCATATAAAATAATGGATATACTAGGAGGTCCGTGTTTTATTTTGAGCCTCTATAAAACACGGATTCCACGATCGCGATGAATAGCCAAACCCACACCCCTAGACCCCTACGAAAGAGGCAAGCAACCCTACCAATTCTAGAGTTAGGAGACCCGGACTCGACTCCTCGAGTTGGTCTCCCAGTGGACCCTAGAACCCGGTTACTTGTGCTCCCCTCCTTGGGTCTACCTAATGCAGAAAAGTAAATAATATACAATGGTGACATCATCCTCATCCCGGAAGTGCCCCAATAAAAGAATATTACATACAATGAATTTTACATGAATGAAAATAAAAACCCTCATCTCACATAAAATCCCCGGCTATTTAGAACACGACGATCCAATATAACATATCCAGCAACACATAACATCACATGTCATCAACGTAAGTAAATATGCGCATCCCAATTGTCGTTGACATATAGCAACGAAACCGACGATATCACATATTACACTTACGGTCACATAAAAGAAAGTATAAAACTGCAACATTTGGAATCCACAATCTCTTTAGACATCGTAAATCCGAAATATCACATACTTCGCATTTCATGCCTAACTATATGAATTCCACATATTGTATCACATTCCAGATAAATAGACAGTATTAAACTTTCCGATCGAATAATAAAATAATCAGGATTTCCTAAATAGCTCAACACTTAAGCGGAGTCCAAAAATCCCAGAATACGTCACAGTCCCGATGGTCCAGCCGTAGAAGAGTCAAGCCAACGCCTCACATGTGGCACGCCGTACTGCCCCAAACCCTAAGGTTTAGAGGCGGTTCAGACGGTCACATAATCGAGTTAAGGTTTGTGTTCTTCTAGAGGGTCCATCGCGTTACTTGCACGTTTTTCCGAAAGATTTAAACTCAAGAAAAATTCAACACTTGAAAGTTTTTCATGTCGGGAAAAAGCGAGTTAATGATATCCGTTCGAACATTTTAATAGTTTCTATATTATCCGAAAAAGAACGAAATTAAATTTTCCGATCGAATCAACGAATACAAAATAATCCCCAGAACACTCAACACTTGAGTCATAGTAAAAATACCCAAAAATATACTGAATCACCTACGGATATTACTGTACCAAAAAGAGTGCATAATACTTCTGTACGGCCGCGGATCCACGGCACAAGCAAGGTATTGTCGCGGTTCCGCGGCGGCTTGTACGGATTATTGCCTCGTTTTCCACAGTAACTCCTATAATTCCCTGCTGATTGTTTTGAGTATTTTTAATGCAGAAAAAACACATTTTTAAAAACTGTCCAGAGAGGGGGTCATTATGGATGTTTCGGGGTTCGATCGTGTATTATTAAAAATCTTCAGCTTCATCTTCGGGCCTGCTTAGTGAGAACCGCAGAGTTCGTCGTAAACTTCCTGAACGACTCTTTTCGCTTTGTCAGGTCCCAGGCATCTCAACCACAGAGAGTCAAATGACCTCTTGTACAGAGTATTATTGACGAAGGCGAAGGACAGAGCTCGTTTCACAAGCTGATGTCTTGAGGACGCATCTTCAGGCGTTCGACGGGATTTGAAGTAGTCTATGAAGACTTCTCTCCAACCTCCAACCGTCTCTTGGTCATTTATTTGCAGGGCCGTCTGCTCGGTTGCTCCCCTTTCTTCGGTTGATTCCGGAGATATTTCTGCAGGGGCAAGTACTCGACGGCTTTGTACCACGATCCTGACGTCATCGGGGTTCTCATCAGCCAGTTCTTTAGCGAGCTTAGCTAATGCATCCGCTTTGCTATTTTCGGCACGCGGTATGCTTTCCAAGGTGTAGGAGGGGATTTGAGTCAGTAGTCACTGTACTCTCTCTCCATACTTTACCAGCTCTGGCTTGCATGCTTAGTAATCGCTGTTTACTTAATTGATGACCAGTTGGGAATCTCCGTATATAAGGAGGTTTTCAATTCCCATGTCGATGGCGATCTCGAGGCCTGCTATCAAAGTTTCGTATTCAGCCTCGTTGTTCGTCTTCGGCTCTGTCAAGGAGAAAGCAAAGCGCATTATCCCTCCCTGTGGAGTTAAGAAGATGAGACCCACCCCTGATTTGATTATAGGGGTGCTTTATTTGCGCTTCTTTACGGAAGATACTCCATCGAAATAAAGCTCCCATCGGATATTACCACCGTCGATCGCATCAAATACATGTTCGTCTGGCAGTTCACAATTCAGAGGGGAATCGGCCGGTATCGGATGCTCAGCGAGGAAGTCGGCGATGGCCTGGCCTTTCACTGCCTTGAGAGGCTGATATGTTATCGAGAACACCATCAAGAGCAGGGCCCATTTAGCGGGTCGACCAGTCAATATTGCCTTCGACATTAAGTACTTAAGGGGGTCCACCTTCGATATGAGATGGACTTCATGCGCCAACGCATAGTGCCTGAACTTGGTTATCGCAAAGATCAACGCCAGGCAGTGTTTTTCAATGGGGGAGTAGTTGCTTTCTGCCCCCAGTAGAACTCGACTTAAGTAGTAGAGTGCTCTTTCTTTCCCTTGATCGTTCCCTTGCACCCATAATGCGCCTAAGGAACCTTCGAGGGCGGTTGTATAAAGAATGAGGGGCTTTCCCTTTACCGGAGCAGCCAACACTGGCGGGTTCTGCAGGTATTGCTTGATCTCGTCTAGCGCGCTTTGGCATTTTTGGTCCCAGACGAACGGGGTTCCCTTCTTCATCAGGTGACTGTAAGGGCGGCATTTGCCTAAAAAGTTGGCTATAAATCGCCGGATGTACGCGAGCTTCCCCTGGAGAGACCGCAATTGTTTGAGAGTCCTTGGCGGTGGCATTTCCATGATCGCCTTGATCTTCGACGAATCTATCTCAATGCCTCGGTGCCGGACAATGAATCCTAGGAATTTGCCTGAGGACACCCCGAACGCGCATTTGAGAGGGTTCATCTTCAAGTTGTATTGCCGAAGGCATTGAAATACAGTCTTCAGATGCTCGAGATATTCCTCGTATGATTTGCTTTTCACGACGAGATCGTCGATATAGCATTCGACGATTTCATGTATGAGGTCATCGAAGATCTTCGTCATGGCCCTTGGATAGGTGGCACCGGCGTTCTTTAGACCGAAGGGCATCACCTTGTAGCAGAATATTCCCAGAGGGGTCCGAAAAGCAGTATGCTTCTGCTCTTCGGGGTGCATCTTTATCTGATTGTACCCTGATGAGCCATCCATGAAAGAGAAAATCTCGTGAGCGGACGTGTTATCTATCATTAGCTCGGTTACCGGTACTGGGAAATCGTCCTTCAGGCAAGCTTTATTGAGATCCCGGAAATCCACGCATATGCGCACTGTCCCATTTTTCTTCATTACCGGGACGATGTTAGCGATCCAGTCAGGATATTGAACTTCCTGGATAAACCCAGAATCGATCAGCTTCTTGACTTCGGCGTTGAAGCTCATCTCAAGCTCGACCCGCATTCTTCTCGGCGCCTGTTTGACTGGCTTAATGTCTGGGGATATCGCCAATTTGTGGACAGCTATTTATGGATCTAGTCCTGGCATTTCAGAATAGTTCCATGCGAAGCAATCTCTATGCTGTATAAGCACGTCTTTTAACGCGGCCACTCTTTCTTCAGATAGCAACTTACTGACAAATGTCGGTCGCGGGTCGTTCGTCGTCCCCAACTCAATTTTCTTGAGGTTATCGGCAGTGGTGTGCATTCCATTCTCCAGTTCTTTCGGCACTGGCGGAAATTCCGAGAATACCTCGTCATCGCTGTTTTCGAAGCACCAGGGAAAGTCATCCATATTCTCGGGCTCTTCTGTTAATACCACTATCATACGATAGGTACGAGCTCGCTTCCAAGACCGATATGGATCTGGTTCAGCTCTTGTGGCTTTGGGTTCGTGCTTTTGTGGTGGCGTTACCCTCCAGCTATCGGATAGAGCAAATCTTCCTTGCTGGTATTGGTCTTCGACCCAGTTCTTGAAGGTGAAGCAGTCTTCGATAGGGTGTCCTATGGCTCGGTGATAAGAGCAATATCCCGGATGAGAGACCTCGTTAGCTTGCCTAGGGTGTTTAGACTCCGGAAGTGTAATCATTCGATATTTTAAAGCGAGGTCAAGTATCTTCCGTGTTTTATTCTGAGAAAAAGAGTATGCCTGACTCATCTTTTTCATAAGGGACAAATCTGGACCGCTCGATTTCAGATCGCGTGACTTTTCGGTCCCGCTTTGTCGCTGTCGAATGCCTTTTCTGCTCTTTGACTTGTTTCTACCTTTGCGTCGGGCCTTTTGCACAACAGGTTGACAGGGAGGAGTGTTTTCGTCTTTGGCAGCCTGTTGAAGAAGAAGTTGCGTCCTGGCTTTCTCGTAGATGGCCATTTCGCGGTTATGGTCGTCCCGAGCTTTTTGACCCGCTTTCCTTATAAGCTTGTCCATTCGCTCTTCAAATGACGGACTCAGCATTTTGATTGCGGGATCTAGTTTTGATAAGGGGTCGGCGTTTCCCGACAGGGCGTCCTCTTCTTCAATGAAGTTATATACGGCGTAGCTACCGTGGACTCGTTCCCGTTTCCCGGCTCTCACGTATCCAAGCCCAAGCGTTTCCATTCTCCCGTTGGGCAATTTGCGCTGAGTCCCAGGGACATCCCAAATCCTGTTATAGAATCGAGCTTGTCGAATAGTCTGTTTTAAGGGTACCCCTTGGCGCTTCAATAGCCTTTTCAGTCCGTTTGTGTAATATCTGGGCAAACGGATGGGTTGGAGCCTATCAAGTGTAGAATCCGCGCCGTGCCAGATTTCTTTCTCTACTCTTGTTTTCGTGGACCGGAAGAACAGGATCGCCTTTTCACCCTTTCGCTTGGGAGGGATGTAAAACGTCTGCAGGTCCTGCACATTGTAAGCTTCAAGTGCATCAAGGTCTTTGTAGTGCTCCTGCGGAATCATGGTAATTTGCAAACTCCGATCATTACCAGGGGATGCTTGTATTGACGGCCGACTGGAGAATATGGCATTAACCTCATCTTCTGAGTCGCTTCCGAAGATCGGTATGGGGGCGGACGGTCCCGGGTTGTTGCGTCAAGACGGCCCAGCGTAAACTATCTCTTCTTCTTCTTCGGTATCACTCCCGAAAACAGGAATGTTGGTGACGGCTTTGTTTTCCGGTTTTCGACACCTCTCTATGTCCTCGAAATCTGGCAAAAAGTACTTTGCATCTTCGTATTTGCGGACTTCGTTCACGGAGAATGGGTTTAGCTCACCTGTTACGGTATACTCGAGACCATCCTTGAAATACTTCATACACTGATGTTGTGTAGACGGGATGATGTTGTACTCGTGTAACCAAGGACGACCGAGCAGAGCATTGTAGCAAGTCTTGGCGTCTATGACATGAAACTTAATGTCCGTGACGAGCAGCCCAAAGCGTAGCGTCAGTATCACAGACCCAAGAGTTCTTGATGATTGGGAGTCGAACCCGGAGATGGTGATCTTGTCCCGAGCAAGGTGCTGGACGCTCATGCAGATTTCCTTTAACACCCGCACGTTGAGGAGATTAATGGAAGACCCATTATCAACCAAGATTTTGCCTATCTTTATAACATGGCAATATCCAGAGACGTATAGGGGACGGTTGTGGTCGCACGTCCTAAGGAGCAAGTCTTCGTCACCGAAAGTGATATCGGACGTATGCATTTCTTCCAGTTCATCCTTCATCCTTTCTTCAGCGAGGAAGGCTTGGAATTGTTCGGGCTCTTGTAGCACCTTGATTCATGAATCTCTCGCTTCTTGTGATAATAAGAGGGCGTCAAGAATGCTGAGCTGCGAGGGTAGCTTCCTCAGGTGCGCTAGGATGTTGTAGTCCACCTTACTCTTCTTAGGCGGGTCCTTGGCAGTCAGCTCTTTCATAACTTGGTCATATAAGGCGATATCCTCAGCGACCTTTTCCTTTCCCTTATCTTTTCTAGTTGCGGGTCCGAGGTTCTTTTCGGGAAGCGTGCGATTGCGCAGCTGAATGTTTTCGCAGGCCTCTGGTTCTTCCTCTTTTCCCGAGGTGGACTCTTTAAAGAGGGGGCTAAGAGCCAGCTCCTCGTCAGAATCGCTCCCGAATGTGAGCACTTGCGACCCCCCGGCGTTGACCGTGTAGCAGTTACCGGTAGTTCTTTTGTGTCCTTCGGTCGTACTTCTCTGCCCCCGACGAGTTCTGCGTTTCATTCGCTTAAAATGTTGCCGATGAGCAACATATCCCTGCCACCATGTCTTAAAAGCGTCGCACTCCTTAGTGGGGGTGAAATCTTCCGATGATATGAGCAGTAATTAGGGTGCCTCTCCGCCCCATCGAGCGTGTTTTCTTCCGAGGGTGGTAGTTTCATTCCCATTGACATGGCTTTGGCAAACCTTTTCCTCGTCTTGAATATGTTTTTATCCGTGTCGGGTGTCTTTCGATCTAGCGGGAGTGCTTCGACTCTTTCGTTTAGTCGCCTGCGTTTGGCTCCTTCTGATGCGGCTATCTCACGCTCCTGGTCGGCTTTACTTTTCAAACGAATTTCGTCTAGAAAGGCGTCGATCATTTCGTCTGTCGGCCACACAAGCTCCGGTTCAGGATCTGCCCCCAGTTTCTTAGTGCCAGGAGTTTTTTCATCGTCGGTAAACGAGTGGGAGATCACATTACAACTCGCCACGTATCCCTCGGATTCATCCGACGAACTCTCCCCTTCATCTTCCTCTTGAAAGACGTGGTTGAGGAACTCTTGGAGTGTGATGGGAGTCCGTGCTTTCTGGTTATATTCTTCCAGCGCGTCAATCTGCTTTTGTAAGTCCGTGCGCTTGTTGCCAGGCTTCACGGGCTTCTTAGCTTTCTTCTTCTTTTTCTTTGAAGATTTCGACGGCTGGTTGTGAGTGCTCGGGCCATCACCACTGATCTTCGGAGTTGGGCGCGGCTTCAGCATCCCTTCAATGATTTCGGGTTCCAGCGGGTTCCTCCACCTGATCGCCGGGCATGTTTTAAGATCGTTCAGCATCCTCTTGGTTTTTGCTGAAATCACGATTTCCCATGGAGCTTCTTCAATGAAAGAACAAGTTGCCCCCGGTGTGTCCGTCTTCTTAGCAGTGTGAGGT
Organism: Agapanthus africanus; assembly: GCA_030015575.1. Classification (NCBI taxonomy): domain Eukaryota; kingdom Viridiplantae; phylum Streptophyta; class Magnoliopsida; order Asparagales; family Amaryllidaceae; genus Agapanthus; species Agapanthus africanus. The sequence continues at coordinate 757,098,377 of CM057337.1, read as the reverse complement.
TGTGGCGGGTTCACCTTCCACTTCTCGGACAACGCAAACTTGCCATGTAGGTATTGATCTTCAATCCATCCTTTGAAGACGAAGCAATCCTCAATCGGATGGCTTACCGTTTGATGGTAAGGGCAGTAGTTGGGGTTATTCAGCTCACTGGGTTGCGGCGGTCGCCTTGGGTTTGGCAAGTTGATAAGCCTGTTACGTATTGCCAGCTCGAATAGCCGCTTCATTTTCTCATTGTAATACCGCCGTCTTTCTTCCAGCTGATCCGCCAGCTTTGGGGCACTGGGTTGCTACTGAGCGTTCGCAACGAAGGTTGCCTTCCCTTTACCCTTGTCATTTCGAGGTTCTGACTTCGGAGGAGACGGTCTATGACCCATCTGGTCCATCTGGGCCAACTTGTTGATCAAAGCCTGGAACGTGGTTGGCTTAAAAAACATCATGAACTGTGAGATAGTTGCATGAGGATCTAGGGTACCCACGAACATGCCCACCGTGGGTGCTTCCTCAATGCATTGTTCGCATTTCGACCACAAGTTTCGCCAGCGGATAGCGTACTGGACCCACGTCTCGCCTGGTTTCACCCTGGCATTAATTAATGCCGTTATCGGAGTGCGTTCGCTGGCACTTGCGAAACGCTGGGTAAACAGCAGCTCTATCTCCGCAAATGTTTTAATAGAGTCGTTTGGGAGCTCAGAGTACCACTCGAACGCCGTTTCTGACAAGCTACCGACGAACTGGCGAAGCAACAATTTATCATCACCGCCGGTGTTGCCGCAAAGCGCCCTGAACTGGGCAACATGCTGGTGGGGATTGCCCGTCCCCTTATAGACATGAAATTTCGGTGTTGTATAGCCCGGCGGGTACTTGATCTGATCATACCAGCTAGGATATGGTCGCCCTGTTCTGACAATTTGACCAGCTGCCTCAGTCGCCTGGTGAACCCGTATCTGCTGAGCTATATATTCGTCTAGATCAGCTTTGGATATTATTTCCTCCTTGGCTGTTGACAGAGCGGGTGGAGGATTTGACGTTTCTCCCCTGTCGTCTTCAAGGACGATTGGAGGATCTTCAGCAGGAGAATCTTTTTGGATCATCATTCCCACCATATCCTGGAACAGGAGGGCCATTCGCTGTATATTGGCTGCTTGTTCGGCAGCCTCTTTATCCTTCTTCACCAATATCCTGCGAAGGAATTCAGCGTCAGTTTCTTGCTCCTAGCGTTGATCAGATGACGCTTCGGGGCTTTCTTTCGGCCCAGTAAGTGAGGCCATCGCGTTCATCATTTCTTGGAGCTTCTACTGTTGCTCCTGAGCTTTGGTCACTGACCGTGTAAGCGGTCTATGACCCGTGGATGTACGGCTGTCCTCCTTTCCCAACGCCATGTATACTGTATGCACCATCATGCCCCCAAACTTAGGGCGTTTAGGCTTATTGTCCTTGACATTTGCTGCAGGGGTGGGGACTCTATCCGGCCTTCTTCTCTTTTGAGTAGTCGACGTAGAGGGAGCCGTTGCAGCAGGAGTGGGGACTCTATCTTGGTCAATTACCGAGTCTTGAACCTTCCGCCAGAGTTTCCAAATTTTGGAGGACAGCCGTTAAGGAGGCTGCTTCGGCTTTGTTTCTATAACATTCTCCGCAGGTGGAGGGGGTCTTTTGAGGACCACAGTCGGCGAATTTCTGCGTACCCTGTTTAGCAGCTCAAAGCTGTTCCCAGTTGGAACAGCAGCGTTAACTTCCACCACTGGAGCCGGTGGAGTTAGCCATGAGGGAGAGTTGCCCCCGGCCTCCCTTACTCGGCGCCAATGACAACTTCGAGCGTGTCGAGATGTTGGGATTGGTTCAGCGACGGCTTCGTCTTGCCCCCTGTTCAAGTGAGGGGCTGCTGCCGATGTCAACCTCTTGAAGACCGACGTTCGTTGAGAAGCTACGTCCATCTGGTCAAAAACAGATTTCTGAGCGGGAGCGGGAACGGGGGTAGTCAGTCTCACGAAGACCGACCCTCTAGGAGGAGAAGCCACCTTAACGACTTCGGGAGCAGCTGTCTTCTTTGGGATGGCCACTTCAGGTATTATAGGCTTCTTGGCGGGCACATCAGAGTTCAGGTTCAGTCTGGTGAAGAATGAAGAGTTGGACGACCCGTTGAGAGGGGCCGTGGGAGTGGCAAGTCGATTAAAGACCGACCTCTTTGAAGCTTCCGGTACGGGCATTAGGATGTTAACGTTCACCGGCGGGAGCATGGTCCCGAAGAACAGACCAGTGGTAGCCTGAGTTACTTGTTCCACAGGCATAGTAAACAGGGAAGCAGCCTGCGGTCCATAGGCTACACCTCCAGGTGAGGCGGAGCGTCGGTTGCTTTTGCAGTTGGAGCAGCTTGAGCATTTGCCAGCCATTGATCCTTTCGCTTTTTGCAGCAAACGAAACACCAAATCTTAGTACTTCGAAACCCAAGGGCAACCATTAGCGAACCGCGATTGGTTCGAAACCCAAGGTCCCACCGGGCGTGCCAGAATCTGTTCCCCTCCGAATGACGGCCAAGACGACGTGGAGACGTCTTGCCTAAGATTCGGGGCAGATGCTAATTGGTGCTATCCGTCTACCTCTCCGAAGATGCCAAGTTAATTTATGGCACCATTTATCGAAGGTTTAAACGGATGCATCCGATGTAGCAGACTTCGTCAGATTCCCCCTCGCTTGAAGGGTTTTTGATTGTGGGGACGCTCTTCCCTGCAGGCGCAAGCCCCTGCAGTTAATTACGCTACCGCGTTGCGGTAACAACTTTCTCCTTCTCCAGACGGTCACTTCGTGTCGTGTGTGTTTAATTTATGTTTGGTTGCCCGTGGATTGTATACGGAGACTGAGTTATGTCGTCGCCCGTAGGGCGTGGACTAGTCCAAATCCGTATTATCTTAGATTTGGGTTTGGGGGTTGTGTTTAAGGATACGTTAGCCTCGTTTGAGACTAAGATCGACTTAAACGTTTGTTAAGGATACGTTAGTCTAGTTTTAGACTAAGATCAACTTAACGGGATCGATTAGATCCAACAAGAGAGCAATTTAAGGGGGAGCCATGTTGTTTAGTTTAGTGACGTTGCGGTCAATAGGTAGTTTAAGGACATTGCGGTCCAGTGTTAGTTTTAAGACGTTGCGGTCAAGGTTAAGGACGTCGTAGTCTGTGGATTTAAGGACTCCACAGTCCGATATTAGTTTTAAGATATCACAGTCAAGGTTAAGGACGTCATAGTCCGTTGTTAGTTTTAAGACATTCCGGTCAAGGTTAAGGACCTCATAGTTCATGGGTTTAAGGACCCCACAGTCCGGCGTTTAGTTTTAAGACATTACGGTCAAGGTTAAGGACCTCATAGTACATGAGTTTAAGGACCCCACAGTCCGTATCAATATGTGGTCATCCGGGCCCGTCATCTCTTTGAAGACGTTGAGGAATTACAACGCCAAGTATCAAAGGAGTGAAGAGATGTACCCTTAAACTAAGGTAGATTAAGTGATCTGTAGTCCAATTTGGAAACTAAGATCAATTATTATATTATGAGCCCATTGGCCCAGTTAAGTTTGAATTGAGGACTTATGGCCAGCTTGGGCTAAGTCCAATCATGTTTGGGATATTGGCCCTCTATTGGTTCATTGAAGGAGAGGCTTTGCCTCTGGAAACTTAGCCAATTGGGCTAAAGCTAGTGTTAAACACTAGAGACCAACAGTGTTGAATACTGGGAATAAGATTAAAAAGTTAGTGTTAAACACTAAAAGATAATCAGTGTTGAACACTGGGAACAGAGTTTTCAAATTAGTGTTAAACACTAAGCAAATCAGTGTTAAACACTGGGGACAAAATCTCCAGACTAGTGTTAAACACTAAGGAGAGAGGGGTCACGTGTGGACACGTGAGAACGCCCTGATTCCCCTTATTTTATTCAGTCAAAAGTATTGAATACTTTGAAGTATCACGTGCTGTCACGTGGTGAGAATTTGGGCGTTTATCTGTTAGAGCTTCAGCCAAGGGATCACGTGGTAGCATGTGAGAGCGCCCTGCTTCCCTTTATTTTGTTCTACAGATAAGTGTTTAACGCTTTTAATTCTGAAAGCCATCACGTGTGGGCACGTGATGGGGGCTCACGCTTTGATCTGTTAGAATGTTCATTAGGGGTCACGTGTTGACACGTGAGGGCGCCCTAGAGCTCTTTTCTGTTTCTTTTTCTCTGTGTGCTTTAGAGATCACGTAGGGCACGTGAGGCATTGCCTCAAAGTTCTTTTTTATGGATCTTTGCAGGAGTCACGTGGTAACACGTGAGGTGTTGCTTCAAAGTTCTTTTCTGTGGATCTTTGTAGGGGTCACGTGGTAGCACGTGACTCTGGTTCTTTGCATGTTTTAAAGATCTGTTCATCTTTTAAGAATTAAATTCTTCATAGGGTTAAACCCTAACAACAAACTTTAGAAGAATTAAATTCCTGTTTTCTTCTGAAGAATTATATTCTTAAATAGGGTTAAACACTAATTTCTTTTTTTTAAGGGAATTAAATTCCTGTGAGTTTGAGAAAATTATGTTCTCAATTAGGGTTAAACCCTAGTTCTGTTCATTTTGAAGGAATTAAATTCCTATAACATAGGGTTAAACCCTAATTTTATCTCAAAGGAATTGAATTCCTATCATTTTGTGAGAATTAAATTCTCAAAACTCAGTTCCTCCTCTGTGTTTTAGATCTGCATGGCAGGATCTCAACCCAATGAGAATTAAATTCTCAATTCATGGGGAGATGTGCACTTTGCAGATCCTCCACCAGAAAAAGAACTAAGTTCTTTTCTTTATATAAGAGTTAAACTCTTTTGAGAATTAAATTCTCTTTTAAAGCCTCCCTTTTTTTTTTCTTACCTAAGGTTTTCCGTTTGCAGAGAATCAAAGGCTCTATATCTCTCTCTCTGTGTATCAAAAGAATGGGTCCAAAGGTCCCCCCTCTTCTTTTCTTGGCTCCTATTTATAGGAGAAGGAAAAGAATCAATCTGTTTAGTAAATCTCTCATTGAGAGATTTGATTTATATTTATCATTAATCTGGGCCTTTAGATTGTTGGGTGAATTTTATTCACCATTGGATTTTAAATCCAAAAATATCTCATTGTTATTTCGGTTAGATTTAGGGGAAAATCTTTCCAAGTACAAAATTTTCCCATAAATTGGTGATATTTAATCACCTTTAGATTTTTAATCCAACGGTTTTAGATAATCCTTCTTCATTTTGAAAAGATTTGAAAGATTTATCCTCAGAATTTAATTCTGTTAAAGAATAAGGCTCTTAAAGCCGGTCACGTGTGGCCACGTGACCTCTGGTCACGTGTAGGCACGTGACCCCTGGAATGGGCTTCTCTTCTTCTACGCTCTGTTCTCTGGCCGCTGCTTAACCATCACGTGCCAACATGTGACCACTGGTCACGTGTAAGCACGTGATGCCTCTTCTGAAGCTTCCTCTTGACTTTTAATTAGAGAACAAATATGCTCTGTGCCGTTGCTTGACTATTACGTGCCAACACGTGACCACTGGTCACGTGTGAGCACGTGATGCCTCTTCTGAATCTTTTCCTGATTTTTAATCAGGGAACACCCCAATAACCGATAAGTCGTGCCGATGTGAGGCTCATAACGGGTCGAGAAACTACTGGTAACACTTACCAGTATATCTCTAAATCAGCCCTGGCTAGAGACTTCCCTGTTATGGCCAATCGAGCACAGCGCAACATCAACCCCCAATACCGGGAGAGACGAAACCCCTCCTATCGCTCATTGCCTCCATGTGACTCGGGACTGTACCCAAAAACCACCGTTTTGCACGCCCTCTTGGATGTGGTAAGGTGGAAATCAAAGCACAGTGAGAATCACACAAGACTCTATGACGATCTCGAGTCTACAGACTAACCAACACAAGTGTCACCAGAGAACCGCCATCTGACGTGAGGTATAATACGATCTGGGAGTTTTCGGCGAGTCCGTCCAGTGTACCCAGTCTCCACTGAGCACCCGTATACCATATCTGATGTCAAACACCAATGGATATGGGATCATCTATCGCCCATCTCATAGGTCGAGAAGCGTATACGCTAGTCTACTCTGGTATATCGATGCCCCGTCTCGATATACCCACGACTAGGGACATTAAAGGATGTACTTATGGACTACCATGGCCCCACTAGTATGATCTCATCATAGTCCTAGTAGTCAAGTACACATCCTAAGGGCTTTACCAACATGTAGCTATAAGACAGTATCAAGAGACAAGTATACATGTTAAGATAAAGAGCAACCAGATAGCAAACTATCATATCGAGCAAGAAAGTCCTCTCTATATATGTCCAAGCATCCAATATAATATACATCATCTGTACAATACTGGCCAAAAAGGCATACATACAACTAACAGATCAGCGCCAAGCGCGCCACGTGCTCCTCACGTGTGCGCTATTTCACAAGAAGCGCTCTGCGCTCATTGACTAGCGACCAGCGCCAAGCGCGCCGCATGCTCCTCGTGTGTGCGCTATTTAACAGTAGCGCTCTGCGCTCATCAACTGGCGCACAGCGCCAAGCTCGCCACGTGCTCCTTCCGTGTGCGCTCAGAGAACATAAACTGTTCTATAAATAAAAGCCTAAAGCTATGATGAGTGCTCAGCATTCAATAAAAGACAAAAAGATTGTCAGAACTCAAACCAATGCTCAGCATTGTTAAATGTTTAACATTTTAACGGAATGGGCCGAACCCAAGTTAGCCACAGATCCCTAATTCGGATTAATTGAGCCCATATGCTCATAAATCTTTGATCTTAGTCCCAAATTGGACTACAGATCTCCCAACCAATATTGGTTCAAGGGTACATCTCTTCACTCCTCTGATATTTGTCGTTGTAATACTTCAACGTCTTTAGAGAGGTGACGGGTCCCGACAACCAGACATTCCATGGACTGTGGGGTCCTTAAACTCATGGACTATGATGTCCTTAAACTTTACAGACTATGACGTCTCTAAACTACCATGGACTATGATGTCTTTAAACTTCACGGACTGTGGGGTCCTTAAACTCATGGACTATGATGTCCTTAAACTTTACGGACTGTGGGGTCCTTAAACTCATGGACTATGATGTCCTTAAACTTTACAGATTATGATGTCTTTAAACTGGACCGCAAAGTCCCTAAACTAAAACAATAGAGCCCAAATGCTCTTTTGTTGGATCTAAATGATCCTGTTAAGTAGATGTTAGTCTAAAATTAGACTAACGTATTCTTAATAAATGTTTAAGTTGATCTTAGTCTCAAATGATATTAACGATCCTTAAACCCAACATAAACCCAAATCTAAGAAAATACGGATTTGGACTAATCCACGCCCTACGGGCGACAACATAAATTAGTCTCCGTATACAATCCACGGGCAACCAAAAACAAAACAAATATACACGACACGAAGTGACCATCTGGAGAAAGAGAAAGTGGTTACCGCGATGCGGTAGCATAATTAACTGCAGGGGCTTGCGCCTGCAGGGAAGAGCGTCCCCACAATCAAAAACCCCTCAATGAGGGGGAATCTGACGAAGTCTTCTATATCGGCCGCATCCGTTTAAACCTTCGATATATGGTGTCATAAATCAACTTGGCATCTTGGGAGAGGTGTACGGATAGCACCAAATAGCATCTGCCCCCAAATTCAGACAAGATGTTTGTCTTTCCGGCTTTCGGCGGAGAACAAATTCTTGCACTCCCGGTGGGACCTTTTCCTCTTTCCACTCCACACTTCATGTGTCGTGTTCGCGAACGAATCGCGGTCTGATATGGTTGCCCTTGGGTTCGAGGTACTAAGATTTGGTTTTGCTCCCGTGCAGAAAAAAAGAACATCAATGGTCTTTAACTGCTCCAACTACAACTGCAACTCCCGTACCGCCTCATCTGGAGGAGTAACCTACGGGCCCCAAGCAGCCTTCCTTTTCACAATGCCAGTGGAACAAGTGACTCAAGCCACCACTGGGCTATTCTTCGGGACCATGATCCCGCCAACATGCTTCAGCGCTCCCGTACCATCGCAAGAAGCTCCGAAGAAGTCGGTCTTTGATCGGCTTGCAACCACCACGACCCCTCTCAGCGGGTCGTCCAGCTCCAATGCCTCAGTCTTCAACTGGCTGGGTCAAAGCTCAAGTGGGCCCGCAAAGAGGATCGCAATACCAGAGAAGGACACTCCAACTCCTGTTACAGTTGAGGTCGTCTAAGGTGCTCTCCCTACTCGAAGGTCGGCTTTCGACAGGTTGACCATTCCCTCTCAGCGAACGTCTGTCTTTGACAGGCTGGCGCCAACAACAGGCTCTCATCAGAACAGAGGGCATGGAAAAGCTGATCCAACAATGGAGGTAGTCCCGGCTGCATGACATGCTCGACGTCGCCACTGGCGCCGAGTGAGGAAAGCTGGGGGCAGTTCACCCTCTGGATTTACGCCGCCGGCTCCAACGGTGGAAGTCGATGCTGCTGTTTCAACTGGGAACAGATTTGAACCACTAAGGAGGGTGCGCAAGAACTCTCCGAAGGCCATACTCAAAATATCTCCTTCACCTGTGGAGAGTGCCACGAAGGTGAAGCCAGAGCAGTCCCCTCAGCGGCTGTCCTCTAAAATTTACATGGTCTGGCGTCAAGTCCAAGACTCGGTGATTAATCAAGATTACTCCCGCTGACAGGAAAAAATGAAGGTTCGGCAAGAGAAGGACCACTCTGTCATACCACAGATGGTGTCGTCTACCTGGGTGCCCGCTGCAACGGCCCCCTCAACTTCACCAGCCCACTAAAAGAGAAGGACGGAGAAAATCCCAGTGTCTGCGACAAATGTCAAGGGCACTGAGCCTAAACGCCCTAAGTCTGAGGGCATGGTGGCGCATACCGTCTATATGGCATCCGGAAAAGAGGACAGCCGTATCTCCACAGGTCATCGACCGCTTACGTGATCAGTGACTAAGGCTCAGGAGCAGCAACAACAAAAGCTCTAAAAGATGCTAACAGCCATGGCCTTACTCACGGGACCAAAAGCAAGCACAGAGACGTCCTCAGAACAGCGTCATGAGCAAGAAACTGATGCCGAATTCCTTCGGAGAATGCTTGAGAAAAAGGACAAAGAGGCCGCGGAACAAGCGGCCAACATAAAACAAATGGCCCTTCTATTCCAAGATATGGTGGGCATGATGATCCAGCCGGACCCTCCAGCCGAAGACCCTCCAATTATCCTTGAAGACGATAGGGGAGAGACATCGAACTCTCTTCCGGCTCTGTCAGCGGCCAAGGAGGAGGCTATCTCCAAAGCCGCCCTGGATGACTATATCGCCCAGCAAATACGAGCTCATTAGGCGAGCGAAGCGGCAAGGCAAATTGTTAAGACTGGACGACCCTATCCGGATTGGTACGACCAAATAAAGTACCCGCCAGGATATACGATCCCTAAATTCCATGTATATAAGGGGACGGGGAATCCATATCAGCACGTTGCTCAATTCAGAGCTCTGTGCGGCAACACCGGAGGTGATGATAAGCTACTGCTTCGTCAATTCGTTGGCAGCTTGTCAGAGACGGCATTCGAGTGGTATTCCGAACTTCCGAATGACTCTGTCAAGACATTTGCGGAAATGGAGCTACTGTTTACATATAGATTTGCAAGCGCTAGTGAGCGCACCCCGATCACCGCACTAATTAACGCCAGAGTGAAGCCAGGCGAAACATGGGTGCAGTACGCAATACAGTGGCAGAATCTATGGTCGAAGTGCGAGCAGCGCATCGAAGAAGCTCCTGCAGTAGGCATGTTCGTAAGGACCCTCGACCCTCAGGCGACCATTTCACAATTCATGATGTTCTTCAAGCCGACCACCTTTCAGGCCTTGATCGACAACCTGGCCCAAATGGACCAGATGGGCCATAGACCGTCCTCCTCAAAGACGGAACTTCGAAATGAAAAGGGTAAAGGGAAAGTAACCTTCGTCGCCAACACTCAACAACAACCAAGTAACCCGAGACCGGTTGTTCGCCAAAGCAATAAGCCGTGATCCCTCGATGAGAAGTTGAGACATCCTTACTCATTCCCCCAGGATAAAACAAGGCGACTGTTTGAACTGGCAATGCGCAACGGGCTTATCACTCTGCCGGATCCGAGACACCCACCGCAACTTGGTGACGTCAACCATCCTAACTATTGTCCCTACCATAGAATAGTGGGTCACCCAATCGAAGATTGCTACGTCTTCAAAAACTGGGTTAAGGACCAATACCAACAAGGCAAGTTTGCGCTGTCTGAAAACTGGAAGGTGAACCTGCCACAACCACATGCTCCGAAAAAGATGGACATGCCGGAGGCATCGTGCTCATTAATAGAGAAATCCCCATGGACCGAAAAGTTCCTAAACTAGAATTTCGCCCTAAATATGGCAACGATGGACCGAAACGTCCCTAAACTAACGCTTGACCGAAACGTCGTTAAACTACTACAAACCCGCAACATCCTTGGGCTGACGCGCGTAAAAAAAAGGTATGTCCATAAGCAAAATGGGCACGGATAAAATCCCGAAAGGGCTCCGTGAGTAAAAACAGCAGGGCTACCGGTGAGCTTGCGAAAACCCGAAAGGGCACAATCTCGTTAAGAGACACTTACAAGATCCTCTCGATCTTGTAAGGAGAAAATACCTGCGTGAGATCCTTACGACTCACAAAGGAGCAACACACTTAGGGATCCCCACGACTCCTACGGAGAAATTACACTTACGAGATCCTCACGACTCGTAGGGAGAACCCTCTTATGAGACCCTCACGGCTCATAAGATTCAAAAGCCTTAAGCTACAGGGATTTGAACCTGTTCTTAAGCCATCACAATCCCCATATTGCCCTACAAGCGATTCGATGTTGACCCTTGTATACAATCCACGGGCACGAATAAACATTTCCCTAACAGAGTCCCACCAGCGACTAGGGATATGCTCACACGGTGAACAGCCCATGTAAGTCCTCTCGACTTGTAAGGAGAAAACACTCTTGTAAGATCCTTATGACTTATAAGAGAACACACACTTAGGAATCCTCACGATTCCTAAGGACAAAATGCACTTACGAGATCCCCACGACTCGTAGGGAGAAACACCTTTATGAGACCCTTACGGCTCATAAAGTTAAAAGCCTTAGTCGACAGGATCTTAACCCTGTTTGCTAAGCCACCTTTGTTCGAACCGACAAAGGCAAATGTTGATTCGCTCCTAGCAATATCCCAGTTGTAGCGATGCTGATGCCTAAATCGGTATCAAATCCTAAGTCCTTTCACAGCAAATGACGATTCGCTCCTGGCAATATTCTAGTCGCAGCGATGCTGATGCTAAGACTGGCATCAGATTCCAAGTTCCATACTCGCGATAAAAAATCAGCGAGCCAAAAATGCATATGAAATAGCCGAAATGATAGGGCAACTTGCAACAAAATCAGCAAGTAAAAATATATGCATACAAAATAGCCGAAATGGTTGGGCAATTCGCAATAAAAAAACAGGGAGTAAAAAAATGCCGAAATGATTGGGCACCGCGAAAAATAGCCGAAATGATTGGGCAATCGCGACTTTCGCGATACAAAAAGCTGAAATGATAGAGCATCGCGGAAAGAAAACAAAAAAAATATGAAATAGTGCTTTTGCCCAACAGGTGAGTCCATACTAACCCCTGTATACAATCCACGGATAAACAAAAAATGGGACCACGTTTCCCCACCAGACCCTGTCAAAGGGAGAATCAGATCTTGACGACAACATCTACATCCCAGAAGAACAACAACGGCGTTCCTCCTCAGTCCAGCAGGATTCAGACGTGACGTCAACAAAGCGGAGTCACGGCAAAGTCCCTGGTTCCAAGACTCTACAGTCCACAGAAAACCTAGAGTCGACCAATGACCTTTCCGCCGGATCAACGCTCCGTCTCGGAAACAAGTCAACCAACCCCCAGGGAAATCAGCGTCCTTGATAAAAACCTCGATTCAGGGAAATCAGCGTCCTTGACGAGAGCATCTCGATTCGCGTCGACCCGTAGAGAAATCAGTGCCTTTGCAGGAATACCTCGATTCGTCTAAACTCCGAGAAAATCAGCGTCCTTGGTAAATACCTCGATTCAGGGAAATCAGCGTCCTTGACGAGAGCATCCCAATTCGCGTCGACCCACAGAGAAATCAGTGTCTTTGCAGGAATACCTCGATTCATCTCAACTCCGAGGAAATCAGCATCCTTGGCAAAAACCTCGATTCAGGGAAATCAGCGTCCTTGACGAGAGCATCTCGATTCGCGTCGACCCGCAGAGAAATCAGTGTCTTTGTAGGAATACCTCGATTCGTCTCAACTCCGAGGAAATCAGCATCCTTGGCAAAAACCTCGATTCAGGAAAATCAGCGTCCTTAACGAGAGCATCTCGATTCGCGTCGACCCGCAGAGAAATCAGTGTCTTTGCAGGAATACCTCGATTCGTCTCAACTTCGAAGAAATCAGCGTCCTTGACGAGAGCATCTCGATTCGGGTCAACCCGCAGAGAAATCAGTGTCTTTGCAGGAATACCTCGATTCGTCTCAACTCCGAGGAAATCAGCGTCCTTGGCTAAAACCTCGATTCAAGGAAATCAGCATCTTTGACGAGAGCATCTTGATTCACGTCGACCCGCGGAGAAATCAGTGTCTTTGCAGGAATACCTCGATTCGTCTCAACTCCGAGGAAATTGGCATCCTTGGCAAATACCTTGATTCAGGAAATCAGCGTCCTTGACGAGAGCATCTCGATTCGCGTCGACCCGCAGAGAAATCAGTGTGTCTGCAGGGATATACGACGTCAGCAAAACGGAGCCATGGCAGAGTCCCTAGTTCCAAGTATCGACAGCCGCATCTGCAGCCTGGAGACCCACAACAGCGTTCCTCCTCATTCCAGCAGGATTCAGACACGACAATTAACAACGGAGCCATGGCAAAGTCCCTAGTTCCAAGTCTCGACGGTTCACAAACAACCTAGAGACCACCTCGACACTCGTCTCGATACAGCAGACGCGATGTCACCCCAGCGTTCTTCCCCCAACAGGATGCAGACGCGACACAAAGCAACGGAGCCATGGCAAAGTCCCTAGTTCCAGGTCCCGACGGTTCACCAACAACCTAGAGATCACCTCGACGTTCGTCTCGATACAGCAGACGCGATGTCACCCCAGCGATCTTCCTCCAACAAGATGCAGACACGACACCAACAACGGAGCCATGGAAAAGTCCCTAGTTCCAAGCCTCGACGGTTCACCAACAACCTAGAGACAACCGCGACATTCGTCTCGATACAGCAGATGCAATGCCAGCAAACAAAGCGAAGGCAGTATTCCTAGCTTCAGGGTCTTGACGGCAACCCATATAAAACCTGAAAGACTATCGTAGATCATCCCACACCAGCGCGGAGTGGTTATGACTTATCGGGGCTCCCAAACTGACCCTAACCTCAAGTAAAAAGCGACATGGAATATCCCTAATGCTTGCTCTTTCGACGGTAATACTACCTGGAAGATTGCTTGAAGACGTCTTGCCCAGCCCCCGAAGGGATCAGAGACATAACGGTTCCAAGGCAACTCGAACAGCAAGATTGCCTATCAAGGAATACATCAGCCAACGCGACGGTACGACGGACAAAACCCTAGTACCACAGACCCTAACGGACCTCTGTCGTAAAGAGCAGAGGTTAACTGTGACGTTAGGACATCCTTGCGAGAACTTCTAGATTCGTCTCGACTAGTAAGGAAATTAGTGTCCTTGCGGGAACTTCTCGATTCGTCTCGACTCGTAGGAAAAAGCCTTAGGCAATGGGGATAAGGACCTGTTTCCTAAGCACTGGGGCCCTGCAAGTTGGTTCAAGATGAACTCTTGCATACTATTCACGGGCCACACTCTCCGAAGTCGAATCTCGACAAGGAGGGAAACAACCACTTACGAGTCCTCTCGACTTATAAGCGGGAAAATTCTCTTGTGAGATCCTTACGACTCTCAAGAGAAAGCACACTTAGGAATCCTCACGATTCCAAAGGAGAAAATACACCTACGAGATCCTCTCAACTCGTAGGGAGAAAAGTCTTAATGAGACCCTCACGGCTCATAAAGTTGAAAAGTCTTAGGTGGCAGATCCTAACCATGTCTCCTAAGCCATCATTGCCCTGCAGGGAGGTCAAGATGGACTATCTACAGGTCTCACTCTCCGAAGTCGAACATCGACAAGGAGGGAAACAATCACTTATGAGTCCTCTCGACTTGTAAGGGAGAAAATTCTCTTGTGAGATCCCTACGACTATCAAGAGAAAACGCACTTAGTAGTCCTCACGACCCCTAAGGAGAAAATACACCTACGGGATCCTCTCGACCTGTAGGGAGAAAAGTCTTTATGAGACCCTCATGGCTCATAAAGTTGAAAAGTCTTAGGTGACAGATCCTAACCCAATCTCCTAAGCCATCATTGCCCTGCAGGGAGGTCAAGATTAGACCATCTACGAGCTACACTCTCCAAAGTCGAATATCGACAAGGAGGGAAACAATCACTTACGAGTCCTCTCGACTTGTAAGGGAGAAAATTCTCGTGCGAGATCCTTACGACTCTCAAGAGAAAGCACGCTTAGGAATCCTCATGATTCCTAAGGAGAAAATACACCTACGAGATCCTCTCGACTCGTAGGGAGAAAAGTCTTTATGAGACCCTCATGACTCATAAAGTTGAAAAGTCTTAGGTGGCAGATCCTAACCCTATCTCCTAAGCCATCATTGCCCTGCAGAGAGGTCAAGATAGACCATCTACGAGCCACACTCACCGAAGTTTAACATCGACAAGGAGGGAAACAATCACTTACGAGTCCTCTCGACTTGTAAGAGAGAAAATTCTCTTGCGAGATCCTTACGACTCTAAAGAGAAAACGCACTTAGAAATCCTCACGATCTGTATAATGCAAAGTAACACGTGAATAAGCACAAACCACCCCCAAACCTGTTTACAGCAGTGTCCTCACTGATGTCATCCGTTAAACTTAAAAACCTGTAGACTTGGGAGGAAAAAGGGGACAAGAAATAATGAAAGTGAAATTCTCCCCCAAATTTATTTTTGGCTCACAATTTTTTTAAAAATCATTTTCTTTCAAGATCTAAAATATAACCCCCCCAAACTTGAGTAAAATCGTATTAAGCTTTTAAAATCACAATAGGGGGGTCAAAGCTACTGGTCAATGCCAAGCTTTGCAAAGACCAAAAGTCAACACCAACCATTCAAAAAATTTATCAGTGAAAAGCACCGGTTGGTGGAAGAACATGTCACCTATCGACATGAAGAAATGGGGAGGAGATAAGAGGTGCGAGAGAATGTGTTTGCATCTCGTTTTGGAGAGACGACACAGCGAGTGTGATGGATTACTCGCATTATTGTGATTGTCCGGAAGAAGGGGTGGAGGTTCAATTTCTTTATCTTGGAGTTGATTCATCTCAATACCCATGTCTTTTAAAAATGCGAGTTCATCGGCAAAAATTTCCTCAAAGCTTTCATCGATACCCCGAAGAATAATGTCATCAGAAAAAATGGGGTAATCGTCAGACTCTACAAAAAGTTCCTCATCAGCGTTAGATATTGACCCGGACAACTCGGTGGAAGAGTCTGTGTATGTATAATACATAGCTAGGTCAAACAATAACATATGAAAAGAGTCAGTATCATGAGGTTGATCAAATTCGCTGCTGTCGATATCCATTAATTCGACAGAACACACATGAGCATAGGGTTCGGAGGGTTCACTTCCCAACTTATAAATGTTAGGCTCAATTGACTTCTTTCCAAAGGATCGGGTCATAGAGTTGTTTCTATAATTGATTACAGCATTGGAAGCGGCCAAAAAGGGTTGACCGAGAATCACCGGAATTTGGTTCCGTGGGTTCGCTACAGGTTGTGTATCAATAACGATAAAGTCCACAGGAAATATAAATTTCCCGACTTTGATTAACACATCCCCTAGCTCACCCCTAGGTTGGGTGATAGATCGATCGGCCATCTGAAGAGTGCATTGCGATGGTTTTAATTCTCCGATACCCAATTGCTCATACACAGAATAAGGAAGCAAGTTAACACTAGCACCTAAATCGAGTAGAGCACGATTGATATTTTTACCCCCAATAGAAATAGAAATTGTAGGACTTCCGGGGTCCTTTCGTTTCTTGGGTAGTTGTTGTGTAAAAGCAGTGCTCACATTACTCGCAAGGAAAACTTTTTTAGGTACTTGAACTTTTCTTTTCCTAGTGCACAAGTCCTTTAGGATTTTCGCATAAGACGGAACTTGTTGAATAGCATCTAGGAGAGAAATGTTTATGTTAACTTTCTTAAAAATTTCCACAATCTTCTCCATTTGTGGACTTGGTCTGTTGCCCCTTAATCTGTTTGGATAAGGTGCTTTATCAATAAGGGTTTGGTCGAACATTGGAGAAGTTTGTGGGGATGGAATGGATCCCAGAATTGGTGGGGATCGTTTTAGATGGATTTGTGGAAGTGGGCTGAGGGTTCGAGCCTTGTTGAAAATGGAGAATAGGCTCGGATGAAGGTGGGAGACTAGACGAATTAGGGGAAGAAGTAGAAACTGGGGTATCATTGGTATCACTAACATCATCAAATTTCTTACCCACTCGGTTATCTAGCACTCTCCCCGATCTCAACGTTGTGATGGCACTCACATTATAACTTTGTGAGTGGCCAAGATTAGGTATAGGTTGAGATGGAAGTTTCCCTTTCTCTCTCGCACTCATTGCGGCGTTCAACTGTGCAATTTGGTTTTCTATTGATTTAATACTCTCACCGTGGGAGACGGTGTCTTTATTTATGGTATCAATAGAAGACTTCATATTAGCCGACATTTGAATGGAATGTTTCATAAACAAATCCAAAGTTTGTGCGAGTGAAGAGTTATCAGTACCGGCCACTTGTGGTGCAGAAGTGTTGGCCGGATTTTGAAAATTTTGTGACTGAAAGGGGTGCTGACTTTGTGGTTATGGTTGCTGTGGAGGAGGTCTTTGATAATTGCTTTGGAACTAGTTTTGATTTTGGGGTTGGTTTTGGTTCCAAGCAAAGTTAGGATGATTCCTCCATCCTTGATTGTACGTGGAAGAATAATGATCATTTCTAGGTCGCTGCTGAAAGGCGGCATTAGTTTGCTTGTGACCTTGAAACGATGCATTCATAGGACATTCTTCCGTCAAGTGTGAAGGATTTGAACAGCAACCACATACGGTCTTGGGTAGCGTGACCTGATTTAGGGAGACAGATGAGAATTTGTTCTCAATAGCGTCGAGTTTCTTCTGCATCACAGCCATTTCGGCTTTTACTGCGATGGAAAAATCGAGCTGATGAATTCCTCCCCTAGATGAAGGTGGTCTTACGCTTTCCCACTGCAAAGTGTTTTCAGCGAGGTCTTCCAGATATTTCCAAGCTTCACCATCATCTTTAGACATGAAATTGCATTGACAATTTGTTTCAAGCATCTGCTTTGTCACTGGATTAATGCCCTCATATATAATTCGGCACAAATCCCATCTATTGATTCCATGATGAGGACATTGGACAAGCAAATCCTTGAAACTTTCAAAGCACTTCCAAAATGGTTCATTGGGAAGCTAGGTAAACTGGTTGATCTCGCTCCTAACACGGGCAGTCTTATGGTTTGGGTAAAACTTCTTAAGAAATGTTATTACGAATTCATCCCAATTAGTGATAGAGTGTGCGGCAGTATTATAAAGCCATTTTTCTGCCAAGTCGCACAAAGTGAATGGGAGAAGACGCAAGCGCATAGCATCCACAGTCAGTTGTGAAGTACCCATCATTGCGCATATGTTTTCGAATTTAGTGATGAAAACGTACGCGTCTTCAGACTCAAGCCCGTGAAATTTGGGCAACAGATTGATGTCGTGGGGTTTAATTTCAAAATTATCCCCGTTAGCTGGTGGAATGGATAGACAAGTGGGAAGTGGACCAAGGATAGGATAGCATCTCTCTTGGAGAGAAATGCGCGATGGATTCTGCTCACCTACGGGCGGCAATAGCGTGGTGTTATGATTTGATGGAGTACCGTCCATCTCGGTCGATGTGGAGGATGGTGGGGGAAAAGAAGATGAAGAAGCACCGATTTCGGAGTCGATTGCAGGAACGCGGACAAGACGGGCACTAGAATCCCGTGTCCAGCCAAGCATGCACTAAGCGGGTTTAGCGCAAGTGGCAGCGTGTACTTTTAAAAATGGTCTGTTTTGAAAAGTGTGTCGGACTTAGACAAATCACACAAAAATGCACAAACAACCCTAGAACTAAGGTTACCTAGGTCAAGTCTCTAGACCACTCCTAGATTTCCAAAGGACAAGCCGTAGGATCAATCCTCTACCACCTCTTTACTACTCTTGTAGCCAGGTAAGTACCAGGTAAGTGGGAGGTATCCGTTATACGAATCACCGAAAATAGCGGGCCTAGTTAAGTAACTACTTGTCTTCGACACACTTGCCTAGGCACCACAAAAGTAATGCGGATAAGCGATAAATTACCCACGACCTTCCTCTGTCCTTATTGAGCGCGACAATCCTTAGAGTCTTGTCTAGATATTTTTTAAATTAATGTAGGGTTGATGCAGATGCTCGGTTTGTGATTTGTGGGGCTTAGGAAGGGTGATAAAATCCCTACCTAATCTGAATTTGGTCTTGTCCCTTAAAAATCCGTATTAAAATATGAATTAACAAACCAATTACAAAACTTTGCAAAAAGATTTTTGAGCGGCAAAATTTTGCAAAGAATCCTGCAGAAAAGATATTTTATTAGATTTCAGAGGAGAGAGAAAGATCTAGAAAATATACCAGAGAAGTTACGACCCTAACTCCCCTCTCCCGCCACGCTTCCGCCGCCAAAAGGCTCCTTTCACCGCGCTTCCGTAGCGGAGTAGAAGGATCAGGTAATGAATTTTGCTACGTGGCCTCCTGCACTCCTCTGGATCTTGATGAATGTCTCTGGCTTTCTGTTTCCTTAGTTCTGTGACTCCAGATCTCCTCGCAAAATTCACACACAATTTGTTAAATATACAATTTGCAGTTTTGTTTTAATTATGATATAGATCGGATAAGAATTCAACACAAATAGTAAGAATAAAAAATAACACATGTATCCCTGGCAACGGCGCCATTTGATTGATCTGTATTTCTGTGTAGTAGTTAACCGTACTCACCTCGGTCTAGCTACGCACGACACCGTTCTGATTGCGGATAACTACTACACATAAATACAGATCAATCACGAACCCTAAGGAGAAAATACACCTACGAGATCTTTTCGACTCGTAGGGAGAAAAGTCTTTATGAGACCCTTACGGCTCATAAAGTTGAAAAGTCTTAGGCAGCAGACCTGAACCTGTTTTCTATGCCATCGCTACCTTACAAGGAGGTCGAGGTGGACTATCTACGGGCCACATTTGCCAAAATTACATGTCACTGAAATAAAGAAGCTATTTACGGGTCCTCACGATTCGTAAGAAAAAATACCCGAGTGAGATCCTTACGAATCATGGAGACGATGAACACTTAGAAATCCTCACGATTTCTGCGGAGAATATGCACCTATGAGATCCTCTCGACTTGTAGAGAGAAAAAACCTTCTTGAGACCCTTACGGCTCATGAAGATGAAAAAGTCTTAGGCTATAAGGACTCTAAACTTGTTTCCTAAGCCCTCAATTCTATGGCCATGCATAACTCTGCATTACTTCACCCACGTACATACCTACGTGGGCCAAGTAGTGAGGGGCATTTGTTCCCGCCAAAAATTTCTGCGCAAAAGAGCCCAAGGTATCAAATGGCAGCGATACGCTTAAGAAACGCGAACCGCTATTTTCCGGGCTATATTTTGACATACTCCCGAATGAGAAATAGCTAAATTCTGATGGTATCGAAAGAATCACGAAAAAACCTTCGATTTGATATATTATGGACCTCATAATTCATCCGGGATCAAACGTTATGAACAAATGTGCTATGCATGTGTAATCTAAGGAAGAAAATGCAATCCACTATTTTCCGGACTGTATTTTGACAAACTTCCGAATGAAAAACCACTGAATTCTAATGGTATCGAAAGTGACTCGAAAAATCCTTCAATTTGATATACTATGGGCCTCATAATTCATCCGGGATCAAAAGTTATGAGCAAATATGCAACGCACGTGTAATCTAAAGTAATGCTCTACTATATGGGAAATGCATTTTTAGTCCCACATCGGGAAAAAGAGAGATCTTTTCTCTACCACTCCCATATAAATAAGAGGGGATACCTCTTAGAAAAGGATGAGTATTCCATAATACTCAAAGGAGATTATTTCTCCATAGGAGCTTGCTCCCCCATAATGCGCATATGCGCAAGCGCCACGTGCGTCCGCCACATGCGCGCCACGTGCAACGCACGTCAGCCAAACACGTGCAACGCACGTGGGAGTATTCCATAATACTAAAGGAGATTATTTCTCCATAGGAGCTTACTCCTCCCCATAATGCGCATATGCGCAAGCGCCATGTGCACCACGTGCAATGCAAGTGCGCCCACCACATGCGCGCCACGTGCAACGCACGTGAGCCAAACACGTGCAACGCACGTGGGAGTATTCTATAATACTCAAAGGAGATTATTTCTCCGTAGGAGCTTACTCCCCCCATAATGCGCATATGCGCAAGCCCCATGCGCCCTACGTGCAAACATGTGCGCCCAACACGTGCGACGCACGTTCGTGAACGCAAAAAAACCTTTTTCAACAGCGAGAAGCTTAAGCTCCAGCCTGTTTTTTCCCCCTGATGAGTGGTACATTGGTTCAAAGGGTATATCCCTCCACACCTTCGATATATGGCGCTGTAATCTCTCAGTGTCGTCGGAGAGGTGGTGGGTCCCAACGACCAATGATCATTCTTTCCAAAAAAAAAGAAAGAAGAAGAAAGGAAGAAACTCCCCATAAGTTTCACACATGGAGTGACCTCCCCATAATCTTTCGAATCGAAAGAGAAAAAGAGAAAGGAACCCCCCATAAATTTTGAGAAATTTTAGAAAGAAGAGCAAGCTCTCAGCGGAAGAATAATTTCTTCAAGGTAAAATAAAGAGATCAAAGTATCTCATCAGAAAAAGAACTTAGTTCTTATGCCAGATCATAGATATGTAAGATAAATTGTCTTTCACAAAAGAGATCATAATATCTCATTATAAAAAGGGGGAGAATAATTCAATTTTCTTAGGATCATAGATCCATAAAGGAAGAGCCTTTCACCAAAAACATAAGAGATTGAAATATCTCCTATAAAAAAAATATGAACTTTGATTTTAGAACCATGAGACAAAGTCTTTTATAAGAGAGAGAATTTAATTCTCATGGCGCAAAGCTGCCTAAAAAGAGCCTTAGCGCTCCAATTAAAAGGAGCGCCTCAGCGCTCCAAATCTAGCGCATAGCGCTGCAGAGCCTTAGCGCTCCAAATTTCACAAGAAGCGCTCTGCGCTCATTGACTGGCGATCAGCGCCAAGCGCGCCACGTGCTCCTCACGTGTGCGCTATTTCATAAGAAGCGCTCTATGCTCATTGACTGGCGATCAGCGCCAAGCGCGCCACGTGCTCCTCACGTGTGCGCTATTTAACAGAAGCGCTCTGCACTCATAGACTGGCGATCAGCGCCAAGCGCGCCACGTGCTCCTCACTTGTGCGCTATTTCACAAAAAGCGCTCTGCACTCATTGACTGGTGATCCGCACCAAGCGCGCCACGTGCTCCTCACGTGTGCGCTATTTAACAGAAGCGCTCTGCGCTCATAGACTAGCGATCAGCGCCAAGCGCGCCACGTGCTCCTCACGTGTGCGCTATTTCACAAGAAGCGCTCTACGCTCATTGACTGGCGATCAGCGCCAAGCGTGCCACGTGCTCCTCGCGTGTGCGCTATTTAACAGAAGCGCTCTGCGCTCATCAACTGGCGCACAGCGCCAAGCACGCCACGTGCTCCTCATGTGTGCGCTCAGAGAACATAAACTGTTCTATAAATAAAAGCCCAAAGCTATGATGAGTGCTCAGCATTCAATAAAAGATAAAAAGATTGTCAGAACTCAAACCAATACTCAGCATTGTTAAATGTTTAACATTTTAACGGAATGGGCCGAGCCCAAGTTGGCCACAGATCCCTAATTCGGATTAATTGAGCCCATATGCTCATAAATCTTTGATCTTAGTCTCAAATTGGACTACAGATCTCCCAACCAATATTGGTTCAAGGGTACATCTCTTCACTCCTCTAATATTTGTCGTTGTAATCCTTCAACGTCTTCAGAGAGGTGACGGGTCCCGACAACCAGACATTCCATGGACCGTAGGTCCTTAAACTCATGGACTATGATGTCCTTAAACTTTACAGACTATGACGTCTCTAAACTACCATGGTCTATGATGTCCTTAAACTTTACAGACTGTGGGGTCCTTAAACTCATGGACTATGATGTCATTAAACTGGACCGCAAAGTCTCTAAACTAAAACAATAGAGCCAAAATGCTCTTTTGTTGGATCTAAATGATCCTGTTATGTAGATCTTAGTCTAAAATTAAACTAACGTATCCTTAACAAACGTTTAAGTTGATCTTAGTCTCAAACGAGATTAACGATCCTTAAACCCAACCCAAACCCAAATCTAAGAAAATACGGATTTGGACTAATCCACGCCCTATGAGCGACAACATAAATTAGTCTCCGTATACAATCCACGGGCAACCAAAAACAAAACAAACATACACGACACGAAGTGACCATCTGGAGAAGGAGAAAGTGGTTACCGCGATGCGGTAGCGTAATTAACTGCAGGGGCTTGCGCCTGCAGGGAAGAGCGTCCCCACAATCAAAAACCCCTCAATGAGGGGGAATCTGACGAAATCTGCTACATCGGCCGCATCCGTTTAAACCTTCGATACATAGTGTCATAAATCAACTTGGCATCTTCGGAGAGGTGGACGGATAGCACCAAATAACATCTTCCCCCAAATTCAGGCAAGACGTTTGTCTTTCCGGCTTTCGGCGGAGAACACTCGCCAAGAGGCACCGGGCAGCAACCCTGCTCGGCCAATCCTTAAGGATCAAAAGCCCTCGCAAGAGGCAACCGGGCCCGCCCTTGCTTGGTTATCCCTGGTTGGTAGCTCCCTATCCCAAAACGCCAGGGATCAAAGCCCTCGCCAAGGGCACCGGGCAGCAACCCTGCTCGGCCCGTCCTTAGTAGGCCTCTTACGGCCCCTCCCGCGCTAAGGATCAAAAGCCCTCGCAAGAGGCAACCGGGCCCGCCCTTGCTCGGTTATCCCTGGCGGGTAGCTCCCTACACCAAAACGCCAGCGATCTAAGCCCTCGCCAAAAGGCACCGGGCAGTAACCTTGCTTGGCCAGTCCTTAAGGATCAAAAGCCCTCGCAAGAGGCAACCGGGCCCACCCTTGCTCGGTTATCTCTGGCTGGTAGCTCCCTACCCTAAAACGCCAGGAATCAAAGCCCTCGCCAAGAGGCACCGAGCAGCAACCCTACTCGGCCCGTCCTTAGTGGGCCTCTTACGGCCCCTCCCGCGCTAAGAATCAAAAGCCCTCGCAAGAGGCAACCGGGCCCGCCCTTGCTCAGTTATCCTTGGCTAGTAGCTCCCTACCCCAAAATGCCAGGGATCTAAGCCCTCGCCAAGAGGCACCGGGCAGCAACCCTGCTCGTCCAGTCCTTAAGGATCAAAAGCCCTCGCAAGAGGCAACCGGGCCAGCCCTTGCTCGGTTATCACTGGCTGGTAGCTCCCTACCCCAAAACGCCAGGGATCAAAAGCCCTCGCCAAGAGGCACCGGGCAGCAACTCTGCTCGTCCCGTCCTTAGTAGGCCTCTTACGGCCCCTCCTGCGCTAAGGATCAAAAGCCCTCGCAAGAGGCAACCGGGCCCGCCCTTGCTCGGTTGTCCCTGGCTGGTAGCTCCCTACCCCACAACGCCAGGGATCGAAGCTCTCACCAAGAGGCGACCGAGCGGCTACCCTGCTCGGCTATCCCTGGCTGGTAGCTCCCTACCCCACAACGCCAGGGATCAAAGCCATCGCTAAGAGGCAACCGGGCCCGCCCTTGCTCGGTTTTCCCTGGCTGGTAGTTCCCTACCCCACAACGCCAGGGATCAAAGCCCTCGACCAGAGGCACCGGGCATCAACCTTGCTCGGCCCGTCCTTAGCAGCCCCTTACGGCCCCTCCCGTGCTAAGGATCGAAGCCCTCATCAGGAGGCAACCGAACAGCTACCCTGCTTAGCTATCCCTGGCTGGTAGTACGCTATCCCGCAACACCAGGGATCGAAACCCTCGCCAAGGGGCGGCCGAACGGCTACCCTGCTCGGCTATCCCTGGCCGGTGGTTCACTACCACACAACGCCAGGGATCGAAGACCTCACCAAGAGGCAGCCGAGCGGCTACCCTGCTCAGCTATCCCTGGCTGGTAGTTCACTACCCCACAACGCCAGGGATCGAAGCCCTCACCAAAAGGCAACCGGGCTCGCCCTTGTTCGGTTATCCCTGGCCGGTAGTTCACTACCCACCGACACTAAGGATCAAAGCCCTCGCCAAGAGGCCGCCGAGTTTCTTCCTGCTCGGCGCATCCCCAACGGGCAGCCTTCTGCCCATCAGACGCTGAGGATCTGAAGCCCTCCTCGCGAGGCCGCCGAGTTCCTTCCTGGTCGGCGCATCCCCAGCGGGCAGCCTTCTGCCCATCAGATGCCGAGGATCTGATGCTCTTCTCGCGAGGCCGCCAAGTTCCTTCCTGCTCGGTGCATCCCCAGCGGGCAGCTTCCTGCCCATCAGACGCTGAGGATCTGAAGCCCTCCTCGTGAGGCCGCCGAGTTCCTTCCTGCTCGGCGCATCCCCAGCGGGCTGCCTCCTTCCCATCAGAGGCTGAGGATCTGAAGCCCTCCTCGCGAGGCCGCCGATTTTCTTCCTGCTCGGCGCATCCCCAGCGAGCATCCTCCTGCCCATCAGACGCTGGGTAGCTTCCTGCTTGGCGCATCCGCGGTGGGTAGCTTCTTACCCTACAAAGACACGGATCCAAGACCCGCCGAATAAACTCATACTCAACGCGATCAGCGCCTCAACTCCGGCAAAGGAAGGATACCGACCTTCCTACACTCGTCCTTCGTTCGACTCATACTCGATGCGCGATAACAAGAACGCCATGTCGTTCCCGAACAATCCACCACGAGGAATTACCGGCGTGGCGAAAACTTTTTCTAAAGAGGTCACTCCCGGTGAAGGGATCTCGGCTCTTAACTCATCGAATGAAGTGCAGGATATTCCAAACTGAATACCACGATGCAAAGTAAAAGAATCGACTATAGTAAAGTTATTACGCTGACGCAAAATTCTGCCCAAGGGGTCACTCCCGATGAAGGGATCTCGGCCCTTGCCTCGTCGAATGAGGTGCAGGATATTCCCAATCGAATACCATTGTGCAAAACAAAAGGAAACGTCTCTAATGTCTGTTTTTAAAAACTTGGTTCCAACAACATCATATATATAGGTTTGTTTTCCTTGCATTAATCAGAATCAACGCAGTCCCATCAATTAAACATATCACATGAGAAAAGAACGAAAATATGATGTACGTATATGCCATCCGCATTCGCCACTGGGCCCCGTCATCACCCGTTAGGTTACTTAACTAACGACAGAGCGGGGGCTGGACTAGCGCGGGTGCAAAATATATACAACATCTACTAGTATATATATAAATATATATAACAATCGTCCCAGGCATGATATAAAGCAATATCACAGAACAAACGGAAAATCTGAGAGCCCCGGATTTCCTTTAAGTCTCAAGTGAAACCCGACGTTCCCCTGGTCGTGTGGATAGCCTGTGCAATGAAAACCTAGACCCCTACGAAAGCTAAAGTTACCCGCCAATCTCAGAAGGGAGGCAACCCCAATCAACAAAGTGAGTGAGTCACTCAACACTTCACGGAATCCTGTAACTTGAGCACCCCTCCGTGGGTCAATCTATACCCCCTACGAGTGCGGCGAATAGCCCGCCAATTCTAGAGTGAGGCCCCCTTCGTATCAACGCCATGAGATGCAGACCCGTTGCCCTCTAGAACCCGGCTAACTGTGCACTCCACCGCGGGGTAATCCTAGTACAGAAAAGAAAAGAATATGTACAACGGTGACATCGACCTCAACCCGGTCGTGCACCAAACAAATAATATACAAACTGAAAGTGACGGCAGTCTACATGTCAGACGCTCGTTGTCACGCCCCACGCCCTAGCATAGATGGTATTGTCCGCTCTAGCCGAAACCACACGGTCTTTCCCTTTAGAGCGAACCGGACCCGACCAGGAGCCACTTCCCAGGAGGTCACCCATCCCAAGACTTTCCTGGCCCGAGCACGCTTAATTACGGAGTTCTCAAGTTCCTGTAGTTCCGGTTCATTTAAAAGGCGCCTCTGTAATTGAGGGCGGTATCATTGTATTTATAATGCAGTTCGGTTCTCTTTCGGAATGTGTTTTGAAAATTCCCTATTATTCTACAGTGGATCCCACAGACTCTAGAGGTGGCCCCTACAGATTCAAAAGGTGGCCCCCGCCCTTTTGGCATGACAATTGGCGTGGCACTTTGTTCCGTGTGGCACTTTGCTCTATGAACAAGAACCGGGTCCTGACATTCTCCCCACCTTCGAATAATGGTCCGTCCTCGAACCACAGACCTACTACTGAAGGACCTGCATAGGCCACCATTGTTCGAAGGTGGGGAGAATGTCGGGACCCGGTTCTTGTTCACAAAGCAAAGAACCACACAGAACAAAGTGCCACGCCAATTGTCATGCCAAGGGGGCGGGGGCCACCTCTTGAATCTGTGGGGGCCACCTCTAGAATCTGTGGGACCCACTGTAGAACAATGGAGAATTTTCAGAACACTTTCCGAAAGAGAACCGAACTGCATTATAAATATAATGATACCGCCCTCAATTACAGAGGCGCCTTTTAAGTGAACCGGAACTATAGGAGCTTGAGAACTCCGTAATTAAGCGTGCTCAGGCTAGGGAAGTCTTGGGATGGGTGACCTCCTGGGAAGTGATCCCTGGTCGGGTCCGGTTCGCTCTAAAGGGAAAAACCGTACGGTTTCAGCCAGAGCGGACAATACCATCTGTACTAGGGCGTGGGACGTGACACTCGTCTTGCAATATCAAATGTACAAATAAATCCAAACTGTACTGCCATTGCACCCAAGCTATCCACCACGACGATACCGCCACAACCACAGCACAACACAGAACATCAATGTGAATGTCACGTTCGCAAACCCGTCTAACAGAGCATATAGCAGTTAGACGAGTTGTAACGCTATAATGACATTCACAATCGCAGATAGTAATGTATGTACTGAAAACTAAGACATTAGAATTCCGCACGCAATTAGCAAACTAAACCAATTTTCAAAACCATGAAAAAACAGTGAGCTAAAGTTCCAAAAACCGACCGTTTAAAGCCAATTCGGAAGTCCGAATCAAAACGAAACGCACCCGAACCTTCGCGGGGAGTTGGAGAACGAAATTAACTTTGAGTCGGGAGGCCTAGAGGGAGTACTGCACCCCCGAGGCCACCACGAGGAGGCCAGGGGGTGAGGCAGACCCGAAACTGCCCAAGGTGGGGGCAGTTTCGGGTCCCTGCTGCCAAGACCACCTTGTGGTGGTCTTGAGGAGTGGACCCAGCCGTTGGGTCCCTCCCGGGGATTTCCCGGGGTGCCCGTGCACCACCCCGTGGCTTCTCAGTTCAAACCGCGAGACCGCGGGGTGTGCAAACATCTCAAATTTTCAATTTTCGAAACTGTTTTTGTCGGCAGTTTTTGCACGACAAAAATGACGGATTTCTAATATCGCGATGAGTTAACTAAGGCTTAGTAGCTCTGATACCATATTGAGTTATGCAAGTGCCCCGACCATCAAACCGTGGTCATTGCGGAACAAAAATTTTCAAAAATCGGCGCTAGAACAACCCGATAACCAAAATCGACCCATAAGCCCTAGATAATAAAACATGCAAAGGAGTTAGAATGGTTATACCGAATGATCCGTGTCCTTCGGTCTTGAACCATCTTCCCAAGCTCCTAGAGGCCTCCTTGATCAAGCTCGATCTCCGGTCTCCCTCCATCGAAGATGATCCACCCGAGAGTCTATGAATCGAGCTCCAACCTCATATTCGAGGTAACTAGGGTACCTAGATCGCTACACTAGATACCGTAGAAGTAGAGAGTGATGAAGGATTAATTTGTCTCAAAACACCTAAGGTTTCTCAACACATGAGAGGGTTTGGGTGGACGAAGAAGAAGATGCCATGAAGATGAGAGTGAGAGCAACTAAAGAAAGAGAAAGAGAATGGCTTAGTTATCTTTATGTGTTGTGAGTGTACTCAATAAATAATGGAGACATCCAATAAATATCCATGTCTCCAAAATATCTAAAGTCAACCAAAAATATCTCAAGTCAACAAATAATCTCACAACAAACAAAAACCCTTAGCATGCTAGAATAGTAACCATGGGTCACTAATTAGCCATGCTAAAAAATGCAATAATCACCTCATTCTCCACCTCAATAACCTTTTAATCTAAAAATGTCTAAAGCATGATGATGTGTAATCTTCTAAAAGTAATCTTGTAAGAAATTACAAGAATACCCACCAACCGTATATACATACCCGCATCCATATTCCGAAAAATACGAATACAATAAGACGAAAATAATCCAACAATATAATACTAGGATCCGGCTTAAACCAAAGCCCACTAGTATTATCCGTCCGAACATCATCCGTGCACAAGTACATGTATGTGATCGAACTCTGCCATAAAACCATACGGCATCTACATCGTTTCGCTCGAAATAGGAAAACCCTCTGTGTGGGACTCTAAAGACTCGTCAATACGCTGGCAGTGGATTTAACCACAAGCGCGTCAACGGCACTAGCTATACGTAACGGCTACCCAGGTATTGAGCGAAAGGGAGGCCGACGAGCAAACTCATCCTGAAACCCCTACTGAGCTGACAGTGACAATATCCGTACAGTCCGGTCCGTTCGTCTATGAGTATCGCATATCGAGTCTAGGGTGTGGATAAAGTCAGACCCCTAATAACGTGACATTTAGTGTCGGTATGAAGCCCATCACCCACTGAGAAACTACTGATCCGAATCAGTAATTCTCGACTACCTTGACTAAGGATTTCTGATGATGACCACCCGTGCACACCGTGACATCAACCCCCAATACCGAGAGAGACGAATCCCCTGACGATTCGCTCACTGCCTCAATGTGGCTCGGGACTGTACCCAACTAAAACCTGTTTGCACGCCTCCTTTGAGCCGTGGTAGAGTAGTAATCAAGGCACAGTGGGAACTCACACGAGACAAATGACGATCTCAGGTCGATAGACTAACCTGTACACATGTCACTAGGGAACTGCTATCTGACAATAGGTATAATACCAACTAGCGTGGTCCTGGCGAATCCGTCCGGTGTACTCATAACCCAATGAGCACCTGTATACTATCTTAGGTTAATAGACTGACACCAATGGCTTGTAAGACCGGCCACCGCCCCTCGTCGGGGTCTCGATCAGTATACACTAGTCTATTCTGGAGTATCGATGCCCAGTCTCGAAACTCCCACGACTAGGGACATTTAAGGATGTGCTTATAGACCACCCAGCTTCCACGTATATGATCGTCATCATAATGCTGGTAGTCAAGGAAGAATCCTATGGGTTCCGTCAACATGTAGTAGTGATCTGTAATACCACGTAAAGCATGTACATGATGAAAGAAACAAACCAGATAGCATACTATCATCTTGAGTAAGACTGTTCTACCAGTATAGGTCCCTCTTAATCATCATAATCACCTGCCTGCGACTATGATAATTGTCTTGAGGGCACTATAGCCAACAGTTATAATATTAATATTTGTATCCATACCTAATCAATCAAAATCAGTTTTAATTGCAATTAATAATACAAACAAAAAATACTAACTAAATAATATACCAATTTCTAATCTCTCGTATATATAATCTTTCATTATTCAAAATCATAGGAATTTTGGAATATTTTTGGCAGATTTGTAACTTTCATGATTTTAAATTTAAATCTTGTTATAATATTAATATTTATATTCATAACAAATCAATCAAAATCAGATTTAATTGCAATTAATAATATAAACAAAAAAGAACAAATATTTTTTATATTTTAAATAGATTTCCTAAAATCTCTCCACACAATTTTCTCGTATATATACATTTTTTTAACTCAAGATTTATATTTTAAATAGATGAGCTCATCAACATTTGGTGAAATGGCATGGATATTTAACAAGCTTAACTTACTGTTCATAATCTCTTATTGTAAGTTAAAAAATTATTAGATTTTAATCACGAATGATTAGAGAATTAAAGAAAAATAAAGGAAATGATTGGCATAAAATAGATTTTTCTCCTTAGCAGATAGGGAAGGATTGTTTTATTCTTTTTGTTTCATTCTTTGAAATTGGGATTTGGTCATAATTAATCCTCTCTCTAGAAAGTTCAGTGACAAAATCTAAACTTGCATCACCCGTTGGAATTTAAAAGAGCCATATTAAAGAATCTCAAGTTGCAGTTTGGCGGAAGATAATCTAGATGATGATTTTAGAGTGTCGTGAAATATTATAACACTTGTTTAGGTATAAATGATATTATCGGAAATATAGGATTACCGTGGTTATTATCAAATGACCCAGTTTCATTATAATGCTATTCCCCCAAAACATGTGTCTATCTTAGATTACAATGAAATATTCTCGCCTGACATGAAATGAGCCATGACCATCCCTGGCTTGCCTTCCTCGCCACTCGCCGGGCAACCGGACTTGCCGCACATCCCCGTTCGTTCGTTGGCCAACCCGCCACCGATAGGCCTGCGGCCGGTCATCATCGATCGTTCACCTGCTGTCCCGCCGCCGATCGGGCATTCACCGCCGGCCGGCTGCAGTTCATCCCGGTAGTCCGCTTGGCGGCTCATTGCCAATCAGTTGTTTGTCGCCGGCCCGCCGCAATCAGCCGTTCGTCGCCGGTCTCGCCGCCACCCACCGTTCGTCCTTCGGCCTCGTCGCCGATCAGCCATTGCATACATATATTACCGGATACATATTTCGTCCGGGAATAATTAAAATATACCAAACACGTTAATGCAAAATTTCTTGAAAGTAGATACGGTTATTCTATTTTCAGGAATACGAGAATTCCTGATAATTTTTCATTTTAGGTACCAAGCTCAACCCAATACAAAATTAAACTGATAAATGAACAAGGGGTCATCAAAAAAAAAATTTAAATGGAAAAATAAGGAACCGTGATGCCAAGGGAATTCTATTAATAATGCTTCCATGTGGAGGAAACACAAGTCATCAATTTCTATGGTCATCATGCATTAATTTCACATGCATTGTCTTTTATGCACCACAAATCTTATTCCCTCTTTTATAATTGACACATCCTTTGAATATAGGAGATAAAGTTGTCCACAATAATTGAAAAATGGGATAGTCTCTCGACTATCATCAACTAGCTGCACAAGAAAAATAGGTGCCATATTTTAGTAAAATTTCTAATGACTTTTTGGTTAACCGAAAATAGGTTTCGAGATATATTTCAAGTCTTCTTTACCAGATGGTCCGCATATTTTGCCGTCACAATAAAAGAAAAAAGAATAATTTTATGGGATTTATAAGTATGCCTCTTAATTCAAAAATTTACTGAATCAGTCTTCATCTTTATAAGTATTAGCAACATAACTTTTCATGGGTTTTTTTTGGTTTGGGAACTGGTCCATAAGCCTTACCAACGCACACATTATCATCTAGAGATCCCACGGATTTGCACCGAATATATTAAATTGTCAGCACTTTACATCCTGGGATCGATCCACGCACACTCCTTTAGATGGTAAATGCTATGACCGGCCGAGCTATGCACATAGCCTATGGCTATTTTAATTGAATATCATATTAGCATCTTACTAATATGATGATATGGGGAGTCTTTAATCGATGGGATGAAGTCATGAAGGACCGTACCAATCAGAACCTGTTTTCTTGCCTAATCCGTTTTCATTTTTGATAGGCCAAAGATTCGTAGGATGTTAGCACGTAGGGGACGGTGCTAACCCGTTTGTTATGCCGTCTATACGAAAAGTTGAACTCTTTTTAATTTGATCAAGTTTGAGTACTTGATTATAATTTTTATCTTTTCTTGAATAAATACAATGAATGAATAGATAGGATTCACTCTTGGAGATGGAAACAAATGGAGGCAGACACAAAGGGTTGACGATAAGGAAAGAAACCTGGAGGATCCCATCAATGGTCATGCAACGACAACTTGTCTCTTCATTATCTAAGGTGCCACGTCATCTGACCTGTCTCTTCAAATTGATTACGATGCATGGCACAAAAAGTTTGGTGGTGGAATTAGATGGGCCAACATATGCACGTTCTTAGATTGTCCTCATGCTTCTAGATGATGTGATTATTTTCCTATATATGACCATGACTCCAAATGGGTCGATCCATTCCAATAATGTACATTTTCATCTAATTCTCCATTAATTAATCATGCTTTTTGACACGCTCATGAGAATTGAAATTGATTGGTTTTGTTTTTCAATATGATACACTCTGCTTTTTATACGCATAGATCCAACTACAGATTTTATTTAGTTCGAAAACGTAATTCGAACTATATGCTTTGCTACATCTATGTCCTGGTTGGATGTAGTGTGATGCATTTAAATGTTGTCTCTTTTATTAATCTGTGTTCAATCGGTCTGGTTGGAAATGCTCAGGCTATACTAGCATCTTTGCATGCACTGTGTAGTTTTGTTTTAAATAATTAAAGGTTTGATGTAGAAATTTGTGTAATCTTAACTAAAAATCTCTGAGAATTAATTATTTTAACTAAAACTCGTAAATAATCTTTTCAAATACACTGTCCACATGCTAACATATACATACGTGTATCGCACGCGCAAAATGTTGATGACATGGACCATCTTAGGACCAATTCGGGTGAGCGGTGTGAAACCATGGTTTTGTAACCAAGCCATATTTCGGGGTGTGTTCCCGAGAGCGGTGTGAAACTATGGTTTTGTAACTATAGGATGTTTTGATTATTTAAATCATGATTTTGTAAATATGATTTGTAGGGAAAAAATCCTTAAAAAATAAAAAATTTGACCACAGCCCTTTCTATTTAAAAAAAATAACAAAAGAGTGCCCACCTTTGCTTCCCCACTGCTCAATTGAGAGATGGGAAGTGCTGGGAGCGGCGAAACAGCTGCTGTACCTCAACGCTCGAGGGAGCGCACTCGCCGCTCTCCTGAACGGGCCTTTAGTTTCAAGGGGGGGTTTTTTCCGTTTTTCTGAGTAACTGACTTTAATTAATTGTGAGAGTGATGCCCCCCTCTTCTTCTTCATTTGCATTTTAGAGTGCGTTATGGTACGTGCGGCACATGTGATTAAATTGACAGTATGTATACAAATATAAAAAAATTCAATAGGCCATTTTACTCAAAAGCCCCACCATCATCACTAATTACTAAAAAATCTCCCATACTTCGTATTTACGGCTGAAATTCACTAAACCCCAAATTCGTTTGACCATATCCCATAAAACCCCCCAAAAAGTTTGATTGGCGCAGAAAACCCTTAAAAATAACGGCGACAAATTATCATGATTAGTGCCACACAAACGCTGCTTCGGCCAACCGCCACGTCAGGGAAAAAAATACAAGATTTCCCAAAATACCCTCATATTCCTCATTTACACCCCACCTTAAATAATTTGTTAAAAGAAAACCTAAATTCTTGCCCACCCCCGACAGCGTCGGGCCACTTCCGGCGCCGCCGCCTCCCTCTCACCTCCCCACCGCTGCTACCTCCCTCTCTACCCCTATTTCTAACATTTGCTCTAACGCATCTCCTCCTCTCTTCCTTCTGACCTCCTCTCATTACCTTCTTGACCTCCCCCATCCTTCCTGCCGTCCCTCACCATCATCATCACCACCTTCTTCTTCTTCTTCCACCTTCCCATTCCGGTCCATCACTTCCTCCTTCTCGCCCATCTCGTCCGACCACCCTCCTGCCCTCCTCGTCGCTTCCTCCTCGCCCTCCCACTCTCTTCCTCCTCCAAAGCCCATCCTCTTTAGAGCCCATGCTTAGCAAAAAAAATTAGATATTTATATATAATTAATATTATTAATTAATAATTTAATTAACTATATTTATTTAGAAGGGTAAAATGGTCATTTTACATGCCTAGTTAACATCGTTAGCTAGTCACCGTTACCTATGGTGGCTTTCTACGCCAATCAAATTTTTTTAGGGTTTTTTGGGATATGACCAATCTAACTGGGGTTTGGGGTTTAGTGAATTTTAGCCTTACTTAAAGAGCCCCGGTACATTTAAGTTGCACTAAAAATTCTTCTCACAAGGCAGAAGAGAATTTTTTTTAGTATCTTTCATTACTCCGTTAAAGAACTAACGATGAGTATCCGAATAAGGTTTTAAAACCTCACAACCCTTCTGTTTCTTCCAAAATTCCCAATGTTCCTTCAAATTGACTTTAGTTTTAGGGTTTCAATCAAATATCTCTCAAATTAAATATGGAAACTGGCACGTCTTCCTCAACCTTCTATAGTAACGAGTTTGTCAAGTGTTGTTGTCTCTTCAATTACAAGTTTCGAGTTAGTCGGCAATCTCATTCCAAAGGATAGCGATTCTTTAGTTTCTTTAAATCCTAATTTTCAATTAAGCGAGAATTTAGTTTCTTTTATGGGAAGAAAAACCTATCTAAATACCGAAAAGATAAGAGAGCTGAAGCTTAAGCTCCAACTAGATAACGAGACGTTAATTTTGGATGAAAAACTACCGAGGGTTTTCTTAGTGCATGTAACGTTTCTGAAATCATTATATGAATTTTTCCATTTTAGGGTAAAATAGTCGGTATTTTCCGTTTTAACCTTATTGTGATCAAATCTCTGTACAAACTTGACTGCGTTTAGTTTAACTATAATAGTTCTAGTGCGCGGGCTTTGGGGGCCAATTGAAAGTTTTGGTTCACATATAATTTTTCCCTAATTAAAATATTATTTTAATGTGTTATTTATACACTTAATTAAAAGTTAATGTGAGTGTATCATTTTTTTGGCCACTATTTCCTTCTTTCATGCATCTTGGCCGAATCTTCTAGTGGGGTGTGGGTTTCTTTTGGCTTGAGTGAGTCATTTTTCTCATTTAATGCAAAGCATGGTTTAAAGTTGAGGTGGCTTTTGCATTCATTGTTTTGTGATAAGGATTGCATATTATCACCGCTTCATTTTCTATCATCAACGCCCTTCACAAAATCCCCGGTGAGCATTTTGAATGGTCGGCCCCACTTGTTTGGTTGGGTTTTGATTTTTCTTTGTTGATTAATTGATGTGTGCTCACTTCTTCAAAGAATTCACAGTGAGCATATTTGAGATTGGCCAAGCATTAGAAGTGCTGCCAACATTGGCTGAGCCCAATTAATTTTGGGATGAGGAAAATTCTTCTTCAAAAATCCATAGCTCATTTCATCCAAACTCAAAGTGGCAACTTCATTTACTACACCCAATTCATTGGGTGTCTTGAAACAAAATATTCTACACTTTCTCTACTTCAATTTAGGATATGTCGGTTAGCAAACTTCATGTACGAGTTGCTTCTGTTTGAAGCGGGAACCCGTATAAAGATTCGTTGATGTGGTGCCATTCCGACGAGGAGACCGGAGATCGAAGATGCCGCGAGGAGCGTGGATTGATAGCTAAAGACCGAAGGACACGGATCGATCGGTATAATTTCTTAAAGCACTTTACAGTTTACTAGTTAGGGTTTTGAATGGTTAATGTGGTTAATCTTGACATGTAGACTTAGATAACCTAATCATTTGTGAGAATGATATTTGTTAAATTCATATTTGTCTGATTGAGTTAATTAGCAAACTAGGTTCCACTAAAATATGTTTTGGATGAGATAAAATGGTAGAAATAGTTTGGATGACTTAATTAAGCCGCTTTATGATGATTGCGATCAATTGTTTAAAACATCTAATTTTGTGTTAAAATGAGCTAAAATATTATAAACTGCTTACTAGGTTTTTGGTAAAAATTAGACGTGGGTTTTAATGGACGTGGTGATGATGTATATATTATTATCGACGATAATTATATGTGTTGCGAATGAGTATTGGTGCGATTGGATTTTTGGCGTGGCAGTTTTCATGTACAGCGACCATAGTGAGGGTTTTGGCTATATTTTCCGGTATTTGGATTTTCTTGGTTTTTGCGACTGGATATTGTATTTGGGCGTTGGACGTTTTTACGTCAACGACGAGGGTTGTTTGGTTGTTTTGCATGCGTAGGCTATAGATTCTAGTCTATGGGCACACCAAGTGCCGTTTTTGGATTTCGGAATTTGATGTTAATAGCATTGCGATTTCATATTGATTGTAAGTATTTTCGCGTGGATTTCGAGATGACGAAGCGCATCGACTACGGTTAAGCGAGGAGTTTAGCAGGTGAGTAGATTTATATCTACGGGGGAAGTCGGGTGGATGGCGTATAGCACCCCCGCAACCATTGATATAGAATATCGTTTGTTTATATTATCCTGATAAATGATATGCGACGGAAATGATTGTAGAATTTACAAATGATAATATGATAGAAGTTGATACTAATGGACATATTGACATATGAGAATATGAAATGATAAGTGAATCATGATGGCTACAAATTGAAAGAGAACAAATGTGATGTTTATATAATGTAATGTGAGATATTAATGTGATGAACGAGTATACGACGTGATATGATAACTTAGTGTGATATGTCATTTTATGGATTCGAGTCGATATGAGATTGCTGATACCTTTGTAGGTCCCTGATACGAGATGGATATGGATGTGACCTGAGAGATAGGTATATTTATATGGATAATGTTTTGCATTTTGAGTGATATGCCGTACGAGACTTAGATCCGTACCCCCGATGTTGTATAGGTTGATAGAATCCCTATTTGTTTAATGCCGTCGTAAGTTAGATTACCGTACGCGATGAGTTTTACCATTTGATTTATCCATACCCTTGATTAGAGGATGCCGTACGATGGATTGTACCGTACGTAGTGCTGTGAGACTGGATGTCGTTTGATTGATTCACCGACTCGGTCTTATTGATATGTATACCTTATAGCATTTGATTCACTATATGCATTGTGCTGCATTCATGCTATTCTCATTGCATTTCTTATACTTGTGCTAGTACAGCTACACCATTATCGATGATGCGTATGTTACACTTACATATATTGCCGGCTCACACATTTCATCATCGATAATTGCTATGTCACTACACAATAAAACTGCTACATCATGCTATGATATACCTGATATGTTCACATCACTATGCTTTGTTGCATGATATACTTGCTATGCTCACATCACTATACTATGTTGCATGATATACTTGCTACAACTACATGTACCTTATGCATACATACTGACATGTACACCCACATATCTTGCAATGGCTGCATATACCCCTAAGTGGTATTGTATTGACATGTGATATTGAAACGTTGATTTTTGTGCTATTGCACTTATGAAATACATCATACATACTTGTTTACATGTAGATACTTATATCTTGCTACAGTTACATGTACACCTCATATGATGCTGCACTTGATTTCGGAGGATTTGGGAACCGCATGATATATTTTAAAAGCTGGATTCATTTAAAAGAGCGGTTTTCCCTTAATATGCCCATATTGCTGTTTTATGTTGCATATATCAGTTTTCATGGATTTACGTATTGAGATATGGATTTCATGTGATTTATGAATTTGAGAACCGTGGGAGTGTTTCAAGAAACTATTTATTGTTCGAAAACCCGGTTTCTCTTGATATGATATTTCAGTGCGTCCACTATGAGATTTCTCGGTTCTGAGATTTGTGATATATACCCAATGCGAGGAGTGAGTGGGCCGTGTGCGGGTACATGGTGGAGCCCGGTACGGTTCCCCTCGGCAAGATGATCGCAGATGATAGGCGATGAGCCTGGAAAGTGGGCAAGTACCTACCGGTGATAGTATTTGGACTCGGCAGTTATCGTGGGGATATCGACCGGAGTGATGTACGACATGTCATCAGGGCCAGTCGTGGGGACGGCGGCTGAGATATGAGGATTTACGTGTCGATATTAGACACGGGTTTCATGATGTTTCGAGTGTCGGTGTTATACACTCAGGTTTCCAGGATTTTGTTGTGTCGCGAGGGACACACGTTATTTTATATCCTAATATTTACATGCATATACTTTTATGATATTTACATGCAGGAGTTATTATGTCAGTGGTTGACACGTGGACGGGATTCACTTGCATACATGTATTGATTTTATTGTTGGACGAGATCCACCTGCATACATGCATTGATTTTATTGTTGGACGAGATCCACCTGCATTGTAAATTCCCGTTTCCGTCAATAATTTTTTTTAATATTTTCCAACTCCCCTGAATGTTTTCCTATTTTTCCTCGTAATTTTGTATGAAATTGGTTGCTAGGTCTAGTATTTAAATTTTTCTAAACATTTAAATAAAGCCCAGCCCACTTCCATATTCTTTTCCTTTACAAAACCAATTAAACAAATTAACAAAACCCATTCCCAGCCCACACTTCGCGGCCCATGCCCGTGCCCAAACCCACGCCTAAACCCGACCCGACCCGCATCCATCTTCTTCCCCACTAATCCCGTTTTCCCGCTTCTTTTTCTCTTTTTCTGCGCTCCCCACGTCGTCGCCGCGCCCCCGCTCGCGACCACGATCCTACGCCCCGACCCACGATCGCGCGCCCACCCGTGCGCCCATCTCGACCTTGTCCCCCTCTCCCCCATACAAGGACGAGAGTTCATCCCCAGTGCATTTTTCTTCACTTCACTTACCCCCTCTCTCCTCCTTCCTCCCATCTCCGAGCCTCCTCAGAACCACCGTCCACACCTCCCCGCTGAGCCCCACGACGACGACCACAACCATCGACCACCACCTTAACCCATCGCAACTCCTCACCATTGTTTCAACCCACCGCCGAGCCTCCCCTGCACACCATCTCGCCGACGATCACCCCGCTCCCATCGTGCCACCGGCCACCTCGTCGACTCCTCTGCATCATCAGCATCATCTCCTACCAACCCGAGCACCACCCACTACTTCCTCCCTCTCTCCTCGGCCACCAAGCTTCGAGCCCCGAAACCCCCTCGCTGCACCCTCACCGGCGACCGCCTCATCCACCCCGGCTACCTCCGCCGACCACCGCCGACCCCAGCACACCCCCATGAGCTTCACAGCACCCCACTCCGCCTCCAGTGATCACGAGCCGCAGTTGAGCGTAGCCGAGCACAAGCTGTCGCCGTCTCCATGTCGTGCCTAGCCGCGCGTGCGTCGATCCCTTGCCATCGTTCATAGACCGCTACCGTGCCATCGTCATCTCCAGGCAAGTACCCTACTTGGTTCATGCTAAATTGTTCTGTTACAATTCGAAATCCTATGAATTCCGTGTATACAATTCGTGCAAATTTATATAACGCAAGTGTTTGATGCAAAAACCGAACGAAAACCTTCCATTAAACTGACGGAAATTAATCACATAAGTTGGCCCGCATAGTAATGAACATCGTGTATCATTTTGGCTGAAAAATACAGTCGTTACTGACGTGACCGATCATCCCCATTTACACCCGTTAAAACTGAAAATTTCTCGCATCTGAAACTTGTAAAAATCATAACTAATTGTTTATAAATTGGAATGATGCTTTAGAGGACTCAAATCGAAGATGACTCGACGACCTAGATCCCCATAAA